>JANUSC010000107.1:0-696109 GCA_025200525.1 Camellia lanceoleosa
CTCAAAAATAAATAAATAAATAAATAAAACAGTTTTTTTTTTGCCCAATCACAGCACGCCATCTCACTGGGGGTCGACCCCCAGTGAGGGTCCGAAGCATTTTTCTTATATTTTTGGTAACTTAACTAATTTTTAATGGTAAAATCATATTAGTGACTACAATTATAGAATGAATATCGTTGATTTTGGTTTAACAAACAATGTAAGAACTCATATCAACTAACACTAGATCTTGTGGCCCAATACCCCCTAGCTTCCACATGAGAATTATATTGTCAACTTGTCATTGAATTGAGTAGTCATAAAGACTTCAATTATGCTAAGGTAAGAAGATATAATATTTGAGGAACTCAAAGACAAGAACTTGGAAAACATAATTAGTTTCAATTTCATTGGAATATTCTGTCTTCCACTCATTGAATATGAAATGCAGGTGTAAAACATATAATATGAATTATGATTGAGTTATAGTCCTCATTTTGTTATCATAAATCTGAGGCATGGACTTTAAGGTTGAGGCTAATGACCTATAGACGCTTTCTAAAGAATGATATATGAGTGTTGGTTTTATTAGTTCTTTGTGTCTTATGTATGACATCTATGCCTATTTTTGTATGGCTTTGTGTTAGGATCTTTTTGCACTCTGCTTCCACCATCTCTCCTAAAACCAATTGGTGTTAGGGAGGGCTTCAGCTTTGGTTTTATGGCCCCATGCAATCGATAGGTCAATGTTTCCTAAGCCTTGGAGCCCCTGTGCAGGTCTTTCTTGCACAAGGATTGATTGCTTGGTCCCCAAGTATCAAATTCTTATTTTGGTCTGTTGTTTCGATTAGCCAAAAAACCAGAAACCTTTCAGAAATGTTTTAGGAGAGACAAAAGGAATTTGATAATACATAGAAATGTTCGGAACATAAATTGAAATCTATCTAATAATTAATTAAGATTTATGTAGTTATTCACATAAAAGAACAAGTGTAAAATTAAAAACAACAAAAAACCAATTTATCAAAAAAACAAGAAGAAGAAGAAGAAACCAATGTTGATATAAACCAAAACTGTTTAAGTAATAACTCAAGTTTGTTAAATACAAGCCATGTTACATGGACATGGTATGGCTGTCAAGTGCAGGGATGTAACTAAGGGTTGGACTTTTTTGATAAATTAACTTTATTAAAAAAGTATCAAGGCGATGCAAAAAATACAAAAACAAGGCCAAATCAGCCCAAGGCCTAACTAATCAAGTCCTCAACAAAATTGACAAACGCTAACACATCTGGACCTACCGAAACCGTAACCTAACTATGTAACACAGTGAGCAACCAACATTCCAAACACGGAACTGAATCAGACACCCCCTGAAAAATGTGTCTATTCCGCTCTAACCAAACCAACCACATCAAACAATGACCTGCAAGCACCCACGCCTTTTTGCGCCTCCTCTCAACCCGCCCCCAGCCTAACTTTGCAACACCGCCAACACCAAAGCTTGTTGAGCCAACACCAAATACCAACAATGAGCATCCAAAGATGACAAGCTAATGGACAATAAATAAGCAAATGCTTCACCGACTCCGCGTCCCAACAACACATGCAGCACCAATGAACTAAGATATGACAACACAGAATCAAGTTATCAATAGTCAAAATACGCCCTAAGGGCACTGTCCACACAAAGAAGGCAAGTTTAGACGGGCACCCCACCACCCAAACACACTTCCAAGGAAAAGAAACCTCCACCCCATCCTCCATACTATGATAAAACAAGGAAACCGAAAACACTCCCTCGGAGCTAGGACAGATCCACACAATGCGATCAACCCCCACACCCCCAAAACGCACCCCATACAAGAAACCCAGAAAATACTCCAAATGATCCATCTCCCAATCATGTATCTCTCACCGCAACTAGACATTCCACACCATTGTCTGACCCTGTACAGAGCCATAAGATGCAACTGCCGCCTCCTGATCCTTCGCAATGCCAAAAATCAATGGAAACCTTTCCTCCAAAGGCACCTCTCCACAGTACCTATCCCTCCAAAACCTCACTCTATTCCCCACCTCCACCCAATAACAAACTCTTTTCCAAAACTCCTCCCTCCCTAGCCAGATCCTGTCCACAAACTCCTCCCATGAGTTTGCCTAACTCCATCAAAACACCAATCCCCCCATCCCACACCATACGTTGCCACCACCACCACCTTTCTTCACAATTGATCATTTTCTTCTACAAACCGCCACAATCATTTACCCAACAAAGCTAGATTAAACCTTACCAAACTCCAAATCCTCGAACCCCCTTTTTCCTTAGGATCACCAATCCAATCCCAAGCTACTAAGTGATAATGAAAAACCTCTTCACCCCCACCCCAAAAGAACTCCCGCCGCAGCCACTCTAGCCACCTCTAATTGAAGGATACAAGGACTCAGCAAAAAATAATCCAAAAATAGGGTTTTTGCCACATTGTACTTTGAGTTCTCTATGTTTGCCTACCACATTATGAGGTTTAGACTGTAGATACCTGCATTTCATATTCTTGAGTTACACTTTTAAATATAAAAAAGCCCCTTGGAAAAGAAATAAAAATAAAATAAAAAGCTAGAATGTCATATTTTCTTCTAGACTATGTTGTAAATTGTAATCATTTGCTGTCCATTTTTCAGAAAATTTCAACTTTTATATTGCAATAGTTTAATCTAACATATTAAAAACAGCATACCTGAGTTAATTTTATGAATCTAAGTTTTTATCGGTCCTAGAAAAGTTATGTTGATTTTCTCTGCTGTATCTCTCAGAATGGTCTGAAGGGCAGGTTACAGAGTACCTAGTTGCAACATTTGGTGATTATTTTACAGATGTAAAAATGTAAGTTTGCTTCAGAATTCTTGGTTCCATTTGTTGCTCCACATACCAATTTTTTTTTTTTTCTTCTAAATTTCTTGTGCCCTCTTTAGGTACATTGAAGAAAGATCATTTAGGAGATTTGTTGAAGCTTGTCTGGAAGAAACTGTAGTTGTTTATGTCGATCATCTAATTGCCCAGGTTTTGTTAAAGAAAATCTATATTATGATTCAATTTTATTTTTTAAGTATTACGTTTCATTTTTTGGATATCCTTTAGCATGTATTCTTATGTAGCCAGCCTTTTTTGTTATCCAAATGGTGCTTCTTCTTCTTTTCTTTTTTTTATGTAGAAAAATTACATCAAGGAAGAAACTATTGAACGAATGAGGTTGGATGAAGAAGTCCTCATGGATTTCTTCAGAGAGTATATTAATATTTCTGTAAGTTCTGACCCATGTTTATTGAAATTCTTAAATTGTAGAGCCTTGAGTTATATGTGTGATGTATGATTCAAGTTAATAATATCTTTTCTACAAACAATCTTTGGATATATCGTGATTCTTTGATATGTTTCTTTTATCTATTTGTTTGTGCTGCTTCTTAATACAGAATACTATGGTTTATGCTACAGAAAGTTGAAAACAGAGTGAGGATTCTAAGTGACTTGAGAGAGCTTGCTTCTGCTGAGAGTTTGGATACTTTCACACTCATTTACACAAATATCCTTGAGCATCACCCTGACTGCCCGGTAAGTTCTAGAACAATATTTTGTGATTGCAACACACAAACGAAATTGCTTGTGCTTGAAGGCACTTCATTAGTAGGGAAACAACACTAACCGTTGTATTTATTCAATTTAACCCTAAAAAATGCCACATAGGACATTTTTCAAAGACGGATCTGTTTTATGGTTACACATTCCAAGGTGTCAAGCTACAAATTACTGCATTAGCCCCTTGCTATTTGAGTACTAGTAAAACTGCATTGAATCATCGATACACTACTTTGCATTTAGTTTATTTTGACTTGATTTCATGTCTTGAACCTGGGAAAGAATTAGACTATTGTCTCTTCTGAATCCCTTTGCATGGAAAATTCTGATTAAACTTCCCCTTTTTTTCTTGGGAATACAGCCCGAGGTCGTTGAAAAACTTGTGGGACTGCGAGAAGGTATACCACGGAAGGATGCAAAGGAGGTATGTATATTCTTAATAATTGGATCCTCAATACCGAAGTCTGAGGAAACTCGAATCGCCAATAGAGGGTTTTAGGACAGTTCTCTGGAATTAGATAGCATGATATCGAAAAACACGTTGTTAATCTAATTGTGAGAGACCATTTAGTGGAATCACAGAAGGATGTAGTTTTTCTAAAGTATTGAAAGAAAAAAAAATTTTAATTAAATGATAGAAATAAATGGTAACATATGGTGATGCCAATTTTGATTTCTTGATGTGCTACGTTGCTAATTCATTTATTGGAAATCCATAAACTCCTTGTTTTTTTTATTTCTCCCCACCGATTATAAGCCTCAAACTTTTCTAAAACTTTTGATGATAGGAGTAGCAACAAAAAATCCTATCTAGTTTTAAAATTAAATTTTTGTAAAAAATTTGCTTTCTTTTTGAAGGATAAGATTCTCTCTTTTTCAAACAGGTTGTACAAGAGTGTAAGGAGATATACGAGCATTCAATGGAAAATGGAAACCCCCCAAAGGCTGGTTTTGTTTTTCCGAGGGTGAAGTGCCTGAATCAATCCAAAGGATCTCTGTGGCGAAAATTGACTTAGTTCTGTTTCAAATTTCTATCCTGGGATAAATAGCAGCATGAGTCATTGACCTCACGCAATTTTGGCATCCCAAATTTATGAATCGAAGTAATATTCTTTCATTTTTTTTTTTTCATTTTTTTTTATTGCCTATTTTGACTATAATTCTTACTTCTGCAACATTCGATTTTGACAATTTTGTATTTCATTTGAAAATTTCAAATAATGTAGTGTGAACTTGTCTACCCGGCTGTTTAAATTAGCTATCATACCAGAACATAAATGCAAATTGCCTTGTGTTTGCTTTACAGTAGCGAGCCATGTAACTGTGTGGCATACATGATGTTGTGTTTGGGTCTTGAATGTTATGAGATCATCAAGTTCACAGAGTAACTAGAGTGTAAAATTAAAAAGGAAAGAAAAAGGAAGCTAACCAATATGTTGATTCACTTCAACAATGGAGATAATAATACAGCTAACCAAATTTCACTTCTCTTTTTGAAATAAAACAAATCTATTGCCATTGAATCACATGGTATTGACGAGCAATTAAGTTCACTATATGGTATCGATGAGCAATTTAGTTTACTATATCTAAAAACCATACAACAAGAACGAGGGTCGAACTTGCCATCTCCTGCTTAGATTGCAAATATTCTACCACCATCAACATGAAACCACATTCCTTAACTTATTTATGTGATCCTTCTAATTTTATTCTTTTAGAAAAGTCTCTCAACTTTTTCCTCATATAGACTTGTAGCGAATGTTGATTGAGTATCAATAAAAATAACGTTATATATAAATAGTTTTCTTATCTTATTTTAAATAAGTCTCACTTGTATTTATTAATAAATACAAATCTCATTACTCATATAGTATTTTTCTAGCAGCAAACCTAGGTTGTCTCAATGGGACTTCTTTGCTATTTTTTGTGTGGAGTACACGTGCATATGTTGCTCTCAAGGTATTATTGAATTATAAAATAGGGCTCTTCACAACCCATAGAGCATGTGTTTGTGGCTTTCTGAGTTGGATTTAGAGAGAGAGAGAGAGAGAGAGAGAGCATTTGGAACAATTACATGATGGTGTGTAGTGATTTAAGCATTATGCTCACCCCAAGAGTTGTCATGAGTGAGGAAAATAAGGAAATGAGGCACAAAAGCAAGCCACATAGAGAAACAAAACAAAGCAACCCATAATATATGCACCCACTAATTAAAGTCTATAGTGAGTTTATACCTACCCCACTTTTGACCATTATATATATATCTAAAAGTGACCTCCTACATTTGGAATTTTATGGCCTTAAATTTCTAATGGGTTTATTTTGTGAAAAATACTATAAACATGATATAATAGAGTACCCTGATGGGTGTGTGTGTGTGTGTTTTTTTTTTTTTTTTTTTTTTTTTTTTTTTTTTTTTTTTTTTTGTGAAATGGTAAGACAAAAATCAGCTACATCATTTTATATAATTTTATTATTTATATTACTCTTATTTTATTGGCAAAATTAATTTGTCAAAAAATAAAATTTATGAACCAGATTCATTTAACCAACTCAGCTAGCTGAGTCTGCCACTTCTGTCAATCCTCATCAAAAAAAAAAAAAACAAAAATGACTCCCTCGTTAAAGAGTCTCTAGTTTGATATAATCCTCTTTATATTTATAAATTAGTCCATTGACCCTTAATTATCTAAAAGCCTTATTTATAAATATTATAATAGCTTAGGTTCTATTTAAAAAAAATTAAATTAATAAATCTTATTTAGTAAAACTGAAAATATTAGTAATTTTTTTTAATTTTTTAAACTAAGAATATTATCAATATTTAAATAGTAATATTTCAAATAATTATTTCACTAACTGATGAAAAAAAATAGAGTATGAGATTAAATATTTTTGCCCTTCTACTTATTAGTTTGATTCAACTATTCAATAAAACTGAGAATATTATCCCCTTTTTTTCTAATTTTAAAACTGAAAACATTATCAGTTTTTTCATTTTTCATTTTTTTTTTTTTAAATTTTGCACATCAATGTTCCATCATCATGCTCTTTTATAGACACAAAATTTTCAGTTTTGTACGAAATAATAATTCAATTTTTTCAACAAAAAAAAAAACATAATTATTTTTATTTTATTTTTTTCAATTTAAAAGTTGATATTTTAAAGTTTTGAAAATCAAAATAAATTTTAAATCACCATGTTTTTTTTATAGATAATCATAAATTATGAACAATCATTATTTGAAAGGTAATTCTGACTATCAAAAATTAATGAAACTTGAAGGTCCAAAAATTTTTAATTAGGAGTATAAGGGTTGGTGGCTTGTGCATAAATGTCCAAAAAAAAAATATTCTCATTATGAATTACTTATGTTGAGTATTTACCAATAAATCCTACTTTACAAACTATTATACCAAATAGTCCCCTTTTTATTCTATTATACCAAATAGTCCTGTTGGTGGGTTGTTTTGATCCTTTTTTTTTTTTTTTTTCATTTTTGTTTCACTATGGACGAGAGTGCCCTTTCACTGATTTACAAACTGTCATTTTTGTTTCACCGATTTGGTCACACTTTCATTCCGGTGTGGCACACCCTCACAGATTCGTGTGTGTGTATTAGTGTGTGTGTGTGTGTGTTGAAGCATCTGAGTGTGTGTTGAAGCCATCTCTGTGTTGTGTGGAGGGGGTGTGTGCATGTATCAGTGTGTGTGTGTGTGCACGTGAAGATAGATACAAGAGGCGAGAGAGAGATAGAGATAGATGGGGGGAGGGTTTGTTGTTTGTTTTCTCTCTCTGAGTTTCTTCTTCCTCTTTTCGATTTATTAGCTCGGATTTACTGTAAAAATGGATTTTTAGATAATCAGATCTATGAATTTCAATTTGTTTCTCATGTTTATGTTTTCCCCTCTCAGTTTGTAATCAGATCTAGTCTCATTCATGGAAATTTGAAATCGGTGTGTTCTTGGAATGGGTGTGTTGCGAATGGGTCTCCATGAGAGAGATGAGTAGGCGGTGGGTCTCCATGAGAGAGATGTGTGCAGAATGGGTTTCGCAAGTGTGTTCATGGAGGATCAAACCGGGTTCGCAGAGAGAGGAGAGAGGTCGAGAGTTGACAGAGCCGTCAAGAACGGGCGACGGCGGAGGAGGAGTCGTGGGATTCGGACTAGGCTAGGTCGTACACGCAGGATCAGAATTGCTCAACCCGTGTTTCAGCACCATCGCCGGAAAAACAATGGAAACCCTAACCCTAGCCGGAAGCCGGCGGTTCGGCCGAAACAGGAGAAGAACAAGCTGTTGGCGTCGAGTAGATCGACGAGTTTGAATGATCTGACAAAGAGACACAACCACAACAACTACCATCACAATAATCTCGTAATGTGTGTGTGTCTGCTTGTGTGAACCCCCAAACACATCAATCCAGCCCAAAACAAAAACCCCTTACAGTGCTTTGCCATTCTGTGACACCCTCTCAATGTATCACATGCCACACACCACACATCCATTCACTAATTATGTACGTGAGACACACATGCACCACACCCAATTTTTTCCTAATAGCCTTATTAATAAGGGTTAAATGAGGGTAATTATGTCCCTCACAATTAAATGGGACTAAACGGTTTAGTAGAATAAAAATGGGACCAACTGGTTCATAAGTTCAAATTTTGGGATTTATTGGTAAATCTCCCATTTTAATTTGATATAATTCTCCTCATATTTATAAATTATATTGATAAAAGAAATTTAAATTAATTAAACATAACTGACATCATGTTAAATTTGGATTTAGGTCACATTATTTTTTCCATGTTTTTTTTTTTTTGAACTCCCCAACTCTTTCCATATTTATAAGCCTAGTTATGAACCACCATAAAGCTCTCCAAAGCAACCAACATGGAAAATCTTCCCCATTTGCTCACCAGAAACCCCAACAGAAGAAGAAGCTCCAGACACTCCAGTGGATACCTCGGAGTTCGCCAGAGGCCATGGGGCCGTTACGCTGCCGAGATAAGAAATCCATACACAAAGGAGAGGCATTGGCTTGGCACCTTTGACACTGCTGAGGAAGCTGCATTGGCTTATGATCTCTCTTCCATCTCCTTCAGCGGCATTGAAAGAGCTCGGACTAATTTTCATTACCCATTTTCGGCTTTTCCCTCTCCTCCACCACCACCGCCGCCACCGCCACCACCGCCACCAAGTCCAGATGTAGAAGAAAGTGATGAGTCACTTTTATTGCCTCCATTTTACAGAGTTTTAGCCAACCTAGCAACTTCTCCTTTTCTCCTTGAGTTCTCTCTACCACAAGGTTTTTGTTTTGCAGAAGTGATTGGTGCCCCATGTGACAAAAATGCTTGCTTCTTTTGCTTTACATCTAATTTTTTTTGATGATTTGATAAGTTGAAAAGATGGGTTGAATTTGATACTTCTAGCAGTACTTTTTTGAAGTAGTTAACCATACGAGTATTATTTAAAAGAAGCCCAAAAAAAAAAAAAAAAAAAAGGAAAAAAGAGTTACAAAATTTCACAAATTTTCTGAATTGTGTGCTATGTGCACATTTTGAATTGGGGGAGAGGAAATAGAGAGAATGGAAACAGTGATCTGGTTTTTTGCATGCTGGAGTGAAAAATGAATTAGATTGTCAAGTATGATATATACAAAATATAAGGTATAATTACAAATAAGAAATGTGTTTTTTTTTTTGTGAACACGGTTCGATTTGATTCAGTTTAGTAGAAAATTAAAGATCAAATATTACTTATGATTTTATAAAATTTGACACTAAAACAAATCATAAAAATTATAAAATCAAATCAGAAGGAACTATATATATTGAGACTCAATTTAGTTTGATTTGAAACCAGTTATTCGATACATCATGTTTCAAACAAAATGCATCATGTTTCAAACATTAAGCAACATGCAATCATTGACATTTTTTTATTAAAAAAAATGCAACCTGCTATCACTTTTCAGATAAGAAGGAACATGTCATCATTTTTTAAAGGAAAAAAAAAAAAACCCCTAACTATTTTCCAAACATCAATTAAACAACCAAATTGTTCCTGCTCATTAACAAAAGAGTATTGTCAAGCAACTATTGTTCAATGCAATACTCCAAACAATTATATTGTTCAACAATTAACACCAAGTACTGTAATGACACACACACACACACAAAAAAAAAAAAAAACACTAAAATTCTTCAATTAATTAAAAAAAATCAAGAGCAGATTCTACAAAATAATCAGCAGACAACAACATGAGGTACTGGTCATATACTTAAGGTGTATGGTAAATAATAAGTTATGTATGTGTGTATATAAAAATGGTCCGGTTTGACTCTAAATCGAAACCAGGACTAGACATTCGTGAACTGAATTGCAGATTACGGTTTACCTATTTTGTGCACTAGGGTAGAATTGAATATTAAAAAAATCAGATTAAACCATACGATTTGTTTTGGATTAGACTGATTTGCGATTATTTTCATTTTTTGCTCAACCCTATTTTTGGTTAGCCTTCATCAACGAGATGTTCGGCTAAGTGTGGACATCGACGGGATTGGATTGGGTTTGGACTAGACTCGCATTATATAATAAGAGTATGTATTATCTCAATGTCGAGCCAATCTCGTCTCGGCCCGACATTGACCCTAAATAGCTATTCACAACCCAATCCTAATAAATTTATAAATTTTAAGTTTGCCCACTTCACTCTGTATATTTGAACTACTAAATTTTGGGTTGTAAATGAATTTGCCCATTTAAATGAATTTAGTTAAGTTTGGATTATTATCCAATAGTAGATGATTTTGAATCTTTAACAAATGTTTTAATTAGAGGGATATATATATTCCTTATCTTTGTTTTTTTTTTTTTTTTTAAATTTATTATGTTACTAAATAATATATAAATAAAAAATAAAAAGTTTATAAAATAGGTAAACCGAACTAAAATTTCTTATCTCAAATCAACCCCAACTCAAAAATTAAACAATTTTAAAAGTCTTTGTATAAATTTTAAGGATGAAACTATTTACAAGAAAGAAGAAAATGAACTTTATAATTTTACAACATAAACTCCATTGTGACCCAGAAAAAGAGTCAGGAAAATTACCATGAAAGAAGGTGTGTGGTTGAGATTTAATTAATGTATTGTGAGATTTATATATGAAATAAACAGAGCTCAGTCCATAGGTCCATTTTATAAAATTGCATAGCCATAGATCTAGGCACTAAAAGCATCCACAATGGATGTGTTAAAATTGTGTGTTAAAGTGTGTTATATGACAAAAAATGTTAAAAGTGGGATCCAAAAATATGTGTTAACAGTTTGTTAATTTAGTGAGTGAATAATGAATGAATGGTGATACAATGGATGTGTTAAGGGGTGTGTTAAGGTGTGTGTTAAATATATATATATATATATGAGTGTGTATATAATAAATAACATAAATAAATAATTTAGTTCAATCAAAAATTTCAAGTCTAAAAAAAAATCCCAAGTAAAAAAAAAAAAAAAAAAGAGAGAGAAAATTGTATTTGACCGGTCAACCGGTAAGAACAAAAAAAAAAATTTTCTTTTCTTGAAGGATTCGGAGTCAGACGTCCGGGGGGACTTCTGAGGGGACGTCTCACACACACATTCACTCTCTCCTTCGCTAGCTAAAACGCTCGTTGCAGATAACACATATTAACATTTGACACTAACACACGTTAACAACTCCATTGCCGCTCCAAACAACACCCTCAGCTAGCCAAAACATGGCACCTGACACTAACACACAGCTTAGTGTGTCCATTGTGGATGCTCTAAAATACTATGTCCATAAGGACATGTTTCTACAAAATGATCAACTATCTATATATATTTATACACTTATCTCTCTCTTCAAACCCCATGTCCCCAAACTCTCTCTCTCTCTCTCTCTCTCTCTCTCTCTCTCTCTCTCTCTCATCTGTGTCTTTTTTATCACCGCTGCCATCAGAGCTCCACCGCCTTCATCCGCAACAATATCTTCTCCCATCAATAACCTGTATTTAGGAAATCTCTCTTCTCTTCTCTCCTCCGACTAATCCACCATTGTCAATCTCACTATTTGAAACTACGATTGGCGGCAAGGGTTTTGCAGGGACGATTGTCAGATCAAAGCTATTCGACAACAGATCGACCTTGCCGTTGAAGATCGATCGATAGGAGGTTAATAGATCAAAGTCGTTCGACAACATATCAAAGCCACCCCGCGATGTCTCTTTCCTGACCACTCCGCCACTAGCACCGGCAATGTCGTCGTCGTTTCTTCCAATCCTGAGATTGAGATCTCCGATTGCCAACTATCCATCTTTCTCTTCTCTTTTTTGTTCTTTCTCTCTCCAAAACTCTCACTTTGTGTGAGCACCTAGGGTGGTGGCACCACCTTCTATGGTGGTCGGAGAAGACAACAGATCTAGATCAAAGACCCATAGAAAAAAACTAGGGTTTGGCTTGATATTTTAATATTTGAACAGATAGAAAAAAAAAATAAACAGATAAGAAAAAATAATCTTTCAACAAATAGGAGAAAATAAGGGTTGGTGAATTTAAGTAGATGAAAATTTCATATAGATAGAATTTCATCAGATAGAAAAATCACCCAAATAGAATAAAACTTTTAATAGATAAATAAAAATTGGAAGGGCAAAACTAAGAATAAAAAGTCTTTCAAAATAACAAAACGTATTTCTCACCACAATATTTTACAAATAGTGTATTTCTTACCAAAAAAAAAAAAAAAACCAGCAAACCCAACTCCTTATTTCCTCTTTAAATTAGACTTCTCATTAATTAACCTTAAATAAATACATTGTTGTTTCTGAGTAAATTTTATGAATTTAGAATATTTTGGAAAGTAGATTAAAAGTTAATTTTTTAAGTTTTTATAAAAAAATATATATAAAAAATAAAAACAAAGTAATATAATCTTAAAAAAATTAAAAAACTGAGTTTTAACTACTTTTTCTCAAAATAGACCTTTATCGTCTAACTGTTACAAAAATTATAGACACAGTGGATACCACTATGTTGTGCCCATGATCTTACAAATGTAAGGATGATAGAGAGCATACACCACCAGTCATGCCATGGTCTGGTCCCACAAATTGTTGGTAGGAAACACTAATCCAACGGTTGTAACATATGGTATGACTTGATAGTATACTCATCATTTTATAATTGAATAAATTACATTAGAAAATTCTACAACTTTAACATATTTGTGCAAAACTCCCCTCTAATAATGGCATAATATATATGAAATTATTTTGCCCATATATTAAAATGACAATTTTCCCTATATCTTTAGTTTTTTTTATCATTTAAAAAAATTTCATCTATTTGTAATTTTTTGAAAATTGGTGATTTTTCTCTTAAATTTAAATTTTAATTTTAGAGAACTTAAAGAACTTGTGAGACTTACAATGAGTCTCGTTTTGATAATTTTAACAGTTTATTTTGTAGAGTTCTCAATATATATCATTCATAGATAAAATTAGGTCAATTTGATAACATTTTGGTTTATAGTCTCCAAAAAAAATTGGATGCTAAGTATATTTTTTAAAAATGAACCATCCTTTTTTTAGAAACAAACCTAATAAAATGAAAAATATTATGATAATCAGATCGACTTAATTTTTGTCATTAATGATATACACGGAGGATATTACAAAATAAATGGTTCGAATCATTGAAACGGAGCCCGTGGTAGTCTCCACATGCCCATCAAGTTATCTCAAATTCATATTTAAATTTATAAATATAAAAATAAAAACCCAACACTTTAAAAATTATTGGAGAAATTAAAACAAAAAAAAAAAAAGATAAGAGATAAAAGAAAAAAAAATAAACTCAAACCCTTATATAAAACAAATCCTTAATTTTTTATTTTGTTAATTTGAGAGAAAATTGTTGAAAAGTTCAACCCAATGAGGGTATAAGACATTAGATCCAGTGGATATTTTTTATTGGTGAGAGGTCCATCTTTTGTAAAATAATTTGATGAGAAGTCTTTTTATTTGTTTTGAATAACATTTTATTTTCAATTTTACTCTTTAACTTATTTGTTGACTTTTTTTTATCTGTTTGATTTTTTTGACTATCTGTTCAAATTTATACCTATCTGTTCAAAAATTTTAACTATATGTTCAAAATTTTATATAACTCTTCAAATTTTTTGCCTATCTGTTCAATTTTCCCCCTTATCTTTTCAAATATCTGTCTAAATTGTATTATCTGTTTAATTTTTTTTCTATCTATCCAAATTTTATTATCTATTCAATTTTTTTTCCCGAATTATATTTTAAATTTTTTATCTGTTCAAAATTTTATATATATATTTTTTTTTATCACAACAACTATAATAAAAATAAAAAATAAAAAATAAAAAAATAAATAACCCACTCTACAACACATTTTTTATCTCCTCAAACAATATTTAAAGCAACTTAGAGAGAAAGAGAAAGAAAAAGAGAAAGAGAAGCCAAAGGCCATTTACACAGATCTACAATATAGACAATGGTGTAATAAAGTTGTATATGTAAAATGGCCTCGTTACCTCCAAAAAAGTCATTGTCGGACGATCTACTTTTTTGGGTGTCCATCATAAATACAGAGATAGAGTGTCCTATTTGGTCTTCAAAGGCGGCGATAGTTGGAAACCGAGCTCGTTTGTAGTGAAAAAAGATGGATCTAGTTCTGGATGTGTCAAAACGATTGTCGACTCTCAAATGCAAGCCAAAAACAAAAAATCAAAAAAAAAAATCAAATTTGAACAATAAAACAAACAAAAATACTAAATTAGCATTTGCATAATCATTTAGTCAATGAAATAACCCTAACTTCAATCAACGACTCCACATGAATAGACTCATAATAAAATTCACATATTTCATTCAATTCGACGCCTCAATGACAGATCTAGAAAATGAATTGAAATGAGATAAGAAAGTGAGAGACTACTATCTTGTCAGAACTAGTCATGGTGATGACGCCTCTATAACCTTTTCATGAAGAGGAAAGACAGAGATGAGAATCGAGGGTTGGGCAGAGCAAAAGCGAGAGATTGAGAGAAGAGATAGAGATGTGGACGCTACCACCATTGAAGATAAGCTCTTATATTCTTTAACAACTACCGACTCGTTGGTGATGAGATCGATAACAAGAACCCCGACTGTAACAACCCCGATCCGTAATTAATTACTAATTCATTTAAGACTGTTAATTAAGTGATTAAAATAAATTATGTGTTTATTGTGTATTTTGTATGCTATTTAGCTTTCTATCTGTTACTCGTAGAAATATCTGTCTAGAATTCTACTTTGATCTGAAAATTGAAAGCCTTATCGGAATCCAAAATTGAAATTGGTTACAACAATATGTTATTTGGAATTTTTAGAATCATATGGCAAATTTTATTAAAAATTGATTTAGTTTACTTAATTAAGTTGTGTTTGGTTGCCAAATGTTCTAATTATTGTAATAAGCCGTTATATCTATATAAATGTGATTTGTTTGTGTCTTGAACTCATTTGTGAGCTCAACTTCACCATTTTGAGAGCAAAATTTGATATTTGCATCTTAGAGATAGAGATAGAGAGAGAGAGAGAGAGAGAGAGTCTAATTCTAGAGTAAGAAAATAAGATAATGAAGGAAATGTGAAGGAAGATTTGAAGATTATTATTTGTAAGCTCAAGATTGTGCAAAAACAAGAGAATTTGCAGACTCTAGGTAAGAATTCAACTCCCAAATTGTAAACCTAGGTCTTCAAACATGAGAATACATGAAGAATAAGAGTTAAATGCATATTTGAGCTTTGAATGAAGAATTGAGTTGTAATTTAGACATGCATGCATATATGAGTATTAAATCATCATTTTGATCATGAGCTTTATCATTTATGTTGAGTTTAGACCATGAAATTAACATGCATGCGTATTAGATCAAGTTTTGTAAGCAAATTTCATGTTTAAAGAATTTTGAATAGAATTTTACATACATGTTGAACCTTTGAGCATCTAAATTGTTATTGTAAGTTATATGGTACATGCATGTTTCATTCATCATGTTTACCTTTTGAATACATATTTTGGAAATGAGATTTTGTACATGCATGGAGCTTTTGAGCTCAAATTTGATAAATTTATGAGTTTAGAGAAAAAGATTTAGAAATCTTGCAAATATGAGTTATTACGTTCAATTTTGGTAAATTCATGAGATTTTAAAGCAAATGATTTTTAAAGGGTCATGTATATCTGTTTTCTAAAGTAATTTTGTGTTTTTGACCAAGCCATGTATGACCCTAAGCTTTAAATTGCATGTTTGGAATTCAAAACTCTGTTTTGAAAACCTAGAAAATTCGCAGACTGCTGGAGTGAAGAATGCAAGCTCTCAAAAGTTTTGCAGACATTAGTACTACGCTCGAGCGACGCAACCTGCGCTCAAGCGGCCACCCTTGTTTTTGATCCTCAGCTCGAACAACCAAAGTTGTGCTTGAGCGTAAAATGAGAGCTCCCAGAAATTTTACAGAATTTTACAGACCGCTCGAGCGACCAAAGTTGCGCTCGAGCAAAGACTCTACTTTTAAAATTTTAACTAAGTGTTTCAAAGTGCATTTTGATATCCTCATTGCATCCTAGGCATTTCTAAGTCTTAATTAAGCCATAATAATGAGGATATGAATTAGAAACACACTAAGATAGGAATGTACTAAATTAAGAGATTACAAGTGTGTTTTTGAGCAATGTGATAAGAAAAAATAAGAATCCATGTAAAGAATGCTAAGCCGTGATGGCCATGTGAAAGTGTAATTATACGACGTGTTTTGTGCTATGTACATTTTGATTATAGGTCGAGAATTAAAGACTTACCAACCATTTCTGGAAGCCCACTGTGAGTAACATTATTGTAAAGATATGTTCATATGAATTATGTTCCAATGTGATATGATAAGTTATGATTTCTGAAATGCAATTTGTTTACGTGAACAAATGTCCTATGTTTGGAATCTATTATGGCATTCATAGATAGTTCCAAGTCATAGGAAACGACATATTAATACGGGTCTATGACATATATGTGATTACGAGATCTCGTTGGTTATTTCATTGTGGTGATATGTGTTTAATCAGTATCCGGAACCGATTACTCTAGTCGAAAGACAATATGATATGTTTTATGGGATGTACCATTACTATGTTCTAATATGAGAATTGATTTTTTTATAATCTGTTTAATGAATATGATATGTTCGGAATTCATTCACTAACCCCTTTACATTAATGTTATTCACTAGGCTTTAGCTCACTATTTGTATATATGTATATGTAGGTGAGTGTGTGTAGGACCAGGCCTAAGGGCTTTTGTCTAACTTCTATTTTGTCAAGCCAACCATTGTGCCTCACGTGAAAGTTCTTGAAGTATCCCGTTTTATAAGCTCCGGTTGTTTCTATATATAAGACTTGATTTGTTTTCGTTGGCTGTATTTAAGATGCTATAGTTAAGTGTGTGGGTACAATGTGAGAATGATTTTTAGATATGTATATATGAAGTTTTAAATATTATGTTTCATATAAGTTTGCACAGCTTAAGGGATTATGTATGTTTTATATATCTACTTCTGCAACCATTTTTTATATGATAATCTATTCAGAGGCCTTTGGTAATTCAAGGATTACTGGCCGGTTACGACGCTAAACCTATAGGGGGCAGGTTTGGGTCATGACATCGACAAACATATTAGATCAACTTCGTTGCCTTCTCTCGCCAAGACTCTCACGATGGCCCCATCTTCAACTCATTGGTGGTGAGATCATCAGTGTTAGATCAGTTAACAGATTGTCATCTTTCAATGGACAACGACAGAGTTCTCTGCGAAGTCGACGGTTTACGATCTAGTTCAAATTAGCAGTTCACCGTTGGAGATGAATAGAGAGATGTGAGAGAGAGAGAGAGAGAGCGGTAACTCTGGTGAGAAAAAGGGTGAAGTTGGGAAAAGAGAGCAATGGTGAGCGGTGGTAGAGCAACGACGACAGACGAGGTCTCGCTAATTTCTCTCTCTAGGGTTTCAATCTCTCTCTCTCTCTCTCATTTGCCTTGTGTGTTTGGTATGATATAGATATAATAGGGGTAGTTTGGTCATTTTGATTAAATATGTCCTCATGGACATAATGTTTTAGCTTGTGGGCTTTTGGATAAATAAAGTTTAGGGTGAATTACACTAATGGTCCCTATAGTTTGAGGCTTATGTCATTTTGGTCCATAATTTTTCAATTGTGACACATTTGACCATGAATTTTGAATCTTGTTCCAAATAAGGACAATTGTTGATACTATTGGATTTTTCACTAGCAAAATCATCAATTTGATAAAATATAAATTAATTTGACAAAAATAAATGTCAAAAAATTATTTTTGAATTTTTAAAAATTATTTCTAACTACTAAAGATAAAATTATACAAAATTGATAAATCTTTTAGATATTTTTTTTTTTACCAAATTAATTTTTATTATGTACTTGGATGATAATCATGTAAAATTAATTTTTATTATGTACTTGGATGACAATCATGTAAAATTAATTTTTAAAAATTAATCATGTAATTTTTATTAATTTTTATCAATTTTACATAATTTTATTTTTGGTAGGTAGAAATAATTTTAAAATATTTTTTTGACATTTATTTTTGTCAAATTAGTTTATATTTTATCAAATTGACGATTTTGCCCTTGAAATTAAGCAATGGTATGTTCAATTGTCCTTATTTGGAACAAGATTCAAAATTCAGGGTCAAATATGTCACAATTGTAAAGTCAGGGACTAAAGTAACACAAGTCCCAAACTATAAGAACTATTAATGTAATTTGCCCTAAAGTTTAAATTTAGATTTATGGACTGAGTACCCTTAATTTAGATCATAATCTTTTGATTTATTTTTAATCTAAACCATTCACCTATTGTTATTAAGTAAAACGGATGAAATAATGATATTTTAGTCATTAAACTTAATATATATGAACATAAAATATTTGTCATTAAGTAAAATTGAAGAAAATAATCAGTGTGTTTGGTTTGAGTTTTCTGGATTGAGTTTTTTGAAAAATGAGTTTTTTGGTTTTTGTATTCTTTTGTTTTTAGTGAATATTTTTTAAATTTTAAACATTTTTTTTACTTTTTTAGATGCACCTTAGTTAGATGTATCTAAAAAGTAAAAAATTTGTGAAAAAATATTTTAAAAAATTAATAAATACATAAAAATACAAAAAATGTACTGAATTCTTGTATTTTTTTTTTGTATTTTTGGTATTTAGTGAATTTTTAAAAGATTTTTTTTACAATTTTTTTACTTTTTAGGTGTATTTATGTTAGGTTTGTCTAAAAAGTAAAAAAATTGCTTAAAATATTAAAAAAATTCAGTAAAAACAAAAAAACTCGAAAAATAAGAAAGTAAAATTTTCTGAAAAGTATTTTCTGAAAAATGAAAGCAAGCAAGCTGAATATTATTTTAGTCATTAAACTAAATATATATACATAAAATATTTTTAGAAAATATTGAAAATATTATTTTTCCATCAATTTTACTTAATGTAAATAGATAGATAATTTATATAAAAAACAAATCAAAATATTATAATTAAAATGATAAAATAAAAAATAAAAAATTTATTTTATTATAAGAATTAAATCTTGATACTTTTTTTTTTTATATCATTCTTCCAAAAATATTCTATCTTTATTGTAATTTAAAAGATGTGTCATTTATTGTACTCTCCATGTTTTTTTTCTTTTAATTGTACTCTCATCTTTCACCTGCTTTGTAATTACTCCAAAATTAAACACGAGGCCATTGTCAAAATAAGAAAGCAACGAGCACAATTGGACAAAGAGGTCTCAAATCTCAAAGTGGTCTTTAATTAGTTGACTCTTTTGTTATTACTATATACTTTTGGTGTACATTAAAATTGGACAAAAGTGTGGCAGTTTCGTAATTTTTCACAAAAACGGGAATACCGATTGGGATATGGCCTCTCCGAGACACAGTGGATCCCACGTTGTCCTCAAACCGGGGTTATACACACTCCTGTCGCTTTCTACTCTATGCATACTTACATACATAACATGTATCTATGTGTATATTATATTTCATAATAATTTTAAACTTTATTTATTTATTTATTTATATTTTTTTGCTCTTGTTGTGCATGACTATTATCAATCCCACGGGTTTTATATAAAAAGTAAAATAAAAAATTGGATAAATTAAACTAACTTCTTCTAAAGTTTGAAAAAAAAATATAATTAGTTATATATTTTTAACATAATTACATTAAATTTTTTAGTACAATTAGATTGACCCAAATTAATGTAGCTATTAAATCGGTATTGAAATAAATAAATAAAATTATATTCTTGACATTAAATTATAAATTTAATTCTTCTATCTAGCCAGACCAAAGCCTCATTTAAATTGGCCGTTTAAGACATTGAAATTTTTTTGTAAGACATAAGAGCATCTCTAACGGTACATTAATTTTTTCATCAAATTTAAGTAAAAGTTTCATTTGATATCAAATGTTTCAATAGAGGATTTTGGAGTTTCATCCGAACAACGATCGACCGGCCAATGTAAATTTTTTTTTTCTGCCTTGAGGTGGTCGACCGGGCGATCGACCGACCAATGCAATTTTTTCACAAATTTTTATCTTGAGATGGTCATCTGAGAGGACATCTAAGGAGACATTCGGTAACGGCAATCAACAGTGATTTGATGAAATACACATTTACCCTCAGTTTGATGAAAGAAAAGTAAAATTCTCAATTTGATACCTATTTGATGCAACTATTGGAGAAGGAAAAGAGCTCATTTTTCATCAAATTTAAATTTGATAAAATGTTTGAGCAATCATTAGAGATGGTCTAATATATTTTGATGATGTTTTTTTTATATATATATATATTTTTGGAAACTAGCTATTTTAATTAATTTCTTGACTTCATATACAAAAGCATGGAGAAAAGTTGACTTTTTGATAGTGATTTTTTTACTTTTAACTAGTTTATTGCCAAAACAAATGAAGTTTTTTCGATTTATAAGTTTTATTACTCCTTGTGTTAAATAAAAATAATAACAAAATCAAATATAGCATATGCTCAATTTCAAATTTGCAATTAACATAATTGAAGAGCTCGATTGGTCCCATTTAGAAAGTAATTTTTTTAGTGATTGTTTAACTTTTTGATTAAAATATGAGGTGAAAAAATATCATATATGTTTTTTTAAAAAATCACTTCTTACAAAAAAAAAATGTGCAAAAAGTAAATTGAAATGAAAGAAATATTCGATTTTTTTTTTTTTGTGTAATAGTGAAAAATTTGTTGACTTTTTTATATTTTTTTAAAATTTTTTAACTAAAATATTGAGGTTCTATTTGGCTACAACTTTTTTTAGTTACATTTTAGCTATTAATTTTTTATAGTGATTTTGTAACTTTTAACTAGTTTATTGCCAAAACAAATTAAGTTTTTTTCGATTTATAAGTTTTATTACTCCTTGTGTTAAATAAAAATAATAATAAAATCAAATACAGTATATGCTCAATTCCAATTTTTCAATTAACATAATTGAAGAGTTCAATTGGTCCCATTTGGAAAGTAATTTTTTTAGTAACTATTTAACTTTTTAATTAAAATATGAGGTGAAAAAATATCATATATGTTTTGAAAAAAAAAATCACTTCTTACAAAAAAAAAAAAAAAAAAGTGCAAAGAGTAAATTGAAATGAAAGAAATATTTGATTTTTTTTGTAATAGTGAAAAATTTGTTGACTTTTTTATATTTCTTAAAAAAATTTAACTAAAATATTGAGGTTCTATTTGACTACAACTTTTTTTAGTTACAATTTAGCTATTAAGCCAAAAAAAAAATTTAGCCAATTGATTAGGTTATTTTAGTTAACAATTGAATTTTTTTTTCCGCAACATGTCTTATCTTTATTGGACAACAATTAAAAAATATATATTTTATTTTTTTATCTTTAATAAATTCTTTTACTTTTTAGAAAGATATAAGATGTATAATATTTTAATAAAAATTAATGTAGGAAGTAAATATCGAACTACAAATCTCAAGAGTCTGAATAGGATTAGAGTTCAGTCTCCTGATCGAGTTAGAAAAGAGTTAGTCATAGTGATTCAACTAGAAGTAGTACTTCCGAGTAGAATGGAAAGTCGACTCGAAAGATCGAGCTGGTTTATAGGCACGAACGTTAGTTCGAATAACTAAAAAAAACCTAGCGCGTGATCCTACAAACAAGAACCAATCACTATTAAAAATTGCAAGAACCAATCACTATTAGAAATTACAAATGTGGAATACAATCCTACCAATAGTGAGACAGACACGAGGAGTAGCATGAGAAGCTTAGGCCTATTTTGGGAAGTAGGTTATAATCCACTTCTCAGATTATAACCCACTTTCTCTCTCACAAAAAATTGCTTATAAACTACTTTTTATAAAAAAGTTGATTATAACCATCTTCCCAAAATAGCCCTTCACTACCTCTAACAATTACTTGGAAGGAATAAATACTTGATTCCAATTGTAAAAAAGTTATGCAACAATTTTACACTCAAATTCTCTCGTTCTATTTCTTTCAAGCTTCTTGACTTAAATATTGAAAATTCTCTTAATTGACCACTAGTCAGAATTCTTTGTTTTCTTAAGCATTTCAGACAATATTCATTTAAACAGTCACCGGAGCGCCGTGGCAACAAATATGGTCAAGTTTTTCTCCACACAAATCATTAAAAAAAAATAATCAACGTATTTAACACTTTTCAATACTGGTAAAGTTTAAACTTTTTGTTGTTTTTTTAAAACATTTACAAACGCTTGAATTTTTAAGCAATAATTTTTATTTTAAAAAAATATTTTATTTTTTTTTTTAAAATGTAAAATTTATCAAATCCAACTTTTAATTTAAGGAGTTATTTAGAAAGTGGTAGATTAGCATTTTTTTAAATTTTTCATAAAAAAAATATAAGTATAAGTTGGGACTGAAATAATGTAGTAAAAAAGTGATAGGACACAAATGGTATAATTATAATTTAAATAAAATAATGTGCTAAAATAATATAAGCTAAACAAAACCTTAGTAAAAAAAAAAGGTAGCAAGCGAATCGAGCCAAAGGGCAATTTGGAAAGCTAGTAAAAAATTAGTTTTTAGCTTTTAACTCATTTTGAATCACATCACTTCTTACATTTCTTATACCTAAAAAGACAAAAAAAAGTTAAAAATCTAAGAGTAATGTTAGAAACTCTAAATAATTTACGAAACCTTTCACATGGGTGTGGAATCCGCACACATGGGGGTTTGTGTGGGTTTCACACGTGAGAGATTTGATAAAATATTTGGTAGATTATTTAGGGTTCATAGTATTTCCCAAAAACTAAGGTAACGTTTGGTAAAGTTTCTAAATATGATTTGATAATAGAGTTGTATTTTGAGTTTATGAGTTTTAGAATTATGATTTGAGCGTGAAAAATTTGTTTAGTTATGAATTTTGAAAAGAGTTTTGAATTGAGTTTTGGAGGGAGTTTTGAGTTTTTGAAATTAGAAAAATTATTTGATTAAAAAATTTACAACTCATAACTAAACACATAATCCAAAATTTTATTCAAAACTCATATAAAAATTTAAAAAATTCTAAAAATATTTTTTATTTATAATATAAAAATAACAGGTGCCCAAGGGAAAAAAAAAAAAAAAATCAAATACTGTTATGGTCAATCGGCCGGACGTTCGGGAGATGTCCAGAGGCGGCCGAAGTTAGTCAAATTTTCTCGCCTTAAGAAGTTTTCAAAAGTAAATATAGAATTATAATTTAAAAGTTCAAAATAAATACAACATTCAAATAAGTGGGTGAAAATATATTTGAAACATATAACCAAACACAGTCTGACTTTGAACTAACTTTCTAAATCATCCCAAGTAATAAAAATGCTTGAGAGTTCTAATAAAGAATGTTTAGGAGCTCTAATTAATGGTGGACCCTACTGTGATAGTAATTTTTGTATCTTATATATATTTTTTTAAAAATTATTTCATGCGACTAATTTAACATTATTAATGTATCACACATGACATGATATCATGTAACTCTATTATTGACGTGATAGTTTGATTTTTATTTTATTTTATTTTATTTTTTCTCTTTCGTGTACTTACCCATTTATTAATGGTGCTTTTAGAGCGGCTGATTTAGCACTCTAAATCAGAACTATTTTTTTATTATTTTGTTTTTCTATATTAGTAGAGTTTATTAGATCATTTTTATTTACGTTTAGGGAGATGTATCATTGTTATCTCAAGTATATATCGGCGAAGGCCGTTTTTGACCGAGTTGGGGCAGTCCGGGCAGCCCGTCCACCGTTCGGGCAACTCTCAAAGCAGTGCACGCAAAAAGATATAATACTAGCGCACACACGCACATTATACCACTCTGCCACACAACTGAGTGGAGAGAGAAACCCAAGCAAAACACCAGAGAGAGAAAGAGTTCTAGAGAGAGAAAAAGGAGATACAGATGTGAAAAGGTTTCTTACAATCAGAGAGAGAGAGAGAGAGTGATAAAAAAGTTGAAGCAAAAGGGTCTTGTGTGCAGAGGAACAATTGCAGATTTTTTTTAAAAAAAAATTATTTATTGCTTCATTTGCTGTTGTGTAATGAGATCGGCTTTCGATTCTGGTTTTTCCGACTGTTTTTGGGTAAAAAATGGTGGAGATTTAGCTACTCCAGAGCTAGGGTTTTGTGGGAATTGTGGGTTTCGTAATGCTGTTTCTGGGTGTTGAGTATTTTGGATCTGGGAAAAGATTACTGACAGGGTGGTGATAGTGTGATACATATTATTCATTTCGATATGTCTCTACTTGTCCATCTTTGTATGATTTAGGTATATATATACATATATAATTAGGTAGTGATGGAGAGAGAGTTGGTTGTGAAATCATGTTTTTTGTGGTTGATCATGGTGGTTCATCCACTGAGGTCCATTTTTGCTAATATGGAAGGTGTGTTGATGTTCATGCTTTGATTTTTAGCTCCTTTTTTATTCATTCAAATGCTAATCTTTGTTTGTTTGCTTCCACAAATGGGCATTTTTAGTTTGCTATACTTGAACATGCGAAATAAAAGTTTCCGTAGATTGGAAATAATTGAATTTCTCTTTTCATCTGACATTGATTAATGTGATTTGTTGACTTGTTGCAAATTTGGTACATTTAATAATTATGGTGGGTGATCTTCTTGTAGTACAATTGGATTCTTGCATTTATCTCTAGATAATGCTATTCATTGTATGTTGATGAACAATACATGAATCAAACACAAAATAAATGAATGGATAGGATTTTGAGAGATAAATCTTGTCCATTCGTGCAATTTTTGTGTCCAATTAGCATTGTTGTTTCTTTAATGTGCTCCCTGTATAACTAGTCCAATGCACACAGAATGGATGATACTCAGATGTGTTACACATTTGGAAGATGTTCTAATCTGTTTCCTAATTAATTAAGTCCCTTTTTAAGATCTCCTGATATTGCCTTGTATTTAATAAGCTATTTTTTCCGACATTATCCAACTACCAAGTTAAAATTGTTTCCACCAATTCTGCATAATCCTATATTGAAACTTAAGTCTGCCATCTTAATTGGATTTGCTGCTGTTTGTGGCAATTGGAATGTTCTTTTTGATCTACCTAGTCCAAAATTTTGATAACATATCTTTATTTATGTATTGTTATAGCCGGCATCTAATTGCTTTTTTCTTGCATCTATACACAGGTGATGCATTGCATGGCTTAAGAACCAACTTGGAAGATCCTAACAATGTGCTACAGAGTTGGGATCCTACCCTTGTCAACCCCTGCACATGGTTTCATGTTACATGTAACAATGATAATAGTGTTATAAGAGTGTAAGTAACCCGACATAATAGCTTTGGAAGAGTGACTTAATGAGTTACTTTGCACATGGTACTGTATATGATTTATCCTTTCTTCCTATCGTTTTGCTAGTGATCTTGGCAATGCAGCTTTATCTGGTCAGTTGGTTCCACAGCTTGGCCAGCTGAAAAATTTACAGTACTTGTAAGTTCTGATCTCATGCTATGGATTTTGTTTTGCTATTTTAGTTTGTTATTTTATGATTGTTAGGTCAACAATAGGTAGTTGGTTCCCCCGCCCCCTTCTTGTTTCAACTAGACAATGGTAATCAAGTAGTAACTTGTCCCAAAATAACAAGTGAATAACATTATCCAGTATTACACTGGCTACTAGTTTCATATTCTCTCTTGCATATACTGACAGCAATTATGTTCTATGGAATAGGATTTACTAATGAATTAAGGAGTTGGATTTGGTTAAGAAAAGGTGGAATTATCTAGATTGAGGATTTTTTTCCATCACAGTATACTTCGCTTACACTTTTTATTACCAAATATCGTAGTTATTAACTTATTACTTTTGGTAAGTGGGAAGGACCAGCATTGCAAAGGATAGTATAAGGAGAAAGAGTTTGCTAACACTAGTAGGGAAGAGTGGAAACTATTTAATTTGCAAATGGCCCTGATGTAATGAATGCGGTAAAAGCCAAGGTCGGTGAGTTTCAAATGAGTTAGGTTGATCCAGTGTTATTAAAGGTGTGCCTAGGCCCAAGGCTTGTAAAGGCGCAGTCAATGCGCTTCGGAACATCTCTGGCCAGGCGATATAAAATGGCCCCATAAAGGCGCATGAAGTGTGCAGTTTAGACTTAAGCTCAAGGCGCACGACTTGTGCGCTTCTTTTAAAATCTTTGTTTATTACAATTACAACCCTTGATTTCACTGAATCTCATTTTTTTGTTTACATACGGCTACAAAGGATTAAATCCCTAAACATACATTGCAACCCAACACTTTTTGAGCCCTAATTCTATAAAGGTGTACTAGACTAACAGTTGTCATTATTCTTCTTCTTCTTCTTCATCAGCTCCTCAATCTCCTTCTCTATGCTTATCTTGTTCGATACTTAGATTTTGTTGCTATTTTCAAATATTTATGAGTTGGATAGATGTTTGTGCTTATGTGAACCTTAAATTATTTGTCTATAATAAAATATTGTTGTTTGTTAGTATCTATGTTTTAAAATATTTAATATTTCATTTTGCTTATGTTGAGCTATGAATTATTTGCTTATATTAAATTATCTATTTTCTATCGTGAAAATGAGCATGGCTTCAATGAAGCCTACGCCTCGACTTGTGCTTTGCGCCTAGGCCCTAGGAAACCTTGGTGTTTCAGTGCGCCTATCGCCTTTAATAACACTGGGTTGATCTCTAGCTATTGAAAATCGATAGATTTAAAAGTGAAAATTTGGTTGATTTTTGAATTAGTTTGAAGGGATATCACAATTTAAATGAATAAATTTTAGGGCTTAGTAAATCTTGAGAAATCTTCTCTATGGTTCTCACCAAACCAACTATTAACTAAGTTATTAATTCAAAACTTGAGGTGAAAATAGAATCTTGACTGAATAAAAATGAAGATATGTAAGTACTAATGTAGCGAAATTTTTTTTAATTTTAATTGGTGTATTTGATTTTAGAGTAAGAAAAATATTTATAATGAACTCTTCATATGCTTCTGAAGAGAAATATTTTCCAAAAAACGTCTACAACAGAAAACATTTTCCTGTGTTTGGTTGTGACCCTGAAAATGATGATACTAGTGGTTGTGGTTGAGTGGTGTGGTCTGGCAGCGGCGATGGTGGTAGGGTGGTGTGGTATGGCTGTGGTGTGATGGTGGCGGTGATGGAAGTTGTGGTGTGATGTTGGTGGCAGGGGGTGATGATGGTGATGGGGATACTAGTGTTTGTGTTGGTAAGACTCTGGCCTAGCTTGTTAGGTCCAAAGTAGGTTATCTGCTTTTAGTTTTTCACCCAAGTCAGTTCATTTTTTGTTGACCACAAAAAATATTTTTTGTTCACTTTCATTTTTCATTGTACAAAACACAAGAAAAAGCAGAAAACATATTCTGCTGAGAAAATTATAAAAATATCCTAGCAATTTCTGTTAAATTTAGCGATTCAAAAAATTTCTTCCTTTAATTTTGTTCTTTTAAGAAATACCCCCAAAATAAAAAATAAAAGCATGATGAGGATGAATTGTAATACAAGAACTAACAAAGTATTTTGGGTGTAGGACTGTAGCACCTAAGATAGATGTTGGCATGAATTTGCATCCTATAAACATATAACTACATATTGAGATGTTGTTCTGTAAGATCCGTCTTTGGGTTTGCTTATTCCAGCTAAATTCCAGCCAAAGAAAAAGAATGGATTGTTTGATTTGAATGTTCCTCTAACTTCCAGCTAGATGTTGAGTTTCATTCCTGTCCTGATTAGTTTTGCTTTGAACTGGCTTTGGAGTTTGGACTACCCTTTGAGCGCTTAAAGGAGAAAAGACTTTTATAATAGATGGCTTCATGCATGTATTTATGATTTGTTTGTAATCTTTAACTTGTATGTATATGCTATTGTGAATTTTCATATGCAAATCATTGATTCAATTTGTTATTGACAGGGAACTCTACAGTAATAATATAAGTGGACCAATTCCTAGTGACCTTGGAAATCTGACTGACTTGGTGAGCTTGGATCTCTACTTGAACGGTTTTACTGGTCCCATTCCAGACACTTTGGGCAAACTGTCGAAACTGCGCTTCCTGTGTGTATTCTTATCTCTTACTCGATTTTATTTATTGTTAATCTTATAGTTATTCTTGCTTTTTCTTTACTAGTTGGTGAGGCGCATGACAAGTGTCTAACACCGTAATGGTGCTGGCAATTTTGAGGAATTGGTTGGTTTTGACTGGTGTTTGTGTTGTTGAAGTCAGAATCCGTTAATGATCTGGAAATCATGGGGTTTTCTGAGAATTTAAACAGATGGCTTTGCAATTTTAATGGAAAGTGACAGTTGGAGGGATGAGGGTAAGAAGGATAGACGAAAGTATTTTTATCAGAAAATAAAAATAAAGATTCAATTAGAGAAAATAAGTAAGTAAAAGTAAAAATCCCCATCATCAATTAGATCTCCTATCCAAATTTTTTATCCAATTAGAATTGGACCCAGAGTTTTCCTGTGCGTCCTAGCAAATACACCTTGCAAACAACATTTAAAAAAAAAGAAAAAGAAAAAAAAAGGCATTTATTTTTAATTATTGGTCTCATGTATAATAATTTGGAAGCAAAAGATTCATGTTATTTTTTGCCCAAACAATATTGTAAATATGCATTTGAGCCATGATTATGATACTAATGAAAACAAGAGTCTCTGACAAGGGAAAATTTCAAAAAATGGATGGAGTTGTTACCTTGTTTTAAAATGTATATTAAATATTTATCCATTAGGCAAAACAAGTTATGGGTTCTTGACATATATATAGCCAGCAAATGGACTTGGCATTCAGCTTCAACATTCTTCGCAATATTCCTTGTGTTTCTTTACATGATTCCACACTGAGAGACTTTGTATTCTAACATATTCCAACTTTTCTCCTGTTTATGCTTACAATTTGGATTAGTGTGATAACATCTCTCTGCTTATCATGGATATTAACATACTCTTCCAATGCCATGTAAGGATAGCCGGCTCAACAACAACAGCTTGACTGGTCCCATTCCTATGTCATTGACTAATATCTCATCACTGCAAGTATTGTGAGTACCAAGTTGTCTCATTATTTCTTGATGTGGAACTTCCCCGCCGCCCCCTCTCTCTCACATGTGATGTTCTTGTATTGCATTGTTATGCAGGGATCTATCAAACAACCGTCTCGCAGGAACAGTTCCAGATAATGGTTCCTTTTCACTATTTACACCCATCAGGTTTGTTGCTGTTTAATTGATCCGCTTTCATCAAGACTGATTTCAAGGGCAATGATGAATGGTTGATTTTCCAATTACAGTTTTGCTAATAACCTGGACCTCTGTGGTCCGGTTACCGGACACCCTTGCCCAGGATCTCCTCCATTTTCTCCGCCACCTCCATTTGTACCGCTGCCACCAATTTCAACTCCAGGTGATTGTTCTATAATTGTTTAAATTTCTCTCATTATATGATGTTGGGTAGGTCAAGGCATGTCTTTCATCTTTTGGCCTGATTAGTTCCATCTTCGAATAAATCAACTATTCTTATCATCAGCTATTGAAGTGCTATTGTGTGAGTAGGTGCATGTGCATTTATCAGTCTCATTTCAAGTGTGGGGTGGGTGAGGAACCCCCTTGAGTAGCTCGTTCTCAACTTTGAAATTCAAAAAATAAAAATAAAAAAAATTGCAGGGACATCTGCATTCTGTAGTCATTTGTTGAAGATCAGTCTTTTTTTGCGCTTGTGCTTATTTGATATTTTAATTTGCACAATTATGAATGACTCTACCGATTCAGTTTCAACTTTGTGCAAGTAGTAATTTTCCGCCTATCCTTTCTGTTGTATTGTAGTTAATTTTGTTGAATCCTAGTTCAACTGTGTTAATGTGATTAAGGTTGATTTTACATAGTGTCGTTATGAAGGGGATGGAATTTATTATTTCTTTAAATATAAATAGGAGGGAATGGTGCCACTGGAGCAATTGCTGGAGGTGTTGCTGCTGGTGCTGCTCTGCTGTTTGCTGTGCCTGCAATTGCATTCGCATGGTGGCGTCGGAGGAAACCACAAGAATATTTCTTTGATGTGCCAGGTTAGTGAATTAATCGAGAACTGGGTTGAACAGAATGTATCTTACTGTTTGATTACCACTTATTTACATTTCTTTGCAGCTGAAGAGGATCCAGAGGTTCATCTGGGGCAGCTTAAAAGGTTTTCGCTGCGAGAATTACAAGTTGCAACAGATGGTTTTAGCAATAAAAATATTTTGGGTAGAGGAGGATTCGGTAAGGTATACAAGGGACGGCTGGCAGATGGCACATTGGTGGCTGTAAAACGACTAAAGGAGGAGCGTACACCTGGCGGGGAGTTGCAATTTCAAACAGAAGTTGAGATGATCAGCATGGCTGTGCATCGGAATCTCCTTAGACTACGTGGTTTTTGTATGACACCAACTGAGCGGCTTCTTGTTTATCCCTATATGGCAAATGGTAGTGTTGCATCATGTTTAAGAGGTAATTCTTTTTAACATTTATATACATTTGTCAGTGCTTTATTTTTCACTGCTTTCACACACGTTTGCTTGATTTCAATGGCTGTAGCATTTATGTTGGGGATCAGCATTTCCACCCCCATTTCCTTTCATGCTTTGAGCATTATTGATCTCATTCTTAAAATTTATTTATCATTTGGTACTTGCAGATTGTTTTACTAGAAAGAAAGATCATGTCACCTTCAATTTTTCACTAACTATTTTGTTTATGCATTTTTGTAGAGCGCCCTCCCTCCGAACCACCTCTTGATTGGCCGACAAGGAAGCGAATTGCACTGGGATCCGCAAGAGGACTATCTTATTTGCACGATCACTGTGACCCAAAGATTATTCACCGTGATGTAAAAGCTGCAAATATTTTGTTGGATGAGGAGTTTGAGGCTGTCGTCGGAGACTTCGGCTTGGCTAAACTTATGGATTACAAGGACACCCACGTCACTACTGCTGTACGTGGCACAATTGGGCATATAGCACCTGAGTACCTCTCCACTGGAAAATCATCCGAGAAAACTGATGTTTTTGGGTATGGAATAATGCTTCTGGAGCTAATAACAGGACAAAGAGCTTTTGATCTTGCTCGTCTTGCAAATGATGATGATGTCATGTTGCTTGATTGGGTATGCATTAATATTTTTCTGTACATTTTTATTGATTTTATTGTACTGTTCATTCAAAAATTCCTATAGTTGATCTTTATGTTGCACTTAGCTTTTGTTTTACTTGTGGTCTTTTTTAATAAGCTTAAATTGGCCTAGCAGATTCATCTTTTGTTAGATAGTTCAGGCAGTGTTAGTTTTGTGACCACATAAACCCTGAGAGTGGAAATAATGCTAAAAGCATATGGTAACAGTGCATGTGTTTGCTCATCGTGCTTGCATTCTCACCATTATTTTCATTCTTGACACTGGGGAAGAAAAGTGGGCGTATTAGTATAACTTAGGGGAGGAATCTTCGTATGATGGTTTGGGTCGTTATGAAGCCTTCAGATATGAAATGCTCATCCTGACATGACTCAACCTATGTTACATGGATTTATTTGGTTATGAATATCAGGTGCAGCTGCGTGTCAGCATCAACCTCCATAAACTTAAATTTTAGGATATTGGGATATGTATTCAAAAGTTAGATATGGGTACGGAGATTTATCATGAACACATACACACACACGTTTCATATTATATAACATTCTTAGATTAGATGTTGCAATAACATAGAAACATACTTATAATTAAACAAGACTTATGGAATCTCTCGGATCCATATGAGACTAGAAATATTTATTTACGAGCAATTATGAGTTCTTTCTTCTTCAAACATCTTAAAATTTTTTGATGATAGTGTTTAAATTGGGTACGGGTATCGGACACACATCTCACACCCTTACACATTATATATGGTGGCCACATGTACTTTGGGGCAAATAGAAGAATCCACATAACATATGGCTGCACGAACTGTAATACCACCCAATGTGGCAACATGGAACAGCAAAACAGGATCTGCCGAAATTGAACGAGCAATTGATTGGGATCTCTAGCTTTTGCTTATTGCATCTTGAACAGTTTCATAGCTCATTGTCTTGTTATCAAAATGAGTTGCACAAATGATCAGACTCTCAGTATGTTATATGTCCCACCGTATAACATCAGACATACATTTCTTATTCAGGTAAAAGGACTTCTGAAGGAGAAGAAGCTAGAAATGCTTGTTGATCCCGATCTGCAGAACAATTATGTGGAGTCCGAAGTGGAACAGCTTATACAGGTTGCGCTGCTCTGCACGCAGGGTTCCCCAATGGAACGACCTAAGATGTCAGAAGTGGTGAGAATGCTAGAGGGTGACGGCTTGGCAGAGAAGTGGGATGAGTGGCAAAAGGTAGAAGTTCTTCGCCAGGAGGTTGAACTCGCACCTCACCCACACTCTGACTGGATTGTTGACTCGACAGAAAATCTACATGCATTCGAGTTATCTGGTCCAAGGTGACCCATTCATGGTTGAAGTAAAGAAAAAAAGTATTTTTCTTTTTTTTTTTCCTCTCGTTTTTGGCTGTCAAAGTTTTCTATTTTTCTTTCCTTTTTTTTTTTTTTCTTCCTTTCTTTCTTTCTTTCTTTCTTCTTTTTAACAAAATCCTCCTTTAAGCCTACTGTAACTCTGTAAGAGCCCTTTGTGAATTATATTCATTACACCTGTGCATATAAATTTGTATTGACAGAATTTTTGTAATCCATACTAATATTTGCAGTTTAAGGTGATTTAACAAGTTGTAGCCTTGGCCAAGTTGAAAACTAATGACGAGCTAGGATAGAGGAAGGGGACTACTGATTACTGGTGTCCATGCTCTATATCTGCTGCATGTGGTCTTTGCTAGTAGTGTGATATAAACCTGTTTTGAGCTAGGTAAAACCATCTCATGTCATGAGTTTATTTTTGATTTTGTCAGTTCCACAGAGAGGATAGGTATAGAGCATGGTTGGTGTTCAAGCTAGTCATTTTATGGTATGCTTGCTTCCCCTAGTCGTGAAAATTTGTACGCCTATGTGAAGTTGATACACTTGGCCTTGTCTAGAAGTTCATACACCTAGCCTCAAAGTTCATACATTCAGCCTCACATCTTTACAGTATAGATGAGAGTGAGGAATTTGATTTTAGGATGCATTTCTTGCTGCTAGTGGAAGTTGATATTATTTTGTAGATATGGTTGGTAGAGATCTCTTTAGTTACTGTATCCATACAATATGTAAGGCATTTGCAATCTGCCATTGTTGCAGAGGAAATTGATCCTTGTTAGAATTTGATTCTGTGAATGGATTTAATGTGTTGGCAATTTTTGTAGACAAAAATGTGCTACTTGGGTGTCTAGGTTAGGAGTCTCTTAGTACTAAAGATGGAAGATTTTCAGGGATGCAAATTTTGCATGTTTTTAGGAGTGACTTGGGTTTCTCGAACTGTTTTGTTGTCCCAATTTGACCTCGATAACCTATAGGACAGACTGATTGTCTATTTTATGTGCTGTTAATTTTCTTGTGTAAACTATGTTTCATGAGTTTAATATATTTTGTCTAATAACGTTGGGTTTGGTTGGAAGATTTAGAAAGAGATTTGAAAAAGAAAAGGAAAAAGATGTATAAAATTAGATAAAATTTAAATATATTTTATTCATATTTTACTTATATATTTTCTTTTTATTTTTAAATTTCTTTTCAAATCTTTTAACTAAACACATCGAAAGTTAACTTGCACATAATCTTGTGATGTTGACTTAAATTTGGTAAACTCTATTGTCAGCTCTTTGTAAGGCCAATCTCTGCTTCATTGGCTGTAATTATACCACAAATATCTCTTTACATCTCATTTTTCATCTTTTTATTTAAGTTTTTTCTTTGTCTGAAATTACCAAGCAGCACTTAAACTCAAAAAATTTAAAACCGTTAATTTCTCAGTTCACCAATCACTTTTCCGCCATCTCCATTGGTCTAGAACCCCTGCTGCCACTGACAGCCACCCCTTGTTGCCACCGCCACTAGTTTTCCTTATCCGTAGCCTCCACCCCTTAATCTTCTTCCATAAACTCTAGATCTAAAATCCTAGGTATATTCTCTCTTGAAAAACCCTAGATCTATTCTCTCTCCTGCATGATGGTGGGGCTGGGAAAGGGGGGTTCAAGATGGGGGAGGGCTGGTGGTTGGAGGTGGCCAGGGGTGGTGGTTGGGATGAGGGTAAAGTTACAATTTGAAAGGTTAGTGGTGTAAAGATAAGGATTTGTCTGGTGTTATGCCCAGTGTAAGGACATAAAAAATGAAGTTCTAAATTTTTAAAGAGAATGTAATTAGAAAACAAGTGTAATGAAGCTTATTTTGTGATGTAAATTGAAGTAACTCTAGTTTTTAACTAGGAATGATTGGAGGCAGCACCAAAAGTACACGCTCAAAGGTCTTACTCATTGAGGCGGCTTGCAAGAGTAGAGTTCAGAGAGCCTCGATGGGCACTTGGGCACTTGAGCTCAAGAAGGCTCTGCAAAGAGTATCCACACAATGCAATTCAGAGGAGGCCACCCCAAGCTCAATGCTGGTGAACAAGCCTGGTTCTAAAATGACTGACCACACCAGTTGACAGAAATATGAATACATGTATATACAGGTAACTAGATTGAAATATTTTAATAATAATACAAGGAAATGATCATTGAAAAAACAAAAAATGTTCATGTAATTTGTTCTGAACATAATCACACTAACAAACAAACAAACAAAAAAACCAAAACAAAACAAAAAATGGAAGCTGAAAGAAGAAAGAAAACCTTTATTTTGAAGATACATGAAGCTTTTATACATCACATGTTCCTACATACAAACTCAGACGTATAATGTAGCATGAACTGCCTTGGCATGGTGTTTCCTTTCCATTGCTCAAGCAGAGGAACACTCTCTGACTGTCACCTCATTTCATTATCACAAAGGCAGCCATGACGTGCAAACTTGTATGTCTATTGTCTGATCACTTCATCACTTTACAGGCCACAACTTAAATTGACATTGCAAGAGACCAAAGACTGAAGAATTCACTCACCAGAGCTAAAAAATCATACAAGGGAAGGTAGATAGATGATAAGCCAACTCAAAGCTCATGGGTGGATCGGGACCAAATACTCAAGAATTCACTCACCAGAGCTAAAAAAGCATAAAGGGGGAAGGCAGATAGATGATAAGCCAACTCAAAGCTCATGGGTGGACCGGGAATTGTCGGCAGACGAATGGACACCAGATCCGACATTAGAGTCCTGACGTGTAAACAAGTTTGGGTATGATACGTAAGATTCATCATCCATCGAAGTCGACCTCTGAGGTTGGTGATGAGCAGTGTCATGTCCAGGAATGTCGCTCTTTGAAAGGGAAGAATCAAATGAAGGAAGACTTGACACCTGCTGCTCACTGGTGGATCGGTAACTCTCTGATAACGAATGGACATCAGAGTCCTGTCTTGTAAACAAGCCTGGGTATGATGAGTAAGATTCATCATCCATTGAAGTCGACCTCTGAGGTGGGTGAAGAGCAGTGTCATGTCCAGGAATGTCACTCTTTGAAAGGGGAGAATCAAATTCCACTTTGGGATCATCATATGAAGGAAGACTTGACACCTGCTGCTCACTGGTGGATCGGTAATTGTCGGAGAACGAATGGACACCAGATCCGAGATTCGAGTCCTGTCGTGTAAACAAGCTTGGGTATGATAAGTAAGATTCATCATCCATCGAAGTCAACCTCTGAGGTTGGTGATGAGCAGTGTCAAGTCCAGGAATATGGCTGTTTGAAAGGGGAGAATCATATTCCATTTTGGGATCGTCATTTGAAGGAAGACCTGACACTTCTTGATGTGGGGTGGGAGGATTTGAAATACCACTGCTATCACTTGAAGAGTTTTGATGAGATAGATGTGGCTTATCCACCACAGCGGATTCGTAAGTATCTGCATGAAAAGGGTTCTTGACACTACTACCATCAGAGATGTCGTCACTCCTTTTCTTGACAAGTTCACTGATTCTGATCTGAGCGAGGCTAGCTGCTGAGCGAGCAGCAGCAGCAGCACGTTCAGCCGTTTCAGCAGCAGCGTGAGCCGCAGCCAACACATCCTGCAAATCCACATTGGCTTCACTTTTGGTCCTAGACAGAGGTGGAGGTGGCTCACTTTGTCTCACAGAAAACGTCGCAGAAGATAGTGATGGGGCAGATATGAATGGCACATATTGCTTATCTTCCATTGAACCAACGGGAATTTTGGGCAATTCAGTACTATTAGCTACTGACTTCTCTAGAAACACTTCATCATCAGGCTTGAAGTGTGGTTCATGTGATGGACTTTCATTTGCATCAAAAGTTTTTGCTGATTCAATATCAACTTCTGGGAAAGGAAGCATTTCTGGAGCTGAAACAGTGCCTATACTTGGCCGTACTGACACTTTAGGAACCTCAGGAAAATCTAACGTGTCAAAGGCAGTGTCCGAATCTGACTGTTCATTGGGGTCTTGTTCGGCGGTGGAGTGCAATGATTCATCATGCTTTTCCTTGGGAAGAGGCAATTTGGATGCACTGACAAACTGAGTTGGTCCATTCTGGCAGCAAGAACACACAGATTAGGCATGAAAAGAAACGTGGAATCAACACAATCAATACACAAATATGTACCAACAAGTCTTCATGCGGCTTCAATAATTCAGTTTCAGAGGCAGCTGGATCCCAATCTAACTCATGCTCTTCTGCAATTTCCTTCAGCAGTTTCAGTTTCACATCAGGATCAGGAGCACGAACTGATAGCAGTTCTACCAGCTGAAATTATAAAACAAACAAATATCGTTAAACAAAAGAAGAAGAAAAGGCAGCTAATTGCACAACTAAGTATGAAATTAGATGATAATTATATATATAACCTGGCGGTTGACACCACATTCTGGCATAAGCTCCGTTGCAGCTGATACAAATTCCTTTCCGTATTTCGCAGCAAATGATATTTGAACCTGCAACAACTCCGGCAGATCCGCACATCTTGGTGCAGCAAAACACACACTGGAAATTGCTTCTTTCAAGTCTAAAGGGCATTCCCTGATTATCATCGAAGGTGTTTGAAATTAATTTAGAAGATAAACGACACTGACTTTGACTGATTAGAAGTAGAGTATAAATTCATATGGATAAAAGAACTTAAGAAGCTAACAAGTTAGAGAAATTAAGAATCAAGATTCATTGACACAAATAAAAGAAATAAAACACATTTACAAAATGTTGTGAAAACAGAAGGTGAGACCCATGTGAAGGTGTATCTGCAGCCAAATTTAACTGATGAAATATCAAAGTAACATTCTATTCTATTGGACGGATTATAGAGTACTGTAGCTACAATTTTTGACAAACTTCATGGCATTAACACCAACAAATCCAGGCACATTTTACAAGAGTAACACGAGACTAAAAAGCTCTATAAACCAAAGCAAGGTAACAACATACCGTAAGTTGTTAAACTTATCAAATTTCATTCATTGCTCGCTCCTTCAAGGACAAAAAGGCAATGTGAAATATGTTTCTAATTCCTCATGCTGAATCAATTGGTAAACTCAACAAAAACTTGCTGAATTTGTATGTAATCCAAAAACTACAATGCCAAAATAATTCATGCAATGTTAGCTGTTACATGGCTCTTTTTTCTCTTTCTTTCTTCCTTTCTTAATTTTTATTATTTATTTATTTATTTCTCTGCTCAGAGCCAGTCCTTACTCATATAAAGTGACAAAGATCAGCTTGAGTGAGGCCCTAGGGATTCCTGCACTAAGATTTTAATACTTTAGTGAGAATTGGTCAAGCACTCAAGTTTCAAATCCTGTAATGTTGCAATCTCAATCAAGCTCCATGCTACATCATTAAGTCACATGCAAATGAGCTTGCAAAAACTAGTGTTCACGCTCTGTAATCGTTTCTCACAAGCTATTTTTTTTATTAGCCCTTTCAATCTGGCTGTTGTTTAAAGACACGATCTTTTCAGCTCACATGGTATAATGCGAAGACATGATCTCTCTGTAAGTATCATACAAAGACATGATCTCTCTGTAAGTAATCATACAAAGACATGAACTCTCTGTAAATATCATACAAATATGGATGCATCTCAGCGTGCTATGTACAGAAGATGGGACATTTTATAGAAACATAGTCTAAAATAGAGGCCAACCACAAATCACCATTGCCGATTAAACAAAATTTCCAGAACAATTTCTCATCCAGATTTAAAAACTAGAAAACTGCAATTAAATATGTAACAAGCATCAAATATGTTTAGCACCACAATGCTTAAAAAGAAATTTCTATATGGACATAGTTATAAGTCTTATGCCTTATACCCATCTTTCTTTCTTTCTTTCATTGACACAATAAAGAGCTAACCACTCCCAAACAAATGAAGTTGACATATCCTAGGTCTCAAGGACAACTGCCAAGAGATTTTATCCATATACACTAGTAGGCACCTTCCTACTACTGATAAATAAACCCCTTTCTCAGAAAATTATTTCAGGCCCAAATCTTAAGTTACCCAAAACATGAAACACATGGCCCACATTGCTAACCTGATTTTGCTGCATTCCTGTATGTTTCATTGAATATTCCAAACTTATTTACAAAATCCAAAGCCTATATGCAAAACTTTCACACCAAAATCTTCCAATTACAAGGCACGAAGTTATGCATCTGAAATCAACATTAATAACAGCGCACACTTTTTGTCATAGTCCTCAAACTAGTTATATACAGTGACTAAATGTGTACACCAAGAATTAGAATAAGATTTCAGAGTAATAAAAAAACATATAATTCAGTCGGTATTTTCATTCGGAAGTAGACCTTTGCACTTCAATAATGGGAAGACGGACAGTGATAAGTTCACAAAATAGCTCAATGATCTCCTGTGCAGCCATCATTTTCTCTTCTCTGATAATATGCTCCACCTGAACAGGATATTTACAATAGAAGTAAAAGGAGAAAACAAAGTTACTACCACAATACAAGCACAAAGACTCTTACAACTCAACAAAAGAATGCATTATGCTCCCATTCAAACACACACAAAATGAGATTCTAAAAATGAAAAAAAACTGGCTTTTACCCGAATGCGAGCAGTAGCTTCTTGACCAGTCTCAAGGAGCTTGGCAATGTCTCGGCGCATGTGTTTTATTTGAATCTCTCTCCTATTTCTTAGCAACTTTATGCGTGGAATTGTCAGTTTCAGCAGGGTCTTACTGTAAATAACAAACAAAAGTACACAAACATAGCTGTTAAAGCCACCAATGGCCGACAAAATTGTGCTGTATATAGGATATAACTAGATATACAAGAATACCACGATGCAACGCATAAACACACACAAATGCAAATAAACACCCGTAACACAACATACAACTGCATTGACAATTTCGAGTCAACGATGTAACTTGTTCAGTTTTACCCATAATTTTTCAATTAAATAACAGTAATGCATATTACATCCATGTGTGCATCTATGTGAGTGTAAATTGCATTTAAAAGAACTCTGGGTATCAATTAATTATATAAAACTTAGAATGACAACCCAGCAAAGGATTTCAAGTAGAGTAATCCAATACCCCGTTTGGAAGGTGAGAAAACTGAGTAAAATAGAAATCAACTGAAATTACAAACCAGAAACTCAAGAATCTACCCAAATCAAAGATATAACTAAATATAATAGAATACTACACTGCTGACATAAAAAGACAAGCACACGAATCTACCAGTAACCCAACATAGAACTGCACTGACAATTATTCATTCAAATTTTTAACGTAATTATAAATTTAAAACTGTGATCGCGCTAAAAGAGGTCTACCCTCTACGTATAATGACAACACAGCGAAGGGTTGAAATTGGGCAATCCAATGCCCCGTTTGGAAGGTAAGAAAATCGAAGAAAATAGAAATCCACTGAAATTACGAACCAAAAATTCAATAATTCAAACCAAATCTAAGATTCCAAAGTTGTAAGAATTATAATTTACCGGTAATTACAGATAAAAAAAAATGGCAAAGAGGAATCGAAGAAAATTACCATTTGGCAGCTTTGAAACCCTTGCTGAAGAAAGAATCGAGCATCGACATCGTCCTAGCTTCGAATCTCTCTCTCTCTCTCTCTCAGATCACAGAGCACTGATGAATTGAAACCCAACAGAAAGAGCACAAAATCAGAAAAGATATATGAGAATATGAGAGAAGGAAAGTAGGGAGATCAGAAGATGATATGATATGATGTGATCGATGATGGGTTAAGTATCTTCTCTCCCTCCCTCCCTTATCTAATTACACAAAAACTCTATTTATTAATGGAGTTTATTTTATTGGAGAATTTACAGCCAACAAAAAAATTTATAAGGGGTAAGAAAATAAATTTTAAATTTTATTACGAGAAAATTAGTTATAAATCCAATTTAAGAAAAGTATAAAGCGTTAGATTTCGTGAATATTTTTTATTGGTAAAATGTTCATCCTTTATGAAATAATTTGGTGAGAAATCTTTTCGTTGATTTTGAAGGACATTTTATTTTTAATTTTATCTCTTAATTAGTTGACTTTTTTTTTTATCTATTTAATTTTTTTGACTATTTGTCAGATTTATGTTTATTTATTTAAATTTATATCTATCTGTTCAATGCAACAACACACCAACAAATCTCTTATCTCTCTCTCTCTCTCTTTCTCTTTCCTATCCTCCTCCTCCTCATCATCATCATCATCATCTGATCAACTGAAGAGCAAATTTTATATGTTTTTATCTATTGCAATACCAAGCCAAACCAAATTTTAGATTAAAAAACACAAAGCATATTTTTGAACAGATTAAAAATAACTCCATCGTTATCATCATCGTCATTACTATCACCATCACCATAACCTCAAGAAGAAAAGAGAAAAGAGAAAATAGAGCTCAGATCTCCCATAGAGAGCTTTAGATATGTTTTTGAAATCCAAATCTGTCTTCAAAATGTGCAAATCTGAGTTCAGAGAGATCTGAAGAACACGTCTTTTTGAAGAGACTAGGGTTTCAACAGCGGCCTTCAGATGGCGAAGGCTAGGGTTTCATCGCTCAGATTTGAAATTGAGGTGGCAATGGCAGAGTAGAGGACGGTGATGTTGCTTCGAACAATGAGAGTTGAGGAGAGAGAGAAATATGAGGGGACAGAGAGAAAGAAATATGAAGGGACAGAGAGAGGGGGTTCGGATCCAAGAGCAAGGGAGCAGCGGACTGCCTTTGGCCTTCGCGATCTGAGATAGACCTTCGAACCTCTTTGCTTGATCTTTACTGAAACTTCTATGGTAGGGAAGTTGATGACGAAGAACGATCGATTTTCAAAGAAGAACGACAAGTCCAATCAATTTTAGAGAGAAACAACAAGAAGTCTGATTGATTTTAGAGAGGAACAATAGTGCCGGAGGAGTTGACGATGAGAAGTTGCAGATCTCTAATAGTAGAGGTCATGGCGGCAACAGAGGATTTGTGAATCTGTTAGAAGAGAGAGAGAGAGAGAGAGAGAGTGAGTGAGTAAGGTGAGGGTTTTTATTTATTTATTTATTTATTTTGAGCAAAGAGAAAGATATAAGGGAATAAAAGCAAGAGGCAGAAGTGGATTGGTATTTTGGTTATTAGTCCTGTTTGGTAGGGCTTATTTTCAGCTTATTTCAGTTTTTAGCTTAATTTAAGCTATTTTGATGTGTTTGGTTCAGCTTAACAATACAGCTTATAATTTTTTGTAAGTCAAAAATCAACTTATTCTTTGAGTGGGAAAGGAGAAACTTAATTTATAAGTCAAAAATCAACTTATGTTCACAGTTATAAGCTATAAGCTGTTAAGTTATAAGTTATAAACATTTTCTCACAGTTCTACCAAACGGGGCCATTGTATGATAACTTGTCATGGACAAAGAAAAACAACGTCTGGACTTTGGGTAAAGAAAATCTAATTTTAGACTTTTGGTTCGAGTGCCCTTTTATTAATTTAATTTAAATTTTTTGATTTATTTTCAATTTAAACTATTAGTCTAATTCCGTTAAATAAAGCTAACAAAAAAAATGATATTTTAGTCATTAAACTCAACCGAAAATTAGTACTTTAAATATTTTATATATACTTACATTAAATTTAATGACTAAAATATTTTTTTTTTGATCATTTTATTTAGTGAAAATAAGTTTATAATTTAGATTGAAAATAAATCAAAAGATTAGGATTTAAATTGATAAAATTAAAAATTCATTAATTTATTTGTTACAATGATCAAACTCTGAATTTTTATTTATTTTTAAAACTAATGGGCTGCACCTTATCGGGAGATTAGTAGTTCGAATCTCCATACTTGTGTGTGGATCTTATTTTCTATATATTAATTGGTTTTATTTTTTAATTTTGGTTAAAAAATTAGTTCAATGAAAAAATAATTTTTAAAAGTTTAAAAATATTATATTTTATTGTTTAGTTTTGTTAAATTAAATTTTAAATTTTTTCGAGAAAAAAATCAAAAAAATAAGTTTTAAAAGGCAACCAAATTTGATTTAGGTACCATATCCAAAATTTTGATTGATATAGAAAATACATGTTAAAAAAAAATATTTTTTACTTAATTAAAAATTATTAAGAAACAATAATTTTGACACTGAAATATAGGAAAATTATTAGGTATTCCCAAAACATCACGTGTTCATACTCTTTTACTAATCATGATTTACCATATTCCCTCATATTTCTCAATCATTCAACACAAAATCATAAATCTCACATTCTACACCAATCATAATATCTAAAGTACCACATGACCGTAGTTCAGGAATATCCAATACTTCCGTGTAGTATATGACATGATGTATGTATGCAAAAAGTCATTAATTGACTAATAGTTACAGTAATCTCAGAATATAAATACATGATATACCATAGTATTGTAATTAGTGGAGAATGTAAGTAAGTGTGGTATTGTGTTGGGTGATGGAGAAATATGAGGGGGCATATTAAATGATAATTGGTTAAGGAGTATAGACATATGGTACTTTGGAAACATCCTATAATTTCCCTAGTTACTTGCCCAAGTATTATATTATATCTTTGTGATAAGCATTATATACATATTAAAGATTCTAATTGCTTTTGGAGTCGTTTTACATAAGATTCTAATTGCTTTTGGAGTCGTTTTACATAAGCTTGTTCTTCTTTGATCTTTCTTTTTAAAGTAGAAATTCTTTAACTATAATTAATAATTGATTGACCTGATGCAAGGGATAATAATAATCTTATATTAGACAATTCTTTTTGTAAATTAGCAATATATTGATAACTATTATTAATCTCACTACGTAATTCAAAATTCAAAATCATACTAGATAAACACCACACTTATATTATATTAAAATCAGAAATAATTAAAATCAGAAACCAGATGGAAGAATACTTACAAAAGATCACACACTTGGAAACAGATTGGACAAAGTATCCAAGATACACAAGCACACTCACTACAAACACACTTACTTCACACTATAATTACACTCTTACAATTACACTTTGCACACTCCCACTAATACTCAAAATTTACAATATGTAAATTCTTGATATTATGAAAGTGTGTTCGCCTCATATGGAATGACTTACTTTTATAGAAAAGATTAGTCGAGATTGAAATATGTAAATTAAAGTATAATGCAGCGGGTAAAACATTCAGATCATACCTTAAGTGATAGAACCTGAAGCGAAGAATCTCGTGGGTAAATCACGTGCTTCAATAATGCAAATAACGAACCCAGCAGTGGAGTGATACCATAATATAAGTATCACCCACACAAGTCATAGTGTAAAAAGCTTGATTATTGTTTTTAATGGAAGAGAGTTAGTATAGGAAAAACATACGTTGTTTCATATACCCATATCTCATATATCATATCAGATATATAGGATAAATATATCATCTATCCATATCATTTGATATTATAGATATAGATATCACGAGTGGTTATCTAAATAAGTTTTGAATTCAAATTCAAATTTACATGGATAAGGTTCAAAAGGTTCAAAGGGTCATGCCACATGGGCACCCAATTTCTAACATCTCCCACTCGCATATGAGTTGGCATAACACTGCCACATCTCTATCTCATTCTCCCCAAAAAATGAACAATCTCATACTAGTCAATGCATCGTACGACCGCTAAGAACACCTGCATGTGGGAGCTCTATACTAGAAACTCAATATGAGTCAGCATAGAGACATCAACCCAAAATGAACAGAAATAGTGTCTCATGTACCCAGACCCATCTAGTTACATCGGTCCAAAAACATCTCTAATTCCTCAAAGAGCATGTTTGACTCTCCTAGGTCTTGCATTATATTCACACCCAATCAGCACCCTATAGAGAGCGATGTGAGTTGTCGACAGTGAATATAGAGCAGAGATGTGGAACTAGATGATCTTCCTTTCACCCTCATATCATTTAATTTGAAATTAATCGTTTTCCCAGTAATGTCCCTTAAAGCCAAATCATATATGACCGCAGACAACATACCAAAGTAGCTAAACATCAACTCCTCATCTTATGACATAGTCAAAGGTCACAAAAGGCACAAAGTGAAGTCATATAGGGAAAAATGACTTTTAGGACTCACACGGTGAAGAAACAGGGATCCATTCTTTCACCTCGCTAACGGGTCGATAAGCACATAGTGTACGACTACATGTTATAGTGAAGTAACTCTTCCAAAGAGTGATGTTAAACTCACACACCATACAAATCTTAGTCTAGTCGCTCTTAAGCGCACAAGTCACTTTCCAGCGTCTAACTCGAATTCTCTATTTGCTCGCCTCTCAGGCATCAAATGAGATCTCGCATCTAGCTATCCATAACAGGCACATCATGGAAAAGTGGGTACTCTTATATCTATGGTCAGTCTCTAACAAGACCTCATCTTGGCTCCAACCAAGGCGACATAGCTAGTGGATAATTTTAGTTTCTCTATTTGCTCCAAATACAATAAACCACCAGTCTCATCCTTACTCACTACCTAGCGCTAAGGGCGATTACTTGTGTGAGTGAGCCAATCTTGCATGCTAACATCAATTTAATTATTCTGTGTATGCTAATTCACAAACCATTGCAAAAAGTAGTAAACATAAATGTGTAATAGAAACAAATATGAATACTAATGGCATAAATATCCCAAAAAATATGAGTTCAATGGAATACACATAAATATATCACCACCTACGTAGTCCTAAAGCCCTAACATGAGTAAGATAAACATCTCTAGCAATGGGCTTAGTCAAAGGGTCCGCAACCATGCGACTCGTAGGGATGTGCTCCAGGATCACTTCTTTCTACGCCATAATGTCTCTGATAAAGTTGAACCTCACATCAATGTGTTTGGTTCTGCCGTGGTATTTAAGATCCTTAACGTAAGCGAGTGCAGCCATGCTGTCACAATGGATAGTCACAGGGTCTGATGTGTGTATAACAACATCCAAATGCTAAAGGAATCTCTTCAACCAAACGGCTTCCTGAACGGCAGATGAACAAGCCACAAACTCAGCCTCCATAGTCGATAAGGTGATACAGGATTGCTTCTTACTGCTCCAGGAAATAGCACCATCACTAAGCATGAAAGCATATCTTGAAGTAGACTTATGCTCATTTAAGTCTCCTCCATAGTTAGCATCACAATAGCCAACAGATGTAGATCTAAACTTTGGTAGCAAAGTGTGTAATCTGCAGTCCCTTTAAGATATCGTAATATCCTCTTAACTGCTTTCCAATGAGCTGGTCCTCGGTTAGATTGGTAATGACTCACCAATCCGACTGCATAACAAATGTCAGGGCGTGTACACATCATAGCATACATCAAGCTTCCAACATCATTTGCATAGGGAACACGGGCCATTTTTTCATTCTCTTCTGGAGTCTTAGGACCCATATCAAGGCTTAGGATGTCGCCTTTTACAACAGGAGTGTCAATGGGTTTGCAGCTCTGCATCTGGAATCGCTCTAGGATAGTCTTAATGTAAGTCTCTTGAGACAAACCAAGAAGTCTCCTAGAGCAATCCCTAAGGATCTTAACACCGAGCACATAGCCCGCTTCACCCATGTCTTTCATCCCAAATGTAGAGAACAACTACCTTTTAGTGGCGACAATCATCTCCTTGTCATTTCCAGCTAATAATATGTCATCTACATATAATGACAATATCAAAAAAATGTCCTTGGACCGCTTAACGTACACATAGTGATCTTCATCGATCATCATAAACCCATTAGAAACAATGGCTCGATGAAATCTCAGATTCCACTGTCCGGATGATTGCTTTAAGCCATAAATAGATCGTTGAAGCTTACAAACTTTGCGCTCTTGACCTACTACCACAAAGCCTTCTGGTTGATCCATATAGATCTCTTCATCCAATTCTCCATTGAGAAATGCAGTCTTAATGTCCATCTGATATAGCTCTAAGTCCAATTAAGCTACTATGGCCAGAATTAGGCGAATAGAGGCAAACCTTACAACTGGTGAAAAAGTTTCCTCATAGTCCACACCCTTTCGTTGGGTGTAGCCTTTCGCCACTAGGCGAGCCTTATACTTTTCTATGGAACCATCTGCTTTGCGCTTGATTTTGAGAACCCATTTGTTCCCAATAGTCTTGCGCCCTGGAGGCAAATCAACCAAGTCCCAGACATGATTTTTTTTCATAAACTCTATTTCTTCATCTATTGCAGTACTCCATTCTTTACTAGCAGGGGATGAGAGAGCCTCTTTGAGATTCTTAGGCTCCATCTTATCACTTGGAGCAAGCATGAATGCTTTCCCTTCAATTTGAAAACGACGACGGGGAATAGCTCAACGTTTGCTTCTACATAGTTGAGAATCCTGAGAATCCTTGTCCATTGGATCTAATCCATGGACAGGTAGATCGCTCCCACTGTCCCTAGGAGCTTGAAGGATTATCTCATCATTCTCTACTAGGCTACTAGGTGCGCCTTCAAGTAATTTTGTACCGCCTTTGAATACGCTCGAACCGCATAAAATTCGATTCTGGCCGGGCGGGTTGGGCGGGTTGGAGGACCTGCATTGGCGGGTCGGCGCGGGTGGCGGGTTAAATTTCTCAAACTGCCGGTCAACCCGACCCGACCCACCTAGGTTTTAAAAAAAAATCCCAGCTGTTATATACACCCTCTCATACACAATCATTCCTCCATTAAACCTAATACCCATACACAGCCACTGAGCCACACATTTCGATTTCATTTCCTTCATCACATATACCCAACCCGTAGCTGTTCGATTTCATCTCCTTGCCGATCGTCTGCCATTGCTTTCCCTTGTCGATCGTCTCCCGCTGGTTTCTCCTCCTCCTTATCGATACTGTCGCTACTTTCTCTCTCTCGATGCTCTCTCTGTCTCTTTTCTTTCACTCTAGTTTTGTTCTTTGTTTATTTTGTTATATTTCAAGTTTGGCTGTTGATCTGAAAATCTAACATTGTAGAGCTTTTCCTTAGGTGAATCCATGGAGAAATATGCAAGTTTGGCTGTTGATTTCATCTCCTAGTATTAATTTTTAGGTGTGACTATATTTTTATTTTATTTAGGTGAATCCATGGAGAAAATTAAAATGAAACACTACCCATTGTCAAACTAGAACTTACATACTGTTTTTTTACCAAAAAGAAAGCTTTATGTTTAAACAAAAACAACAATCTTATCCTTTTCCAATTAAATATAAAAAAAAATAAAAAATAAAAAAATAATTATGGTACATAACACTTACCTGATTATGAAAACAAAAGTAAAGATTCTAAAATTTATATTCTTTAGGTTGCCATTCGAACCAATGCATGATAGTGCACCCCATCTTTCCAAAATTATTGCCTAATAAACCTCAAATGCATTCACAACTATAGATTATGTATTCCATGTCTGCCCTTATGAGGTTTGAGGTTGAAATTATTTGTGGTCGAGGTGGCACATATTAAGAACTGGTGTGATCGAAAATTGAGTAATTACTACTCAATTGAATTTTGACTGTGATTTGGACTTCTAAATACACTGCATCTTTTAAATCTTTACACTGATCAATCAATGAAAATGTTTCTAACATTTTTACCCCCAAGCAAAATTACACTTGAAGAAGAAAATTAATTAAATTTCTTTCCAACCACCCAATTCTTTCCCTATCTCTATTATTCTTAATTTCACTTAGGTGTTTCATTTTTATATTTTAGGTGTGACTATATTTTTATTTTATATAGTGTGTTATTTTGTTTATTTTTATTTATTTACTTATCATTCATATAATTTTTTTGTAATAGTGAATGGATGACGAAAATACAAATGCTGGTGGAAACCCTCTTACACCAACTGCAGAATCAACCACTGTTGCTAGTTCTACCACTTCCACAATGGGTGCCAAAAATTTTGGTAAAACTCGTCAATGCCCTAGTATTAATTTAGATAAAAAGAAATCTGAGGTTTGGGAACACTTCACTTTACTTGAAGATTGTGAGCCTGATAAACCTAGGGCTGCTTGTAATTATTGTGGTAAGGATTATGGTGCTCGTGGAAAAAAAGATGGGACTAGTAATATGTGGAACCACCTTAAGCATCAATGTTTGAAGTCTCCCATTAGGGAAGTGGACAAAAAACAAAAAACGCTCTCTTTTGTTAAAAAAGAAGGAGAATGAAGGGTTGGATCTCTCAAAGCAATAGGATATGATGAAAAACTGCTTAGGGAAGCACTAACAAAGATGATTATTATTGATGAATTACCTTTTAGGCATGTGGAGAATGAAGGGTTTAGAAATTTCTGTTTACTTATGGAACCTAGGTTCAATGTCCCTTCTCGCACTACTATTGCTCGTGATTGTTTGAACTTATTTCTTGATGAAAAGCAAAAATTGAAGAAAGTTCTAAGGAAACAACGAGTATGCCTAACCACTGACACTTGGACATCAATTCAAAATCTAAATTACATGTGTGTCACCGGCCATTGGATTGATAATGATTGGAATTTGCACAAAAGAATTCTTAGTTTTTGTATAGTTCCTAATCATAAGGGTGAGACAATTGGTAAACAATTAGACAAATGCTTGCAAGATTGGGGGATTGATAAGATTTTCACTATTACAGTTGATAATGCAAGCTCTAATGATGGTGCTATTGCATTTTTGAAGAGAAGAACAAAAGATTGGCCTTCCACTATCTTGGCAAATGAGTTTTTGCATACGAGATGTTGTGCACACATAGTGAATTTAATTGTTTGTGATGGTTTAAAAGAACAAAATCACTCAATTGCCAAGATTCGAAAAGTTGTGAAATATGTAAAGTCATCTCCAGCTAGGCTACAAACTTTTAAAAATTGTGTGGAGCATAAAAAGATTACTTGTAAAAGTTTGTTATGCCTTGATGTTCCAACAAGGTGGAATTCCACCTATTTGATGTTGAAGGTAGCCGAGAAAATTCAAAAAGCTTTTGAGTGTTTAGAAGAGGATGACCCACGATTCAAGTTATTTTTCATGGAGAATGATGATGAAAATGAGAATGCAAATGACAATGATGGTGGAAGAGGCAAAGGGAAAGGAAAAAGATTAATTTCATATCCTAAAGAAGAAGATTGGGAGGTAGCTAGAGTCTTTGTGAAATTTTTAAGACTTTTTTATCATGTGACTTTGCAACTTTCAGGGTCTTTCCATGTGACATCTAATGTTTTTTTTCATCAACTCGTGTCGGTGCAATCTAAATTAGTTCAATTGAGTAAAAGTGGAGATGCAGTGTTGAGTAACATGGCTGATAAGATGAAATTGAAATATGACAAATATTGGGAGAATCTTGATAATATCAATTTCTTGTTATATGTTGCCGTTGTGTTAGACCCTCGCTACAAGTTGACATATCTTAAGTTTTCATTCAATAAAGTGTATGAAAATGACAAGGTAGAAATTTTAGTGGCAAGGGTGAAGGCAACATTGGAGCGCTTGTTTGATCATTATGTTGAGAAGAACAATGTTAGGGCACTTTCATATGCAAGTCAAGCTCCGCAAGTGATGGAAGTTGATGAAGAGGAAGAGGAAGATCCTATGACACTCTTTGCCTCTCAATATATTAACCATTTGGAGTCGGAAAAAAGTGTGGAGAACAAATCAGAGTTGGAAAAATATTTGGTTGATGATTGTGTAGACCCAAGAGTTCCAAACTTTGATATTTTGAATTGGTGGAAGGTTAATGGCAATAAGTATAAGGTTCTCTCTTTAATAGTAAAAGATGTGTTGGCTGTCCCAGTTTCTACGGTGGCTTCTGAGTCAGCTTTTAGTACCAGTGGACGTGTGCTTGATCCATTTAGGAGTTCTTTGACGCCAAAGATGGTGGAGGCTCTAATTTGTGCACAAAATTGGTTGCGGTCTTCATCAATTCCAATCAATCTTAGAGAATGTATGGATGATATTGAACAATATGAAGAAATTGAGTCAGGTAATTTTTTTGATATGTGTTTATTCTAAAAAGATTATTCAATATTGATTTTAGCTTTTATGTAATTTTGAATAACATTAAAAATATTTTTTATTTTCTAGAATTTTTTTCATCATCTACTGCACAAGAAGCAACTATTGTTGAGGACTAATTTGTCTCCAAGTTAGTTTGGTTTTAAAGTTCTTGAGGTTAGACTTAATTCTTACTCTTGAATATTATTTTGTTATAATGTTTTTTTTTATATTTTTTATAATGATTTTGATGATAGTTTTTTTGTTATTTATTTATGTTTTCTTTGCTCATGTCCACAGGTTAATGAAGTTTTTGAAGTTTGGTTGAAGCAATTGTGAAGGATTGAAGTTATTGTGGAGTTTGATGAGTAGATTAATTTATTTGAATGCTTGGATTGTTTGTGGGTTGAATTATGTTGAACTATGTTGGTTGAACTATGTTGGATGTTGTATAACTTTTTTTGTTGAACTATGTTGGATGTTGTATGAATTATGTTGGATGAATTATGTTGGATGTTGTATGAATTATGTTGGATGAATTATGTTGAACTATGTTGGTTGAACTAATTTATTGATGGAATAGATAGATTTTTAACTTGAGCTGCTATTGTGTTGAATTTAGATGTTCTACAGGTTACTGAGTTCAGATTGCATGGTAATACTGCATTAGTATAATAGAATGACATCTTTATTGGGTCATATCACATCATATAATTGTAGATATTATTTCTGTGGATTACATATGCTTCGTGCTAATTGTGCAGGACATTAATATCGAGCAAGGTGATTGAGGTTATGCCCTATATTTTGTAGTGTTAAATTTTGTATTTGCTCTCTCCTACCTCTCGCACAGATTATCCCATTATGATGGCCACTAAACATACGCGAGACCTCATATTCATCTTACTTTGTATTTTTGATGAGGTCCCAGAATGTTAAGTGTGTCACTAAATTATTATGCTGCTGCTGCTGGATCACTTACTGAGGAAGGAAGAGAGATGGGCACTTATTAGGTTATGCATCTTTATTTTTAACTTTTGATTATTTTAATTTTGATTATTTCAATTAATTTATAAATTAGATCTTTTTATTCTTTAATTCAAATTTTATAATTTGAATTATATTATTTATAAACGGCCAAACCGCCCGAACCGCCAAGGCAAATACACTATTATTTGTCAACCGAACCGTCGGTTTTTGATAAAAAAAATGGCAAATTCTAATGACATTTTTATCAATCCGCTACCCGCCATACGGTTTCTATTTTCCCCCTAACCCGCACCGACCCGCACCGCGCACACCCCTGCCTTCAAGTAGGTCCTCCATCTCATAGAATTTGTACTTCTCTAGTTAACTCACCTCTGCTAGGGAAATCCTCCTCTAGGAAATCCACATCTCGTGACTTAATTTCAGTCACACTTCCATCCAGATGCTCCCCAATAAACACATAGCCCTTAGAATGCTCACTATAGCGAATGAAAATACACTTCTTTCCTCTAGGGCCCAACTTCCCAAACTTATGAGAAGCGTTGTGTATGTAAGTTGCCAAACCCCAAGGTCGCAAATTGCCCAAATCAGGCTTTTTGCCAGTCCACATCTCATATAGGGTGGAAGGAACTGATTTGGAGGGCACACGGTTAAGGATATAGGTAGCAGTCAATAAAGCATCTCTCCAATAAGAAATGGGAAGATTAGCTTGCGCCATCATTGATCTAACCATATCAAGCAATGTGCAATTCCTTCTCTCCGTTACACCATTTTGCTGTGGAGTCCTAGGAATTGTCAATTGCCTAATAACTCCTTTTTCCTCACAGAGCACTTTAAATTGCTCAGATAGATACTTGCGTCCCTGGTCAGTCCTTAGAGCCTTAATGCTCTTGTCTAATTGATTCTCAATCTCATTAACATACCGTCTAAAGCAATCCAATGCTTTTAACTTGTGAGAAATCAAATAGACATGACCAAAACGCGTGCAATCATCTACAAATGTGATGAAATAAGGGGCTCCATGTCTTGCCCTCGCATTCATTGGTCCACATATATCAGAATGAATAAGTTGTAATGGGATAGATGCCCTTATGGCTTTCCCAAATGGTTTCCTTGTTGCCTTTTCAGCAAGACAGTGCTCACAAGCATAAAGAACATCATGAAGATACAAGGTGCGCTCTCGTCACATTTCCAACTTGTATGTGCCAATACCAAGCACCTCCACACTGGACTCGTTCCCCATGTAAACTTTTCTGCTCCCAGCAAGTACTTGGCAATACTCAACGAACCCTACTCTATCCCTCGCGATGTGGTCTATTGCTCCGGAGTCTACAACCCAAAAATGAGGAGAATGAGCAATTAATGCTTGACTAGAAACAAAGCATTGAATGCGAGAAATTAAGTAAGGGAGTACCTTCTTTTGCTTAGGGCAATCCCGAGCGAAGTGTCTTTCTTTGTTACAGTTAAAGTATGTCAATTTAGTCTTTACCTTCTTGCCACATCTCTTGCCCCTACGCTTGAAATTTCTAGTGCCATTGGGCTTTAGCGCAGCTGCTGCTTGTTTCTTAGGGGCACCTTTTGCTTTTCCATGTTTGAACTGAGAAGTCCTACGTGAGCTCGACTCAACCACTATAGCAGAACCATCAGACTTAGCCGCCTCAAGGCACTCAACCTCTAGCTCCAAATGACGCGATGTGTCTTCGAATGTTTTCACACTCTCATTATGCATCATGTTCTATTTCATCTGCTCCCAAGAATTTGGCAGAGAGCGAATCACAGCTTGTACTTACTGTTCTTGAGTCAAATTGTGCCCAGCAGCCGCAAGCTCACGTATCATGGCTAACATGACCCTCAAATGCTGCTTCATTGAGTGATGCGCCCTTTTCTAATAGAAGTCAAACTTCATAGTCAGCCCACGTAGCTTTGCCAAAGAGGTAATACCAAACTTTTGCTTTAGAGCTTCCCACATCTCAAATGCAGTTGGGCAATGCTCAAACTCACTAATCAAGTTGTTGTGCATGCTGCTCAACATAGTAAAGCGCGCACATCGATCTTTGTTACACCAAGTTTGAAAGACTTCAAGATCACAACGATGTTGAGCTGTATTGCCCTGCTCTGGTTCAACCATCACTTGTTCAAGTGTGGTTAACACTTCTTGCTCATTGAGGAGGTATTGGATCTTACGGCGTCATATGTCATAATTGTCGCCATCTAATTTCTCTTCCTTAGTTAAGTCTGCCACCACTGTCTTAGCAGCCATTTCTACATACAGAGTAAACAAATGCGCATGGGATATTAATGATAGCAACACAAAAATTATTTTTTACAGCAAAAGAATGTAAATTAAATAATGATAATATTACACATGTCTCAAGATCAAAAATTTGCTATGCTCGTAATCATCTCTTGCGCCTCTAGTGACAATTATCAAAATATAATTTAATTCCATGCGCAAAAAAAAAAAAAATCAATCGCCCACTACTTATGGCATATACAAAGCATGATAAATTCCATACAATAACATCTTAATGCAAATTTACAAATACTCATGCTATATTCATTTAATAATGGAATTTAAATAAATAAATAAATAAACTAAGTATGCTTTTCTAATCACAAAATATTACAAATCCTAAAAAAAAATATGTTGTATTTAATATTTAGATTATGCCATAATAGAATGTACATCATTCTGGAATTTTTTGAAATTTTTTTGAAATTTTAAATAACTAATAAACACACATAAAATTTGAAATAAATATTCCAGAATCTGATAAACTGAAACAATTATACCAGTAAATAGTAAAACTTTGCAGTAGTCTACAATAAAAATTTTAACCCCAGAAAATTATTCTTGCAACACCAGAAGCATTTTAAAGCAGAAATAATGAATTATTAACACAGAAAAAATATTTTTTCTTTTCATAAAATTTTTAAAATTTTACAGAAGATAGAAAATTTAATTCTGAGTTTAACAGTACCAACCATGCATAAAACAAATCTATAACGAGTTATTTATAACTATTTAACGCGATTCAGAATTAAAAAAAAAAACAAACAGTGCCTTAACATTAGCAGCCAAGCCAGATAAGCCGGCGGAGGAAAACGGCGCGGCTCAGCACTTGGTGCGCGCATGGACAGCGCGGCTGACGCTCGTGTGATGGCGCGAGGAGGCGCATGGCAGCACGTGGTAACACGTGGCCGCTACTGACGGCGTCATATGGCGCGTGCGGCACACGCAACGTCTTTTGGGGTGTATTTCTGGTCCAATTTTGGTATTACCGGACTCCATTTTCCAAAATAAAAACATTTTTGGTCTTAAAAAATGACATTTAATGAACATAAAAATGGGGTGTTTTACACTCTCAATCTAATGAGAGTGGAAGTACAGAAACCCTGCACTTCATCTTCCTCCTTCATTAATTTTCATGCATATAATGTGTATATATTTATATAAAATTATACACATGATTTAAAAAATAAGCACGAAAATACCCATATATGCTCTGATACCAATGTAAATTAAAGTATAACGCAGCGGGTAAAACATTCAGATCATACCTTAGATGATAGAACCTGAAGCGAAGAATCTCGTGGGTAAATCACATGCTTTAAGAATGCGAATAACGAACCCAGCAGTGGAGTGATACCACAATATGAGTATCACCCACACAAGTTACAGTGCAAAAAGCTTGGTCGTTGTTTTTAATAGAAGAGAGTCAGTATGGGAAAAACATACGTTGTTTCATATGCCCATATCCTATATATCATATCAGATATATAGAATAAATATATCATCTATCCATATCAGTTAATATAATAGATATAGATATCATGAGTGGTTATCCAAATAAGTTTTGAATTCAAATTCAAACTTACATAGATAAGGTTCAAAAGGTTCAAAGAGTTCAAAGGGTCATGCCACATGGGTGCCCAATTTCTAACAAAATTGTTTGAAGTCCGAAAAGATAAGAGAGAATCTCTTTTTGCGATTGTTGATGAAGAGAACATTATTGCTTGCTTTTGTCGGTAGAGAGACCATTGTTGCTTTGCATATTATTACCTTGCATTTGGCTTTGTCGGTGGAGAGAATCCATTTTATGAGCTGGAACTTGATTACTTGAATCACGAGTTTGCTTTACTTTGAACGAAAGAATCCAATTTATTGATATTATTGTCCTTGAATAGTTGCTTTGGATATTATGGGAGACAAAGATCACATGGCTCATAAATTATTTAGGTCCACACCTTGACACGTGTCCGAAAAGTTGTCATCAAGGTTTTGAGTGAGGATCCCTGAACACAATGCTGGAGAAATTATTGGAGATATTGTTGGTTGCCTTGGTTTAATGAGAATTGGGGGAATAGTTTCCAATACAATAACCTCATCTGAGCCTAAAAGACATTCTGCTTCAACTATTTGGATCATGTTCACTTTAATAGATTTTTTGTATTTATGTTCAAATTTTGGTTTAGAAATTGAGGGATACTTGTCCTTTAACTTTTTTTGTAGTTTTGTTTTTAAGGCATCATAATCAAAAGACTTTGATGATTTGGGACTAGAGGAAAATATGGAAGGAGCAAGATTAACGGAGGCCTTTTGTTTCTATTGTTTGTAAAAAGTGAGTAATTTTTCAAGATATTGTTTCTCAGGAATTTTGTAATTCTTCCACCACTTGGAAGCAATCTAGCGGGAAAAATATTGAGTATCATATAGAACTGAGGTTGTATACCACCATGCCATGATCCAGGGAAATTTGATATCAATAACAAAATATAGAAATTTTGAAAAATGAGGATCAACCTCTTTTCAATATATTTGAGAGGAGTATTGAAAAGGTTCTGAAAGGGTGGCAAATTGAAGTCCAAATTGATGCCACCATGGTTCAAACCAATTGGGAATGTCACCAGTAGTAATTTCAAAATTAGGGCCAAAACGGATCGATCAAGAGTGTTGGAAGAACCGATTTTGAAAATAAAAGACATAGAACCAGGCCTGTTGGTAATCATAATAATTGTGTTGATTGGGTATAATGTTTGGGTTAGAAAATTTGCAAAAAATGGTAGGATAACTTTCCCATTCCGCAGGAGAAATGATCTTGAAAATGTGGAGTTTGGAATATTGGAGAAGACTTTTGTCTTCCTTAGAATATACATACTCGACCAAAGTAGAGCGGGTTTCTCCTAAGATTTTCTTATAACAGATACGAGAATGTTGGCCAGAATGTTACAGAAAATGCCAATTGTTGGGAAAATAATGGGAAATAAGTGTTTCAGGCTTAGTATCGGAATGTTGTTGTAAGCGATATACATGGTCATTGGTGATAGAAACAATAGTAGTAACCATGGTCTGCTGATTGTTTTGGAAAATTGGGTCATCTCTTGGAGGAAGTAGCCTGTGAATAAGTTTGGAGATTGTGCGTCATCTAGGAATAATATTTTTTTAACTTCAATAGAGCGACAATGATAATGATTAAAAATATTTTGATATTTAAAAAGCTTTTGGTGGGGGCTGAGGTCTTGATATAGAATTGTCTGGGGATCCCTGCAAAAATTCACAAGTCAAGAAATCAAAAAGTGAATTGGAATCACCATGAATATACTCTATTTTAAAATAAAAAAAACACATAAAATTGCTTGCCACTGGGCAAAGGCTTGTCAAGAAATAATATTCTTGACATCTTTTCCAAGAACTTCCTTGGCGGCCTTACAATCAATGTGTAATAAGAATTCTTGATTAAGTAAATCAGATTCAAATTTCTAAATGCAAAAAACAATAGATAAAATTTCCTTTTGAATGGTAGAATACCATATTTGTAGACCTTTCTAGATTGTAGAGGTAAATCGAACTAATTTTTCTTTACCTTTATAAAGTTGTTTGAGTATGCCACCATAGCCAATATTGCTAGCATTTGTCTCAACAATTTTGTAAATAATTGGAATAGATAAACACAATATGGGTAAAAATTTGGATCGTTGCTTAATGCGTTGGACAACCAAATTATGCTCTTGTGTCCAAGGAGTAGTGTTTTTTCCATAAGCGAGTACCAAGGATTTTGGTGTCTTTATGTAGATCTTTGTAAAATTCAAATATATAATTTAAGCCACCTTAAAAGCGTTGTAATTGGGTTTTCTCCCAGATTTCATTAGAAAATTTATTGAAAAATTTAATAGATCGTTGAATGGGAATCATTGTGCCTTTGTAACTGACATGGCCAAGGAATCGGATAAAGGTTTGAAATAGTTGCATTTTCTTGGTACTAAGGACTAAACCATTTTCTGGCCAACATTCCAATATCTATTATGAGAAAATCTTAGAAAAAACCCGCTCTATTTTTATCGAGCATGTATATTCTAAGGAAAACAAAAGTTTTCAACAATATTTCAAACTTCACATTCTCAAGATCATTTCTCCCACGAAATGGGGAAGTCATTCCACCATTTTTCACAAATTTTCTGACCCAAACATTAGACCCAAATATTAAACCCAAACATTAAACCCAATCAATGCAATTATTATGATTACCAAGAAGCCTGGTTCTATGTCTTTTATTTTCAAATCCGGTTGTTTCAACACTCTAGGTGGATCCGTTTTGGCCCTAATTTTGAAATTATTATTGGTGACATTCCTAATTGGTTCAAACCGTGGTGGCATCAATTTGGACTTCAATTTGCCACCCTTCCAGAACCTTTTTTGAACTTCTATCAAATTTATCGAAAAGAGATTGATCCTCCTTTTCCTAAATTTCTATACTTTGTTATTGATTTCAAATTTCCCTAGATCATGGCCTGACAATATACAATCTCAGTTCTATACAATACTCAATATCTTTCCCGCCAGATTGTTTACAAGTAGTGAAAGAAATTACAAAATTCCCAAGTTACAAAGAACAGAAACAAAAGGCCTCTGTTAATCCTGCTCTTTTCATGTTTTTCTCTAGTTCCAAATCATGAAAATCAAACCTTAAAAGCAGAACTAAAACAAAAGTTAAAGGACAAGTATCCCTCAATTTCTAAATCAAAATTTGAACACAAATACAAAAAAGCTATTAAAATGAAAATGATTCAATGGATGAAGCAAAATGTCTTTCAAACTCAGATGAGAACATTGTATTGGAAACTATTCCACCAATTCTTACCAAACCAAGGCAACCAACAATATCTCCAATAATTTCTCCAGCATTATCTCCAAGGAACCCCACTCAAAACCTTGATGATGACTTTTCAGACACGTGTCAAGGTGTGAACCTAAATAATTTATGAGACATGTGATCTCTGCCTTCCATAATATCCAAAGAAACTATTCAAGAACAATAATATCAATAAAGTGGATTCTCCCTTAGGCCCTGTTTGTTTCCAGAGGTAGAATGGAGGGGATTCATAGTGAGGGGATTGTTAGTGAGGAAATTAAGTAAAATTGTGTTTGTTTTGATGATAGTTGTTAGTGTAGGAATTGTTAAATTATTTTTATATAAAATAATAAAACAAATAAAAAAATATAAAAAATTAAACATTAATATTTTAAAAAAAATTCCCAATATATAAGAAATAAAAAAAATAATTTTTTTTTAATCCCCTCACTATTTTTCTAATACCATCTCTACCTCCTCCATTCCAATCCCCCTTCCAAGGCCTTTACTAATACCAAGGGATTAGGAATCCCCTCCCCATCTCTCAAAACAAACACCTCATATACTAGTCCCACCTCACTATCAATCCCAATCCCCTCCCTATAACCCCAAACAAACGGGGCCTTAAGGTAAAGCAAACCCGTGATTCAAGTAATCAAGTGCTAGCTCATAAAGTGGATTCTCTCCACCAACAAAGCCAAATGCAAAGCAATAATGGTCTCTCCATTGACAAAAAGAAGCAATAATGTTCTCTTCATCGACAATCGCAAAGAGAGATTCTCTCTTATCTTTTCGGACTTCAAACAATTTCAATCCCGACTCATCTCTTTTATAAAAGCTAGTCATTCCATGTGAGGTGGACACGCTTTCCTAATATCAAGAATTTTCATATTATAAATTGTGAGTATCAGTGGGAGTGTGCAAAGTGTAATTGCATGAGTGTAATTATAGTGTGAAGTAAGTGTGCTTGTAGTGAGTATGCTTGTGTATCTTTGATACTTTGTCCGATTTGCTTCCAAGAGTGTGACCCTTTGTAAGTCTTCTTCCATCTTGTTTCTGATTTTAATATAATATAAGGCCTCGTTTGGCAAATGGTAGTTTCAGCCTAAAAGTCAAAAAGTCACCAAAAAAATAAAAAAGCCTACAATTTTTATCCTACAAACCTATGCACTATAGCTCCATCAAAGATAGTGTATTAGGCAGCCATCATTAGAAATTGGTTTTTCATTTTCCTTGTTTTTTTGTTTTTAGTATATTACAAATTTGAAGCAAATTTTGTATGTATGCACCTTCTTGTACATGTTTGGAAAAAGTAAAATATGTGTACACATATATTTACAAAAATTAATAAATAAATAAATAAATTGTTTTTTGTACTTTTCGTATGTTAATATTTTAAAGATTTTTAAAAATATTTTTATACGTTTATTGTATTTATGTTAGATTTTAAAAATATTTTTATATACAAAAAAAATATTTTGTACGTATGCACCTTCTTGATAAATTTGTCAACAACCCCCATGTTTTCCCCAAAGCACAAGTCACTTCATGTTGTAAAATTGTAAAATTGTCCTTGGCATTACTTCACCTAACAGCAGGTCAGGTGAAGTCTCATAGGTTTAACTCAATTTTTCCATTTCTAATTATTTATATTATTTTATTACACATCTTTTCGTAAAAAGTCAAAAAGTTCTTCTCAAGCATACAAGTTTTTTTAACATCATATTTTAGTCAAAAAGCCAAAAAGTTACTAAAAGAGTTTGTTCCCAAACGAGGCCTAAGTGTGATGTTTATCTAGTATACTTTTGATTTTTGAATTACATATTGAAATTAATGATAGTTATCAATATGTTGTTGATTTACAAGAAGAACTGTCTAATCTATGATTATGATCATCTCTTGCATCAGGTCAATCAATTATTAATTATAGTCAAAGAATTTCTACTTTAAAAAAGTAAGATCAAAGAAAAACAAGCTTATGTAAAACGACTCCAAAAACAATTGCAATGTTTAATTAGTATCTAATCCAATCTATATCTAATCCTTGTCACGAATATATAATATAATACCTAAGCTTCCTTTCCTTATCACGAAGATATAATATAATACCTGGGCTTCCTTTGGTATCAGAGCCAAGTTAGGCTTAGAATTGATTTAGTCTCTTCTTATATAACCAGTGTGTCACCCAAGTCGCAGAAGTCTGTAAGCCGTTAGGCAAGAGGCCATTGTTGACCATTTGAGCTTAGGCAGAACCACCTGTTGATACCTACAATTATAATGACAAGATTATTTAAATCATTATCTAATAGTTGGAACAACATTAGGAATCACCCATGTATCTTCTACATCAGCTTGTAAGACGTATGTCCAAGTTATAACTTGAGAAACCATTACTCCAGCATTCTCTTGATGACCATGAAATAAGATGGTGGATTGCTAGAGGTCTGGAACAATATATTTGAAGTGATGACAAGAAGTGGTCATAGCTTTGAGATAAACATGATAACAAACCATAATATTGAAAGATCGAGAGTTCATTTTGTAACGTTTAGTTTGGATGTTAAGAGCAAGGTTTTAAAATCCGGACCGGACCGGCCGGTTCAACCGGTGACCGGAGGGGGCTCCGGTCCGGTCTGCCCACCAAAACCGGCCATCAGCAAAAACCGGCCTATTTATGCAAAACCGGTGAACCCACCGGTTATCTGATGTTAGTTGACCCAACCGGGTTGATCAAACCGGACGGTCTTGAATTTTTTTTTATATTTTTTCTTTGTTTTTTTATTTTCTTTCTTTCTTTTTCTTTCTTTCTTTCTTATTTTATATATATATATATATATATATAATATAAGAATATAAGAAAATTTTAATTTGAAACTCTTTTTCAAGGGTCTCCTCTTGTGAGGAATCCCATTAAGAGCTTGATGAAATTATTGTGAAAGTCTTCACCTATTTATAAGAAAAAAACTCTTTCAAAAAACTCAAAAAAATCCATGTGGGATTCAATCAAATGTATTGGAGGAATATTGAAATTTTGATATCCCTCCAAAATTTTTGCTCTCCTTTCAATCAAATTATTTGAATTAAAATCATATGGAGGGAATATTAAATATTTGATTTCTTCTTCCAAAATTGAAATTAATAATATTTTAAAATGTATTATTATATTTTTCAGTAAAAAAAATATTAGGACAAATATTTAAGATAATTTAATATTTTTAATTTATAATTTTATTACTTATATTTTTATTTAAATATAATTTTAATATATTTATTACGTCACGGTTCGATTCCGGTTTGATTCCGGTTGAACCGGTGACCCGTCCACCCGGTCCCTTTTCCGGTTCACTCACCGGTCCGGTTTTTAAAACATTGGTTAAGAGTAAGAGTCTTGAGAATATTAGGGTCTATTAAAGATACTTCGAAATTAGGAAAACATTCAAAGTAAATTGGTCCATAAGCAAGACTAGATTTGATAACACCTAATATTGAATCATCATAATCATGGTGTCGCATATCTCTAAGAGTGAATATGACAGGTTTGTTATGATGTAGGCGTGTCATAGGTTTGACACCGACTTGGACAAGACCTAAATCTAGGAAATTAAATTTCTTTTGAAATTTAATAATAGTATCCCGATCAAGTAATTGAAAATTTTGATTGTCTTGGGTTACAGGTAAAATTTGTTCAACTGTTTTGATCTTGTAAGTTTGTTTGAGTTTAAATTTCTTATCATTTAAACAGTTAATATCTTTGGTAGGTAATTTCCAATGTTGAAGACACTCTTCAATCTTTTCTATTTCTAAATCACTTTGATTAATAATAATTGGTTTCGTTGAACAACCTTCACCAGAGATTAGGTTAGAGAATGATTTAAACAATCTTGCCATTATAACTACAGCTATCAACAGGTAGTTCTACCTAAGCTCAAATGGTCAACAATGGCCTTCTACCTAACGACCTAACAGCTTACAGACTTCTATGAAATGGGTGCCACACCGGTTGTATAGGAAGAGACTAAATCAATTCTAACCCTAACTTGGCTCTGATACAAAAGAAAGCCCAGGTATTATATTCTAAGTATTATATTATATCTTCGTGATAAGGATTAGATACAAATTGGATTAGATACAGATTAAAGATTGTAATTGTATTTGGAGTCATTTTACATAAGCTTATTCTTCTTTGATGTAATGCCTCACTTTTTATTTCACGGATACCGTTACCAAATCCTTTGTTATAACACAATTTCAGAAATAATGTATGGAACTTCAATACATTAATAAGGACAAGTAAGTAAAGGTTCTCTTATTCGAATACATAATGAATGCAATAAGAGTTATAATTAAATGAATTGCCCGCAGGCTTACATTATTACATATAATAAGAGAAAGGGGTTTAACCTTTTTCATATAACAGTGTTCCACCAACAATTAAAAGGCCCTGTGGCCAACAAATAAGGAAAATACACGATCTTGAACAACTTCTCAACATTCACCTGAAAAATGATTAGCAATGTGAGATGAACATAAAGTCCAGTAGGGATTCTAATATAATCCTAAACAATAACAACTTTTAGATAGTTATGATCATGAATGCTTAGTCTCATACTATATAAATAATGTGACAATTTATAACCAAAGAATATTTACATAAGTACTTTCCCCAAAATTATTCAATTCCTTCAATAATACAGACAGTTCACATTTCTTTTTCATTTCTCATTTCAAATTATCTTATAACAACTATTTTATTTTGGAGTTTGAAACATGTTCATAAATCTCTGATTTCCTTCGCATTATTTACGAACTCAACACATGGTCTACATCATTTTCCAACACGTTCAAATATACATATATACATCTAGCATGAATAATGAAAACAATAAGCACCCAACAACTATCTACTCAACATATGAAACAACTCGGCCTTCCTGAACCATAACCATCATAACGCATGATATACACAGGTACACTAAGATATTAACAATAAATAAGCTCTGCTCTAACTGCCTTAAGCACGGTAAGCTAAGGATACACATTTCTATAATGAAATGTCAATTTACCAAACACCGGCTGGAAGGTAATGGTACCTTTACCAAGTTCTCCAGACGCTAGCTAGAAGGTACTAGTACCTCTTATTCTAAGCGCAGCCAAATCTCTAGGCACTAGCTGGAAAGTCATACCTCTCATTCTCAGTGCAGTATACGTTACCAATCATTATAACATGCCAAAGTATAACTAACACAAGTGTAATGCATACACAAAAACTATTCAACACAATAATGTCATCTTCTACCGATGACCAAGGACAAAACCTCTAAATGTATGTACTCAACAAACGTATTATAATAATCCAACTCTCATGAGATTTTAAATCCAACAATAATAATAGTAAAATAAAATATTCATAATCCAACCTCAAGTTCATTTCTAGAATTCACATAATGTTATGATTTCCTTATTTCTTTTCAAAAATCAATTCTCTTATTTTCCAAGTTAACATACTCCACTTTTTATCCCCAATTCATTCTTTTCATTTCACAAAACTAAATCCATGAATATCAAAGCCACAACCCAACTCAACTTAAAACGATCAATCGAAAATAATTTCAATGCCATAGTTAATTCTCCATTTTAGCTATTAACACATTTACACAAACCATAATAACAATTTATAAACATTATTCAACTTTACCGCTTTTTAATTCACCAAGTCAAAACATTAAATTAGGGCTTTTCTCCCTTTTATCATAAACATGTTAGACTACTCCCCAATTAACCCAAACAACAATCAATTTAACAATCTTATTCATAAATAACAAACCCTAGATCCCCTTTCATGACTTTCAAAGAAATTCATAATGAATATGATTTTTATGTAATAAAATCTACCAAATATCTATCTATAGATGAGGCATTGAAAAGGAGCAAAGAAATCCCTACCTCAAGATTCGAAGCTAAAGATGAAGACCCAACTTGAAACTCCAATGAAATCGCAAAACAATCAGTAGAAGTCTTGATCTATGCTTGCTCTTCAACCTTCTTGAAAGATTTGGAGTGAATCTTGGGTAAAAAAAAGAGAAATCAATAGTTTGGAAGGTTAGGGTTTCAAGTTTGGAGGATAGGAGGAGAAAAAAGGGAGAAAAATAAAGTTTTTGGGTCAAAAAGTCACTTTATAATGTCTATTAGTGACTTGGTCGCTCAAACGAAGGAAGCTTGGCTCGAGCGCAGAAAAGAAGCTCCCAGAATCTCTGAAAATTGTGCAGTTCACTCGAGCGAGCATGCTCCTAACACAAAAACTCAAAATTCAAACGGATATAACTCTCTCGTCCGGATTCCATTTAGGGTCGTTCTTGTGCCCAAATTGAAGCCCCGAAAGTAAACTTTCCAACGATTCTAGCCTTACATCAAGATTCAAAGTATGGAGAGATAAAATGATGAAAGAGGGAAAACTACTCAATAACAATTATTAGAATTTGGAGTTTCTGATTCAATCTCACCCAACCACTATGGTAACACCTCGACCAAGGCTCAAATATCCACTAAGAAGGTTCTCAATCAAGATAATCAAAGAGTCAAATATAGTTCCATTATAACAGGAAGCACAGAGTGCTACATTTGATCTTTCTTTTTAAAGTAGAAATTCTTTGACTATAATTAATAATTGATTGACTTGATGTAAGGGATAATAACAATCTTAGATTAGACAATTCTTTTTGTAAATCAGCAATATATTGATAACTATCGTTAATCTCAATACATAATTTAGAAATCAAAAGCATACTAGATAAACATCACACTTATATTATATTAAAATCAGATATAAGACGAAAGAAGACTTACAAAGGGTCACACTCTTGGAAGCAGATTAGACAAAGCATCGAAGATACAGAATCACACTCACTACAAGCACACTTACTTCACACTATAATTACACTCTTACAATTACGGTTTGCACACTCCCACTAATACTCACAAATTACAATACAAAAATTTTTGATATTATGAAAGCGTGTCCGCCTCACATGGAATGATTGGATTTTGTAGAAGAGATGAGTCGGGATTGAAATTGTTTGAAGTCCAAAAAGGCAAGAGAGAATCTCTTTTTGCGATTGTCGGTGAAGAGAACATTATTGCTTGCTTTTGTCGGTGGAGATACCATTATTGCTTTGCATATTATCGCTTTGCATTTGGCTTTATCGATAAAGAGAATCCACTTTATGAATTGGCACTTGACTGCTTGAATCACAGGTTTTCTTTACTTTGAAAGGAGAATCCACTTTATTGATATTATTGTCCTTGAATAATTGCTTTGGATATTATGGGAGACAGAGATCACATGGCTCATAAATTATTTAGGTCCATACCTTGACACATGTCTGAAAAGTCATCATCAAGGTTTTGAGTGAGGATCCTTGGAGATAATGCTAGAGAAATTATTGGACATATTGTTGGTTGCCTTAGTTTAGTGAGAATTAGGGGAATAATTTTCAATACAATGTCCTCATCTGAGTCTGAAAGACATTATGCTTCGGCCATTTGGATCATTTCATTTTAATAGCTTTTTTTGTATTTATGTTCAAATTCTGGTTTAAAAATTGAGAGAAACTTGTCCTTTAAGTTTTGTTTTTGTTTTAGTTTTGCTTTGAAGGCATCATGATCAAAAGACTTTGATAATTTGGGACAAGAGGAAAACATGGAGGGAGCAGGATTAACGGAGGCATTTTGTTTCTGTTGTTTATAAAAAGTGAGTAATTTGTCAGGATATTATTCCTCAGGAATTTTGTAATTCTTCCACCACTTGAAAGCAATCTAGCGGGAAAGATATTGAGTATTGTATAGAACTGAGATTGTATACTACCAAGCCATGATCTAGGGAAATTTGAAATCACTAACAAAGTATAGAAATTTAGGAAAAAGGGGATCAACCTCTTTTCGATAAATTTGATGGGAGTTCTAAAAAGGTTCTAAAAGGGTAGCAAATTCAAGTCTAAATTGATGCAACCATGGTTCGAACCAATTGGGAATCTCCGAAGACTTCACTTGACCTACTGTTAGGTGAAGTAATGCTAAAGACAATTTTGCAGCATGAAGTGACCTGTGCTTTGGGGGAGGGGTTGTCAACAAATTTATCAAGAAGGTGCTTACGAACAAAATATTTTTTTTTGTATTTAAAAATATTTTTAAAAATCTTTAAAATATTAACATACGAAAAGTACAAAAAATAAACTTTTTTTTATTTATTAATTTTTATAAATATTTGTGTATACATATTTTACTTTTTCCATACATGTACAAAAAGGTGCATACATACAAAATTTGCTTCAAATTTGTAATATAATACAAACAAAAAAACAAGGAAAATGACAAACCAATTTCCAATGATAGCTGCCTAGTACACTATCTTTGATGGAGCTACAGTGCATAGGTTTGTAGGATAAAAATTGTAGGCTTTTTTATTTTTAGGTGACTTTTTGACTTTTATGCTAAAACTACCGCTTGCCAAATAAGGCCTTATATTATATTAAAATCAGAAACAAGATGGAAGAAGATTTACAAAGGGTCACACTCTTGAAAGCAGATTGGACAAAGCATCAAAGATACACAAGCACACTTACTTCACACTATAATTACACTCATACAATTACACTTTGCACACTTCCACTGATACTCACAATTTACAATATGAAAATTCTTGATATTAGGAAAGCGTGTCCACCTCACATGTAGTGACTGGCTTTTATAGAAGAGAAGATTTGGGATTAAAATTGTTTGAAGGTCGAAAAGATAAGAGAGAATCTCCTTTTGCGATTGTCGGTGGAGAGAACATTATTGCTTGCTTTTGTCGATGGAGAGACCATTATTGCTTTGCATTTGGCTTTGTCGGTAGAGAGAATCCACTTTATGAGCTAGCACTTGATTACTTGAATCACGTGTTTGCTTTACTTTGAAAGGGAGAATCCACTTTATTGATATTATTGTCCTTGAATAGTTGCTTTGCATATTATGGGAGATAGAGATCACATGACTCATAATCTGGCAGGAAAGATGTTGAGTATTGTATAGAACTGAGATTGTATATTGCCAGGCCATGATCTAGGGAAATTTGAAATCAATAATAGAGTATAGAAATTTAGAAAAAGAATGATCAACCTCTTTTAGATAAATTTGATAGGAGTTCTGAAGAGGTTTTGGAATGATGGCAAATTGAAGTTTAAATTGATGCCACCATGGTTCGAAGCAATTAGGAATGTCACCAGTAATAATTTCAAAATTAGGGCCAAAATGGATCCACCAAGAGTGTTGAAAGAACCGATTTTGAAAATAAAAGATATAGAACCAGGCTTCTTGGTAATTATAATAATTGTATTGATTGGGTTTAATGTTTGGGTCAGAAAATTTGTGAAAAATGATGGGATGACTTCCCCATTCCATGGGAGAAATGATCTTAAGAATGTGGAGTTTGAAATTGTCACGACCCGCTTCTCATACCCAAGGGTTAAGCATCGTGATAGCCAGTAACTAAAGTTACCTCAGGCCAATTCTTAAACAAATTAATAAACGCGAGCAGAAATAATATTTAAATGAGGGTACCAAAATAATCATTGGAGCTTCTATTTTTATTATAAAATTTACTGACCAAAAAGGCCTATATTTACATATAAAAATATCATAAAAATGCTGTGTGTATCTATTTCGTAGTCCCGCATCTAAGACTTCCCAAAAGCTATTTCTAAATTGCATTGTTTCCTGAAAATTGGTAAACAATTATAAGCACATGGCATAGTAAGAAATATTATACCAAGAGTATAAGGGACACGAAATAACCATGAATAGTTAGCTAGGCCAAAACATTTACATGACTCAGTTTGGTGAATAAATCATTTAAGTGGCAGAAACTGAAATACAGAAATTATGTAAATATATAATCATAATCACAGTACAGAATAGAACAGAACAGAGGTTACAGAAGTGACAATCAGAATAGAGGTACGGATTCAAGAAGTGGCTCCTACAGATTATAGAGGTGGCTCCCACAATAGTGTAGCACTTATCTCCGCACAACACTTTACTCCGCACAGAATAGAAGTCAATGGATCCATGACAATAGAGAGTCACAAAGTGACCAAACAGAAGCCAATGGTTATTTAAGTCCCTCAAGGCATGGGACTCTTGTGGTGGTACTTACAAAATATAATTATTTATAAGGTTATAGTCAAATATTCTTTAAAATATAAACAAATATATCTATAGGTTTCATTTTAAATAAATAGGGTTTAAAAAATAATCCACGTAACTGAAATATTAATATAACTTAATATAATTTATAAAAACATAACTTATATAAAACAAATTATGGTAAGTCAAAACATACGTAAAATATATCATAGTAACTCAAGGTATAACATAACTCACTTTAATTTTAATACCTCACTCTTTCTTTTCACTACTAAAGACTCTTTCGACTTCCATTATTTTCTTTTCCTTTCCTTCATTTTTCTTTCCTCCCTCTCTTTCTTTCTTTCTTTTCTTTCTTTCTTCTTTGTTTTTCCACTAAGGTGAATCACTTCCTCCCTAAGCCCATACATGGCCCGTATCTTCCCCAGAGATTCGATAATTAATTTCATAGATTCGTTCTTATCCTTAATAAACATTTAAGATAATTATATTTTGACCCAAATTCTTAATATAATTATATAAATAAATTAATTCCTAATTAAATTACACTCTATCGTATACCAATAGAAAATTAATTATTTATTTTATTACCACACTCATTATTATTATTATTTATTTATACTTTGACCCCTAAATTTTTTTACTAATTATAAAATTACACATAATAATACAAAATAAATCATACATTTTTCTAACTGTAATTAAATAATATTAGTATAAATTCTACAGAATAATTAAAAATTTGGGTTGTTACAATCTTCCCTTCTTTTAAAATTTCGTCCTCGAAATTTGTCATATGTGGAAGTTATCCATTGCGTACTCTAATAAATATACATTAGATGATTAATCTGATAGAAAATAGTACCTCAGAACAAAACAAAAAAATTTTACCAAAAACAACTCACTGTCTAGTTGTCAAAAATTATTTTGGGCTAAAATGAGAAACAATCAGTGACTTTAAAAACTTTTCAATAGTTTTGTTTCCAAAAAAAAAAATGAGAACAAAATTAAACAAGCGACTGGAAATGAAATGACAGAGTGACATGCAAAAGTTGAAGGAATTTGAGAGAAGCTTCAATTTCTTTTATCCATGAACTTTCCACTGATGGAAAATAGTTTCAAAACTAGTATTTTTAACATTTGAACCCACTTTTTAAAAAGTCGAAATGATTTTTTTTTTTTGAAATACTAAACTGGAAATTATATGTATTTAATTATATTATAATTTTGGTGGGTGCTTGAGCCCGACACCCTCTATATATTTTCTTTCTTTTGCTATAACAAATAAAAATTATATCTAATATCCTTTACAAAGTATGCACACAAAAAAAATTAATATATATAAAACCATATAAAATTATAATATAATTAAATCAACTAACAAAATATAATATTTAGGTACTAATTGCCCATTATCCTTCTTCTTAAATGTGCGTGTGTTCTATGCTCCAATGATGATTTTTTTATTTTTTTATAAACCATTACTCTGATACCATTTGTCACGACCCGCTCCCCGTACCTAAGGGTTAAGCATCGTTATAGCGATCCCGGGTTTACCCCTTGTTGTATAGTGATCCGGACGTGTGTCCGTGGATGTTGGTAGTGGATTGTTGTCCTGTTTACGACCTTTCATATATTGTATTTGAGTTATAGGATGTGTTGGGCAGGTTTGTTTCAGGTTGGTTGTGTTCGGGAGCCAAGGGTTGCTGCCCAGAATTTTTGTCCTTCGCCGGCGAGAGTTGGTCGCCGAGCGAAGCGTTGAGTTTATTATGCAGTGGTCGAGCGAGCGGCTTCGCTGGCGGCAGCTATCGTCTGGCTGGACTGAACACCATGATTTCGCTCGGCGGTGATTCTTGGCTCGAGCGATCTGGTTCGGTCTTCGCTCGGCAGCGGCTTCCGCCAGCGTCGCGTCTAGTTGCAGAACTGAAGGTCGAGCTCACTGCTCGGCGAGCTTTTCTTCGCCGGCGAGTTTCTAGGATGTTGGCTCGAGCGAGACCTTCTTGGCTCGAGCTACGGTTTTTCCAGGTTCGTCGCCGAGCGACAAGTCTTCCTTCAGCGAGCTGTTTATATCGATTCGCGGCCAATGATCTAAACTTCACTTTTGAAGCCTTTACTTTTTAAAACCCTAAATCGAGAGAGCCTCTCTCTAGACTTGCCTTCTCTCTAAGAAATCATCTCCCTAGAGGGTGAATCTTCCCTAAGTGCTTTGTTAAAAGGGTAGAGGGTGACTTGGGCTTCGTTATAATCTGAAAATATTCGGTTTTGGAGCAAGTTGGGTGTTGGGTCTTCATCTCCTTTTGAGCTCAAACTTTGAGGTAGGGATATCCTACTCCTCTTTATGGATTTTGTCTTTGAATTTTAGCATTTTGATATGTTGGTAGTTGTTGTGTAATTTTGGGAAACTTTGGGCCATTGTGTAATTTTATAAAAGTTTGGGGTTTTGTCTATAATAAACCTAGAAGCATGTTTGGTATAGAAACATGGAATTAATGTTGAAACATTAGTGAAATTGGAACCTAAGGGGTGTAATGTTAATTATGGAAACGTCCTAATTACATTGATTAATTAATGTGAATAGTTAATTGTGGAAAATGAGGAATTGAAATAGAATTGGGTCATGGGTTATGACGATGGAAAGAATACATTGATTTTATGTATTGATATGTGATGTGTATAATTGTTATATATATGCATTGTGTTGTGTTGGAGGAGATAGGGGATGTACTCCACGGTTTAGGGGAAGATAGGGGATGGACCTCTAAACCGGATGTTACTGGGAGGAGATAGGGGATGAACTCCGTAGATAGAGCATGTATGCTTATCTAGAAATATATTGGCAGAGCATGTATGCTTGTCATGGAAAGTATGAATGTAACTGTTTGTTTATATTTGTTGAGGTGATGAAAGAAGGTAAAAGAGTTGGCCATCTATCAACTGTTAATCTTTTAGTCATTATTTATAACTGGTTTAGTGTATCTCTACTGGGCTGTGGCTCACCCTATATAGAACATCATTTTCGTCTTGGTAGCATGCCACCTCCAAGGACTTAGCTTGGGAGGCTAGTGGCGACGGACTTTTTGGTTGTCTTTCCTTTGCAGTGTTACATGTAAATTCAAGCCTAGGGCTTAATGTGTAAATGAGTTAGCACTCTACTTTCTTGTAACCAAGTGTTAACTTGGAAAGCTGTAAGCCCGTAGGGCATTTGCTTTTGTTGTTAACATGTAATACTTTTTTGTAATAGCACTCTGATGATTGGAAGGACGTGGATCTTTTATATATCATAGCATGTTAATACTGTTGGTTTAATATCATTATTTTGAGGGCGTTACAACTTGGTATCAGAGCGTACCGGGTTCGAATACTTTGGGTACGTGGGAAGTGATTAGGATCACAATGGGTTTGTCTCGCTTGATAGAGACTTAGTGTAGTGTCATATGCTATATGTTTAATTGATAACGTGCTTATGTGATTATTTGGGTATGGGATTTAGTTTCTAGGATGTTGACTGGATCTTTGGGTTTCTGAGAGTCCCGTTGGAAAGGCACTTGATCAATGCTGTTTCTAACCGGTACTCTAGTAACGCCTTGGGACTGTCATCATCCGGAAATGAAATTCGTAAGTGCTTATGTGTTTATGTGCTTACGTGGAATGAATTACAGTTATCCATGTATTAGGACATGAGTGTCTAGTTTTGGCACGTTTATAAATGTGCTAATGTTTTGGGTTACCTTTATTAGGATGTCAGGACGAGCAAGAGGTGGTAGGCGTGGTAGGCCTAGAAGACAGGAAGTGCCATTACCGGATGAGATTCCGGCAGTTCAGGAAGGGGTTGGTCAGGCCAATGTGGCCGAGCCGGTGGGTCAGCAGGCTATGGGTGCCTTGGCCCGAGAGATAGCAGGGGCCTTAGGTATTCTCAGAGCAGGAAATCAGGCAACTGAGGCAGGACCTTCTTTCTTGAAGAGGGAGTTCTTCCGGTCTAACCCGGAGGAGTTTGTTGGGGATCCTAAGGAGCCATTGAAGGCGCATTTAGTGGCTAGAACAGATGAGTAAAACGTTCAAATGCTAGGCATTGAGGACGAGCATTGAAAGTGACCTTGGCATCCTTCCATGAAGGGAGATGCGGGTCAATGGTGGAAGTATGAGAAAGTTCGTGGGTGGTACTTGGGAGGCGTTTGTGAATGCTTTCCAGAGAGGTTTTATCCGATGGCTAGAGAGAGACTAAGGGATCGGTTTACCAAGCTTAAGCAGATGGTTTGTCTGCGGGTCGAGTTTGAGGCTACATTTACTAGCTTGTCCAGGTTTGCACCTGAACTTGTGGCGGCAGAGGAGCGCCGATGCTACGAGTTTGGGCGGAAGTTGAGGTGGGACCTCAAGGTGAAAGTTGGAGGACCTTAAATTCGAGAGTACAGCATTTGGTGGATGCCGCTCATATGGAGTGATGATGCAGAGGGAGAAGAAGAGAAACATGGGGGCTCCAAGAGGGGCCAAGAGGGACAGTGATGGTAGGAGGCAGGGTTATAACCCTCACCGTCCCCAGGGTGGTTTGGCCAGGTCGACTTTCCCAATACCGAGTGGAGGCTCCGGGAGGGGCAGTCAGGGAGAGTTCACCTGTTACAAGTGTGGCCAGCCGGGTCACAAGGCTTGCTTGCCCACCTGGCGGGGTCGAGAGCCGCTTCGGCCACCTGCACCACGAGTCGAGTTCGGGCGGGGCAGCCGTGTCGTGTTACCAGCAGGGATGCCCGCACATGAAGAGGTATTGCCCACGGTTGAGTGCCACTTCAGAGCGTCTGGTTCTAGACAGACGCAGGATTTCAACCAGCTCGGTCAGGCGAGCCTCGAGGGCCAATCCGGGGTTCAATCTGCCCCAACAAGATAGCCCCACGCCCGAGAGGCGAAAGTAGATCGAGGGCCTCTCTGGTAGCGTGTATCTTGTTATACAGACCTAGTACCTACTCCATCAAGAGTGAGAGGTACTTTTTGTTTTGCAATTCGGTTGCTAGAGTGTTGATTGACACGTGCATCTCATTCTTTGTATCTGCTGCATTTGCATCTCGTGTTAGAACCGAGTTAGCACTTTTAGCGTCTCCTATTTGCGTTGTGTCACCTATTGGGGTGAGTTAATTTTGAAACACGGATGTAGAGGTTGTGATATAGAGGTCGGCGATCATCGACTTCCTTTTCCATTTGTAGTTATGCCCATGAAGGGCTTTGATGTTATTTTGGGTATGGTAGTTATCGTCATACCGGCGGTTATTGATTGCTACCGCCAGAGGTTACTTTGTCTGATGAACGGGAGTTTTTCCACTTTTTAGGAGGGGGTTGGTAGTATTGTGCCCGCAGTGCGGTCATGGCGGAATGAGCTTAGTAGTTTACTTGCTAGTTTTGAGAATGGTGAGTGTGATGAGACCCAGTTGAGTTGCGAGGGTAGTTTGTGAATCTGTGAGATGTCTTTCGAGGATCTTATTGATTTGCCACCCCGAGAGACGAGTTCTCTATTGATTTAGTGCGACCAGCGCCGATTTCTATGGCACCTTATCGTTTTGCCCAGCAGAGTTGATTGAGTTGAAAGTTCACTCAAGAATTGCTAGATAAGGGCTTCGTTAAGCCTAGTGTATCGTAGTAGCACCGGCCCTCTTTGCTAAAAAGAAAGATGGTGCCTTGAGGTTGTGTATCGATTAGGAAGTTGAATAAGACTCTGATTAGAATAAGTACCCTATGCCCGTATAGATGACTTGTTTGACGGTTGAAGGGTTCCGTTGTTTCTCTAAGATAGACTTGAGATCGGGTTACCACGGTTGAGAGTCGAGAGGAGGATATTAGAAGCGGCATTAAAATGCAGCGGTATGGCCATTATGAGTTCTGGTGATGCCATTTGGGCTCACCAATGCCGGCGATCTTTATGGACTTGATGAACCGGATCTTCGGAATTTTTGGATCGTTTGTGGTCGTTTTGTGGGCGACATTCTTATTTATTCACCCTCGAGAGAAAGAGCACGAGGAACACTTGAGAGTGGTGCTTGAGTTGCTTAGAGCCCATAGGTTTGTATGCCAAGTTTGGGAAGTCGAGTTACGGCTAAGAAGTCAAGTTCTTAGGCCATGTAGTTTAGGGAAGGGTGTCTGTTGATACATCCAAGGCGAAGGCGATGCAAGATTGGCCTGACCTAAGAGTGTGTTTGAGATCCGATTTTAGGATTAGTGGGTACTACCGTCGGTTTGTGAAAAGATTTCTCGAGTTAGCTTCACGTTGACTAGGTTGACTCGACAAGTCAAATTTGTATGGAATGAGACTTGTGAAAAGTCGTTTGAGTTGAAAGTTAGATGACCACCGCTCGATCTTGATTATTCGGAGAGAGGGTTGGGTTATCGATCTATTGTGATGCCTCACGAGAGGTTTGGGTTGTGTGTTGATGCGAGGAGGAAAGTGGTAGCTTATGGCTCACGTCGATTAAAAATACGAGAAGAATTACCTACACGACCTAGAGTTAGCGGTATGATCTTTGCCTTGAAAATCTGGAGGCACTACCTTTATGGTGAGAGATTCGAGGTGTTCTCGGATCATAAAAGTCTGAAGTATCTGTTTTCCGCAGAAAGACTTGAACTTGAGGCGAAGGAGGTGGATAGAGTTTATAGAAGATTACGACTTGAGTTGCATTATCACCGAGGAAGGCCAATGTTGTGGCCGATGCTCTTAGTAGGAAATCCATTAGTGATGTAGCTTGTGTAGCCATCCGAGAGTGGGAGATGTTGGGGGCACTTGGCGAGTTTGACGTTACAGGCGAATCCGTTGAGGCTGCGGCCTTGTTTTCTGTTGTCGCTCAGCCTATACTTGTGACTCGAGTGTTAGAGGCACAGAGAGGCAACCTTGAGGTAGAATCCCTCTGAGAGAAGATCTCCGATTGGGAAAGTTGAGAAGGGTTTGACGGCGTATCCCGACCGAGTTTGAGATACCGAGACCGTCTGTTTGTCTTGAGTCTGTCGAGGAGGTACTCAGAGTTCCATCATTCGCGCCTTGCGGTGCATCCGGAGGTACTAAGATGTATCGGGATTTGGGTCGTCGTTTTGGTGGCGGGGTATGAAGAGATGTGGCGATCTTCGTGTCTAAGTGCCTTACTTGTCGACAAGTGAAGGCCGAAAGCATCGAGGCCGGGTTTGTTACAACCCTTGCCTGTTCTTAGAGTGGAAGTGGGAGCATGTCACCATGGACTTCGTTGTAGGTCTTCCAAGACTTCGGCGGGTAGTGACACTATTTGGGTGGTTGTAGACCGGTTGACCAAGTCGGCGCATTTCATTCCAATGCGCGTGAGATTCAAGATGATCATCTTGCCGACTTGTATGTTCGGGACATAGTGAGATTGCACGGGGTCCCGGTGGCGATCGTCTCGGATAGAGATCCTCGTTTCTTTGCTAGGTTGTGGCGAGTTTGCGAGTGCTTTAGGTACTAAGTGACCTTTAGTCTGACTTATCATCCTCGGTGATGGGCGGTCCGAGCGTACCATTCAGATCCTTGAGGATATGCTTGAGGTTGTGTCCTTGATTTGATGGGGCATGGGAGAGGCACTTACGGCTGGTGGAGTTCGCCTACAATAACATTTCGATCTAGTATCGGTATGGCACCATTTGAGGCCTTGTATGGCGACCTTGTAGGTCACCGGTTTGTTGGGCGAGGTGGGTGACACACCTTTGTTGGGTCCGAGTTGGTTAGGAGGCAGCGGAGAAAGTTGAACTTATCCGTAGGAGGCTTGTTCTGACCAGTCGTCGAAATCTTATGCGAGACCGTAGGAGGAGACCGTTGGTGTTTGAGATAGGTGATCATGTCTTCTCAAGATATCACCTAGGCGGGGATTGATGAGGTTTGGGAAGAGGAAAGTTATCCCCTCGGTTTATTGGTCCTTTTGAGATCCTTGAGAGGATTGGCGAGGTTGCTTACCGCTTAGCTTTGCCGCCACAATTGTCCTGAGTTCATGGCGTGTTTCATGTGAGTATGCTTGAGTATGGGCGGATCCATCACACGTGTTGGATTGGACCGACTTAGAGGTAGATGAGGATGCCTCGTATGAGAGACGGTTCAGTCTTGGATAGGCGGGATCAAGTCTGCGTGGTAAGACCATCCCTTTGGTTAAGGTTTTGTGGAAACATCACGAGTGGAGGCCACTTGGGAGCGTGAGTTGGGAGTCCGTGAGAAATATCCTGACTTATTTGTTGATGTGTAATCAAGTGTTGCAATTTTGTAATTGTAATGAACTTTAAGAACATTTGAAATGTCTTAGGTTGTAAAACATGATGTATGTTTTGGTTAATGTAAATGTTGTAGAGCTTGCCTTGTTATGGGAGTTGATTATAATATTGCATATGTTGGCTATATTATAGAAATAAAATTGTATCATGATTATTGCTTATGATATAAATTGTAAACCATATATGTGGGAAATGGTTGAAATGGAAAGAAATTGCATGTTGAAATGTACATGTTGAGAAATGTCTCTTAATAGGAGATGGATGACCGTAATGGGTCGAATTGTTAAATGTTGTGTTATGACATTGTTTAAAATGGAGAAAAAGGCTTGTTTTCAAAAACTTGTTTTAATTTGGGGCGAAATTCTTTAAGGGAGGTTATAGCGATCCGGGTTTACTGCTGTTGTATAGTGATCCGGACGTGTGTCCGTGGATGTTGGTAGTGGATTGTTGTCTGCTTCGACCTTTCATATATTGTATTTGAGTTATAGGATGTGTTGGGCGTGTTTGTTTGAGTTGGTTGTGTTAAGAGCCAAGGGTTCTTTGCCGAAATTTTGTCCTTCGCCGGCGAGAGTTGGTCGCTTCAGCGGCGTTGAGTTTAATGTCAGTGGGTCGAGCAGGCGGCTTCGCTTCGCGGCTGCGTCTGGCTGAACTCAACACCATGATTTCGCTCGGCGGTGATTCTTGGCTCGGCGATCTGGTTGATCTTCGCTTTCGGCGGCGGTTTTCGTCGGCGTCGCGTCTCTAATGCAGAACTGAAGGTCGAGCTCTGGCTCGAAGCGAGCTTTTCTTCGCCGAGCGAGTTTCTAGGATGTTGGCTCGGCGAGACCTTCTTGGCTCGAGCTACGGTTTCAGGTCTGTCGCTCGGCGACCAAGTCTTCCTTCGGCGAAACTGTTTATATCGATTCGCGACGGCGATCTAAACTTCACTTTTGAAGCCTTTACTTTTAAAACCCTAAATCGAGCCTCTCTCTAGACTTGCCTTCTCTCTAAGAAATCATCTCCTAGAGGTGAATCTTCCCTAAGTGCTTTGTTAAAAGGGTAGAGGTGACTTGGGCTTCGTTATAATCAAAATATTCGGTTTTGGAGCAAGTTGGGTGTTGGGTCTTCATCTCCTTTTGAGCTCAAACTTTGAGGTAGGGATATCCTACTCCTCTTTATGGATTTTGTCTTTGAATTTTAGCATTTTGATATGTTGGTAGTTGTTGTGTAATTTTGGGAAACTTTGGGCCATTGTGTAATTTTATAAAAGTTTGGGGTTTTGTCTATAATAAACCTAGAAGCATGTTTGGTATAGAAACATGGAATTAATGTTGAAACATTAGTGAAATTGGAACCTAAGGGTGTAATGTTAATTATGGAAACGTCCTAATTACATTGATTAATTAATGTGAATAGTTAATTGTGGAAAATGAGGAATTGAAATAGAATTGGGTCATGGGTTATGACGATGGAAAGAATACATTGATTTTATGTATTGATATGTGATGTGTATAATTGTTATATATATGCATTGTGTTGTGTTGGAGGAGATAGGGGATGTACTCCACGGTTTAGGGGAAGATAGGGGATGGACCTCTAAACCGGATGTTACTGGGAGGAGATAGGGGATGAACTCCGTAGATAGAGCATGTATGCTTATCTAGAAATATATTGGCAGAGCATGTATGCTTGTCATGGAAAGTATGAATGTAACTGTTTGTTTATATTTGTTGAGGTGATGAAAGAAGGTAAAAGAGTTGGCCATCTATCAACTGTTAATCTTTTAGTCATTATTTATAACTGGTTTAGTGTATCTCTACTGGGCTGTGGCTCACCCTATATGGGAACATCATTTTCAGGTACTGGTAGCATGCCACCTCCAAGGACTTAGCTTGGGAGGCTAGTGGCGGACGGACTTTTTGGTTGTCTTTCCTTTGCAGTGTTACATGTAAATTCAAGCCTAGGGCTTAATGTGTAAATGAGTTAGCACTCTACTTTCTTGTAACCAAGTGTTAACTTGGAAAGCTGTAAGCCCGTAGGGCATTTGCTTTTGTTGTTAACATGTAATACTTTTTTGTAATAGCACTCTGATGATTGGAAGGACGTGGATCTTTTATATATCATAGCATGTTAATACTGTTGGTTTAATATCATTATTTTGAGGGCGTTACAATCGTGATGGCTAGTAACTGAAGTTATCTCCGGCCAATTCTTAAACAAATTAATAAACGCGAGCGGAAATAATATTTAAATAAGGATACCAAAATAATCATTGGAGCTTCTATTTTTATTATAAAATTTACTGACCAAAAATGCCTATATTTACATATAAAAATATCATAAAAATGCTGTGTGTATCTATTTCGCAGTCCCGCATCTAAGACTTCCCAAAAGCTATTTCTGAATTGCATTGTTTCCTGAAAATTGGTAAATAGCTACAAGCACATGGCAGAGTGAGAAATATTATACCAAGAGTATAAGGGACATGAAATAACCATGAATAGTTAGTTAGGCCAAAACATTTACATAACTACTTCTACGGATTATAGAGGTGGCTCCCACAATAGTGTAGCACTTATCTCCATACAGCACTTTGCTCCGCACAGAGTAGAGGTCAATGGATCTATGACAATAGAGAGTCACAAAGCGACCAAACAGAAGCCACTGGTTATTTAAGTCCCCCAAGGCGTGAGGCTCCTGTGGTGGTACTTACAAAACATAATTATTTATAAGTTTATAGTCAAATATTCTTTAAAATATAAACAAATATATCCATGGGGTTCATTTTTAGCAAATAGGGTTCAAAAAATAATTCACGTAACTGAAATATTAATATAACTTAATATAATTTATAAAAACATAACTTGTATAAAACAAACTATGGTAAGTTAAAACATACGTAAAATATATCATGGTAACTTAAGGTATAATATAACTCACTTTAACTTTAATACCTCACTCTTTCTTTTCACTACTTAAGACCCTTTCGACTTTCATTATTTTCTTTTCCTTTCCTTCCTTCATTTTTCTTTTCTCCCTCTCTTTCTTTCTTTCTTTTCTTTCTTTCTTCTTTGTTTTTCTACCCAGGTGAATCACCTTCTCCCTATTTATAGGGAGGGAAGCACATACGTGGCTTGTATCTTCCCTAGAGATTCGATAATTAATTTCATGGATTCATTCTTATCCTTAATAAACATTTAAGATAATTACATTTTGACCTAGATTCTTAATATAATTATATAAATTAATTAATTCCTCATTAAATTACACTCTATCGTATACCAACAGAAAATTAATTATTTATTTTACTACCACACTCATTATTATTATTATTTATTTATACTTTGACCCCTAACTTTTTTTAATAATTATAAAATTACACATAATAATACAAAATAAATGTATATTTTCCTAACTGTGATTAAATAATATTAGTATAAATTCTACAGAATAATTAAAAAACTGGGTTGTTACAGAAATATTAGTGAAGACTTTTGTCTTCCTTTGAATATACATGTTCAACAAAAATAAAGCGGGTTTCTTCTAAGATTTTCTCATAAAAGATACAAGAATGTTGGCCAGAATGTTGTAGAAAATGCTAATTGTTTGGGAAATAATGGGAAATAAGTGTTTCGGACTTAGTATCAAAATGTTGTTGTAAGCGATATATATGGTCATTGGTGATATGAACAATAGGATAGAGATCATCATGAGTGTAGTAGCCATGGTTTCTTGATTATTTTGGAGAATCGGGTCCTCCTTTGAAGGAAGTAGCCTGTGAATAAGTTTGGAGATTGCGCGCCATCCAGGAATAATATCTTTTGACTTGAATAGAGTGACGTTGATAATGATTAAAAAGGTGTTGATATTTAAAAAGCTCTTAGTGGGGGTTGAGGTCTTGATGCAAAGGTGTTTGGAGATCCCTGCAAAAATTCACGAGTCAAGAAATCAGTGAGTGAATTAGAGTCACCACGAATATACTCTATTTTAAAATAAAAAACACATAAAATTGCTTGTCACCGGGCAAAGGCTTGTCAAGAAATAATATTCTTGACATCCTTTTCAAGAACTTCCTTGGCATTCTTACAATCAATGCGTAATAAGAATTATTGATTAAGTAAATCAGATTCAAATTTCTTAAAGCAAGAAACAATAGATAAAATTTCTTTTTGAATGGTAGAATACCGTATTTGTGGACCTTTCCAGATTGCAGTGGTAAATCAAACTAATTGTTCCTTACCTTTATAAAGTTGTTTGAGTATGCCACCATAGCCAACATTGTTAGCATCTGTCTCAACAATTTTGTAAACAACTGGAATAGGTAAACACAATAAGGAAAAAATTTGGATCGTTGCTTAATAGTTGGACAGCCAAAGTATGCTATTGTGTCCAAGGAGTAAGGTTTTTCCATAAGCAAGTATAAAGGATTTTAGTGTCTTTATGTAGATCTTTGCAAAATTCAAATATGTAATTTAAGCTGCTTAAAAAGCATTGTAATTGGGTTTTATCCCGAATTTCATCATGAAATTTAATAAAAAATTCAATACATCGTTGAATGGGAATAATTGTGCCTTTGTGATTGACATAGCCAAGAAATCGGATAGAGGTTTGAAATAGTTGCATTTTTCTTGACACTAAGAACTAAACCATTATTTTTGATAATATTATAGAATCTGTAGAGATGTTTGCTATGTTGCGAAACAAAATTTGAATAAATCAATACATCGTCGATATATACTATTGTGAATCATGTGTAAGGATTAAAAATATCATTCATTATGTTTTGGAATTTAGAAGGAGGATTGTTGAGGTCAAAAGGCATAACATTCCACTCGTAGTGGCCAAAAGGTACTGCGGTTTTGTATCGGTCTTTTTTCGTGATCTGGACTTGCCAGAATCCAGATTTCATGTCGAATTTGAAAAATATTTTGGCTTCAAATTACCGATTTAATAAATCTTTTTTGTTTGGGATAGGATACCTAATCTATTGTAAAACCTTATTGAGTGGTTTGTAATTAATAATTAAACGAGGTGTCCTTTATTCTAATTCAGAAGTTTTGTTAACATAAAAAGTAGGACAAAACCAAGGAGATTTGCTAGGTCGGATTAATTTTTTATTGAGGAGATCGTTGATCTCTTGTTTGCAGTGTTTCATTAATTTTTTATCCATTTGGATTGGTCTAGTTTTAGTAGGAATATGTTGTTCATTGAAATCTTTTCATATGGTAAATCAACCATGTGTTGTTTGCGATGCCAAAATGCATAGGGTAGTTCTGAGCATAAATCTTTTTCGAATAAAGTTTGAATTTTTTGAATAATGGATTTAACATGGGGTTGTTGCAACTCTTGGTCGATAACTTTGTAAGAAATTTCTTTTTGGAGTAAATAAATTTGTTTCTGTTTGTAAATAAGTTTTATTTTTAAAGTATTAATTTCGTGTTCCTGCGGAGGAAATAAGAATTTGAAGATGATGCCTTGATTGAAAAGAACTATTGAAATTCCTTCATTAGTGACAGTAAAAGGAGCAATCATAGTAAGGAAGGGAGTTCCTAATATGATTAATTGAGACATATTTTTTACTAATAAAAATTCAGTATTGAGACAAACGCGTTTATTGCAGATTTGTGCATGGGATATTTGGTAATTGATTTCTATGGATCCACCATTAGCAATACTTAAGGATTGATTAGTTTTCTTAAAATATTTCAAAGGTACAAAACATTCTTTAATACAATTAAGGTTAGCACCGGAATCTACAAGTACCATTGTTGTCAAAATGAAATCATGTATTACAACATAATCTACAAATGCATTGATTGCAGATTTGTGCATGAGATATTTTGTAATTGATTTATATGGATCCATTATTAGTAGTTCTTATGGATTGATCAGTTTTCTCAAAATATTTAAAAGGTACAAGACCTTCTTTAATACAATTAAGGTCAGCATCGAAATCTACAAGTGTCATTGTTGTCAAAATGAAATCATGTATTGCAACTTTAATTTCAATATATCATTTTTGAAATGTAATACTATTAAGGAGTAAATTGGCAGAATTATTGATAACAAGTGGCTGTTTGTCAAGTTGTTTGTTAGATGATTCCTGGAGATGTGGTTCATAGGGAAATGAAGTGTTAGCAAGGAAATCATCAGCATCGGCAGAATTTTCTTCAAGAGTATGGACTCAGGATAGGGGTGTAAAAATGGCCCGAGGCCTAAAATGGGCCCAGCTCATTTTGGCCCGGTTAGGCCCGAGCCCAGCCTAGTACCTTAGGCTTGGGCCTGGGCTTGGGCCTAGGCCTTTCATTTGTGGCTCAGCCTGGCCCAAAAAATTTCAGGCTCGGCTTGGCCTACCCATCTGGTCCTTTGTCTACCAATAGTCAAATTTTGAAAAATAAAAATAAAAAACAACTTTCAACGGTTAAATAATTAAAAATAAATAAAAAGATTGATCTTGTGAAAATAAAAAAAATAAAAACAAAAACAATTTAACATAATAATTAATAGTTAATAATTTGTATAATTATCTGTAATTGAATTATAAGAACTGAAATAAAAATTTATATAATTAAATAAATAACATTAATAATTTTTTATTTTATTTTTTATAATAGTTTACCATTATAATAGTTTACCCACCACTTTGTTTATAATAGTTTAATAGTTTACTCACCACCCTTAGGCTAGCCTAGTCATAGGAACAACAGAGGAGGAAGAGAGAAAGAGAGAGAGTAAGAGTGGAGTGGGCTGAGGGCACTATGACTGTCAATGGCAGTGCTATAGCAGCCGAAAAGAGGAGAGAATGAGAGAGAGAAAGAGAGAGAGAGAGAGAGAGAGAGAGAGAGAAATGGAGTGTAATAAGAAACCAATGGTCATAATTCAAACCAATGGATACAAGACAACGGTCATAATTTAAATGGTAATATATATATATACATATTTTTTATAAATTAATTTTACTCTTTAAAACTACTATAAATATCCTTCATTTTTCAAAACAAATCTCACAACAAGTAATTCTCTCTATCTCTCTTAAACTCTCAATCTTTCTTAACTCTCAATTAATTTGAAGTATCATCCCTAAGTGACAATTGCAATTGTGTAACAAGAAACTTTTATCAGAAGAAGCTAATTTTTGTATCGCATTCACCAGTTGGTAACATTAATTAGTTTAATTAAATTTATTAGCTACTTATTTTTTTCATTAATTATTTGTGCACATATATTAATTATTATTTTTTACTGATTGTATTTACACATTATTTAAAGTAATTGTTAATTCTTATATATTGTTTTACTTACATTACTATAGATCCTAATATTCCTAATGTTTATGTCGATATTGATACATATACTACACAACATGAATCTGTTGATTCTCCTTCTAATATCCATTTTTCAACAGTTGGATCATCATCTAGAAGCAGAAGTAGTAGTGTTTGGGAACATTTTGAAAAATATCTATAAATAATCTTGATGGTACAATTACATTTAAAATAAAATGTAAATATTGTGCACATTTACTTAGTGCTGCATCTGTAGGAGGTAGTAGTCATCTAAAAAGGTATGCTAACAAACATTTACAAAGTCAACAACCTGATATTCAAAGTTAAATGCAATTAGGGCTTCATCAATTGGTAATTTGCAAACATTTTCATATGATCCTATATGTGCACAAAATTCTGTAATTGATTATATTATTAAAAAAAACAACCTTTTACTACTTGTGAATGTCCCGATTTTATCGAAATGATTCATGAAAGTTTTGCACCGCAATATCAAAGTTTTTCAAGAAATGCTATTAGAAACATGATTTTAAAGAAATTTGAGGATGTTAAAAGTGAATTATTTGACATCTTTAAAAATTTGAATGGAAGAGTTTGTTTAACATCTGATCTGTGGTCAAATAATCATTTTGAATACAATGTATCATTGCACATTTTATTGATAATGATTGAAAATCAAATAAAAGAATTATTTCATTTAAATTAGTTGAACTTCCATACAATGGTCATTTGCTTAGTGTAGAAATAAGAAATGTATTATATGAGTGGGCTTTACAAAATAAAATATTTACGATTTGTTTAGATAATGCATCATATTATAATCAAGCTGTAACTCATTTAAAATCAACTTCACAATTACTTATTTATGGTGATTTATTTCATGTTTAATGTTGTGCCCATATTTTAAATTTGATTGTTAAAGAAGCTATGCATGTAAACGAGACTTTTGTACTTGTAATAAAAAATGTAGTTGTTACTATTATGCCTTCTGGTAATCGAATTTTGGAATATAAAAAAATTTGTCAATAAGAAAATATGCTATTTAAAAAATTAATTTTAGATGTAGATAATAGATGGAATTCAATATATAATATGTTAAAAATAGCTTGTAAACAAAGAAGAGCAATAGATTTATTTTTTACAACAACATTAATAAGAGAGTACTTACTCCCATAGAACTTAATTAGCGCCAAGTAGCCTTGTATAAAGATTTTTTAAAAGTATTCGATATCTCAACAAAATTATTTTCTTATATATATATATATATATTCTTACTTCACCATTTGTTTTACATATGCTAGTAGAAATAATTAAAGTTTTCGTAAAATGTATGGGTAATGAATATTATATAACCATTATTACTTCAATGAAAGAAAATTTTGATAAATATTTTGATCATTTGCCTCATCTATTAAGTTTAGCCATAATAATTGATCCGAGGTGTAAAGAATTGGTTTACAAGAATTTTTAGAGCGTCTTTTTGCTAATCAAACACAGTTTACCCTTATTATGCAAACATGCAACAAATTATTTGTAGAATACAGAGCAGCTGCATCTGTAAATACACCTACACACACTACACTAGCAGTCTCATTTCGAGGCGGGAGATTAAGTGTTTTTCAACAATAAAAAGTAGAAGAATATCTCAACATACAAGTGTAAGTAGTTCTGAACTACAACGTTATTTGGAAAGTCCGTCAGTGGATGATTCCAATGATTTTGACATTTTAGAATGACGGAAACAAAATGAAACTATGTGATTTATGGTTTCACAAATGGCCCGTGATATGCTAACCGTTCCTATTTCTACAGTTGCTTCGGAAACAACTTTTAGTGTAGGTGGACAGGTGCTGAACGATTACTGAAGGAGGCTTTCACCCGAAATGGTTGAGGCACTGATGATATCCAAAGATCATATGCATGCAATTACAACAAGACAAAATTATAGTAAAAAGGAGCGAATTCAAAATGATTTGGATGACATATCCTCGGGCAACACGACTGAAATGTCTGTCTCCTCCAATGATTGATCAATAATTTACTTTTTACTATTTCATTTCATTTCATTTTTTTTATATATATATTAGATTATTGAGATGGAGTATAATGCAAATAATTGGTAGGCTAGTAGGTGTCAGTGAGAACAATATTAGTATAGTATATATTACGTGAATATTATTTCCTATTTAGGATTGGTTTAGCTTTATTCTTATTTCCTATTTAGAATTAGTTTAGGTTTATTCTTGTTTCCTTTTAGGATTAGTTTTAGAATTGCTATATATATATCAGATGTACACGTCGTATTGAAACACAATTGAATATACAGTTTTATTTAAAAAGTTAATATGGTATCAGAGCTTGGTTCGAAACCTGAAGGACTCGAAGCCCTAGCAACCATCTCTGATTCTGATCTCTGGTCTCACGAAGTCAACCCATCTCAGTTGGGTACTTCGTCTGGTCGTTTCATTTGGTTCGCCTACTCATTGCAGTTCATCATTGCAATTTTTCTGGATCTTTAGTGTTTGTTTCGCTGCCATTTGGCATTCATCGAAATCATATTTGTCACCAGAATTGCAATCCGACAACACGTTGACCTATATGGTTCTCTCGCTGGTTCTAAGTCAGATTGCGTGACCCATCTAAGGTATTATCTCTCTTGGTTGACCAATTTCTTCTCTTGTTTGCTACATGTAACGCCCTCAAAATATTATATAATCCAAACATCTAACAGTTCTATATACATGATAGATAAATCACATTTCTATGCATACATCAGAGTTAATATTATAAAGAGTATTTCATATAAGTAACAAAAGTTTACACAAATAATAGAATGCCCTGCGAGCTTACATCTTTCCAAGTTGTTGCTTGTTACACAAAAGAAGAGTTCTAACTCTTTTACAAGTAAAGCCCTCGGCTTGCATTTACATGTAACCAACAAAACAACTAACAAGCAGAGTCTTCAACTCCTAAACTTCCCAAGCAAAGATCTTGGAGGCGGTACGTCTCCTATACCTGAAAATGGTGTCTCCAGTAGGGTGAGCCAAAGCCCAGTAGAGATATGCTAAACTCAATATGAAAAATAACTAAAACATTAACATTCGACAAATGGTTAACACTCGTAAACCAACTCCCACCCTTCCCATAGCCCAACAACAATTTCATCCATGTTTCAATCCACTTCCCTTCACTTATCCAATCCAATTCGTAAATATGGTTCATTATCTAACCAAACGATTTAAATGAGACTGCAACTCAACTTATTAACACTTCCGTCATCCACAATTCAAATGAGACTACAACTCTTGTAATTAACACTTCAATTGTCAACTTCATTCATACACTTCAATTTATAAGGTTTTGGGACTTACATCCTGAATACTCTGGCCAACTTAATTATCTATGGAGTCCATCCCCTATCTTCTCCCAAACAATGGAGTGCATCCCTTATCTCCTCCCAAACAATGATACATATACAATGTATTAAAGCATATAATCACATGTATGCAATACATCCTCTATCTCCTCCCAAACAAAGGTACATATACAATGTATTAAAGCAAATAAGCACATATGGAATACATCCCCTATCTCCTCCCAAACAAGATACATATACAGTGTATTAAAGCACATAATCATATACGGAGTACATCCCCGATCTCCTCCCAAACAAGATACATACACAATGTATTAAACTCTTTTTCTTATACCATGATCAATTAAGGCACATATTCAATGTGTTCTTCCCACTATCATATTCAATGACATATTTCAATTGATTAGTTTCAATTTACCTAATTATTATGCAGTTCTACAATAATTAAGACTATCCTCCATCGATAACCCAAAAATAGTTATTTCTAAACAGATAAATTATCACACTTTCCATAGGTGAGTGATTTATCAAACCGACTACACCAACTAGTCTCAATTCCATCCAATTTCATGATGTTCAAATCAATTTCATATTCCTCACAATTACCAAATTAATTATACAAATTAATTATTTAAATTCAATTAGGGCATTTTCCCCCATTTCTCAAACATTGATCCTAAGACCAAATCTCACCTATCAAACCCACAAAACCTCATTTTCAAGACCTCATATACATATGGAGCTTAAAAACACAAAACCCCTCTCTTACATACCACAAACCTCAAACCCTAGCTTCCTAAATCACCAAATCCCAACATTTATAGTACATGATTAATATTTATGTTAAAACTCATAAGAAGGAGTAGATCATCCCTACCTCGAAGTTAAGATCCCAAAGGAGAAGATGAAGAAACTCGAAAGTGCTCCAAAGTACAACTTTTTTCAGATCAAAGTGTAGCCTGCACCAAGCTCCACCTTTCTTACAAAGAGATTAGGGTAGACACACCCAAGAACCAAGGGTATTTGTAGAGAGAAGATGTATATAGAGAGAGAGAGAGAGTCGGATCTAGGGTTTGGAAGTAAAAAGAGATGAAAAAGTGAAGACGAAACACGCTGCTGCAACTAATATACTCGAGGCTCGCTCGAGCGAAGGAGTGGTCGCTCGAGCGACCAGACACTGACAAACCTCGCTCGAGCGCACAAAGCCTCACTCGAGCGAACAACACGAAGTTTTAAGTCTGCAACCCAGAAGCACGCTCGAGCGCAGGAGTCCTCGCTCGAGCGAAGAAACTCAAAACATAGTCCTCACTCGCTCAAGCGAAGGAAAGCTCGCTCGAGCCAAGAAACACAACCTTTAGGTCCAAAAGAGAAGCAGACGCACGCTCGAGCGAAGGACCGCTCGCTCGAGTGAAAAGACACACCAGACCGAGCTCGCTCGAGCAAAGAAAAGCTCGCTCAAGCCAAAGTTGCATTTGAAAAGAAAACCTGAAGACCCACAATACTCGCTCGAGCGTACAAACCCTCGCTCGAGCGAAAAAGGAAAAACACAAGGCTCGCTCAAGCGACAAAGTCCTCGCTCGAGCGAAGAGACTAAAAACTGGACAGCAATCATTTGTTCTAACACCCAACCAACCTGTTTCGAATCTGCCCAACATACCCCAAGACTCAAATACAAAGAATCAAAGGATAGAAACAAAAATAAGAGAACAACATACATCCACGAAACCGAGTCCGAAATACAATAAACAATAGAGAGAAAATCGGGATCGCTATACTACATCTGTTTTGGGGAATTACGCAACTCCTTTTCTAATTCTGTTTGGTCATATTTGACCTATATGGCATTGGTTTATTAGATTTTGCCCTATCAGATTTTTGTTTATTATTCTTTGACCCTTGGTTTGGCTATTTAGGGTTTATTACACTTGAACCCCTTAGCTTTCTGGTTATTATGATGTCTCTAGCTCCGGATGAGTGTGTCTTCTGCCATCAGAGGGGTCATTGGAAGTATCACTGTCCTAAGAAGGGATGCCTGTCTGGCTCGTATTCTCAGCAGTTTCAGACCCTGTTTCCCCCTTCTTCTCCGAGTAATTTTCAAGCTTTCGTCAGTTTTACTGCATCTGCTTCAACTCCTAATCCTGACTTGGCTTCCTTGAGTGCTCAGATTAGTCAGCTTTAGCATACACTGTCCACCTCCTAGTGATCCCTATCTACCTCTATTGTTTCCTCTCTTTATTCAGGTTTGCTTGGGTCTTCTTCAGGTATCTCTTCGTTTGTCTCGATTTTTGACTTTCGTGCCTCTCATCATATGACTCCCCATATTTTCTTACTTCAAAATTGTACTCCCTCTCCTTTTCTTATTACTGTTAATGCTACTAATGGGTCTGGTATGTCTGTTATATTTGTTGGGTCTATCTTACCATCTGCTATGTCTGTTATCTCTATTCAATCTATCCTTTATGTTCCTTAGTTATCTGTCAGTTTATTATCTATCAGTCAGCTTGATGCCTCTGGTTTTGATGTTATCTATTCTTCTTCTATCTGTTCTGTACAGGATCGAATGTCTAAGCAGCAAATTGAAACTAGTCGTAGAGTTGGAGATCTCTATGTGGTGGAGAGCTTGCATCTGCCTATAACAACTTCTTCAACTGTTTTTTCCTTTTTTCAATTAGATTCTCTGTCCTCTCATTTCTACTTGTGGCATTCTAAATTAGGACATTTGTCTGCTGACCGCTTATGGTCTTTAGCTCAGTCAAGTATATTGGGTAAAGTTTTTTCTAGTGAACTTACTGAATGTCGGGGGTGTAAACTTGCCAAAATAACAGCCTTACATTTTCGTAAAAGTACTTCTATACCTGATATCTTTATTTTCTTTAGTTCATCTTGATGTTTGGGACCCTTCTCCTATTCTCACCAAATGGGGTTACGTGATACTCTGTCATTTGTTGATGACTGCACCAATTACACTTGGGTTTATCTTATGACTCATAATCCGATTTCTATCAGATATACTTTACCTTTTAGTCTATGATTACTACTTAATTTGGGTCTACAATTAAAGTGTTAAGGTCTAACTTGGGTGGGGAATATTTTAAAAATGAGTTTTGTGAGTATTTGGCCAATTTTGGTACCATTCACCAAACTTCCTGTACAGATACACCTGCCCAAAATGGTCGAGCCGAGTATAAACACCGTCATCTCCTTGAGACGGCTAGGTCTCTTCTTCTCTCTGCCTCAGTTTTTGCTCCATTTTGGAGGGAAGCAATTCTTATTACTATTTTTTTTCTCAACCGCATGTTTACTCTCATTTTTTCTGGCCGGTCTCCTTTTGAGGTTTTCTTTTCCCAAATTCCTAACTACTCCCTCCTTCGTGTGTTTGGGTCTGCCTGTTTTGTCCTTCTTCCCCGCAAAGATGAGACCAAACTTAGTGTCTGGTCTGTCCTCTGTGTTTTTTTGGGTTATAGTCCTACTCAGAAAGGCTATTGGTGTTAAGACCCTATTTCCCGTCGTCTTTATATCTCCCGTCATGTTTCTTTTCTCGAACATCTACCTTACTTTTAGCTTCCTCCTCTCACCGTCCCAGTTTTCAAAGAGGATTTGGTTCATATTGATCTGTTTTCTTCTAAGGTCCCGTTTGATGAGTACATCTCCACAATTCCCCCTGAGCATATTCCATCTTCTCCTCCTTCGGTTTCTTCTCTTCCTCCATTATTAGTTTATTCTCGTTGCAAGGCTCCTCATCCACCGGTTGTCTCTGCCCCTGCTGCTAACCCTCCTGCTTTTGATGACTCTAATCCTACTGCACACCGATATCCCACTCGAGCGCGTCATCTGCCAAACATGTTAGGTTGGTCTAATACATATTTTTCTACTTCTTATCGTACTTTTTTGTCTGCTATTCACTCTTTTTCAGAACCTCAATCTTACAATGAGGCCTGTCAAGATCCTCATTAGGTTCAAGTTATGGAGGATGAGTTGTTTACTTTACAAAAAAAAAAGTACTTAGGAGTTGGTTTCTTTGCCTACTGGTAAGAATTTGGTTGGTTGCAAATGGGTCTACAAAGTCAAAACTCATTCTGATAGTTATCTTGAGCGCTACAAAGCTCGTCTGGTTGCTAAAGGTTTCTCACAGGAGTATGGTATTGATTATGAGGAGACCTTTGCTCCTGTTGCCAACATGACTATTGTCCGTACTTTGATCTCTGTCGCTGCTGTTTGTTCTTAGCCTCTTTATCAGATAGATGTTAAAAATGCTTTTCTTAATGGCCATATCATTGAGGAGGTTTACATGCGCCCTCCTCCTAACCTTCACCATTTCTCTAGACAGGTTTGTCGCTTTCGGCATACTCTATATGGTCTAAAGCAGTCTCCTCGTGCTTGATATGATCGCTTTCAAACTGCTATTACTAAACTTAGGTTTCATCCTTGTGTCTAAGACTCTGTTTTATTTCTTCTCCACACCTCTACTAGATTTGTTGCATTATTATTGTATGTAGATGATATGATCATCACTAGTTCTGACTCTTCTGTTATATCTGAGGTCAAGTAGCATCTTTTTCGCACCTTTGAAATGAAGGATCTGGGCCCATTGTGGTACTTTCTTGGTATTGAGGTAGCTTCTTCTCTCAAGGGCTATTTCATCTCTCAAGCTAAGTATGCCAATGAGGTTATTCATCGTGACAGTCTTACTAACACTAAGATTTCTGATACCCCCATTGAGCTTAATGTAAAGCTCAACACTACTGATGGTGTTCTTCTAGATGATCCTACTCTATATCGAGAGCTCGTGGGTTGCTTAGTCTATCTAACGATTACTCATCCTGATCTTGTCTATGCTGTTCATGTGATTAACTAGTTTGTCTCTGCTCCTTGCTTTGTATATTGGGCTGCCTTGGTTCAGATTCTTCGCTATATCCGAGGTACTATATTTCAGGGTTTACTATTGTTCTCTACTTCCTCTCTAGATTTGGTAGCCTATGCTGATTCTGATTGGGTTGGTGATCTTACTGATTACAAGTCCACGTCTGGTTTCTATATGTTTCTTGGCGATTCCTTGATCTCTTGGAAAAGCAAGAAACAAACTATTGTTACTCGCTCTATTGCCGAAGTTAAGTATCGTGCTATCGCTCATGCTACTGCTGAAGTTGTCTGGCTTCGTTGTCTTCACTCTGACTTGGGCGTCTCTTAGTCTTCTCCAACCTCCCTCTATTGTGACAACCGTAGTGCTATTCAGATTGCACATAACACTGTCTTTCATGAGCAGACCAAGCACATTGAGATTGATTGCCACTTTGTTCGTCAGCATCTGCAGTCTGGCTCTATTTCGTTTCCTTTTATCTCTTTGGCTCTGCAGCTTGCTGACTTCTTTACCAAGACTCATACCACTGCTCGATTTCAGTTTTTTCTTGGCAAACTCTCAGTGCCAAACACCTTGAGTTTGAGCAGGGGTATGAAAATAATATTAGTATAGTATATATTATGTGAATATTGTTTCCTATTTAGGATTGATTTAAGTTTATTTTTATTTCCTATTTAGGATTAGTTTAGATTTATTCTTGTTTCCTTTTAAGATTAGTTTTAGAATTGCTATATATATTAGATGTACACATTGTATTAAAACACAATTGAATATACAATTTTATTCAGAAAGTTAACAATGCCAACCTAGTTAGCATATACTTGACCTATAGTGATGCAATTGCTTTACCATCATCAGTAATCTACACCTAATTTATTTAATAATATCAATTTTTATAATATTTTATTTCATTTTGAAATAAAAATTATTTATTCAATAAATGTTATATAAATAATTTAATATTGTAATATTAAAAGTTTCATTTTCATATATATAAAATTATTCATTTCGAAAGAAAAAAAATTACATAATTGCATACTTTTTTAGTTATAAGTTCATAATTAAAAAAACATAAGTCATACATAATTAAATTTAAATATCACCATGAAACATTATATAACCAAACAAAACATCTCATTAATCTTAACAAAAATACTTTAGTATAATTTTTTTATTTTTTTATTCCTAATAAATAAATAAATAACCTGACTAGGCCCGGCCCGCGGCCCTATTATGAGTGGGTTTGGGCTTGAGCTTGGGCTTGGGACTGGGCCCCACTTTTTGGCCCATGGGTCAGCCCGGCCCGACTCGCTAAAAATGAGGGAGCCTACGAGGCCCGCTTAGGCTGGACCGGGCCATTATTACATCCCTAACTCGGGATTGTAAATTTTGGACATCAGCTTTAAGGTTGCAGATTTCATTTTGTAGATCTTGAATAATAAGTGTATTGAGTGGAGTGGGTACTTTGTTAACGCGATCAAGAACATCTTTGAAATCATAAGGGTCATATTTTAATTATTGCATAATATGTGTGGTTGAAGCATTCTTTTGTTTGGAATTTAAATATTTAAATATTGCTTGTTGTTTCTTTTCAGGATCATCAATATTATCGATAAATTTTAGAATTATTTTCTCTTGTGCTGTTAGAACATTAATACTGAGACCATTTATTTCTAAAATAGCCTTATAATAATCATTTGTTGATTGACATGGACATTCATGAGAATCTTCAAAATGATCTTCTAGTTCATCATTAGAGAAAGTATTAATATCATTATCAATTTCATTTAGTTGAAAGTCATTATCAGAAAGATTTTCAGAAGAATCTTCAAGGTCAGATTCAAGTTTTTTGTCAAGAAGAATAATTGATTCTAATTGATGTTTTAATTCATCTGAAGCATCAAGTCCAAGGATTTTCTTTTTGGTAAAATGAAAATGATCCAAATGGCCAAAGCAGAATGTCTTTCAGACTCAGATGAGGACATTGTATTGGAAATTATTTCTCCAATTCTCACCAAACCATGACAACCAATAATATCTCCAATAATTTCTCTAGCATTATCTCTAAGGATCCACACTCAAAACCTTAATGACGACTTTTCGGACACATATCAAGGTATAGACCTAAATAATTTATGAGTCACGTGATCTCTGTCTCTCATAATGTCCAAAATAACTATTCAAGGACAATAATATCAATAAAGTGGATTCTCCCTTTCAAAGTAAAACAAACTCTTGATTCAAGCAATCAAGTGTCAACTCATAAAGTGGATTCTCTTCACTGACAAAGCCAAATGCAAAGCAATAATGGTCTCTCCACCAGCAAATGCAAGCAATAATGTTCTCTTTACCAACAATCGCAAAAAGAGATTCTTTCTTATCTTTTCGGACTTCAAACAATTTCAATCCTACTCATTTGTTCTATAAAAGTCAGTCATTCCATGTGAAGCAGACACGCTTTCATAATATCAAGAACTTTCATATTGTAAATTGTGAATATTTGTGAGAGTGTGCAAAATGTAATTGTAAGAGAATGATTTAAATTGTTTCTAACTCTGTCAATTTTTGAATTGGAGAAATATCAAATTAATGTCATTTAAAAAAACATAAAAATTAATAATAAATTCTATAAATATTAATAATTAAAATTATAAAATTTCTATGCATATGTAATTATTTTTTGAATTTACACTGGGATCTAATTGCCCCTTGCATTTAGGGAAAATAACCCATTAGTGGTGTTTAGGAAAAAAAATTACAAAAAAAGTAAAAAATATTATAAATATTAATAATTATAATTATAATTTTTTTTTATTAATGTGTAATAACTTTTAAAAATTACCACTGAATGGTAATTTCTCCTTGAATTTAAGGGAGCGTTGGTGTGATTTTGTTAAAATTATAGAGCACATTATATTTTTTTCTAAATTTCAAAATGAAGTCCATCCAATTACCCTATGTGTTTTTAATGTAATTTTAGTTGCATGATTATTCCTTAACATTTTTATTATTCAAGATTTCTGTATTGAAACTCACCGAGGATGGATGACTTGAATTTTGAGAACAAAAAATTCCTTACCACTTAGCATAATCATCTCCCAAATTACTTATTTATTTATTCATATATTTTTGGGTCACCTTAATGTAAATTGTAAAATCTTTATCATCATTTTTAGATTAGAAAAATTAGTAAAATATTCCTCTTAAACTTTGGGTAGTAAGAGAGGTCTAATATTTTATTTTTTTTTATTAGCTAAGTCCCTTCAATGAAATTTCTCTGTAATCTTATCAGAGAAATTTTGAAATTTCTTTATAAAATCAAATAAATTTCTCTGTGAAAATTAAAAAATTTCTTTGTCGGGGCGAAATTTCTCTGTAATCTTATCAGAGAAATTTTGAAATTTCTTTATAAAATCAAATAAATTTCTCTGTGAAAATTAAAAAATTTCTTTGTCGGGGCGAAATTTCTCTGTGTCAAATTTTTTTCTGTGAAAATATTGAGGGACCCCAATTACTATGAAAATATTATATGTCATTTATCTTATAAAATTTTAATATCAAGGACCTTAAAAAAAATTCCCTTTTAAATTTACAAAAATAGTTTAAAATAAATTTGCCACTTCTCCATCTAAAAAATAATAAAATATATATATATATATAAAAAGAATTTGCCACTATCAATTTAGTCGCTTGGTCTAAAATTATCATATGAAAAAACAAAAAAACACTCAGGCCAAAGATTCATTTATGAAACTGTTAGGTTAATAAGCCAAGCTTAAATCTATTTTGGCCAAAATGACACCTATTTATTCACACTTACTTATCTGTCTAGTTGTTCAAATGTCACATATTTATACATGTGTCACATATTTGTCTGACTATCTTTTCAAATGTAATCTATATGTACACGTGTCACTTATCTATTTATCTATCTGTTTAATATTACCTATTTGTCCACCTCACAACTACCAGCTTTCACCGTTGACTTTTCAACACGTATCCTTATTACCAAGAAAAAAAATTAAATCTTTCACTAAATAATATATAGCCCCATACTCACCAATCAACCCAAATAGCTATACACCTTTTTAAATATAAACTTTGATAAGGCTATCTAATTTAGTTATTTTCCTTTAAAATATTTTTCCTTTTTATATTTTTTCAAATACAACTATATGTTGTTTAATTGTCATATTTTTTAACATTAATATTTTAAACGGTCATTTTTTTTTGTAGACCATATTTTTTTCATTGGTCATATCTTCCTAAAAGTCATATTTTTTAGATGATGATATTTTTAGTAGTCCCAAAATACCTACATGCAATTCTCAACTAATATCAAAGTAGAAAACTTTGTGAATAAAACAAGTCATTGACCCATCTTGTTAAATAATTAAGAGATGATAGATGACTTACCTAACGTATTTTCAATTTTCTATTTATCAAGAGCATCACATGAATAATATCACATGATAGTTTGGACTGCTTAATAATTTTTTTCAATATATTGTTATGAATGAATACACAAATAAAAGAAGAACAAAATAATTTTTTTTTAAAAAATACGATCTCTCTCTAGTGTACATTGACCAGCCAAGAAAAAAAAGTTACCCTAGCACAAAATCAAAATGGCAAGATTTCAGCAAAATTGTGTAGTTGATTATATATTGATTAAGTTATATATACCTAGCCAACCCAGGCCCATAGCCGATTGGGGCAGCCCAAAAGGGTCTAGGGCCGTGGTTTACACGATCCAAGAAGTGGCAAGATGGTTTAACAACAGGGACACGTGATATAGGGTGGTCAGGACGCTAGCTTCAGCATGTTGGTAGTCATCATGATCAATTATGTTGTGTTTGATTGAGGGATTTGAGTAGGAATTTAGAAATGAAAATAAAAAATGTAAATAAAATGTGAATAAAACATATTTATGCTGTATTTGGTTGGGGGATTTGAGGAGGGATTTGGAAAGGAAAATGGAAAAGGTAGGTAAAATGTAAATAAAACATACCTATATTTCACCTAGTTTCACACACTTTTTCCCTTTCCTTTTCCAAATCCCTCTCTAAATCCCCCAACCAAACACAGTATTATATTTTACCTAGTTTCACATACCTTTCTCTTTCCTTTTTCAAATCTTTCTCCCAAATCTGCTAACCAAACACAACGTCAAGGAAAAGAAGTCAATTTTTTAATTTTTTGATTTTTTGTAATAAAATATATAAAAAATAAAAATGTGATGCAACTTAAATAAATTAATAAGTTAATGAATTGAATTTTTTTTTTTTAATTGTTAAAATAGACAAGAACATGAGATTTATATGTACAATAAGGGAGAGATATGGTTATGATTTAAGAAGGTTCCTCTACCTATAATGGTTACCAGCCATCAGAAAGACTTATCTCATAACCTTAACCTTAAGAAATTATAGTGATCCGAGTGGCGTTCCCTAACTAGAAAAAAGACTAATAAAATTATTCCCCTCACATAAACTGTTAAAGGTAAGTCCATACACACCCAACTACATTGCATATCTATTTTAAACTCTAAACCCCCATTATCATCCTCTCCAAGCACAACATTAACTAATCATTGGTAGACTTTTGAGAAAAACAATCAGTGTATTTAGTTTTAATTTTTTGAATTTAATTTTTTAATAATTGAGTTTTTGTTTTTCGTGTTCTTTTATTCTTAGTGAATATTTTTAAAATTTTAAGCAAATTTTTTTTTTTTATACTTTTTAGATACACCTTACTCAGATATATCTAAAAAATAAAATATTTATAAAAAAATATTTTAAAAAATTAATAGATACACAAAAATATAAATAAAAAAAAATGTATTGAATTTTCATATTTTTGATATTTTTGATATTTAGTGAATTTTTTTAAAAAAAATTTCACAAATATTATACTTTTTAAATGTATTTATGTTAGGTGTGTCTAAAATTTAAAAAAAAAAATTACTTAAAATATTAACAAAATTCAATGAAAATAAAAAAATACAAAAAATAAAAAAATAAATTTTGAAAATCAAAACCAAAGAGTGTGATTTATACTCTTTGAGGATTTGTTTTGTAGAACACTAATCCACCACCTAGAGTTCCAACCCATCTCCATCTCTATCTCACCTGGATCATGGACCATCCATTTGTTAATATGATCAGTAAGCCTTAAATTAGCTAAAATAACTAAATAAAAGATTCTACGAAACTGCTACTTTAAATCTACCAATCTCCCAGTCATTTACTTTATGGGTAAACTATTAATAGGTCCTACTTTTAAAATTTATTACCCATTAAGTCCTATTGATAAATTTATTAAGTGATAAAGATAAATTTTTTAGTCTTTTATTTTTATGAATAAATTTATAGTGATAAATTTATCAATCTCTTTATTTTTATGAATAAATTTATAGTAATAAATTTATCAATCTCTTATTTTTATAGTGTTAAATTTATTAGTTAGGACCTGTAAGTAAATAAGTCTAATTAATAAGACTGATTAGTAAGTACTCCTTACTTTAATTTTTTTCTATCAAATTAGACTTTGTTTGAAAAGTGTCCATGTTAGCAAAAAGGATAAAGTCACCCCAAAAAAAATTATACAAAAAAATTAAAGATTTATTTTCATTAACTCTATAAAATCAAATATTCTTTTTTATTTACATTGCTTTTTATACGTTTTTGGTAAGTCGTAAAAAATAAAAAAAAAATCATTTTCAAGCATATCATAAATTTTTTTCTCTCGCACTTTAGTTAAAAAAATAATAAGTCATTGAAAAAATCACTTCCCGAATAGACTCTCTCGTAGTGACAGAAATCGAACCAGGTGGGCATGAATCAGAGAGTTAGAATCAAACTGTTTAATGCTAAGCCTTGTTTGACATTAGGCTATATAGTAAAAAAATCATTATAAGTTGTTATATCACTAGTCCGATTTTTTTATATATCTTTTTTATAAAAAGTTAAAAAATCTACTCCCTCTATCCCCAAATATTAGTCCCTTATTTCATTTTTTATTATTTCAAAATATTAGTCCATTTTCAAAAATTAAGGAATAAAACATCATGAATTTTCTATTTTGCCCTTCTTTTAAATGCATTAACATTAATATACACAAAAGTATAATTATGATAATTGATATTCCTAAAAAAATTGTACTATTTTAATTTTAAATCAAAGTGTAGTTTTGAAATTTTAATATTTTTGAAATATAATAATTGTACTACCACAAAAAAGTTGATTTCTCCAAAATGAACCAATATTTTGAGACGAAGAGAGTACTAAGATTGTCACATCTTTTTTTTTCCTTTTTCAATGCTCACATTCCAATACTACCCTTGGCTAAGGATGTAATTATCACCCAACTTGTGGTGGGCCTAGTGGGCTGGACCGGGCCCGCAGGATAAAAAGTTAGGCCCATGTCCAAACCTACTTAGAATAGGGCCAGGCCTGGAGGGTCTTTTTTTTCTTCCAAAAAATAAACGATAAATATATTATGTATATAGATTATTTATGAGAGATAAAAAAATAAAAATAAAATACTAAAGTATTTTAGGCCAAGTTTGGCATCCTCAAAAAAATTTAAAAAGTCAAAAAGTCACTATCCTATTTAAGTCACATCATCTTATTTAAGTCACATCACCTCTCTAATACATCACTTCAAACCCAACCCAAATCTAATCCATATTTCATAAAAAGTCAAAAAGTGCACTTATTTAGTCTTCCCAAACTTGACCTAGTTAAGATTAATAAGATGTTTGATTATGTTTCATATACGGTGGTCTTTAAATTTAATCATGTATGACATATATTTTTTTGGTTATGAACTTATAACTAAAAAGTATAAAATTATATAATTTTCTTTGTTTTAAATGAATAATTTTATATATATCAAAATGAAACTTTCAATGTTACAATCATTAAATTAAATATATAACATTTATTGAATAAATAATTTTATTTCAAAATGAAATAAAATATTACAAAAGTTTATCTCTTTAAATAAAATACATGTAAATTATTAATGATGATAAAGCAATTGCATCACTATAGGTCAAGTACATCACAACTAGATTGTCACCTACTAACCTACCAATCATTTGCATTATACTCTACCTCAATAATTTAATACAAAAAAATAACGAAATGAAATAGGAAAAAACAAATTATTAATCAATCATTGAAGGAGGCACACAATTCACTCGCATTACCCGATGATATGTCATCCAAATTATTTTGAATTCTCTTATTTTTATTATAATTTTGTCTTCTCGTAAGCGCATGCATATGATCTCTCTAGATATTATCATTGCCTCAACCATTTGATGCGAAGCTTCTTTGCGTATCATCACCGGCACCGTTGTTCACACGACGGTATGTAGAAATATGAACGATTAGTATATCACAGATCATTTGTGAAATCATGAGCCACATAGTCTCATTTTGTTTCCACTAATTTATAATGTCAAAATCATCAAATCATCCACTAATGGACTTTCCAAATAACTTTGTAATTCAGAACTACTTACGCTTGTATATTAATGTAATAACCCTCACACTGCTTCGACCATACTCATATGCATTATATATGATCTTGTTTTGTTGAGCTTGCATTTTTAATCTTGACTTGCTTTGCATCCTTGACTTGTCTTGCATAAGTGATACTTAAGTGTTATGTTCCTTTGGTGTGTGTGTGTGTGTATGTGCCGAGGTTGTCATGAGCCTAGATCACCTTTGAATCCTTGTACTTAGAATCGCTTGTCTGGCCTTCCTTCTCACCTCAGCATGTTAGCCGAGATGTCACTACTTAGCCGAGATGTTCTACCCTTAGTGACCTTTGACCAGGAAGGTATGACCTAGGCGAGATGTGGCACACCTGGCGAGGTGTGGCAGCTTAGTCAAGTGTTGTCCTCCTAGCCGATGTCTTTGTTACCTGTTGTCAAGTTTATCTTTAGCCGATGTTATTTCTTGCGAAGTCTTGTTGTTGGCGATGTCATTGCCCGGAGTTCCTTGCCACCAAGCTTGTTGAACACGCCTTGTCGAGACTTGTCTTTTCAATCAATCATTTTTTAAGTTGAACCAACCAAGCTGCACGCGTGTCCGGATTTGAATGTTATATCGGTAAGCAAATCTAGAAATGTCTCATTTTGTTATAAGTCTTGTTCTTGAGGAGAGAAGCTCTAGGAGGAGTTCTAGAGTGAGAAAGTGATTAGCAAGCTCGATCCTTGGTGTTGGACCCGTTAGATTCGTGATCGAGGTTAGAATCTCAATCTCCTTTTGTTGTTCTTGATGATCATCTAGTTGCATTGCATGATTGAAGGCCTTGCATATCATGTGTTGATTTAAAGTTGGTTTTGGAAAGAAAATGTGACCTTCATGTGTTCTTGAAGAAAAGCCTTGATTTGATCTGAAAGCTGCATTGAAATCCATGCATTTGTGTTTATTTCACCAAGATATTCTAGTATGGGCGTCGAGTCCATGTTTTCAAACTCATTGCATGAGATCTCGATTTTATAAATGATAAGTTATGATCCTTGCATTCATTCCTTCATGTTCTTCATGATCATGTTCTTGATGTTCTTGAAGCGGGAAACCCAGTTTTCCGACTTCATTTAATCTTGAATGTGGCCTCGGAACCTCACCTCGGCAAGGAGGTGTGGAACCTCGGCCAAGACACAGTTAGTTACTTGACATGTTTTCGAAATAAGCAGTGTTTGCTTGATTTGACTTAGTCCCGGGGCATCGAGATCATTTGCATGCATGTGAAACTTGTTTGTAAGTGTATTGATGAACTTGCCATGTATTTGTAGGACTTGGACTTGCCTTGACCCGACGTTCGAAGAACTATGTGAGTGGCATTCTTAATAAAGCTATGTTGCTTTGACTTGATAAAAGTATCGTTTTGCCTTGTTTTGAAAAGTGTTTGTAAGCATGAATGATTAATCCTACCTTGAGTATCAAATGTTATGTCTTGTTTTGATGACCATTCTGGAAGTCCGTACGTGCCAGGGGACTTTAAGCATTTGTGGCACCAGTCCGTACGTGCTAGGGGACTATAAGCATTTGTAGCACAAGTTTGGAAGTCCGTACGTGCCAGGGACTTTAAGCATTTGTGGCACAAGTCCTTAGTGTCGGGGACTATAATGCAACGACATCCTTGTTTAGAGATCTCTCTTGTCTTGTCTTGCCTTGCCACCAGCGGTTTTACGCGTGGGTTTGCTTGTCGAGAATGTCATCACTCGTATTATATTGATGTTAATGAACATCCTTGAAGCTTTGAAAGATTTGGAAGACAAACTTGATTTGTACTATGTATAGTTTTGTTAAAGACCTCGGATATCATTCATGTAAACCCTTTATTGTTTATGCCATTCAGAGTATCCAAGCTCACCCTCTCTATATATATATATGTAGGTGATGGCGGTATGGAGACGCCTAGACTTGTTCTTAGATGTTTTTTGCCGACATGTTTTGTATTCGTGTTTTGCGGCATCTTGAAGATCATGCTTCTTAGATCTTTCATTGTATTTTTTGTATTTGAAGTAGAAGCCTTTTTGTCAAGATGTAATTCATGTACTTTATTACATTATATTGAAGCCATCAAAGATGTATGTCATTTCATTCGACTTAAGCCTTTGCTCTTATGAATTTGCTTGTATGTTAATTTATTGCTTCGCATTTGTAAGCCCCATATATTTACTCGATTTGTGTGTGAATTCTTGTAAGGCCTTTGGTGACCTCGGGTTCTTGGCCATCTCGGCCGACCTTCTAGGCGAGGTTGGGGTCGTGACAGTTGGTATCGAGCACAAGTTTCTTATAGTCGTTATTCACACACTCTGAGTCCTAAAGAGCATAGGATTTCCCTTAGAAAGATCATAGGATTGCATCATGTTGCTTGCTACTTGACAAATGTGTGCATCATCGGCGATGATTACTTGTTGCTAGCATGCATACTTGTTCTACATTACATTTTAAAGTCACATTTCGCATACTCATAGCACTATGAGGAGAGAAGACCACCGATTGGCGAGATCGATCGGAGGGCCAGACTGGACCGATTAGAAAGACTAGTGGAAGGGTTAACTCGAGAGTTAAGACAAGTGAGACAACAGAATGTTAGTGCTACAACTACCCGCCGAGCAGACGAATGGCGATATCTGATTCCACCTCCACCTCCTCCGATTACCTCAAGTACCCTCACGGCCCGACCTTGTATGGAGATGGAACCATGACTTTGATTAAGGAATTCAAGAAGATGAACCGCCGAGGTTCCAGGGGCATAGAACCAATGAAAGCGGCGTGGGTTCTAGGAATGGAGAAGTTGTTTGAAATCTTTCCCAAAGCCAGATGCTCAAAAGGTGGCATTGGCGCATTTACATTAGATGATGATGCGAAGATGGTGGATGATGACACGAGAAGAAACCTGATTTAACTTGGGCCAAATTTTTGGAACTATTTTATAATAAGCATTTTCCCTTAGTGTCGAGATCGCAAGATCACGAGTTTGAACCCTCGCACAAGGAAGCGAGCGATGGCGAGAATCGATCGTGCCTTCACCGAATTGGCGGTATGCACCTCATATGGTCGATGATGAGTATAGGAAAGCTAGGAAGTTTGAAAGTGAATTTGCGTGGACGTCTGAGGATAGAGTTAACATGCTCAACATGCCAACTTCTGTTTGGAGTCTTGGACAAGGCTATCCTTGCGAAACCAACTTGAGCCGATGTCGAATGCGAGGAGAGAACCGGAGAAAGAGCAGAACTATGACAACCGCCGAGCTCCGTTTAATGCTAAGAAGAAAGCGAGCGTGGGAAGCTCCGACAATTCGAACCGGAAGGTAGTACTAAGCCGATGTGTGCAAGTTGTGGGAGGCCGCGTTCGAGGTTTGCCGTTGGGCGTCGGCGCTTGTTTTGAATGTGGAGAGATTGGTCATCGTGTGAAAGATTGCCCAAAGTCAAGGATTGATGACGGTAGGAAAAGTGGGAGCACCTCGGGCTCTGCCGCGAAGCAATGTCGGCGGGACACAAATGAGGCGAGGCGAGTTTTTCGCTCTAGTGCCGAGAGACACCGAGAATCTTTGAAGCAGTAGTGTCGGTATACTTCAATCTGCTCTCAAGATGCTTATGTGTTAATTGATTCGGGATCTACGCATTCATTCATATCTGCTAAGTTTGCTGAGAAGTTGAATAGACCACAGGAACCCCTTGGTTATGTGTTATATGTATCTGCTCCATCTGGGAGAACTATGATTGTTGCATCTATTTATAGAGAGTGTGTTGTTGGGATTAAGGGTGTAGAGTTGTTAGTTGATTTGATGCCATTAAGCATGACCCACTTTGATGTTATATTAGGAATGGATTGGTTAGTGATGAATCATGCATCTATTGATTGTGTTTCTAAGAGCGTTACTTTGAAACCCCCAAGCCAAGCGAGGTCATTTTCGAGGTAGAGGTGTAGTGTCCCCACCTTACGTGATTTCATCCATTAAAGCCTATAAGCTAATGCGGAAAGGATGCCATGGCTACTTGTGTAGTATCTTGAGTGATCGAATGGAAATGCTAAGTCGGTAGATATCCCGGTTGTTAGTGAATTCTCGATGTCTTCCGGATGAATTGCTGGCCACTTAGTCGATAGAGAAATAGAGTTCTTTGTGGACATCATGTCGGGAACCGGTAGATCTCCAAAACACCTTATAGAATGGCCCAGTAGAACTTAAGGAATTGAAGGTGCGATTAAGAATTGTTGGATAAGGGTTTTGTTAGGCGAGCACATCACCATAGCACCGGTCTTGTTTGTTAAGAAAAGGATGGTACACTTCGTCTTTGCATTGACTCTGAGAGAACTTAATAAAGTAACCATTAAGAATAAGTACCCATTGCCTAGGATTGATGATTTGCTAGATCAACTTCAAGGAGCACGAGTCTTTTCCAAGATTGACCTTAGGTCGGGTTACCATCGACTTAAGGTTAAAGCCGAGGATGTTGAGAAGACTGGCATTTCGAACCAGATATGGCCACTCTGAGTTTTTAGTGATGCCTTTTGGTGTAACCAATGCCCTCTTTGCATTTATGGACTTAATGAGCGAGTCTTCAAACCGCATTTAGATGAGTTTGTAGTTGTCTTCATTGATGATATACTAATCTATTCCAAGAGTAAAGTGAACATGAAAACCACTTGAGACTTGCCTTCTGATTTTGAGGGAGGAAGTTGTATGCTAAGTTGAGTAAATGTGAGTTTTGGCTTTCGATTTCATTCCTAGGGCATGTGATTAATGAAGAAGGTATCTCGGTTGATCCCAAAGAAGATTGAAGCCGTGGTAAATTGGCCGACGCCGACCAACGTGTCCGAGGTTCGTAGTTTCCTAGGTTTGGCGAGTTACTACGTAAAGTTTGTGAAAGACTTCTCAAGGATTGCGGTGCCTTTGACACGATTAACTCGAAGGGAGTGGCATACGAATGGACCAAAGATAGAGAGTCAACATTTGAGAATTGAAGACGAGGTTGAATTCTGACTCATTCTTGTACTTCCATCAAGTAATGAGGAATTTGATTTTCGATGATGCTTCACATAAGGGTTTGGGTTGTGTATTAATGCAAAGGGTAAGGTCATAGCATATGCATCTCGTCAGTTGAAACTTCATGAGAAGAACTACCCTACCCATGACTTAGAATTAGCAATGTGGTATTTGCCTTGAAGATTTGGCGACATTACTTGTATGGAGCTTCTTGCCGTGTTTTCACGGATCACAAGAGTTTGAAGTATTTATTTACTCGGAGGAACTAAATTTGAGGCGAGAAGATGGCGAATTATTGAAGGACTCGACATGCAAATTCAATATCACCCGAGCAAAGCCAACTCGATGGCCGATGCATTAAGCGAGAAGATCAATGGGAAGTTTAGCATGCTTAGCCATAATCTCGTGAGCCGAGCCATTATTGATGAAGTAAAGTCAAGACAGATGAATGACGAATTCCTCGAAAAGGTAGCCGAGGAGATTGATACCAAGCGAGATCGAGTTACACCTTTGAAGATGGAGTGCTCAAGTTTGAAGGAAGATTGTGTGTGGCCGACGTTCGAGTTGAAAAGAAGGATTTTGCAGGAATCTCATAGTTCTAGAATTGCTGTTCATCCAGGGAACACTAAGATGTATCAAGATATGATGCAAACCTTTTGCTGGCCTAACATGATGAAACAAATAGTCGTGTTTGTATCTCGATGCTTGCAATGTCAACAAGTGAAGGCAGGACATCAGACCAAGGGACTCCTTCAACCTTTGTCGATTCTGAATGGAAATGTGAACATCTCTCCATGGACTTTGATATAGGTTTGCCGTAGTCACAGAAAGGGATGGACTCGATTTGGGTCATAATGGACAGATTAACTAAGTCAAGACATTTCTTGCTGTTCAAACTACATTCATCACCGACTAGCCAGATCTTGTATATGAGTGAGATTGTGAGACTTCATGGAGTGCCGATGTCAATTGTTTCGCATCGAGATCCGAAATTTGTTTGCGAGTTTTGGCAAAGTTCTGAGGGCTTTGGGAACCGAGTTGAGGTTTAGCACGAGATTTCACCCCCAAACCGATGGGGCGATGAGAAAGGACAAATCGACACTTGAAGATATGCTCGTTATGTGTATTGGATTTCAAAGGAAGTTGGGAAACACACTTACCATTAGTAGAGTTCGCCATAACAACAGCTTATCAAGCCAAGATTGGCATGGCACCATCTGAAGCTTTGTATGGAAGGAAGTGCGATCGCCGATATGTTGGACGAAGTAGGAGATAAAGTTTTGATCGGCCCGAACCGATTCAAGTAACAACCGAGAAGATTAAGCTTATTCGACAGAGGATCAGAACTGCCCAAAGTCGGGAGAAGAGCTATGCCGTCCAAAGAAGAAGAGAATTGGAATTTGAAGTTGGAGACCATGTATTCCTGAAGATTTCGCCAACGAAAGGAGGTTTTAGATTTGGGAAGTAGGGCGAATTAGCACCTCGGTACATCGGGCCATTTGAAATTCTTGAGAAGATTAACACCATCGCATGACTTGCTCTACCACTTAACCGAGTCAAGTTCACAATGTATTCCATATTTCAATGTTGAGGAAGTATATTCGAGATCCCCGCATGTGGTTGATCATTTTGGGATTGTGGTTGATGAAGAATTGAGCTATGAGGAGAGACCAATGCGTATTATTGATAGGCAAGTAAGACAATTGAGAAATAAGGCAGATGGTGAAGGTTGAATGGAAGGAACATCATGGCAAGGATGCCACATGGGAGATGGAAGAAGAAATGAGGATTCGACATCCGTAATCTTAGGATAAGGTAACTCAAGTTTGGGGACCAAACTTCTTTAAGGGAAGGGTGTAATAACCTCACATCGCTCGACCATACTCATATGCATTATATATGATCTTGCTTTGTTGAGCTTGCATTTTGAATCTTGACTTGCTTTGCATCCTTGACTTGTCTTGCATAAGTGATACTTAAGTGTTATGTTCCTTTGGTGTGTGTGTGTGTATGTGCCGAGGTTGTCATGAGCCTAGATCACCTTTGAATCCTTGTACTTAGAATCGCTTTGTCTGCCTTCCTTCTCACCTCAAAGATGTTAGCCGAGATGTCACTACTTAGCCGAGATGTTCTACCCTTAGTGACCTTTGACCACGGAAGGTATGACCTAGGCCGAGATGTGGCACACCGCCGAGGTGTGTACAACTTAGTCAAGTGTTGTCCTCCCTAGCCGATGTCTTTGTTACCCTGTTGCCGAAGTTTATCTTTAGCCGATGTTATTTCTTGCGAAGTCTTGTTGTTGGTAGATGTCATTGCCACGGAGTTCCTTGCCACCAAGCTTGTTGAACACGCCTTGTCAGAGACTTGTCTTTTCAATCAATCATTTTTTTAAGTTGAACCAACCAACTGCTGCCACGTGTCCGAGCTGAATGTTATATCAGCCGGCAAATCTAGAAATGTCTCATTTTGTTATAAGTCTTGTTCTTGAGGAGAGAGAAGCTCTAGGAGGAGTTCTAGAGTGAGAAAGTGATTAGCAAGCTCGATCCTTGGTGTTGGACCCGTTAGATTCGTGATCTGAGGTTAGAATCTCAATCTCCTTTTGTTGTTCTTGATGATCATCTAGCTGCATTGCATGATTGAAGCTGCCTTGCATATCATGTGTTGATTTAAAGTTGGTTTTGGAAAGAAAATGTGACCTTCATGTGTTCTTGAAGAAAAGCCTTGATTTGATCTGAAAGCTTGCATTGAAATCCATGCATTTGTGTTTGTTTCACCAAGATATTCTAGTATGGGCGTCCAGGTCCATGTTTTCAAACTCATTGCATGAGATCTCTGATTTTATAAATGATAAGTTATGATCCTTGCATTCATTCCTTCATGTTCTTCATGATCATGTTCTTGATGTTCTTGAGAGAAACCCGAGTTTTCCGACTTCATTTGTCCTTGAATGTGGCCTCGGAACCTCACCTCGGCAAGGAGGTGTGGAACCTCGCCAAGACACAGTTAGTTGCCCAAAGATGTTTTCCGAAATAAGAAACAAAGGTTTGCTTTGATTTGACTTAGTCTGGGGCATGCCGAGATCATTTGCATGCATGTGAAACTTGTTTGTAAGTGTATTCATGAACTTGCCATGTATTTGTAGGACTTGGACTTGCCTTGACCCCGACGTTCAAGAACTATGTGAGTGGCATTCTTAATAAAGCTATGTTGCTTTGACTTGATAAAAGTATCGTTTGCCTTGTTTTGAAAAGTGTTTGTAAGCATGAATGATTAATCCTACCTTGAGTATCAAATGTTATGTCTTGTTTTGATGACCATTCTGAAGTCCGTGATGCGTGCGGGGACTTTAAGCATTTGTGGCACCAAATGCGTGCTAGGGGACTATAAGCATTTGTAGCACAAGTTTGGAAGTCCGTCGCGTGCGGGGACTTTAAGCATTTGTGGCACAAGTCCTTAGTGTCGGGGACTATAATGCAACGACATCCTTGTTTAGAGATCTCTCTTGTCTTGTCTTGCCTTGCCACGACGGTTTTACCGTGGGTTTGCTTGTCCGTAATGTCATCACTCGTATTATATTGATGTTAATGAACATCCCTTGAAGCTTTGAAAGATTTGGAAGACAAACTTGATTTGTACTATGTATAGTTTTGTTAAAGACCTCGGATATCATTCATGTAAACCCTTTATTGTTTATGCCATTCATCGAGTATCCAAGCTCACCCTCTCTATATATATATGTAGGTGATGAGACGCCTAGACTTGTTTGCCGATGTTTTGCCGACATGTTTTGTATTCGTGTTTTGCAGCATCTTGAAGATCATGCTTCTTAGATCTTTCATTGTATTTTTTGTATTTGAAGGCCGAGAAGCCTTTTTGTCAAGATGTAATTCATGTACTTTATTCTGTTATATTGAAGCCATCAAAGATGTATGTCATTTCATTCGACTTAAGCACTGCTCTTATGGACTGCTTGTATGTTAATTTATTGCTTCCGCATTTGTAAGCCCCATATATTTACTCTGATTTGTGTGTGAATTCTTGTAAGAGGCCTTTGGTGACCTCGGGTTACTGGCCATCTCGGCGCCGACCTTCTAGGGGCAGGTTGGGGTCGTGACAATTAAGATATTCTTTTACTTTTTATTACTGAAAAAAACTTAATCTCCTGCCTCAAGATGAAGCTGCTGGTGTAGTGTGTAAGGTGTATTTGTAGATGCAACTGCGATGTATTCTTCAAATAATGTTTTGTATGTTTGCATAATATTGGCAAATTATTTTTAATCAGCGAAATATGTTCTAAAAATTTTTGTAAACCAATTTCTTTATACTTAAAATCAATTATTATGACTAAACCTAAAAAATAGGCAATGGATCAAAATATTTATCAAAATTTTCTTTCATTTAAGTAATAATGGTTACATAATATTCATTACCCATATATTTTACGAAAATTTAATTATTTCTGTTAACATATGTAAAACAAATGGTGAAATAGGAATATATGTAAGAAAATAATTTTATTATAGTATCAAAAACTTTTAACAAATCTTTGTACAAGGTTACTTGGCGCCAATTAAATTTTATGAGAGTTAGTACTCCTCTTATTGATATCATTGCAAAAAATAAACCTATTGTTTTTCTTTATTTACAAACTCTTTTTAACATATTATACGTTGAATTTCACTTACTGTCTATATCTAAAATTAATTTTTTAAATGACATACCTTCTCGTTGACAAATTTTCTTATATTCCGAAATTCGATTAGCAGAAGACATAATAGTAACAATCACATTTTTTATTATCAGTACAGAAGTCTCGTATACATGCATAGCTTTTTTAATAATCAAGTTTAAAATATGGATACAACAAGGAAGATAAAATAAATCACTATCAACAAATAATTCTAAAGTTGATTTTAAATGGGTTACAGTCTAATTGTAATATGTCACATTATCTAAACTAAATGTAAATATTTTATTTTTCAAAGCCCACTCATATAATATATTTATTATTTCTACATCAAGCGAATGATCAGTGTATGGAAATTCAACTAATCTAAACGAAATAATTCTTTTATTTAATTTCTAATCATTATTAATAAAATGTGTAGTGATAAATTGATATTCTAAATCATTATTTAACCACAGATCAGATGTTAAACAAACTCTTCCATTCAATTTTTTAAATATGTCAAATAATTCACTTTTAATATCATCAAATTTCTTTAAAATCTTTTTTTTACTAATATTTTTTGAAAAACTTTGATATTGCGATGCAAAATTTTCGTGATTCATTAGAGCAAAATCGGGACATTCAATAGTAGAGAAAGATTATTTTTTTTTAATAATATAATCAACTACAAAATTTTATGGATGTATAGGATCATATGAAAATGTTTGCAAATGATCAGTTGATGAAACTCCTAATTGTATTTTACTTCTAATATCAGATTGTTGACATAGTAAATGCCCGTTAACATGCCTTTTTAGATTACTAGTATCCCCTGCAAATACAACACTAAGTAAATGTGTACAATATTTATATTTTGCTTTAAATGTAATTATACCATTAGGATTATTTATAGATATTTTTTTCGAAATGTTCACAAACACCACTAATTGTGCCCCTAAATGATGATCCAGCTATTGGAAGAGGGATATTAGGTACATTAGAATGAGAATCAACAGATTCATGTTGTGTAGTATATGTATCAATATCGATATAAGCATTAGAAATATTAGGATTTATAATAATGTAAGTAAAATAATATATAAGAACTAACAAATAATTTAAATAATAAGTAACAATAATGAGTAAACAATAACAACTAATACATATTAAGAAATAATTAATATAAAAATGAGTAACTAATAAATTTCATTAAACTAATTAATGTTACCAACTGGTGGATACGATACAAAAATTAGTTTATTTTAATAAAAAATTTTTCTTGCACAATTACAATTGTCACTTAGGGATGTGATTTCAAAATTAATTGAAAGAGTTGAGAGAGATTGAGGCTCCGTTTGGTTTGCCTTTGGAATCATGATTCCAAAGGCAAAATTTTTAAAACACTTTTCAAAATTCATGACCAAATACATAACTTAAAATTACACAAAACTCAATTCAAAAATTAATTTCAAAACTCATAACCAAACACAAAATACAAAACTCTTTTGATGATATAGTGTTGAAAATGGTTAGTGATGAGATTCTTAAATTATTTTTATAAAAAATCTAAAAAAAATATAATTTCTAAATTTAAAAAATATCTAAAGCAAATATATTTCAAACAACAGCTTGCAATTGGAAAAAAAAAAAAATCACCGTTCCAGTCAACCAGGCGTAAGATCAGCTGGATGTTCGGAAGGATATTTGGGCGGATGACCGGATAGATCCAATCCGCTCTTTTCAAAATTAAAAATTCAAAAACTCCTTTCAAAATACTTTTCAAAACTCATTACCAAACAAATTTTCTCTTTTCAAATATCAACTCAAAATTCCACACTCAAATCACAACTCCAAAAAGAGAATCACAATTTCAAAACTAAACCAAACGCAGCCTAAGAGTTTGAGAGAGAGAATTGTTTGTGAGATTTATTTTGAAAGATGAAGGATATTTATAGGAGCTTGAAAGGATGAGATAAATTTGCAAATAATAAAAAAATTGGGTCGTTGTTTTAACTAGTCATGTGACCATTTGAATTATTGTTATTTTTTATTTTTACTGTTAGTCTGCAGTAGTAGGCATTTAAATTATTATTATTTTATTCCGTTGGCATGGAACAGTGCAGCGCATCAATCTACGCAATGAAATGACTATTTATTTATTTATCGTTGCAAGTTATAGCATTTTTTTTTTTTTAATTTTGATCATTGATAGTCTGGCAGAGAGGAGGGAAGTGGGTGGGCTATTGGGTCAGAACGTAAAAATATTTTGAGTCAAGTTTCAAAATAACAGCTCAAACCCAAATCCAGATCCAAGGTCCTAGACTAAACTTGGGCCCAAATCTAACTGGGTCGGGTCCACCTCAGACTATGGATGAATTTCGAGCAATCCACAAATCTTGAGTCATTTTTACACCCTTATCCCTGAGTGAGGGTCATTAGCCGCCAATTCCTACGGCTCTCCTTGTGGCCCTCGCCAAAATGACATCGTTTTGTTTAGTGTTTTTTTTTTTCTTTCCAAAATTTGAGTTTCCTGTTTTTTTTCACTTTCATCTTTTTCTTTCATCTCATCCATCTGAGTCTGTTTAGCCATAACAGAGACAAAGACGAGAGAGAAAGACGTTAAACAAAAAGAGAGAGAAAGATACAGAGAGAAACGAACTGAGAGAGATGGTAGAGGGACGCGACGACGACGGCAAAGGACAAAGGATAGTGAAGGGATGCGCTGATGGAGGGGCGCGATGGTGGAGGGGCGCGATGCGACAATCATCGCCCCTTTCACTCTCTTCCTCACCACACCCTCTTCGTTTCCCACAAAATCAATCCTGTCGACCCTTGCAATGCTTGTAGAGGCAATTGCTACAAAGGGTTCAGTTACAAGTGTATTGGGTGTCCTTTTATTCTCAATGTCAAGTGTGCTCTGTTCAATCCCAAGCAAAACTATAATACCTAGAAGAAGAAGATTGAGTTTCAGTAACCCAATCATCTACATCCATTGATTTTGTGTGATAACGATGAGAACTTGATTTAGGGCTAGTTTGACATGTTTGAAAAAAGTCAAAAGTCACTATCCTATTTAAGTTACATCATCTTATTTAAGTCACATCACCTCTCTAACACATTACTTCAAACCCAATCCATATTTCATAAAAAGTTAAAAAGTGTACTTATTTAAATCATCCCAAATAACCCCTTGTACTTGCAGTCCCTATGACGACTGCTGATGGAGATTGAGTTTATATTTGTTTACAGTATAAGAGTTTGTATAGCGACCCCGGTCTTTTCCCATTTAATTACTGTATTCGGACTTATGTTTCGTAGATTCCCTTGTTGTTGTCATCCTTTAGGTCAATTTGATTGAGTTTTAGGATGTGTTGAGCGTGTTGGAAGCAGGTTGGTTGAGCTTAGGAACCAAGCCTAGTTGCCCAAATTTTTGCTTGTCCGCCGAAAGGGTTTGGCCGCCGAGCAGGAATACAACCTTCAAGATTTCTGTGTTGTGTTGGACGCTCGAGCGGGGATTAGGCCGAGCGGAATTCAGTGCCGCCGAGCGGAGTTGGACGCCGGCGGGGAGCTGTATCTAAAATGCCGAGAGTGCATCCGACGCCGAAAGGGTTCGTGAGTGCAGCTCGAGCGGGCGATCATATAAAAGGGCGAGATCCGACTCTCTGGACCATTTTTCATCTCCTTCTTGATTCTAAAACCCTAAAACCGTTTTCTCTCTCTCCCTACACACATTCTCTCTTAGGTTTGATCTACTTAGAGTGAGTTTCTAACCTAGATCCTTTATTAAAAAGATAGAGTGAGTCGAGGGCTTCATTTTAATCTGAACAATTCTTGGTTTGGAGCACTTTGGATTTTGGATCATCATCTCTATCTTCTCCATTCGAGTTCTTTGCTTCGAGGTAGGGATTTCCTACTCCATGTTATACGTTTTGTTCTAAGTTTTAGTATTTTGATATGTTGGGGTAGTTGGGTAATTTTGGTAGAAACCCTAGGGGTTGAAATAAATTAATTTGTATAATTAATTTAGGGAAGACTGTGAAATTGGGTAAATTCATGAAATTGGGGAAATTAGTGATTTAATGATGTAATTGGGTAGTTTAAATACTTGCCTATGAGAATGTTAAATTTACATTTGTTGATATATTTATTTCTTTTTTAGAAATAACTGTTTTGGGCTATCGGTGGAGGATAGCTATGATTGTTGTAGATATTGCATGTGGATTAGGGATAACTAAAACTAATCATTGGTTAAGTCATCAATCTTGACTACTGAATTAATACAGACATTATGTGTATTGATTGTGTGTTGTATATGTTATGTGTTTACATACATTATTTTGTGTGGGAGGAGATAGGGGATGTACTATACGGTTTAGGGGAAGATAGGGGATGGACCTCTAAACCGGATATTGTTTGGGAGGAGATAGGGGATGGACTCCATTAGCATCACTTTTATGTGTGCTTCTTTATATTGAAGTGTTTTATTGATACAGCACTAAAATGTGTATCAAATGGAAGTATGAAGTGTTTTGATATGAGCTTGAGTCTCATTGGTATTGTTGATATTAGAGGTAGTGTGAACATGATATATAGTTCACTGTTGTATGTTTGGCCAGGTTCTGAGTCGTATTGATAATAATGGGAAATGAAACGAGTCTTAGACATTAGTGTCATCGGACTGTTTATTGATTTAGTAGAGTATCTTGGTTAACCATCTATTGAATGCTATTGCTTTATTCAATGCTTATATGTGGTTTAGTATATTTCTACTGGGCTGTGGCTCACCCTATAAGGGAACATCATTTTCAGGTTCAGGTGATAAACTGCCTCCAAGGACTTAGCTTGGGAGGATTTGGACTCGAAGACTTGTCTTTAGTTTATCTATTTTATTTGAGATTGCATGTAAACATTCAAGCCGAGGGCTTAATTTGTAATTGAGTTAGAACTCATATTTTTGTGTCCAAGTGTTGGCTTGGAAAGATGTAAGCCCGTAGGGCATTTACTTTGATGTTACATGTAATGCTTTTATTTAGTAATACTCTGATGAATGGAATAATATATTGTTTTCTTTTAAATACGGCATGTCAGTGATATTTGTATAATGGGTTTATTTTGAGGGCGTTACAGTTTGCTACACATTTCATGTGCAAAGTTACCCATTGAAATTGAGCACCTATTTCACTCCTCTCCCCTCTCCGTTCGTCTCTCTCAAAACAGTAAGGCCATGTTTGTTTGGGTGGACATGAGCTTGGGATTGGACTGATAGTCCAATAAAATTATTAATCCGATGTTTGGTTAAACAATTAAAGTACGGACTAATTATTTTAAACTTGACTATTAGTTAAGATAGGATACATAATCCAACGGATTCGTAATCCTAGGACTATTAGTCATAGGAATGCTAATCCAGTCCGCCTAAACAAACATGACCTAAGGGTGTGTTCGTTTTGAAGGATTAGGGTGTGGGATTGGACTATTAGTCCCACCGAACTAATAGTCTATTGTTTGTTTCAATTTTTTTGCTCCGGACTATTAGTCCCATATTTGTGGGACTATCTTATCCCATGACGGGGTGGGATTATTTCTATGGGATTGATATCCCATGGGATTAGGCTCTGAAATGTCCATTTTACCCCCATGGTATTACTTAGCAAACAATTAGAAAATGGTAAAATAGTCTTTTGAATATTTATAAATTATTTTTTTAGTGTTGTTAATTTAAAATTATATATTAAATAAAAAATTTAAATTATAAATTATAAATTTAATTTAATTAAAAATAATAAACTAAAAATTATGGCCTTATAAATTAAATTTTTTTAGTGTTGTTAAAAAATTAAATTTACATATTAAATAAATTATTATTTTTAGTGTTGTTAATTCAAAATTATATATTAAATAAAAAATATAAATTATAAATTAAATTTATTTAAAAATAATAAATTATAAATTATGGTCTTATAAATTAAATTTTTTAGTGTTGTTGAAAATTTAATTTATATATTAAATAAAATTATTTTTTATTGTTGTTAATTTAAAATTATATATTAAATAAGAAATATAAATTATTAATTATCACTTCAATTTAATTGAAAATAATAAATTAAAATTATGACCTTATAAATTAAATTTTTTTAGTGTTGTTAAATTATAAATTATAAATTGTAGTAGATTACAAATTTAAAATTATATATTAAATAAAAATTATAAATTACAAGGGTAAAATAGTCTTTTGAATATTTATCCTTATTCAGTCTGTCTAATCAAATATTGGATTAACTAAAAATATTTCAATTCAGACATCTAATTCCATAACTAAACAAACATAGGATACAAATCCAATCCAACCAAATAGTCTGAGGATAATGTGTTCCGGAACTAACAGTCTGATGGATTACAAACCTCTCTTATCCAGTCCGGCTAAACAAACACCCTAAGGGTTCAAAAAACGAAAAGAAACTAAAAAGTAGAATAAGAAGAAGATAAAATAAATAAATAAATCAAAGGACTATTTTGAAAAGATAGCTATAATTAATTTTTTAATTAAAAATTACTTATAAATAATTTTTTTATGCGAGAAGAAATGTGTTATAATCCGTTCCCAGGCCAAAACCACATCATTTTAACAGGCCACGGAAGCAGCCGCAGAAAAAAAAAAACGGCAGATGATATGGACTGCCTCATCCCTGGCATGAAGGCGTTGGGATCCTCTAGAATGATCCTCCTAAAGTGATCTCTTAGAGTGAATGAGATGGACCCGACACGTGTTCCACTAATGGAATCAAGGGTTGACATTAATTCTCACCAAAACGACATCGTTTTTGTGGGAGAAATTAAAAATAAAAAATAAAAAGAAAGAACAACTCGGAGGAGGTCTTTCAGATCTGATTCAGAATCTATTCAGGAACTCTAAAATTTTTCATTAATGTAAACTTAAAAGAAAAGAAAGAGAAAAGAGGGAAATCCAAGTGAAAGAACAACTCGATCAATACAAAATTTCTAAGAATATTACAACTCCAGCCAAAACCCAAATCAAAAAAATTGAAACCTTATTTATACACAAAACTCATAAGAGATAACTGATCTAGAATTTAACATTAACCATCACAATATCAAAGACAAGAAAAGAAACCATGATATTGAAATGAAACAAGGGTTTAAAAAGACTTACATAGAAATAATAATGATCGCTAATATTCCATAGAAATTTTAGAGTTCCTCAATAACAACATAATTAGCAGATCTGGTCAATGAACATAGAGATCGGCGGAGGAGGTCTTTCAAATCTCTGCAGCAACGGCGAAGCCATGCCTATAACAGGGCTGACTTAAACAAGGGATGTTTTCATCATCATCATCAAGAGCTGACTTGAACAGATCTACCCCCTTTATCAAAAAATCAACCATCACTACTATTCAACTGTGAGATTTCAAGAGGACATGAAAGAACAAGGAAAGAACAAAACAAAATCAAAACTTTAGTCCCTTCTCTCTGTCTAACTCTCTACAGAACAGAGTAAAAGTGAATACAAATATTTGATTTTTTATTTTTTTTTAGAATTCTCTCACAAAAACGACGTCGTTTTGATGAGAGATTAATCTTAACACTTAGTTCCATTAGTGGGACACATGTCGAGCCCACCTCACTCACTTTAGGAGATCACTCCAAAGGATCCTAACGCGGCATGCAGACCTAAATGCTTCCCAAAAGAAGAGGATATTTTTGGTCAGAAAATGAATCACAAATATCATTCACACACGTGTCAACTCGTTATCTGGTGCAGATAAGAGGCCATCGTTCTCCGAAGTTACAAGATAATCAATCTCTTATCCACCGTTGGTCATTCCACTCTTCCCAATCCAAACCGTTGGTTCTCACCAAAACCAATTTTACCTCCAATCTTCATCGATTCAAAGCACTATAATTCTCTCTCTCTCTCGCTCTTGCTCTCGCCGGTAACAATGGCCGCTCTGCAACAAACTCCGATCACATTCCAGTCCAGATCGCCACCGTCGACTCAAATCACCGCCAAATTCAATCCTCTCAAGCCTCTAAGACTCTCGTTCTCCGGCGGTTTCTCCTCCCTCAAAATCCCCAACCTCACCGTCAAACTCTCCGGCAAAGGCGGCGGCGCCGCAGGAGCCAAGATGGCCGATAGCGCCGCCGGAAGCTACGCCTCCGCGCTCGCCGAAGTCGCGAAGTCGAACGGAACCCTAGAAGCTACCTCCGCTGACATGGACAAGATTGACAAGCTCTTCTCCGACCCTCAGGTCTACCAGTTCTTCGTAAACCCTACCATCGACCTCGAGAAGAAGCGGAAAGTGATCGACGACATCGTATCGACATCGAGTCTCCAGCCTCACACGGCGAATTTCGTCAACATCCTGATCGATATGAAGCGAATCGAGCTGGTGAAGGAGATAGTGAAGGAGTTCGAGGTGGTTTACAACAAATTGACTGATACGGAGCTTGCGATTGTGAGTTCGGTGGTGAAATTGGAGGCGCAGCACTTGGGGCAGATCGCGAAGGAGTTCAGAAATTGACGGGAGCAAAGAACGTTAGAATCAAGACGGTGATCGATCCATCGTTGGTGGCTGGATTCACGATCAGGTATGGTAAAGATGGATCGAAGTTGATTGATATGAGTGTGAAGAAGCAGCTTGAAGACATTGCTGCTCAGCTCGATATCGGAGATGTTCAACTCGCGGTATGAGTTCTTCGAGACTGTTTGTTTGTTTGTTTTTTTTTTTTTTTTTGGCGCGGGGGGGGGGGGGGGGGGGGGGGGGAATTTGGGGGTTTACTAATGTATTTTGTTTTTAATTAATTTACATTTTGTTTCCAATTTATATTTTGAGCAATTGGGATGTGTCCATGAATGTTTTGGATGATTTAAAAATTAATTGTTAAATTTTGTATGGAAATTATGATTCTCGGCTGTGGTGGTGGTGATATTTTTATTTTATTTTACTCTTTTTTTTTTTTTTTTTTGAACTATGAAAAAAGGGGATCTGAGGTGTCATCACGTCCCCTGTGGGCCCTAATCCCGGGGTAGCCGGTTGCTAGTTAGGAATTAACCCCCACCATGTGGGGGACCCACCACCAGGACACTGTGTGGAGCTCACCTATGCACTGCAGGCCGCTGAGGGTTCGAACCGGAGTATTGAGGGAGGTCCCCAAGGGTACACTTCCACACTCCCCCCAGGATTCGACCCTAGGTCAACCTGAAATGAAATGACCAGGTGCTTTCTCCACCAGGCCACCACCCCAGGTGGTTATTTTATTTTACATTTGATAGTGAAATTTTACTAGTATCATTGTAAATCCAAATCTAACCTTAAGTCTCGTTTGACAAGTAATTTTTTTAATTAAAAAATTAAAAAGTCATTAAAAAAATTAAAAAATCAACTCTTTATATCAAAAAGTCAAAGATTTTTTTTTTGTCTACTTTTTACACATTTTTTCGTAAAAATTTAAAAAATCATCACAAACATACTAATTTTTTTAACTCATATTTTAGTCAAAAAAATTAAAAAATTACTAAATTAACATGTTCCCAAACGAGGCCTTAATCAATTGTATATTTGGATTTCATTTGCTCAATTTCCCTGCTATTTTTGCAATAAAAACAAGTTTGAATATTGCCAATTTCAATTCTATTATGGTAAGAATGTTGTAATCTTTGAGATTCAACTGTCAATATTCAGTTACCCTAATCTTGAAGAACCAGCATCCTTTTCATTTCTTGAGTAGAATGGAAATCTCCATTTTATAAATTGAAGACTTAACACATTATTACAATCGAATATCACCGGTCAATATGGATCTAAAACCCTCGAATGCAAAAACTACATCGTTTTGGGTAATTGAGTATCCATGAACCGTGATACTACTATAGTTGATCCACCCAAAGCCTTGTGGCATGCTTTAGAGGTAGAATTATCTAGTATTGATGAGGCTTTAATGGGTGCTTCGAAACATCTTGATCACGTTAGTTTCTGTCTTTTTGCTTATCTTCCTATGATTAAATCGTATCTGTCTACTTTCGTTGATTTTTGTGTTAGACAATTTTTACTGTATTTAAAAAATAAATTATGTTGTGTACTTAATAACAAACAAAATATATAAGAAATAAAAGAAATGAAAGAATTTATTTGATTACAAAAATCAAAAAAGAAAAATAAGATAAAATAAATAAAAACATATTTTTATTTTGTTACAAAAACAAAATCAAAATTTGATTTAAATAAATAAATAAAACATAAAATAAATGATCAACTTACTTGATTAATTTCTTGAATAAAATTCTGATCAAGTCCAGTATTCGACATTATGTCCTTAAGATAGATTCGTTCTCTCCACTGTGCTTTCAGAATATGGATATCTATCTCCCAAGATGAAATGATCAACAAATGATTTGTCTTAAGATTGTTGGACAATCTTCACTATATTTGAAAAATAAATTATGTTGTGTATTTAATAACAAACAGAATATATAAGAAATAAAGGAAATGAGAGAATTTGTTTGATTACAAAAATCAAACCAGAAAAGTAAGATAAAATAAATAAAAACAGATTTTTATCTTGTTACAGAAACAAAATCAAAATCAAAATCAAAATCAAAATCTGATTTAAATAAATAAATAAAACATAAAATAAATAATCAACTTACTTGATTAATTTCTCGAATAAAATTCTGATCAAGTCCAGTGTTCGACACTGTGTCCTTAAGATAGATTCGTCCTCTCCACGGTACTTTCAGAATATAGACGTCTATTTCCCAGGATGAAATGATCAACAAATGATCTCTCTTAAAATTGTTGGACAATCTTCACTGTATTTGAAAAATCTAGGTAAGATTGTTGGATAATCTTCACTGTATTTGAAAAATAAATTATATTGTGTACTTAACAACAAACAGAATATATAAGAAATAAAAGAAATGAGAGAATTTGTTTGAGTACAAAAATCAAACCAGAAAAATAAGATAAAATAAATAAAAATAGATTTTTATTTTGTTACAAAAACAAAATCAAAATCTGATTTAAATAAATAAATAAAACATAAAATAAATAATCAACTTACTCGATTAATTTCTCGAATAAAATTCTGATCAAGTCTAGTGTTTGACACTGTATTCTTAAGACTGATTCATCCTCTCCACGGTACTTTCAGAATATGGACGTCTATCTCCTAGAATGAAATGATCAACAAATGATCTGTCTTAAAATTATTGGACAATTTTCACTGTATTTGAAAAATAAATTCTGTTGTGTACTTAACAACAAACAGAGTATATAAGAAATAAAAGAAATGAGAGAATTTGTTTGATTACAAAAATCAAACCAGAAAAATAAGATAAAATAAATAAAAACATATTTTTATTTTGTTACAAAAACATATTTTTATTTTGTTACAAAAACAAAATCAAAATCTGATTTAAATAAATAAATAAAACAAAAAATAAATAATCAACTTACTTGATTAATTTCTCGAATAAAATTCTAATCAAGTTTAGTGTTCGACAATGTGTCCTTAAGACAGATTCGTCATCTCCACGGTGTTTGCAGAATATGGACGTCTATCTCGCAGGATGAAATGATCAACAACAAACAATAGCAGCATTACAAATTGTTTGCCCAACAAACACACTAAGCGTTTACACTCTTTCTTACAAAAATTAAATGTAGCAAAATGCAGAATATATTAGCAGAAGGGAAGTATGAATTTTCTGAATGAAAATATTAAATGAGAGTTGCCTATTTATAAATGTAGTGGTGACTTTCCATTTTGAATTAATATAGGTGCAAAACATATTTGAACAAGTATGATACCTGTTCAGTTTGAATAAACAGATACAAATCTGTTGGGTTCAAATTCAAACATATATAAAATCATAGGGACCTGTTTGGATGTAGGGAAAAATCGGAACAGAATATTTCCGGAATTATTTGAATTCTGAACAATTTGGACAGATTTTATTTGAAAAAATAAAATCAAATCCAAATGTTTTTTGCTCAAAAAGATTAGTATTGGGCCGAACAAGCCCAACCTAACCTCACACCTGCGCCCAAGCCCAGTTGGACGGCGATGGCACGCGCGTGTGGTGATTTTTGGGTCTAATGGGTCTAGCCCATTTTGCCCATAATCTCCATCTTTACAAAACTTGGGTACCCCTTGGAGCACACTCCAAGTTCCAATCCCATATTTTATAAACCCACTCAAAACTTTCCACCAAATCAATGTGGGACAAGTCATTTTTTAAACTTTTAAGGATTTTCCACCAAATCTCCATTTCCATGGAGCACATTTTTGTTTCAATTTTCTATTCACTCGATGATGGTTTTGAGTAACAAAATATATCACGTGAATCACAACGCGGCATAGAACGCTTTACCACTTTGACCCGCCAACTTTGATGTACGGGTCCCACCTTAATAATAGACCAAACTTCAAAAAAAAATTTGATTTTATCCAAATTTTTTAAACATTTCTAACATTTTGTTGAACCCATTTTTAAGTATCGGTTTCCTTTAAAGGTGAGAAAATCACATTTCTAACCGATGAATACGATAACGTCAAAGGAAAATAACCACACCTAGATCCCAATGTTGGCTTCAAATATTCTCTTCACATGGGTTTTGTTTTGAAAAGACATTTTCATCATAGGCAATGAGTGCGACTCATGTTTAAATGAGTCATCAAATTAGGACTTGAAATATCTCAAGTGAAAGTGTGAATTGAAGGTTGAAGAAGATGAGTTCATCGTTACGCTTTTGAATTATTTAAAAAGATATTATTTTTTTTAGTATTAAATTAAAGTAAAAATTTGACAATTTTATAGTCATTGATCACATACTGAAGTATTGACACATAATTAAAAAATAAATAGTAAGACTGGAAAAAATCTAAACCCAATCTCAAATAGTATTGGAGCTATAGAAAAAATCTAAACCCAATCTCAATTATAGAAACTACCCCAAACAATTATAGAAACCGCTCCAAGCAGTTACGACATGAGTCGGCTTCGTCTATACCACCGGAACTGTTTGCTTTATAATGGTTTAGAAGATATATATATATGTATATATATATACTATTATCTCCTATAAAAAAAATAGGAAAATTCTATGATAAACATATGCACAATTGGTTATGACTTGTGTAGTCTTTGGTTATGATTTATTGTGATGTTAGTTATAATTTATTGTGATATTGATTATGACATTATTTTTATCATAATCTGACATTGTGTTTGATCGGAGGATTTGAAAATGGATTTAGAAAGAAAATGAGAAAAGGTAGGTAGAATTTGAATAAAATATACGTACATTTTACATATGTTTACACATTTTTTTCTTTTCCTTTTCCTTTTCCTTTTCATTTTCATTTTCTAAATTCATTTCCAAATTCCTCAACTAAACACAGTGTAAGAGTTATTTGGTTATACCTTAAATATTGTTTGGTTATAACTTGTTATATATATATTTTTAGTTATGATTCTTATCTGATTAAGTTACAACATTTGTAGTAATCAAACTTACAAATGTCATCGTTTGCATATTTGAAGGTGTGTAGCATAGCATTATTCAAAAAAACATGTGAAGAAAAAATATATGTACATACTAATTTTATAACCAATGCAAAAATGTAGTATATATGTATATAAATAAAAAGTAATTTTTGAATGTACAATATTTACTATAAAATTGACATGTATAGTTGATATATCGTTTTATCCTTAATAAATTAAAAAATTAGGAGTTAAATATGTTGACGGGTAAAGTGATATAGTTATATAGGGGATCCATAATTTTTTATTTTTTGGGTACAATTATTAATTACCAAATGAAATGATATGGTTTAAAAATTAACTTTTGAGCAAAAATTCACGATGCGGCTATACTTCGATTCCGAAACTAATTTGGGAGTTGATGCTAACAAGTAGGAAAATTATTCTCACACACTATTTCCTCTCTTTTCATATCTTTTTTCAATATGCACATTAAATAAATTTAAATTATCAACTTTATGTAAAAATTCACATTTAATTATTCTTAAAAGAAAATAAATAAATAAATAAATTAATTAATTAATTTTATCCAGAGTTTATCTAAATTATATATATATATATATATTGGCGTAAAAGTTAGTTTTAAATTAACCCAATTCAGTTAATAACAAAGACATTATTAAAAATAATAATTTTGTAGATGTTCAATATTTGTTGTTTATAAATTATTTTAATTAAAATTCAACATGATAATTATTCTTACTAAATACCTTAGTTAAAAATCTTAGTGTATCAATTTTGAGAAACCATACAAATACAAATACAAAAAAAATAAAATAAATCGGAATCAAATTTCTTGGTAATAGAATAATGCCACCTGTTTGTTTACATGTAAGTGTAGGAACCCTCACCTCATCATACTTCTTGGAGTTAGAAGATATGAAGTAATCAGAGAATGATAAGGGGAGAGAGAGAGAGAGAGAGAGAGAGAGAGAGAGGGGAGAAGCCTCAGCCCTCAGCTTCAACATGTATGTATATATATGCATACTACTCTTTGATTAGAGAAGGCAAATGAGACTTGAGAAGAAGAAAAAAAAAATCTCTGCGAAGTGGAGTAAGTTAACAAGAAAAGGAGGTTAAGAAGGTTACATATTTTTCTACCATTCCACTATCCCATTTCAATCCAACAACTAAGTAAGAAAACTCTTTTAACCCTCTCAACCCTCTCATTCTTTTTAATTGTTAGATTATATTCATATGATAAAATGACTAAATTTATAGATAATTTTTTTTTATATATATGTATATAAATTTTGTGATGTGTATATCAAACATTTGAAAATATTGATAGTCTTAAATTCATGGTATTATTGTAGAAATAAGCTTGCATGTGTAGCTTATACTATTAAAAAGAGGATTGAAGGTTTTATTTGGTCCTTGAATCTGCCATAATATTTGTCCTAATTTTTAGACAATTTTATACTCAAAATTTTGAGATGATTTCTTCTAAAAAATTGTTTAGAATGATGTCTACTTCATCCATAAATTTTTTCAAAAATTATTGAATTTTTTACGAATTTATACAGATTTTTAACCAAATCTGGAGCTATAGGCAGATTTTACTATGTTTGAAAAATCATTAAAAATTTTATATTAAACCAAATCTGGTAATTTCTAAACAAAAAATGAAATTTGAGAAGTCTAATTTCATAATAAATTTTTAGATTATGGAATTGATTTATAAATTTAAGTATGGAATTAATTTAAGAAAATGTGATAAATCTATGTCATAAACTTTCTTGAAATTTTTAAGAATTATTTATAATTTATTTTTGGAAAATGCTTTCTGAAAAATGATCATAACATGTTTATTGAGTATTCTGTAGATTTATATGAATTTTAGAGTTGTATAAGTAATTTATTTATAATTTTATTTACGAGATATACATTCTGAAAATTTTGACAGATTAAGGAGAAATCAAAAAATTATCTATTCAATTGTTTATTTGGACTAAAAATTTAATGTTGTGCTAGTCTAATCTTGTAGATTAAAAATCCATGCATGTGTGTAATTATGATTTTTTTTTTTTTTTTTTGGGTATCTAAATTATTATTTCATATCATGGTTTAAATAAATTGTTTATTTAAATTTTGTACAATTATTTATTATTGTGTGACATGTATAATATTTTATGTTGGAAATTTTAATGAGTTAGCATAACATTATTTGTAATTAAAAATTAAAATTATTTGTGATTAATATTAAAACTAACTGAAAAATTAAAGGCATATACAAAGTAAACAATTAACGGTTAATACCAGTTGTTCAGGGTGAGTCTTGATTTTAAAGAGTGTACGAAATTAAGGGTTGACGGTTAATTCCGATTGTTCAAGGTGAACTCTGATTTTGAGAATTTTCACGTAAATTGTGTTGTGAAACCCTAAGATGGCACGAGACTTATTTGAACTCTTTTCAGTATTTGGTTTTGGAATAAGGGTGGATGTGCAGGTGACACATAAGGAGGTTACGTACTCTTGGCAGACCATTTCCTTGGGGCAAACCACGGATGCCACTACTTGGGTATATAACTCCGGACGTGGGCATCCTTGGTAGTTACGGTTGGTAACACTTGAATATTTGACAAAATGAGGGTTTCAAATTAACCGTTACCATGCTTAGTAGTTAGCAAGTTAAATCTCCCGAGTGTTACCTAATTTATTAAAATTATTGAAATTATTTTAATGGTTGTAATTTATGTTTACAGTTATATTGTTATCTCATGTTTATAATCTCATTATTTTTCTCTTAAAAAGAATGGTAGGTTGGTTATGTTTTCTTACTGTGTTGCAAAACTCATGGCATATATTTTTGTTGTCTTGGCATTTTATGCCAGGTTTTGACGAGAAAATAAATGAAGCTGAAATGGAGTTGACGCTAACGTAGAGTCTTGGCTAACTTGAAACCTTGATTAGAGCCGAATAAATTTTATTATTTTATATGATAGTTATTAAGGACTTTATAATTTCATTTGATGTTGTATTTGGATAATTTTAAGTTTTTATTTATTATTGTTTGAATCTTTGGTTATGTATGAGTGTCATGACCCAACCCCAGGGACTTAGAGTTGGAATCGCGACTTACTAACTTATTCTCATTCGAAATAATTTAAGCTGCGCAAATAAAAATAATTAAACAGAAATCCTACTACATCTTACTATTTAAGGAACAGAAAATACATTTCTAGGGCTTTCATTATTTTATTATTCAGTGACCAGCCCCGTACAGAGACAAAAAGAAGCAAAAATATAAAAAAAAGAAAAGTAAAATAGTGATTCATCATCGGTCCAAATGCGGTTCCATTTTGTAGGGTTATGGATTTCCCTCACATCTCGTCACCTGAAAGGGTAATTTATAAGCACACAGCAGAGTGAGAAATGTTATGCCAAGTGTAGGGAATGCAAAATATCCATGGATAATCAATTAGGCTAAAACATTTGCAAAATGACAATTTATTTAAAATGGCAGAGTACATAAATCATGTAATTAAATAATCATAACCACGGTATAAAACATAACAGAACAGAGGTCACAGAAGTGACAGTCAGAACAGAGGTCAATGGATCTATGACAAACAGAAGACCACAAAGTGGTCAAACGGAGGCCAGTGGTTATTTAAGTCCCCCAAGGCGTGGGACTCCCGTGGTAATACTTACAAAACATAATTGTTTATAAGGTTATAGTCAAATATATACTAATTTTTAAACAAACATATCCATGGGTTCCCTTTTAAGTAAATAGAGTTTAGAACGTAACCCACGTAACTGAAATATTTATAAACATAATTTTTATTTATATAACTTAATAAATATAACGTGTTTGAAATAAGTTATGGTAACTCAAAATATTTGTAAAACATATAATGGTAAATCAAGGTATAACATATCTCACCTTAATTATAACCCTTAGCTTTACTTTATTATCAAAACTTCCTCACTATGGATTCCTTACCTTCACTGACGAGTCTCTCCCTCTCGGTTTCTTTCTTTCTTCACTTATTTCCTTCACACGCACACAACACAGCACCCCACTCCTATTTATACACCATATACATGCTGATTCAACATGCTAAGCCCTAGGTACTTACTCCTCTACACAAGCCTAACGTACAGGTGGCTTCCCCGTTCTCTTCACTCGGCTGATCTGTAATCAAATTCATTAATGGCCGAATAATATGGCAGGATTATACTTGATTGCCACTGATTCGTTTTTATCTACAACTATTATCTTAATTAAAATTAGTATTTAATAATAAAATTGGTATTTAACTTATCTTAATAAATTTCTTCGTCATATATTTAATAACCATAATGATAAATTAATTTGCCTAGCACAAATAACTTATTCATTTTATTATTATTATTTTCATTCCATATATTATTATTATTATTATTTATTTATTTACTATCTTTAACTTTAATTTGACCCAACTAATATTAGAATTTCATATTTCTGTTAATTTGGCCCTAACTAAAAATCCCTAATTAATCCCATATAACCCCGTGCTAAATTAGATTCTGTATTTATTAGTACTTATTGAATATTATATATCACATACACCCATAATTATATAACTATAAACATTTATGTGGTATGTAATTAAACATTCAGGGTGTCACATTTCTCCCCTCCTAAATAGGAGTTTGTCCCCAAACTCGACGTACCTTAATTTTCGAAGAGGTGTGGGTATTTAGCTCGCATTTGTTCTTCGGTTTCCCACGTAGCTTCTTCGATACGATGATTCCGCCATAAGACCTTTACCAATGGTATGGTCTTGTTTCGGAGAATTTGATCACGTCGATCGAGAATTTGTACTGGTTGTTCTTCATAAGAGAGATCTTCTCGAACTTCCAAGTTCTCATAGTCGATGACATGTTCTGGATCTCGGAGATATCGTCGGAGTATTGATACGTGAAACACGTTGTGGATTTTAGATAGCTCATGGGGTAGTGCAAGGCGATAAGTTACAGTACCAATTCTTTCCAGTATTTCAAATGGCCCGATATAACATGGGTTTAGCTTTCCACGCTGTCCGAATCGGATCACTCCTCTTGTTGGTGAGATTTTGAGAAACACATGATCTCCTACTTGGAATTCCAAGTCTCGCCTCCGAGTATCCGCATAACTTTTCTGGCGGCTTTGAGCAGTGCGAATCAGCTGTTGGATGAGTTGGATTTTCTCACTGGTGACTTGTACAATTTTGGGGCCTAACAATTTCCTGTCTCCGACTTCCGTCCAACACAGGGGTGATCGACACTTCCTTCCGTCTGATTAGCCGTATGGTGCCATTCCAATGCTTGCACGATAGTCGTTGTTATAGGCGAATTCCACTAAAGGTAGGTGCTCATCCCAGTTACCTTTGAGGTCCAACACGCATACACGTAACATGTCTTCCATCGTCTGAATTGTTCTTTCGGATTGCCCATCGGTTTGTGGATGATAGGCCGTGCTGAACTTCAGTGTAGTTCCCAAAGCTTCTTGCAATTTATTCTAGAAGTGAGACACGAAACGAGGGTCCCGGTCTGACACGATCGATACTGGGATACCATGCAATCGAATAATCTCCTTGATATATAAAGTAGCAAACTTATTCAGAGGATACGTGATTTTGATTGGTAGAAAGTGTGCTGACTTTGTCAATCGGTCCACTATCACCCATATTGCATCATTCTTTGAAAAAGACTGTGGTAATCCGACCACGAAGTCCATGGTAATGTATTCCCATTTCCATTCAGGAATAGGGAGTGGTTGCAGTAGCCTTGCCGGTCTCTAATGTTTTGCTTTAACACGCTGACAATGCAGACATTTAGAAACATGGTTTGCGATATCTCTTTTCATTCCGGTCCACCAGTAGTGTTCCTTCAGATCACGATACATCTTTGTATTGCCAGGGTGGGCTGCAAATCTTGACTTATGAGCTTCTTCCAGTATCTTTTTCTTGAGATCCGGGATGTCAGGTATGCAAATTCGGTTCTGAAATTTCAGTATCCCATTGCTCAAAATGAAATCAGGATCAGGCGTGCTTACTTGTTCCTCGTACCTTTTCTTCAAGAGTTTATCTTCCCATTGGCGCGCTTTAATTTCTCCAATCAATACAGGTTCCACGGTTACGTTGGTGAGTAACCCATTGACCTTCCGGGAAACGAGGGTGCATGCCAAACTTCTTGTCGACTTTCGGCTCAGTGCGTCGGCCACCACGTTAGCTTTGCCCAGATGGTGATGGATTTCTATGTCGTAGTCTTTCATAAATTCCAACCATTGCCGTTGCCTCATATTCAGTTCCTTCTGTGTGAATAGATATTTTAGGCATTTATGGTCAGTATAAATCTCGCAGGTTGTACCATAGAGATAGTGACGCCAGATTTTGAGAGCAAAGATCACCGCAGCTAATTCCAAATCGTGAGTCGGGTAGTTCTTCTCGTGAGTCTTCAATTGTCGTGACGCATAAGCAATGACTTTTCCGTCTTGCATGAGAACGCAACCCAACCCATTGTATGAGGCATCACTATAAATTACGAACCCATCTGCTCCGGTAGGGAGTGCTAGGATAAGAGCTGACACAAGTCGACTTTTTAATTCTTGAAAGCAACGCTCCTGTTTATCAGTCCATTCAAAGGGTGTGTTCTTCTGAGTTAGCTGGGTCAAAGGCGATGCTATCTTTGAGAAATCTTGCACAAAGCGTCGATAATAGCCGGCTAGCCCCAAGAAACTTCGGATTTCTGACACATTAGTAGGTCGTGGCGATCACGATTCTTTGCAACTTTGGGGATCAACCGAGATGCCGTCTTTGTTAATGACGTGACCGAGAAAGTGCACACTAGTGATCCAGAATTTGCATTTCTTCAATTTGGCGTAGAGTTTATGATCATGTAGTGTTTGCAGAACCATTCGCAAGTGCCGCTCATGAGCTTCTGATGACTTGGAGTATATGAGGATGTCGTCAATGAAAACGATGACGAACTCATCAAGATAGGGTTTGAATACTCTGTTCATGAGGTCTATGAAGGCTGCCGGGGCATTTGTGATGCCAAAAGGCATGACGAGAAATTCGTAGTGCTCGTAACGGGTTCTGAAAGCAGTCTTTTCAATGCTTTCTGTTTTAACCTTTAGTTGATGATAGCCAGAACGTAAGTCAATTTTGGAAAATACTTGTGCACCTTGAAGTTGATCGAACAAGTCATCGATTCGCGGCAGAGGATATCGATTCTTGATGGTAACCTTGTTCAGCTCCCGGTAATCGATGCATAATCTCATCGTGCCATCCTTTTTCTTCACGAACAGTATTGGAGCTCCCCAGGGTGAGGTACTAGGCTGAATGAAACCTTTGTCCAAGAGTTCCTGGAGTTGAGTTTTCAGCTCTTTCAATTCTGTCATCGACATGCGATAAGGAGTTTTTGATATAGGCCGCGTGCCAGGTTGGGTTTCAATGGTGAATTCGATCTCCCGATCAACTGGAATACCGGGTAAATCTTCAAGAAAGACATCTGGTAATTCTCGAACCACAGGAATTGAATCAACGGTAGGGGCTTCTTTTTGTGTATTAATCACATAACAAATATAACTACTACAACCCTTCCTTAGAAGTCGTTGGGCCGTCATGGAGGATATGATACAGGAAGGGTTAGAAACTTCAGTCCCATCAAAGACAATTTCGGGTTGGTTTGGTAACTTGAGGAAGACCTTTTTGGCTTTACAATCGATAGAGGCGTGGTTGGTAGCCAGCCAATCCATACCTAAGATTACATCAAAGTTTCCAATGTGGAGGGGAATCAAGTCTACATATAAGGTTTTGCCTTTTAGGAATACAACACAAGATCTATACACATCGGCACTACGGGCAGACTTACCAGAAGGAAAAGACACAGACAATATATATCCTAATGGTTCGGGTGTGGATGTCAATTTGGTGGCAAAGTGCGGTGCAACAAAAGAATGAGTTGACCCGGAGTCAATAGGGACATGAGCTAAAAGACCACAGATAGAAAGTGTACCTGACACCACATTTTCGGTAACTTCCGGTTTTCCAGGTACCAGGGCGAAAGCCCGACCTTGGCGGTTTTGGTCCTTCCTTTCTCCGCCCGGTCCCGCGGTTCTCTTGACTGGGCCAGAGGGACTAGCTGTAGGATTAACCATTTTTGGACAATCTCTTAACACATGGCCAAACTGTCCGCATCTAAAACATGCTCCCGTGTCTCGATGGCATTGTCCCCAATGAACCCTTCCACAAGTGGGGCAAGTTGGAATAGTGCTACCTCGAGGGTTGGTAGGACCGTGGTGGCCTGAGCTGGTTGTGCCCATGTTCACCTTTTTATGAGGTGCAACACCGGGTCTTCTGTTATCTCTTTCCCAGAATCGCTTCTTGTAGCTTGGTTCTCTGGAACGCGAGGCTTTAATTCCCTTTTCTGCTATGTATGCCCGGTCCACCACTTCTGCATAGGTTGGCAATTTCAAAACTTCGAGCCTGTCTTTAATTCCGGCATCCAATCCTGCTTCAAATTTTCTTGCTTTTCGAGTTTCGGTGGGGATGACGTATGTTGCAAACCGAGCGAGTTGTGTGAATTTGCTCTCATATTCGGCCACCGTCATGGTTCCCTACTTCAGATGTATGAATTCGGATGCCTTCTGTTCCCGTAACGAATCTGGAAAGTATTTTTCATAGAATACTTCCAAGAATCTTGCCCACGTCGTGATTTCTTCTTTGGCCAGAGTGAGAAGTCCCCATTCCTGTGCATTGTCTTTGAAAGTGAAAGTGGCGAACGTTACCTTTTGCCTTTCGGTGTACGGTAGGGCACGAAAAATCTTTTCCATGTCTTTAACCCAAGCGTCTACTACCATTGGGTCTGGGCCGCCGGTAAATGTGGTGGGTTTCAGATCTCGAAGCTTTTATGGTAACCGGCCCTTCTTGCCGTTCCGGCGTCCCATTGTTGATGTTGGCTTGCAAGGCTTGTAGAAAACTAGCAACCGCTCTTTCCATTACTCTTTCCATCGATTCCGTACCACTAACTGATGATTCACTTCCATTACCATTAGCCATTCTACAAGTAATAAATGAGGTATTATATTTTCAATGTAGTATATATATATACATAGCACAACATGTAGTACACTTTATATTTATATAAACTGTCAACATTGCACATGGTTATTTATTTATATCATTTTTGCAATTTACATTACATTAGTTAAAACATGTTAGTGTCCCATCCCTGCGGTAAACAAAACAAAAGTCAACAAAAGGGGATTAGAACATATCAAGATCAGCATACAAAAGATTGTCTACTATCCAGATCTAGAGTAGTGGGTTAGATGGGCCGAAAAACCAGGGAAAATAGTGCTGCATAAAAAGCTCAAACTCCCACCCCAACTGGATTACACCAAAACACGCCCATGCTACCTAGACTGCGAAAATGGGGATAGATCGTATTTGACCCACAAATGCCCGGTCGACAATCCACACAGGTGTCTCAACATATGACAGGTCGTTTTCGAAGTTAACATTTTGTATATTAATGATCTCTAATGGATTTGGTACTGTGGTGAAAATGTAATCCTCGGGGTACACGTTTCCCCTTCTGGTTGCAAACTCTGGGGGTAGGGGGCCTATGATATAATGCGGGCGGTCATGACTAGGGGCGGCGCCAAGGACGCGAGATGGTCCGAGAAAACGTCTACGTGTGTGGTCAAGGCTGTGCCTCCATAATAGGTGTGGAACGTCGGTAGGGTCAACCTGAATATAAATTGGCCGTCCCATCAGTTGGCCAAGACCTGGGTGTAATTCCCTGACTATCTCTTCAGAATCTCTGACCTTGGTGAGGCGGGTGCGAAGGTGTTCGGCTAGAATTTCATCTAGGTTGATGGCCTGGAGGTCATCCCAGAAGGCATCATCAAGATAATTCTCTGACATCCTACAACACCAGAATAAACCTGAGATTTACACAGGGAAAATTAACGTCACATGTAAATATTTATTATTATTATTATTTTATTTCGATTTCACCATATATATCTATATATATATATATTTTAGCTATATGGTTTTAGTTATAGATTTATTTATAACATTTTTTTTTTTTTGAACCGTTGCTCTGATACCACCTTTGTCATGACCCAACCCCAGGGACTTAGAGTTGGAATCGCGATTTACTAACTTATTCTCATTCGAAATAATTTAAGCTGCGCAAATAAAAATAATTAAACAGAAATCCTACTACATCTTACTATTTAAGGAACAGAAAATACATTTCTAGGGCTTTCATTATTTTATTATTCAGTGACCAGCCCCGTACAGAGACAAAAAGAAGCAAAAATATAAAAAAAAAGAAAAGTAAAATAGTGATTCATCATCAGTCCAAATGCAGGTTCCATTTTGTAGGGTTATGGATTTCCCTCACATCTCGTCACCTGAAAGGGTAACAGCTATAAGCACACAGCAGAGTGAGAAATGTTATGCCAAGTGTAGGGAATGCAAAATATCCATGGATAATCAATTAGGCTAAAACATTTGCAAAATGACAATTTATTTAAAGTGGCAGAGTACATAAATCATGTAATTAAATAATCATAACCACGATAAAAATGTAGCGGTAAGCAGAGGTCACAGAAGTGACAGTCAGAACAGAGGTCAATGGATCTATGACAAACAGAAGACCACAAAGTGGTCAAACAGAGGCCAGTGGTTATTTAAGTCCCCCAAGGCGTGGGACTCCCGTGGTAATACTTACAAAACATAATTGTTTATAAGATTATAGTCAAATATATACTAATTTTTAAACAAACATATCCATGGGTTCCCTTTTAAGTAAATAGAGTTTAGAACGTAACCCACGTAACTGAAATATTTATAAACATAATTTTTATTTATATAACTTAATAAATATAACGTGTTTGAAATAAGCTATGGTAACTCAAAACATTTGTAAAACATATAATGGTAAATCAAGGTATAACATATCTCACCTTAATTATAACCCTTAGCTTTACTTTATTATCAAAACTTCCTCACTATGGATTCCTTACCCTCACTGACGAGTCTCTCCCTCTCTGTTTCTTTCTTTCTTCACTTATTTCCTTCACACGTACACAACACAGCACCCCACTCCTATTTATACACCATATACATGCTGATTCAACATGCTAAGCCCTAGGTACTTACTCCTCTACACAAGCCTAACGTACAGGTGGCTTCCCCGTTCTTCACTCGGTGATCAGAATCAAATTCATTAATGGCCGAATAATATGGCAGGATTATACTTGATTGCCACTGATTCGTTTTTATCTACAACTATTATCTTAATTAAAATTAGTATTTAATAATAAAATTGGTATTTAACTTATCTTAATAAATTTCTTCGTCATATATTTAATAACCATAATGATAAATTAATTTGCCTAGCACAAATAACTTATTCATTTTATTATTATTATTTTCATTCCATATATTATTATTATGATTATTTATTTATTTACTATCTTTAATTTTAATTTGACCCAACTAATATTAGAATTTCATATTTCTGTTAATTTGGCCCTAACTAAAAATCCCTAATTAATCCCATATAACCCCGTGCTAAATTAGATTCTGTATTTATTAGTACTTATTGAATATTATATATCACATACACCCATAATTATATAACTATAAACATTTATGTGGTATGTAATTAAACATTCAGGGTGTCACAATGAGAGTTGGAATGTCCAACTAAGATGTCAACTTTTTGATTTATTAAGTGATTTTGTTTATTTAATTTCCCTTGATGTTCCAAAAATTTGGGGCGTCACACTTTCACTCAATACACAACCTACCATATGAAAAATACTCTTACCATCTTCATTCTCCAAACCCTAACCCTAATAAGCCACCAGTGTTGTTGCCGCCGCCACCAGCACCTCTTCCGCTCCCTTTCACTTCCAGTCGTTACCTTTACCCCTCCCTCCACATGCTGGTACCACTTCCGCAATATCCATGACAACTTTTGGAGAAGAAATACCAATAGATTGCAGAACTATGGGACGTGATGCATCACCATACAGGACTGGAAACCCAAGCTTCTTAGATGCCTATTGCAATTATAGCAGAAAACTTTAATATCTGTGGCGGTGTTTGGCAACTTAGTTTTTAGGTTTTTTTGGGATTTTTTTCACTACAAGACAAATGTTTTACAAAACTAAAAAAAATCAATCCAAACAAAAAATCACATCAAATTCCATAATCATTTCACTTTTTCTTTCACAAATATCACATCAAACCACAAAAAAACTCAACTATCTTTCCAAATACAAAAAAAATTTATCTAACAATATCCTATAACTAAAAAAATCTATAAAAAAACCCACTTCCTAAACATCCACATAATCTTTTTCAGGTATAGAAAACAGAAGGAAATATTATGTAATTAGAAGATTTGATTCTACTAATAACTGTGTAGAGGGAACAATCAATTAGGAAAAAAAGTTCACAATTTACTGTCCTTTTTACTCATGCCAATCAACTATGAAACTATAATAAGAAGATATAGCAACATCTGATAGCACATAATAACTTTTACACTTCCTTTTGGTCACTAATTCCGCCATTCCTCTGACACAAGGAAATGACAAGTGAAGTAACATCTTACAGAAGGTACAATCATGGTCTACACAAAGGGCTATTAAACCTCACTTTGATATATGTTATTCTCAGTGGTTTCAAATATAGCTTTTAACCCAGGGGTGGGTGGCCTTGTGGTAAGAACATAGGGATTAAGCCCCCAGGTCATGAGTTCAAATCCTCCTAGGCTAATCTCCTGCGCGTAGCACAGTTGGTTAGGAGATTAAACCTCAAGTTATTTAACCAGCACTTGGTGTGGGTTTAATGCTCCCCTGCTGTGTGAATTTTGACTTAAGCGGAGCTTGTCTTGGGAGGTTAGGGCAAGTTCCCAAGTTATAGTCCCCTCGCTCGGAACGGCTAACAGGACACCTTGGTGATCTCTACAAAGGGGTGCTGCCTTGAACCTGCGGGAGAGTATGAAGGATTTTCCTGTAAAAAAAAAAAATACAGCTTTTATATTCTTAGGCAAAGGAGCTCGCAGTGGTGGGAAAGAGGCGATGGGAAGAGTGGAGGAGAGGAGAGGAGAGGAGAGAAGAGGCGGCGGCCATGGATAGTGATTGGAAATTGATGGTTTGAGAGCATTATAATTAGAGTTTTGGGAAAGGGATATTTTGGTAATTTAATTTTAGGATAAAAATGTAATAAAAAAAAATTCATTACGTATGTGGAAAGAGAGGAGTGTGTGGAAATAGAATTTCCCTAATTAGTAAGAATGGCGTGGATATAAAATTAGAAAAATAATTAATAAGTCATATTGTACTCTTAGGCCCCGTTTGTTTTGGGTTATAGGGAAGGGATTGGAATTCATAGTGAGGTAGAACCTACTAATATCATATTTGTTTTGAGAGATGGAGAGGGGATTCGTAATCCCCTCCGGACTACGAATCCCCTTGGGGAGGGGGTTAGGATAGGCCTGCAGGACTTGGTATTAGAAAAATAGTTCGGCGGACTAGAAATTTTATTTATTTATTTATTTTATTTTTTACATGTCGGGCATTTTTTTTGGAACATTAATGTTTAATTTTTTGTATTTTTAATTTTTTTTTTACATGTTGAGCATTTTTTTTAAAACATTAATGTTTAATGTTTTTGTATTTTTCTTATTTGTTTTATTATTTTATATTTATTTTATATAAAAAATAATTTAACAATCCCTACACTAACAACTATCATAAAAACAAACACAATTTTACTTAATCCCCTCACTATCAATCCCCTCACTAATAATCTCCTCACTATTAATCCCTTCACTATCAATCCCCTCCATTCTGCCTCTGAAAACAAACGGGGCCTAAATATTACTATTGAATCCTATCAAATTTTAATATAGATAATTTAAGTCTTATTTTTCTTAAAATATTTTTAAGAAGTTCATTATTCCATAATGATGCATGTTATTCTGATTTTATCCCTCATTTAATATGAACAACATTTTCATAAATATTTTTAATCTAAATAAAATTATATTTTTTAATTATAAAAATTATGATATTGTATTAAAAAATGATAAACGACAATGAAAAATTATCAATAAGTTCTATTTTTTTTTGAAAATTATTATTGAGGTATATCAAATTTTTACGTATTATTTTTTTATTTTATAAAATTTTATAAAAAAATTCAATTATTCACAATAGTATATTTTATTTTAATTTTATCTTTCTCAATATGAACCAAAAATTTCATAAATAATTTAAATTAATTTAAAATTTTATAATAAAAATATTTTAATTATTGAAATTAAATGAATTTTCATAAACAAAAGTATAAGTATAAAATTCATCAACTATCTCATGCACTGAAAAATATATGAAATTTTCATATTATTATTTTTTATAACTCTTTGTAATTTTAATAGAATTTAGCTTTTTTAGATTATTTACACTAAAAAAATTTATAATTTAAAATAACAGAAAATGATGCATTTTATACCATACTAGTTTCTGTCCAATTGTTATTTATAATTGTTTTAATATAATATTAATATTTTTTAAAATTAGAATTTTAAATTTTAATTATGTTAAAATTTTGTATAAAATTGTTCATATCAAAGAAGAAAGGTAAAATTGAAATAAGATGCATGGACTGATGAATCTTCTGGGAACGTGTTAGGACAAATAGGACTTTAGTTGTCCATTTGAAAACTTAATAGGAATCGATAGTAATCTTGAGAGTAAAATAGAACTTATTAGTTATTTTTTCTATAAAATTAGAGTATGTCTAATGTTTCATTTATTTATTTTTTTATTAAATTTATTCAATAATTAGGATTAAAAATTTAATTTGATATAAATCACTCTAATTTAAATATATATTTTTTTATAATACCTAACATATTTAAAAAAATCTTTTGTAACCGGTGGAAAAAATGATTTTCAATTTTTTATTTTATAATAATTTTATCAAATTTCAATAAAAAATTGATTATAAAAATTTGATGAAATATTTGATTGGATTGAATTCTCTCTAGTTTGATGAATTTGACATAAAAAAATGGATTATATATTTTTAAAAATATAATTGTTGTCTATTTTGTTTAAAAATTAATGTGCTAAAATAAAAGGGAGACTTATTTATAAGTCTTTTTTAGATACTTATGGTATGCTAAGTCCTGTGTAATTTCTTATAGAGTCTCAAGTCCTATTTAGATAGGAATGTATTCCATAAGATCCTATATAAACGTAACGTGACGTGACACTTACATAAACGTAACGTAACGTGACACCTACATAAACGTAACGTGACGCCTATATAAGCGTAACGTAACGTGACACCTACATAAACGTAACGTGACGCCTATATAAACGTAACGTAACGTGACACCTACATAAACGTAACGTAACGTGTCACGTTACGTTTCGCAAATTTAATGAGTTTTTATTTTTTTAAATTAAATGTGAAAATGTTACTGGTTTATGTTGGTGTCACGTTGCGTTTCATATAAATATGATTTATGGCAATATTCAATTTCTTATATAGGAAATTGAATGTTGCCATAGATAGGAAATTGAATGTTGCCATAGATCATAGGTGTCACGTTACATTTATGTAGGTGTCACGTTATGTTACATTTATGTAGATATGATCTATGGCAACAGTTAATTTCCTATCATATCTATAGAAAATTAAATGTTGCCATAAATCATAGATATCACGTTACGTTACGTTTATGTAGGTGTCACGTTACGTTACGTTTATGTAGATATGATCTATGGTAGCATGCAATTTCCTAATTGCATGTTACCATAGATCACAGGTGTCACGTTACGTTTATGTAGATGTCACGTTACGTTACGTTTATATAGATATGATCTATGGTAACATTCAATTTTCTATATATGGTTTTACTATTATTTATGATATTAACAACTAATATTTAGGGTAAATGTGTTAACAAACTTCCCACAGAACCTATGGGAATATAAATTTTTTAGTAGGACCATATGTAGAATAAGTCTTCTTAATTAATAAGACTTATAAATAATTTTCCCTTAATAAAAATATTATAATTATCAAATTAATATAATATTTTTTATGAATAATATATATTGAAATTTTTTTATAAAATGATATGTTTGAATTATTAAAACAATGCTGTTACAGGGTCCGAAATTTTCAAGCTCGAATTGGCTCGAAACTCAAAACGACGTCATTTTAAATTTCGAGCCAAACAATTTCGGGCCCTCAAACATTTTTCTTATTAAAATAAGACATGTAATGGATGGTACGAGTCTCTCAAGTTCTCTTGCCAACCTTGTGAGATTCATGAAATTTATATTGAAACCTTAAATTTAATAAGTAGAATAGGTTACATTTTAGGGAAATTTATTTATAAGTCCTATTAAGGAGACTTATACTATATATGGTCTTACTAAAAAACTTATATTCTCATAAATCCTGTGAAAAGTTTGTTGACACATTTACCCTCAATATTAATTGTTAATGTCATAAATAATAGTAACATCATATATAGGAGATCGAATATTACCATAGATCATATCTATATAAATGTAACGTAACGTGACACCTACATAAACGTAATGTGACAATCTATAGTAACATGCAATTTTCTATATAAGAAATTGCATGTTACCATAGATCATATCTACATAAACGTAACGTAACGTGACACCTATATAAACGTAACGTGACACCTATGATCTATGGCAACATTCAATTTCCTATATAAAAAATTGAATGTTACCATAGATCATATCTACATAGACGTAACATAATGTGATATCTACATAAATGTAACGTGACACCTATAATCTATGATAACATTCAATTTTCTATAGAGGAGTGATTGAGACCCCTTCTAATCACCACTCCCACACACACGTGGTGGCTGGTGATTGGAGGACAAGGGAAAAGAAAAGAAAAGAAAAGAAAAAAAAAAGAAAATCCAACCAACGAGAGAGAGAGGGGGTCCAAGGGGTGGGAAAAAAGGGGGTCTTAAACATTTTTGTTTCCTATATAGAAAATTGAATGTTACTATAGATCATATTTATATGAAACGTAACGTGACATCAACATAAACTAGTAACATTTTCACATTCAATTTAAAAAAATAAAAACTCATTAAGTTTGAGAAACGTAACGTGACACGTTACGTTACGTTTATGTAGGTGTCACGTCATGTTACGTTTATGTAAGTGTCACGTCACGTTACGTTTATGTAGGATCTTGTGGAATACATCCCTATCTAAATAGGACTTGAAACTCTATAAAAAATTATACAGGACTTATTCTATTATAAGTGTCTGAAATGGGACTTATAAATAAGTCTCCCTCGATTTTATCTTTACCAAAATTTTTATTAAATTAATATTTAATAAATGATTTGGAAAAGAATTAAATTGTATTTTTATTTTTATTTTGATAAATTATAAACTTTGTGTTGAGACATCTAAAAAAAAGACAACTCTTTCAGCAAACCCTGCAAAACCCCCTCACAATTTCTCTCTCAATCGCGGCTTCTCACCGGGCAAAGATGAGCTCTCATGACAACGACGACGAAGATCAAGAAGAAGGCGGCGAGGTTTTCCTCCACCAAAGCGATATCCTCCACGAAATCCCCGTCGACGACGAAGGTACTCTCTCTCTCTCTCTCTCTCTCTCTCTCTCCATTCATATCATATTCTCAATCATATAATACAATCTCTCTCTGTCTCTCTCTCTGTTGGTTTCAGATCTTCCTGACGCTGACGCTGACGCTGACGACGAAGCAGGATCTGATGCTGAACCTCTTGGTAATCTCCACTATTTTCTTTCAATTCACTCAAATCATTCATTTCTCTTTTCATCTTTTTCAGTGCTTTCATTTAACTGAATCCTCTTTTATTTATTAATAAAGATTTTGATGCTGATTATATAGTTATAATTGTAGTAATCAGTTTTTGTGAAGAGATTTAGAAATGAAATGGAAAAAGGTGTGTGAATTTTATTAACATTTCACCTACCTTTTCTCTTTTTATTTCTAAATCCCTTCTTATATCCGCCAACCAAACGCAGCTTTAGTTTGATTGTGTTGTGTTGTTTCAGAGGAAGATGATGATTCCATGCATATATTCACTGGCCACACTGGTAAGTTCTCAATTTTGGTTCTTTATCTACTCAAGCTGACTTCTTTTTTGATTGTGAACACTTATCTTTTTTTGTTTTGGGTTAAATTATGATTATGTTGATTAACTCTTTGAATAAAATAAATTCTCACCACTTTTATTTATGTACAAGACTTGTAAGGTGAGTTTGGTTAGGATGAAGGAAATGGAAGTGTGGGAAAGAGAAGAAAAAATGAAACCTTTTCTGCATTTATTTAGCATGAGAGTGAGGGAAAGTGCAAGAAAGTTAAATAGCTTCCAGTATTTTTAGAAAAATACAAGAATTTGTTTTTCCGTCAAAGTAGCAAGTTCTATCTCAAAAAAAATTTCATCTTAACCAAATGCCTGCAAGAAAATTTAAATTTTCTTTCACTTCACTTTCTATTACTTTCACTTTTGATCATATTTTTCACACTAATCAAATGGACCCTAAAGAAAAGGGAAGGTGTTGTAATTTTATGCTCTGTTTGGTTCACTAGAATGAAGTGGAATGAAAGGATCATTCCATCATAATGACCATTTACATTTTTAGTTTAGTTGAAAAATGTATTCCACATAGAATAACTATTCACCATTATAAGAAAACAATCATTTTATGCTAAGGAATGACTATTCCATTCCATTCTATTTCATCCTAGTGAACCAAACACTACATTAGAGAATCATTTACTTGTGAGAAGGTTGGATGGGAAGTAATCTTTGAGGTGTCCAAATAGTTTGAATAGTTGAATGGAAGTTAAGGTATGGTTGGCATTGTGGGATCTTGAGCCTTTGAAATTCTGTACCAATGGTTCCAATTAAATACTAAATATCTCTCTTTGATAAATGAGCGTGGACTTAGTTGCCTCAACAATCTGCCCCTGTTTCTTGTCCCTGTTATTATTATTAGCCTTGAGAGAAACTAGATCAGTGGCATGGCATCAGAGTACACTGGGTTTTGCGAGGAGTTAATTATTTTAACAATTAAGGATTACATTTGCCAGCACATATATAAGTATCTTTTTGTATTTTTGTTCCATAGGCATGAGAGAAATAGAAACTAGAATTTCCCATCCGTAGTGTATGTTGTATGATTCTTGTAATGTTGATTAGAGTAATTCATCTACTCCTGATTTGAGTTTCTTAAGTTGGTCCAATGTGTTCTCACCATTCCAATGTTATGGCTTTTTGTGATATGAAGGTAATTGTTCTGGTTGATATAGCTAGATTCGAATCAAATATAGCCTAATCATGTGTGTCTTTGTTGATTGTGTTCTTTATTTTCCACTTATCAGCTATGGGATTTCTTACTATACTGAGGTAGGAAACTCAGTGTGCTCTATTAATTTGTGTTTGTGAACCACATGCACTTGTTTGGTTGGCTTTTGATCTCAGAATAGATATGGACTACTAACTATGCTCTAACTTTGCGATGCATCGTAGTATTGAGTTTCTGGAGATAACTTATTTTCTCTATTTTTGAGCATAGGTGAACTGTATACGGTTGCATGCAGCCCAACAGATGGTACATTAGTGGCAACAGGGGGTGGAGATGACAAAGGATTTCTTTGGAAGATTGGTCAAGGAGATTGGGCTTTTGAGCTACAAGGTATTAGTCACTGATACATAATTGGCTATCCAGTATCTCATGATTTCATGGCTCCAAAAAAAAAAAGTTCATGATGATTTCTGTTTTTAAGATGATTTCTGTTTAGTCCAATTTTTCTCTGCCTTCAATCACTGTAGCATAAATTGGTCCATGATTCCTTAATCCTTGTGCTTTAGTCGAAGCTTTTCAAAAACTGTGCAGGTCATAAAGAATCCGTAGCTAGTTTAGCCTTTAGTACTGATGGACAGTTGCTTGCATCTGGAAGTTTTGATGGACTTGTTCAAATCTGGGACATAAATTCTGGGAATCTCAAGTGTACACTTGATGGTCCTAATGGGGGCATTGAGGTGAGATTTTATTAGTGTTTTTTGTCACATAGTTAATGTATGAAGATTGAGTATGAACTATGTGCCTACACAGTGGGTCAGGTGGCATCCAAAAGGACATTTGGTCTTGGCTGGTTCGGAGGATTCCACTGTTTGGATGTGGAATGCTGACAAAAGTGCCTATCTTAATATGTTTTCAGGTCATGCTAGTAGTGTGACCTGTGGTGATTTTACACCTGATGGTACTATCCTACTTTTGGTCACAATAAAATGGAAATTGTGCTTATATATGTACATTTAAGGATTTTCATTCAGAAACTAAATTTTATCTGTGCCTGTGTGTTTTACTTCCTGGTAACTTTAGGTAAAACAATTTGTACTGGTTCTGATGATGCTACTTTGAGAATATGGAACCCAAAAAGTGGTGAAAACATCCATGTGGTTAGAGGTATGCACTTTTTCCTTTTAAAGATTTGTGTTCTGTTTTGTCCTGTGCAGGTAGTATTTAACATTCAATTTTTGTGCTAAATTCATAATAGTGTAATTCCATGCTTGATGTGCTGCAACATGTCTTTTTGTGGAAATTTGAATGGTCAAAGTAGGAAGTGCTTGAAGTTAATGGGGGAAGATGGGCCTTATCCTCCCTAATACCCATGGTCAACACATGATCTGTTGACAAGGCATAATATCTTGTTTCAAGATACATATAAAGTTTATGATGGCTTAAATCCTAAAAAAATGAATTCCAGCCAACTCAAATGAATTGTGAGCATGGCTTTCATGCCTAAAATGGAGTCCATCATGCTTGCATGTTGGTGTGGTTGAAAACAGAATAAAAAAGAAGAAGAAGATGAAATAGGATTTCTTTGAAACTACAGAAAGAAAGATCAAGCTTTTTGCAAGCAAATTGCTAAAGCAGGTATAAGTAATAACCAGAAGAGGCATTCTGATTGCCTCGTTGTCCATTAAGTTTCTCGCGGGTGTATTCTTCTGCCTATGCAAAGATGCAACAAAGTCGTATGTGCAAATACTGAATGTGATCTAGAAAGCAATTTTGGATTTTGAGGTCTGCAACTGGAGCTTTGAAGTACTGCCACCTTAAAATTTCAAGTCTTGAACTTCTAGTTATTGAGCTCATGATATTTCAGCTTAAGGCCTAATTCTCGATTTTTTTACGGTGTTAGTTGCATCTGTTAAAGATCCATCACCAGCAATGACAGCATCCATTAGCGTTGATTCATGTCAAAATTATATGGAGGAACAACACATGCCTCTTTTTCATGTTTCTACTTTAATCTGATTATTTCATTTTAGTGTATTTGGTGCCATTTAGTAAACTGCTTTTTTTCTATTAATGATATTCAACAAAAAATGAGAAACATGAGAAACTGGATGAATGGTTTCTGAGTTCTGGGATGGTTTTGTTTCTTCCTAAACAGAAGAAAATTTGAATTTTAGGCTGGTGGTATTTGTTTTTTGGATTTTACTATTCATTATTGACGAAGAATGTTCTATCTTCTGTAGGTCATTCATATCACACTGAAGGATTGACATGCTTAACAATAACCTCTGATTCAACTCTTGCTCTTACTGGTTCAAAGGACAGCTCTGTTCACATTGTGAATATAACAACTGGGAAGGTATGAATTCTTGTTGCATTTAGTACATTTGTGCTTTTGTTTTCTTGTTCTCATATATATATATTTTTTTCGGTGTGTGTGTGTGTGTGTGAAGACTTGAGACAAATGGCATCATTTGGCATCTTAGGGCGTTTGCTTATCTTGCTATTTTGGGCATTGCTACATAAACCCATGTTGCTCATTTAATTGGAAGATCTCTCTCTTGGGTTTCTGGCTTATAAGCCTCATGAATCATAGATGTTTCTGCACGCTAGCGCCTTGTTCTATTGTATCAGCTATTCCCTAGTTCTGGTCTCTAATAGTCAGGGATTAGAGGATGCTGGGAGGGTGGTAGATGGGAAAAATGCCTAGCCTTGGGTATAATATGCTCTTAGACTTGAACTTGCATGGGGTTACAAATGAGCCGAGCCGAGTTTTAGTATGTTTGGGCTTGTTTATTAAGATTTTATCGAGATCGAGTTCGAGTTCAAGTTCAAGTTCGAGATCGAGTTCAAGTTTGAGTTCGAGCTCGAGCTCAATAAAAATTTAACGAACCAAGCTCGAGTCGAGTTGGTTTAGGCTTGGCTTGACTCGAGCTCGAGCTTGAGCTTGTTCATGAGTCTTAACGAGCCAAAGAAATTATAAATTCATACTTGTGCATAAGACTAAAGTTACAATTGAAATTTTGATTATATAATTATATCTACAATATATATAAACATACTAAAAGAAAAGTCAATATCTTACCAAAATAATAATATCTACCGCCACTATTATTTATTATTATTTATTATTGGGCATCAACAAAAATTTTATTAAAAAAGAAAAGAGAAAAGAGGACAAGAAGTCCTCGTACAAAAAAAGAGAAAGAGAAAGCAAAATAAGGGTTCGTTTGGGAAGTGGGTTGGCTTTTTGGTTTTTTTAACTTTTTTGGCTATTTTAGCCTGGGACAAAAAAGCCTAATTTGAGAAGGGGCTTTTGGCTTTTTTGTGTGAGAGAGAATGTAATGATTATAGGTCGGATGTGATGTTTTGTCTTATTGGGCTAAAAAGTCTATTTTGTTTTTTGTGGCTAAAATAACCAAAAAAGCCTCAACTTTTGCTTCCCAAATGAAGCCTAAAAGCACAAAACTCGTAACCCTAGGAATGGCAAACAGAAGCCCAATTCAAAAACAAAGGAACTCTTTTGGAAGGGGATACAAATGCCCAAAATGAAGCTAGATATTCTGTCCTATCCTACAAAGCCTCTACACTTGCTTCCTTGTCCTCAAAGATTCTAGCCCTCAAAGATGCTAGCATTTCTCTCTAGCCATATAGCCTAGAAAATAGCAAAAACAATGCTTGTCCACATTGTTTTGGCTTTCTTGGTTCTCCCAAACCCTTTGAACTTAATAAGAAGCATTTGAATGTAGTCTCGCGGAGCAACCCACTGCTCATCACATAAGCCGAAAAGATGCTACCATAATACACAAGCCACCGGGCAATGAAAAAATAGATGATCTGCTACTTGTGAGTTCCTCTTGCACATCACACATCATTGAGGGCAAAGAGAGTGATTAGGCCTTCTCCTTTGGAAAACATCATTAGTTGTGACACCCTTTTGAGCCAAAGACCACATGAAAAACGTCACTTTGTGAGGGACAACTGCTTTCCTAATTTTCTTATGAGAAGGAAACAATAGAACAGAGGAATTATTAATGAGCTTATCAAAAGAGGATTTACATGAAAAGACCCCTGAAGAAACAAGATTCCACACCCTAATGTCACGAGAGGAAGAAAGAGAAACCCCCTCGAGCAATACCAACAAAGATGCCAACTCCACCGCCTCTCTATCATTCAAGTTTCTAATGAAATCAAAATTCCAAGAGATGGATGCCATAGAAGAACATGCCACCGATGCTATTGAAACATTCCGATAACGAACCAACCGGCAAAAAAGAGGAAAAGCTCTATCAAACAAGATATCCCCTAACCAAACATCCTCCCAAAAACGGATAGTCACCCCATTCCCCACTCTCAATGAAAAGAAGTTAGATGCAAGTGGATACAATCAAGAAATGGATTTTCATGGTGAACAACAATTATCTCTATTAACCACGTTAGAATCTCTACCATTGGGTTGAACACCATACTTGCTTTTAACAGTTGAACACCATAGTGATTCACTTTCAATAGAAAATCTCTACAATTACTTGCCCAAAAGAGTAATATTCTTAGCAACGATGCTCCCAATAGTTAGGCCTCCTTTGTCCCTAGGGAGAGAAGCAGTCTCCCACCTAACCAAATGAATCCTTTTACCCTCTTCACATCCTTCCCAAAGAAAATCTCTCATCAGCTGCTCAATTTTCCTTGCAATGCTAACTGGAATTTTGAAAAGGGACAGGAAATAAATAGGAATAGAGCCTAGTACTGATTTTACCAAAGTATATCTCTCCTCCTCCCCCTACTAGACAACAATGCTAGCTTCCATCCCGCCAATCTTTTCCCAATTTTGACAAGAACAACCTCCCAAAAGGACGCCAATCTAGGATCTCCTCCCAATGGAAGCCCCAAATATTTGAGAGGAAAGGAATCAATGGAACACCCCAACATATCTGCCACCCTATGCACATAGCTATTTTCCAAATTAATATCCACAACACTACTCTTGTTGAGATTGACCTTGAGGCCTGACATAATTTCAAAAATTCTCAGAATCTTTAGTGAACTCCCTACCTCATCTTCCTCATTTGATGAGAAGAATATAATATCATCCGCAAATTGTAAGTAACTCCAATCCTATCCCTCCCTATTACAAAACCCTTAATGACACCCTTATCCTTAGCTACATCAATAATATTATCTATAGTTAGCTATTATTTACATATAAATAAATTTAAGTATTATTTACATTATTTAAATATATAAATAATATATTTATCTTATTTTTTATACACATTTTTACATTATTTAATGTATAAATAATATATTTATTCTATTATTTAAATAAATGTTAAATGAGCCGAGCTAACGAGCCGAGTTTTAGTATGTTTGGGATCGTTTATTAAAATTTTAACGAACTCAAGCTCAAACTCAATAAAAAATTAACGAATTGAGTTCAATCAAGCTGTTACTGAGTTGAGCTCGAGCCTGTTCACGAGCAATTCTGTTCATTTACAGCCCTATGCTTGACAGCCCAATTTTTTACCACTGGACCAAGCAATAGCCCCTTCCCTATAATTGATCTATAAATTTTTATTTACCATGTATTTTCTCTTTTTTATGGAAAGTGGAAATATAAGCTAGTGATCATTTCAAATATGCTTCCATCCATCATGGTATTATAATTGTATTCATCTTTGCATTTTGTTGCTTATAAATATGAAATGGATGTGCTTCTATATTTGTGCAGTCAACTTGTATTTACGGCATTGGGTTGTATTATGTGAATAAAAAATAAATTCCAGATTGTGGGTGTATGTTTCTAATTAAAGGCAGGTCTGTAATATATCTGTTGTGCATAGTCATGTATGTATTTTTTGGTGATTAAAAACTTGAGTTTCCATCCACAGGTTGTTAGTTCTTTGAATGCGCACTCAGACTCTATTGAATGTATCGGGCTTGCAATAAGGTACAAACTAAGAGATTTTATTTAATTATTAATTTCTTCTGTGTTTTGTCAAGAAAATAGATTTATATGCATTAAGGTGTATTACCTAATTAATGGCATGAACAGATGAACACAACACAAGTTTATAATAATAATTTTCCAATCTTTGGTCAAGAATGCATCAACCAACCACTATTTATTCGTGTTTTAGGATTGTTTGAATTTTCAACTCTTGGAAATCTAGTAGTCAAGATGTTTCAATAATATATGAGATAAAAATCTCTATGAATTACCAAGTTCAATGGTAGATGCAATTAGAATGGTGTCTTGGTGTGTATCAGAGATATGATACAAGAAAGAAGAGAAAATACAAATGCACATGTTATAGGATGCCAGCTTCCTTCTTTTTGTCTGCAAGTCTTTACATATTGATATGGGAAAATTGGCACATGGGACCTCTCTTCACCGCTTGGGGAGGTAGCTTGCCAATCAAAATTGGCACATCTGAACTTGCCTCCTGTGAATGAGTCAATTTTGGATACAATGACCAATTTGAAACAAGAAAACATATAGATTTAAATATATGTTTAAGCTGTCAAGGTCCCTCACTCTGCATTTAAACACGTGCTGAACCTGACTTATCAATTCTTTATTTACCTATTCCAGGTCAGCCATCAAATAGCATGTAATGGTTATTTTCACCTTTAACTGGTGTTTGTGCAATCTTGCCATGTGGATTTTCTGTGCAATTATATGTTTTAGCTAACTCCCAATTTATTAAAAACCTTGGGGATGAATAATATAGTATTTTTGTTTCTTAATTGGTGTCGAGAATGCTGATTATGCAAATAATGCTTCTGACCATATAAGAAGTATTCCTATTTAAGGATGTCAAATAGAATTTGCTAAATCATCTTTAGGTGTTTCTTGCCATCTTTTCTTTACTCGAAGGATTGAAACCCTTTGAAGGAAGTCGAGATAGCTCTTGACTTTTGAGTATGTTTTTTTTCTCCTTTTTTTAAGGGTTAATTGCACTTCAACTCCTCCTGGTTTTACTCAAAAACACTTTACCTACCTGAAAGTATAAAAATGTATACACAACCTCCTTGTGATTTGAAGTAAAAAGTGAAACTAACAGAATCAGTTATCTATAACAATGCGTTTTTCTCAGTTAACCATGTGTGTGTTAATTGTGCATTGATATATTTTGAGAGTCAAATTACTATAGTGCCCTTATTTCTCTGCTCCCTCTCTCCATCCCTCTACAACAACAGCAACAGTAGCCTCTGCCATTCCATCACCTTCTGTTTTGCTTTCTTTCCCTTCTCCAGAGAAGCCTTCACCAACAATTCAACACCCACACCCAACAGTAATGCCAGATAAACCCCATCAACTTGTCACTCTATCTTGTTCTCACTGCTACACTCTTCCACCACACTGATAGTAGCTCCATTAAGAGCTCATGAAAATAAATGTTCTTTTGCAGAAAAATCAATTTGGTGGTTGATTGACATCACACACTTTTTTGAATCACATTAATTGATATAATCGTCAAACAGTTTGAAAAACCTGTTTTATTTGAAAAGCATATTATCAGTAATTGATATAATGAGTTGAACTTTTCTTCATATACATAGATAATATAGGACTTGGATGGGATTGTGTGCCTCAGAATAGGCCATCCAATTTATGATACAAGCTGGAATTTTTTTATAAAAAGAACAAAAAATATTATATATAACATAATAAATCATAAATTGATTATAAACAGGACATGTACTTTGTGTATTATCAAGACATCATGTTCGGGATAACATATAGGCAGTATGTAGAAGCTTCGAATTAAGAATAAAATTGCAAAAGTTCAACCTATTGTCTTGGTTGCTTGATCTATCTCTCTAAATATTTGCAATTCATTATATATGAGACCCAGATCCATCATTTTTAAAAATAAAAAAAAAGAAAGGATTTTGGAAGAGTTGTGATGTTATATAGTTTCTATAATGTGGTTTAGTTTCAGGAGAGGACAAAGGAGAGATGGTGATGGTAATGGTACAAAAAAGAAAATTAGGGTAATATTGACTTTTTGTTGAAGTCATTAACAGTTAGGATTTACATTTTAATCCAAAGTACAAGAGGGTTATGTGCACAATTTTAAGTTGAAGTGTTTTTTGACAAAATTACGAGGGGGTAAAATGTAATTAATCCTTTTTTTTAGGGCAAAATCCATTATACCTCTCCGCGGTATGGCTTGATAGAATTTTACCTCCCTTTCTTTTAAAAATAAGCATATGTCCCTCATATGATTTTGGACTTAAATGCAACCATTAACACTGTTAACTATAAATGTGAAATGACTATAATACCTTCAAACCCAATATTTTTTGTTATTTTCTTTCTCTTCAATCTCTCATACACATAATTTAATGTCTAGCATTAATTCAATTAAATTACAATTAATTATAAATTCTTAATTATTTATTGCAGTTCTTAAATTTTTATTATAATTTTAATTTAATTATATTTTAGATCACAATTAATCCTAAATTCTTAATTATTTATTATAGTTTGTAACTTGTTAATCTAATTTTAATTTAATTATTTTTTAGATCAATTCTTAATTATTGTTTGTTCAGTTATATTTTAATCAATTCTTAATTATATTTTAATTTAATTTATTTTATTTTAATTAACATATTAATCTAATTTTAGGTTTGGAGAAAATGGAAGTAAAATTGTCCATTTGTTGTATTAATTTCATTCTATCTTTTTAGAAAACAAAATCCACTCTAAATGGTGGGTAATATCTTCCGTTAGTTTGAATGGAAAAACTAACAGTACACTTTAGTTCAAAACCATATGGGGACTTTCTGGTTATATTTGAACGATTGGTGGTAAAATGCTCCACAAGGAGGTAAAATGAATTTAACTTCTTTTTTTTTTTGGGTAAATTTATCCATTGTTGCGTACACCAATCATGTGTCCTAAATGAGCTAACATGATTAAAATTTGCATGACAGCTCCCCTTGGGCTGCAACAGGAAGCATGGATCAGAAGCTCATTGTTTGGGATCTGCAGCATTCATTGCCCCGCTGCACGTGTGACCATGAGGTTTGTTTGGCATTCTGCTTTGTGTTTTTCTTTTTCCCTGAAGATGCTGGATTTTAGTTTTGAATAACTAAAAAATAAAAATCATTTTGGCACATATGATGTGATTGACCACCTAGTTTGTATAAACTTGGGGGGTTACTACATTTCTATCACCAGCTATGAAGTATAGACACGGACATGAGACACAAATACGGCACGACATGAACGCTTTGACATAGTTAATTCCAAAAAAGTAGGGGCACAAACGGTTTGGACATGCCACAAATAATTATATCTAATCTAGGAATATATTATAACATGTAGTTATATATGTGCATAATATATACCAAAATAATTACTTCATACTGTAAATTTTGTATCTAATTCTCTTAAATTAATTTTTAGATTACTAGACAATAATACTTAAAAATTTGACAAATTATAGCAAACATAATTAATTATAACATTTCCCTCATCATCCTAAGCCATCTGTTAATATATTTACTTATCTTTCTCATTTAATTTTATGTGAAACTTCTATTGGATTGTTCTTAAGAGAGAAATTTATTACAGTTATAAGATATTAATGTCAAATTTTTAAACTTTAAAAATCATAAGTTAGTAAATGTCCATGAAGTGTTGGATTCATGTTTATTTTTTAGTGATAGACATGGTCAAGAAGTGACAGACATGTCACAAGGAAGTGCCGGGCACATGTTTAAAATTAAGATTTATATTTATTTTTATTATGAAGACGGAAAAAAGACTATCAGACATGTATTTGAAAGTGTTCGAAGTATCTATGGTTCTTAGATCACTGGTTATCATTAAGAGTGTTTCTTGGGTGCAGGATGGGGTCGCATGCTTGTCATGGCTAGGTGCATCAAGATTCTTGGCTACAGGTTGTGTAGACGGGAAGGTACGATTGTGGGACAGTCTCTCTGGAGAGTGTGTGAAAACCTTCAGTGGCCACTCCGATGCCATTCAGTCGCTGGCTGTATCTGCTAACGGAGAATTCTTGGTTTCTGTTTCGATTGATGGAACTGCTCGAGTATTTGAGATTGCAGAATTTCGATAGAGAGAACGAGTAACATTCATGTGTTGTAAGTTACTCAAATTATCTTTTTAAGTGTTCACTTACTATATATTATGGTGAACTAAAAGTAACACATTTTGGGATTTATTAACATCATGTTACTTGTGATCTGCTGTATAAATTTGGTTTAAGTCTTGTGCATTAATCAACTTCTTTCTAAAGTTTTAATCATTAGATTTGCTTGCATTTACGGTGCAATTTTTTTTTTTTTTATAAAATTAAATAGCCATAGCCATCAAGTTAAAAAAGTTACAAGGACATAAAAGTTACGAAGTGCATAGAAAATGAAGGGTATGGTCCTTATATAAATTTATTGTGATTTGGAGAGAGATTATTTTCTATGCTAGAGATGGTAGGGTAGTGGTAGAGGTGGCACCGACACGGGGGATGGCAGAAGGTGGTTGAGGTGGGTGGAGTTAAGGTTGGAATTAATTAGGATCTTCAAAGAAGAAGAATAAAATTTAAATTTAAGAATGAGGTGTTTAAAGAAATAGAGAGCTCAAACATATTTTTGAGATACATTTAGAGGCACCCTACCATAATCAAAATGGAACTTATGCATGGTTGGGGAGGCGGAGTGTCACGATCCAAACCCGCCCCTATAGGTTTAGTATCGTAACCGGCCAGTAATCCGTGATTACCGAAGGTCTGCTTAACAGTAAAGACAGTAATACAGAGTATAGGGACTAGCGGAAGCCAAAACAGTAATAAAAGATGTCCAATGAGCTGTGACAGTCTGTATGCAAAAAAACTTTTCCGAACATATTCACATTGATAAGCAAAACATATATATACACCATATGTACAAACATTCAGGTTATGGATCAAATCCCTAATTAGCACAGTACAGCACAAGTCTTAAACAGTAGTACAAAACAGAGACGGAAGGGTAAAACTAGGACACCCTAAAACAGCCTTAGTTCGGTTAGACTGCTCGGTTAGACTTGGAATCTCGAGGTGAGGCACAATGGTTGGCTTCACAAAAAGGAAGTTAACTCGACGCTCCTAGCTCCTAGCTCCTAGCTCCGGTCTGGTGCCTGGACACCTACATATAAATATAAACAGTGAGCTAAAGCCCAGTGAATAACAGTTGGGTAAAGAGGTTAAGAATGAATGTCCTTTCAGTAAATAAACAGTCATAACAGTCACTTAGAAACCATAGCAGTCATATGTGGTGCATCCCATAGCAGAACAGTACAGTAAGTCTTAACAGACCGAACAGTTAGTTGATGGCCATCATAACAGTAAACAGTAGTGGTTCCAAACATGGGAACCGACAGAGATCTCTGTGACAGTAGCAGTAACAGTAATTTGTTATGGATGCCACGAATATAGTTTACAAATAGGACAAACATTCATTCATTAAACAATAACGTTTCAGTAAACAGAACAGTTGATCATTCAGAAAATATTCATAATTGAACATATCTTTACAATATTGTTACTTACAGAGCACTGGGCTATAAGCAGCTAATGAGCGTCCTCAGATGCCAACCCTACACAGTTACAGAACGAACACACACTAAGTTTCACACTTGGGAATCAATAACTTAGTCCCTATCTTGACTCGGTGTGGTTCTACATTGATAACCTCATTAAGATGCCTTAAACTAGGCTTAAGAATGCCTAGGATGAAATGAGGATGCAAAGATGCACTTCAAAACACTTTTCAAAATTTTCAGAAAACAGGGGTCTCGCTCGAGTGTGTCTTTCTACGCTCGAGCGTACATACAGACAAAGGATCTCCGTTCAAGCGTGACTTCCTTCGCTCGAGCGGACTGCAAACTTCATGAAAAGTACTGAATATATGCAATTCACGCTTGACGAACGCTCGACCTTCACTCGAGCGTGAGACTCAGGTCCTCGCTCGAGCGTGAACTCTCCCGCTCGAGCGGACTGTAAAACACATGAACTTTTGGGCATATGCATTTCAGGCTGAAGCGCTATCCTCGCCGGTAAGTGCACGACGGAAGGGCCTTTCGGCGTGAAGTCTACGCCGGCGTGGGTTCAAAATCTGGAATTTTCAGATTCATCCCCAAGCACAAAACTCAAGCATTTAAGCCTCAAACTCGATCCTTTTGGGCTAATTTTATGAAAAAACACTTTAAACTCATAATATAACATGTTTTGAAGATTAATTTGTAAAATCAAAACCCAAGGGCGAGGCAATTGAATACCATTTCCAAATAAACTTCAAGAACAAAGCTCAAACACAACATGCATGTATTCAATTAAATTCAAAACTTCAAATACATGGTCAAATAACTCAATCATTCCAACAACATGATGAATTCTTGAACTTTAATCAAAATATGAACATGCATGTAGCAAATTTCATGCAAAAGACCTCAAAACTCAAGGATGTGTACATACATGCATGAATTACTGCTCAAATTCAACTCTTTAAACCAATTCTTGACTTTAAACTCTAAATTAACATGAACCATGCAATAAACAACTCAAATTCACAAATGAGAGGATGAAATCTCTACCTTAGGTCTTGAATTCAAGATATACAAGCTCAATTATGCAAATGCTCTTCAATTCTACTAAAATTCCAAGCAAATCTCAAATGAAATCAAGTTTTTCTCCTAACTCCCTCTCTCTTTTGGTTGGTCTCAAGAACAGGATGAAGAAATGATGCATCAAGTGTGTGAGTTAAGTCCCACACAAGATTTGTAAAGTGGCCCACTAGATGGCAAAATGGTAGTAAATGCAAACTAATGTAATTTAACTCTATTTAATTCTAATTTAAACATTCCAAATCAAATTTAAATTAAATCTACCATAAAATCACATAAATTCTAACTAGCATATAACGCTAATCAATTTCTGGTTCGGTTGTCGATAAGATCTTCAATTCGCAGTTCAAAGTTAAAACATGAACAGATTCATTCAGAAATCAAATAGATAGAAATGCATTCAAAACAATACACTCATACAATCAGTTCAGAATTTTATTCTTATCAGTTACTTATCATGTTCAGTCATAATTTAACAATAATCAGAGGTGAGGGTTGTCACACGGAGATTAGTGGAAAGTGGATTTTTTGAGAATTGATGTTTTTAGAGATTTTTTTTTTTTTTTTTTTTTTCTTTGAAGCCAATGTTTTTAGAGATACTTATTATAGGGAATTTATAATTAAATTAATTAATAGTAACTACTAATAAGTCCTAACAGTTGGACTTAATTTTTATTAAGTTTTCAATAGTCCTAGTAAAATCGTTGCTAAACATAATTTTTTGTGATGATTTTTTTACATGTCGCAAAAAATTGATAATTAGTGATTTTTTTTTTGTCTAAATTTTTATGAATTCTCACTAAAACTTATAATTAGTAATATTTTTCTATGATAAATTTTTTAAACAGTCGCTAAAAGTTGAAAATAGTGATATATTTTGTAATGATTTTTTAAATTTATAATTAGTAACATTTTTTGTAATAAAATTTTTAAATGGTTGCTGAAAATTAATAATTAGTGACGATTTTTTTTATCAAATTTAATAGTATTTGATAAAAAAATGTCATTAAGTATCATAAGATCTATTTGACAATAAATTCACCAATTAAAACCTATATTTAAGTCCCCATATTAAAATTCTATACACTAATTTTATATTAAAATTATATCTATTTATATGACTATTTTTTGCATTTTGTTTGGTTGGTATGCCCCTCCCCCTCCAAAAAAAAAAGGAAGAAAACATGGCCTTTACATTGCCTAGGTGGATTGATATGTATCTAACTAAAAGATTGCACGTCTCTTAGAGCATCCACAGTAGAGCTGTTAGAGCATGTGTTAGTGTCAGTTGTTACTTTTTAGCCAGCCATTTTCTATTTGTGCTCTCACAGTAGAACTGCTAGTAAGTGTGTTAAAGTTGTCAGTTGTTAACTTGTGTGTTAACTGTGACTAGCATTTTAGCTAGCGAAAGGAAGAGAGAGGGGACGTGGAAAGTGTCGTGGGTAGTCCGGCCGGTCATCCCCCGGACGTTCGGCCCCTTCAAGAAAAAAAAAAAAAAAAAAAAATTTGCAGTGAAGAAGAGCTCTAAAATTGCAGTGAAGAAGACTTGAAGAAGAAGACCTGTTGGAAGTTATTTATATATATAATATATTCTCAACAAAAGAAGACGACTTGTAGGTAGTTATTTATTTATTTTATATATATATACACTTAACACATATCTTAACACATCCATTGTACCACTATTCACTCCCTAAAATTAACAAACCCTTAACACATCTTAACACACATTTTTGGGCCCCACTTTTATCACTTTTTGTCATATAACACACTTTAACAAACAATTTTAGTCATCCCATTGTGGATGCTCTTAGATAGACCTTTGCTAAGTATTAAAGTAGTCAACAATAATTGAGACCCATTTTTTTGGAGACCTCCACAACCCCTTTGAATCTTAACCATAGATGGTGTGGGCCCTGCACATACATCAGTGAGTCCTACATATACATCAATAGTTAAAATTCAAGGGGGTGGTGGGGGTCTCCAAAAAAAGAGGGTCCTAAGCATTTTTCTAAAACAGTTGTTATCTTTATGCTACGTGTGTGGCTGGGGGATATAGGGAATGATTTAAAAAGAAGAAGGAAAAATATGTATGAAATTAGGTAAAATGTAAGTATATTTTATTCATATTTCACCTATTTTTTTTCCATTTATCTTTTCACATCCCTCTTCAAATTCTCTAACTAAACACAATATTAGTGGATTTTTTTATGTGAAATTTTTAATTTCAGGTCCTAGACTCTAAATTTAAAAAAAAAAAAAAAATCAATTTTAGAAATGACCTAATATGCTCAATGACATGATATAATTAGACAAGGAGAAATTCGTAGCTTGAAAGTTTGGGCTTGGCCCGAATCCGTGGACTCACGTGCCTACATATACCAATGAAAAATGGTTGAGAGCACTAAAAATGGTACTCTAATAGCATCACTAATGATGTAATAGTGGAACTCCTATGTCTTGTTTTTTTTTTTTTGATTGATATTTTCAATACATTAATTAGTACTATTAGTAATATTTTCTCTAGTGGCATGAATCATTGTTGATATATCAATATCAATATCTCTCTATCAATATATCCTTCACTCTGTCTCTCAGACCCAAATATTGTTTTCTTTCCTATCGCGCTCTCATCCTCTCCGATGCAAACGACGGCCATTCAACTCATCTCCGACGCGTACATCTGACTCGACGCATCCAACGACACAGACATCCGACTGGTTTGACAGCCAAAAACTTCTTTCATCTGACGCAGAAACTCCTCTCAGCCAGAATGAAGGAAAACCACCACAACCATGCGTCTTGTAATGAAGGAAAACAGAGCATGGTGTTAAAGAGACAACTTGGTTTCTTTTTCTCATGTGTAGTTGGACATTTAACTTCAAATGTATCGCTAAGCACATATGCCTATTAAAGTTCAACTAGAATAAAAGAAAAAGCAAAGAAGAAAAAAAGGAGCTGCTATGGATTCAAAAGGTTTTTCACCTTTAAATTACATTATAATTTCAATAATCTAAGTATGGCTATACGTCATTTGAAATTAAATTTGAATAAAAATAGAAACAATAAACTAATCATGAACTATGGAACCCATGATTTATGAAAATTACAGTTTTGAGGGATTGAATTAAATAAAGGGGAAGATGAGTGGTCATCTCCTAATAGACACGTTCATCTTTCTCAGTCAACTGAACAATGCCATCAAGCACAAGAACTTTTCCATATGGCAAGTCATGAAATTCATTCATTCAGTAATACAAATATGACAGAGATGATGAAATTCATTCATTCAGTAATTCTTTATGCCAGGTCTTGTTCATTGTACTAATATCTTTTGCTTTATAATGAAATGTCAATATGTGAGTATACGATATGCTCTTGGGTGGAACAAAAACAACCTCCAATGCTATAGAATTTGCCATGGCAGAGAAGATGGTGGAGATTCCGAATAGAGTGGACAGTGGTCTCGATGGTTAGCGGCTCTCATCGGTGAACACCCAGGTCGGTGGTCGTCGATGAAGATTCCAAACGAAGGAGTGCTCCGTTCTGCTCTGCGCTAGGTCTGGTTCCCCACTCTCTCCCTCTTCTCCTCTCTCTTCTCTTTTGTTTTTGTTTAACAAGCGCGTGGTCAACCCAGGGGTGGGTGGCCTTGTGGTAAGAACATGGGGATTAAGCCCCCAGGTCATGAGTTCAAATCCCCCCAGGCCAATTTCCTGGGCATAGCATAGTTGGTTAGGAGGTTGGACCTCAAGTTGTCTAACCAACACTTGGTTAGGAGGTTGGACCTCAAGTTGTCTAACCAGCACTTGGTGTAGGTTCAATGCTCTCCCGCTGTGCGAGTCTTGACTTAAGCGGAGCTTGTCTTGAGAGGTCGGGACAAGTTTCCAAATTATAGTCTCCTCGCTCGGAACGGCTAATAGGACACCTTGGTGATCTCTACAAAGGGGCACTGCCTTGGACCTGCGGGAGAGTAGGGAGGATTTTCCTGTAACAAAAAAAAAACACGAAAATATTTCGAGCCATTCGGGATAGAAGTTCCAAGCTACCCAGCGGAGTAAATGCCAAATATTCAAGTTTGTTTGTTTATTTGTTTGTTTCTTTTAACGGAGCTCGAAACGCTTACAAAAAATGCTTTGGTTTGAGTCTCTTGCTAGGTATACGGTCCATGTATGGGACACTTAACAACATTGTGGGAGATGCCACTCTCTTATGTGTATCCAGATCTAGCCATAAGATAATGAGTAATATTGAGAATATTAAATTTTTTATTAAATAAATGATCAAATGTTTCATATTGGTTTAAGATTCGTAATTTTTGATAAAAAATTTGAGACCTAAAATATTTTCCTAAGATAATTAGTAGGCATCAACCCTGAAGAAAAAGTTGAAAATGAAGAGAAATGAAACCTAAGATCTCTTATTTTGCATGAGAGCCCCAGGTGGAACCCCTTAATTTATGACTATTTTCCCAAAGTTTATAGAATGATTTTTTATTTTAAAGTTTATTATTGGCTTCTCACAATATAAAGTTTAACCGATCGTTAACTTTAAAATCTTAAAATTAGTCAAGTTGTACATAAATTGACTCGAACACTCACTTTTTAGAATATATATATGTCATGATCCGAACTATTCACATCTTACTTTTTGATTGGCAACTATTTACATATTATTTAATAGGATCAATTATATTAATTTGATATGTAAATGTCATTCTTTATATTTTTATTCTAAAAATTCTAAAGGTATTTTTTTATTTATATAAATTAATATTATTAACCAACTAGATGCATTAAAATGATAGTCTAATAATAAATTGTACATTAAGGTCATGTTTGATTCACAAGATTAATAGTGAAGTATTAATAATCTTATTAAATTAGTGTGGTATTCACTATCCAATTGGATTAATATCCATTGGATTAATAATCCCACCCCTACCCCATTACTAATAATCCTACAAATTTGTTGGATTAATTATCCGTTGGATTAATAATCCTAAACCAAAATGTTAAAACAAACATAGGATAATTGGGCCCACGGATTAATAATTCAAATTCCATACTCTAATCCACCCAATCAAACATGTCCTAAGACCGCATTGCACCGAGATCCTAATTATATAGAGCAAAATTATACGAAAGAATTGAGATATTTTTACCCAAATAACTTCTTTTTTTTTTTTTTTGCTAACTTCTTTCAGTATGTTGTTTTCTGTTTACAAAAAATAGAAAATAAGTTTTTATTTTTATTTTTTGTAAAAAATTTAAAATAAAAACTTGTTTGATGTACAAAAATATGTTGAAAAAAAGAAAAGAAAAAAGAAACATGTTTTTTGAGTTGCCATGGTGGTTCGAGGTGAAAGGTGGCCATTGGAGTTGGTAGCCAAAGTGTCACAGGTGGTCGGCCGCCAGTGGTGGCCTGAGGTGGATAGGGACGGAGGAGAGAGTTATTTTATAAACAAGTGAAAATGCTTTTTCTTTTTTTCTTTTTTTTTTTTAAATTTTGAAAATTTTAAAATCAGTTTCACTTTTAAAAAAAAAAAAAAAAATACTAAATCATTTTTTGTTTTCAGTTAAAAAAAAAAGTGAAAACGAAAACAGAAAAACAGAAAAGGAAAGTGTTAACAAACAATAAAAAATTCCAACTTCAACCCTGGATATAAATGGGAAAAACATGGGAACAGCAGAGAGATATTTAAGCAGTCATAAAGGCATAGAAGAATCAAAGACACCAAAAAACAAAAGCCAAAAAAAAAAGAAAAAAGGGGTTTCATTAAAGACAAAGGTCTGAGCTATTCACGTTTGTGACAGAGGCCTTCTTCAATTGACTTATGCCAGTGGTAGTGTGTTCTTCATCTTCATCTTCAACTTCAACTTCAACTTCATCTAATGTTCCCAAGTGCCTGTCCACGTGAACTCCCTCATTTCATCTAATAACCCCCTTTTTTCACTTAAAAAGTAAAAGTAGTCTACCTGTACAAAAAGTACCAGATACACACCGTATAGATGTATGATATAATATTTGTAATTATAAATATAAAATTTTGTTCGCAAGTGTAAATGGTGAACACATTAATGCTGTGTTTGGTTGGGAAATTTGGAGAGGGATTTGAAAAAAGAAAGGGAAAAGGTGTGTGAAACTATGTGAAATATAAGCATGTTTTATTCACATTTCACCTACTTTTTTCATTTTCCTTTCCAAATCCCTTCCTAAATCCTCCAACCAAACACAACATAAGTCACATTTATGTCTTAATCAAATTAAATCAAACCAAATCTTAAATCTCATCGGTCATATTTGTGTCTTACTTAATAAAATTCTTTCTCTTCATGTATAACACAACTAATTTCCATATACATACCTACTTCAAAGTTGGCTAAAAAGCTAACCTATTAGCTAAAAATAATAAGGCTTATTTTAGAAATTAGCTTTCAATAATTTTTTTATTTTTTATGAAAATATATGTACAAAAGTAGAGAGAATAATTAAGTAGTTTTTTTGACTTTTAGCTAAATGGTGGATTCCCAAATAGGCATACATCTACCAAAAATAAAAAATAAAAAATAAAATTTAATGCTAAAAAAATTAGTTATTTTGGTATATTACTAGTTTCTTCTTTTTTAATGACTTTTAGAGTGGTTAATTTTTATTTTTTAGTTAGTGCCAAAGAAATCCTAATATATATTGTCATCATATCATTTTGTTATACATGACATTCTATCTTTAAAACCTTTGTCGTCCGTGTTTTAAAATTTTCACTACATCATATGGTTGAGATTGTATTGAGAATAGTGATTTCAAAATATAAGATCCTGGATCGTTTTCATTAAGGGTTTGAATATATGAAGTTGGGTCCACGAAAAATTATGTCATACAAGTATTAGATGCGTTTACAATACGGGTACCAGTGGATGCACGGTGAGTAAATATGCATTTGATACTTTAAAAATAAAGAATGTTGGGTACAACATGAGTACACAGTATGTAATTTTGTGGGTATGCCAAGGTATAAATATATATTTAAAATATATATATAATGGTATTTGAGTAAATATATTATCTCTTATACCAAAAAATAAATAAAAAAATAAAAGTATTTATGCAATTGTCACAATTTTGAAATAACATTCTTTAGACTTCTATTTATATTTCTACTTTTATGAAAATACCTACTTGTATCTTAATTTTTAGGGTAAATTATACTTACATTCCTTGAGGTTTAGATTTAATACATATCACTCCCTGACGTTTGGGAAATTACACTAACCCTCTGTCATTGTAATTATTTAGACGGAATAAAGACATTAAACTCATGCACTCTCTCTTTTTTTGTTTTGCTTTATTTTCTCTTTTTTTTTTTCCATTTCTTTTACTCTTTTTTTTTTAATGTAATTTCCTCTGTTTTTCTACTAGGAGTTGTTACCTTTTATATAAGTAGGAGGGCATGTGAAATGAGACTATTAACCACGGGAGTAGAAAATGTAATTTTCAAAATATCAAGAAATGGGTAATAATTGAATCAAACCTCAAGGAGTGTCAATGTAATTTATCCTAATTTTTATTACTTTTGCCATATCAACCTACCAGCTCATCCGTACCCATACCTGTAGTACCTGTGCATATAGTAAAAATTGTTTGTATGTAGAAACGTGAAGTACTTGTGCTTATAGTAAAATTTGTTTGTATGTAGAAATGTGAAAGTTTAAAACCTGAAAGAAATTTTGATGGCTCACCAAAACATGTGAAACCCTTCAAAATGTGGCCATGGATCATGTGAAGTACTGCATCAAATGTACATCCTAACATTTAAAACCAGCCCCCCCCCCTCCTTTTTTATTTTTTATTTAATTTCCCATATATATGTATATATATATGGTTTAACTTTGTCCATTGATCACATTCCCTACCAAACTCCTCTTTCTTGGTTTTGAAAATGTCCTGTACTTTCCCTTCCTAATGTAACAACACATCTTCAAAAGTTTCTCCTACTTTTGTGTGTGCTTTGTTTGCTTCAACAACATATACAAATAGAGAGAAAGAGAAAGAGAGAGAGAGAGAGAGAGATATGAAGAACATGAACACCTTGTTCACCATTGCTATCCTCATCATGGTGCTAACAGTTGCTAAAAGCCTCAGGCCTCATCATTGTGAGCACATTTTATCTTTGAAATTATGATTTTTAATTCTTACTCTCTCTCTCTATATATATATGTGTGTACTTACATTTAATGGTTTAATTTTTTACTTAGATATATCAGGAAACTTTAATGGAAAAGGTACCTATAGTGGAGATGGAAGTAACATGTACCCCGAGGTTTGTTTGCCAAAATGCCTTTCTTGTTGTTTATAGTGGACAATAATACATTTAGTAGTATTTTGTACTACCAAAAATAAAACTCAATTCAAAAAATATATATATATATATATTTTACATCAAAAAAAAAAAAAAATTCTGCCTAAACAGAATTTAAAACCAAAACATAATTCATTATAGACTCCAACCCATATGAGAAAATTATTATGTAGTTACAGAAAATCGTTAGTCATTTATATGAGTTACTTACAGTTTATTATTTTGAGAGTTTGTGTTAGATTATTTAATACAGTTTTTACTTACAGTTTGTTAGATAAAAATAGTTTAATAAGTTAATTATTTGGAAGTTGAGTTAGACATGTTTTTAACTTGTGTTTTTTTTATTATCAACTTTTAACATACAATAAATTATACCAAACAGGCACATTATCTATCTGGAACTCCTGATAAATAATATTTCCCACTTATTTAACAAAAATGGTTAGCAATGTCACATCCATAAAGTTTTCTACTATGTCAATTGTTGAGAGCACTTGCATGATCAATAATACAAAATATTTCAGAATTATTGAATAATTATTCATATGTTGTATGGCTTTAATACTCTAGTGCTAATTTGCTTTCGTATGTGTGTGTGTGTTTTGTTAATAATCTCAGAATGAAGCAAAGGTAGTAGAGCTTGGGATGGAACTATACCCAACTGGTTCAACCTTGCCAGACTGTTCCCATGCATGTGGACCATGCTTTCCATGCAAGAGGGTGATGGTTAGCTTCCAGTGTGCTACTGAGTCCTGCCCTATTGTTTACAGGTGCATGTGCAAAGGGAAATACTACCATGTTCCTTCCAATTGACAATGCCCAACAAACATGGTTTTAAATAGCCGTTTTCAAATTCTTAAAAGATGTCACGGAATTAATGGATTAGTGTTGTTGCTGTTTTGTAGTGATGAATTCAAAGTTTGTGTGTTAGTTTGTATCTCAGAAAAGAAAAAAAAAAATGAAGTGTTAGTAAGAGAGATTTTAGTGTGAGCTTCCCTTTTTGTCCAATTGGGAAGTTTGTAAATTGTAGTACGATAGTACGAATTTTGCGAGTTTGGTTGGTAGGTGGAGAAATAGAATGTGTTCTTTTTTTGCTAAAATGCTTGATCTCATAGTGTGTGTTCAATTTAATTTAATTCTATTTGTGTGTGTGGAGTGGACTTGAATGTGCTTGGCTTACTTATCCACAAAGGGTGATGGAGATTGGAATTACTTATTCAATTTTATGGGATTGAAAGTAGAAGATTATTTTGTCTTTTTAGTCTATAAAAAATGAATTTTTTTTTTTATTTATAATTTTATAAATTTAATCACAATCAATTAATACCATTACACTAATAAACAAATGAATGAATATCTTCTACTCAATAACAACATGCTAATATATAATTATATCATTCAATTAGATAATACTCGTAATCTCAGTCAACTTAATCCGTAAAACAGACATTGTAATTAGTTATAGCTGTCAACTTAACGTATAATTCCTATAACCAATTTTTAAATTAATTATTACAAAACAGACTCTCAATATTCATTTTTATTTTTTTGTGCAATTTTGTATAACCATAAATTTTTATAGCGTTTATTGTGTAATCTAAACATTATTTTAAAGTCTCCCATTTCATCTCTTAATGTATGATGTATAAGATATGTTTCAAAATTCGTGTGAGAGTTTAATAAGATTGTATATTATATATGACATCAAGTTTTATGTGAAATATACAATACAATTAAGCTTCAACAGAATCCTTGAAAATTTAATATCTAAACTATATTCCCATTAAATAAATATATGAAAATACAAAGAAAAGTTGGGTTAAAGTATTATTATGAAATGTCTATATAAAAGTATTTGATTCCCATAAGTGGATCCGTGGCGCAATGGTAGCGCGTCTGACTCCAGATCAGAAGGTTGCGTGTTCGATTCACGTCGGGTTCAATTTCCTATTTTTTTGGGACATCTTTTTATTTTATGATTTTGCATAAATTATAAATACATCATTGAGAATACAAATTATCCTTAGTAATTTAAAAAATTACAATTACCCGCTTGTTAAAATTTTTTATTTAATAGAATTAAACTTTTAACTGCATCCAATACATAATAAAATTATTTAAATTATTAATTAAAATATATTTATGATATTATTAAAAATGATTAATTGATTTAATATTTTATTAATAAAATGATTTATTTGTTATGAAATTAAAATTTCAAAAGGTGTAATGTAATTTTAAAAATTACAAGACACAATTGATATTTTAAACAAATTGTATTTATAATTTTTTCATTTTTTTTTTTCAAAAAAATTTCAAGAATCTGATTACTAACTTAAAACCAGATAGCTGTAGCCTATAGTCTCTTTCTCTCTCTAGCTTAGTATGCAGATATGAATGTTTTATTTTATTTTTTCATTTTATGAAAAAAAAAAAAAAAAATTGATTGGCAAACTACTTTTGAATAGTGATTTAGAAAAAATTTCTGAAAATAAAAAATAATTTTCAAAGTTTTGAAAATTGTTTAAGTGAAGGTGTTTTCAAACTTTGCATTAATTTGTTTTTGAAAACATGAAAATCACTAATGAAAAATGAAAACTGTGTGAGTGATTTTCTGACCACACTGCCCGTTTAGTGATCAGCTGGAGAGCACCGGCAGAATAGATGTCTTCTAGCTAACCTGTAACAGAAATATAAGAATCCCGCGGTGGTTCGCCACCCGGGGGTACTCCGACGATCAAGTCAGTATATCTCTCAAAGATAAATCAATTATTCAACTCACAAGCTTGAGCATAAAAAAGCATACCTTAGACCCATGGGGGTGCCTCTTATTTATAGCCAACTCAATCCCAGTCCCAATGAGAGCCTAACTCCAATGGACTCAGGATTACTGCTAATCTGGGACTCCCAGTGGGATTAGGATAAACTCTCTAAGAGTCTTATCTTTACCCAAACTGAAGTCTTCTCCCAATCTAGGACTCTTGTCCATATCCAGGTTGAGTTCCCTCTTCATTCTAGGACTCTTGTCCCTTATCCACTTATCTCGGATTCCGATATCTTCGGAGATAACCTCGGCCTAGCCGAGATCACCTCGGCATCACGACCAGGACACGTGGCACCTCGGCTGACACGTCGGCGTCACCTTGCCACGTGTTGGTACTCAGAAAATATATCCCCACAACTGCCCCCTAGGTTCTATTACCTCGGCATTCTGAGGTGATGGAACCTACACTGTTCGTTCATCTGTGCCCCTCTGTCCGAGATCAAATTCGCCGACCTCAAAGTTTCTTGGACTTTACTGTCCACTTCTGTTAAGTATCAAGCTTCATGCTTTCCAAGCTATTCGAGATCATATCTTCTAGCCGAGGTTTCTGGTTTCATTAATTTCATAAACTTAAAGAGCTTTGCATCCGTTCTATTCACATCTTCTGGTGAGTTCCCGATTTCCAGTCATCTATTTGACTCTGGCGATTTTCATATCGGCGTTCACTTCACTTGGTAGGTTCATGAACTCTTTGCTTGCTATTAAGCTCAATTTTTCATAACTCTGTTTATTTGCCCTCTGTTGCCTTCTATTTTCGTCTGTTTTCAAGTTTTGAATTGTTTGAATGCCTGGCATTGTTCTTGTCATATCCGCTTTCTGTTGCTAGCATCGTGTTTGGGCCATTGCTTTCTTGTTCTTCACATACTCACTTAGTGCCTGGGCACTTAGCTTTTATCTTTGAACTTTGTCGTTTTCTTGACTCTGATTTTTCTCTTTTTTCATTCAATCCTCTGGCTTTTTTCCTTTCTAGCTCTTTTGTTTAAATCTGTCGTTGTTCCAAGTTTTCAAGCTCTGCAATTGTTTTCGTTCCTCTCATCCGGTGAAGCTTTCGCCGTTCCGTTGTGTCTGCAACCGTTGCCTGACCTTGGTGACCTTCATACCGACTCCCCTTTTCCTGGTAAACCTCTGTTCCTTTCATTCTCAATTCTTCTATACTCTTTCTAAGAAGTTCTGCTTCATTGTTACCCACCATTACTGTTTTACCCGTTGTTTCCAAATCATCTTCTTGAATACACACTGTTCACATATCTGTTGATTTCTGCCACTGTTCTTGGCTTGACACACCTATGCAATCTTTTTGTCTTGCACACTTGCACTGTTTTACCACTTTCTTGCTATTGTTCTTGAGTCTGTATTTCTGTGTCTTTTTCCAAGTTTTTGCTTTCAATCATGCCTTCAAAACTCCGAGGTGCCAATCGCCGAGAAGAGCGTTGATCAAACTCTTCAGGAGATTGATGCTGAGCTCCTAGCTGAGATGGCTGCTGAGAAGTTCCTTTAAACTGTCTTCTGGAGGCGAGACACAACCTGCCGCTAATGCCGAGTAGTTTGCTTCATTCTTGAAATTGATGCCGAGGTAATGGTAGAGAAGCTCCTCCAACTGACTGTTGAACCATCGTTGTTCGTCGAATCAGATCAGTTTGACGTTCTTGCTTTTAGTCCCTAATTCTTTAAGGTCTTCATTCTTTGTACTTTTGTCTTTTTTGTATACGTAATTTTTTGCCTCTGAAAAAATGTCTGTTGTTGGCCGATGCGTCATTGCTTTGTATCTGAACAAGAAATGTTTGTTTCTTTCCTGAGTGTTGAATGCTTTCTTCTGTTTACTGCCTGTATGCTTCCCCATATTTAGAATTTTTTCAACTTTTTTTTGAACATATTCTGCAAATCACTTCGGGGTAGTACACCTCGGATAAGCGTCTCTTCGGAATTATCATCAAGTAGACACCTTGGATCAACATAACCTCGGTACTTTATTTCTACAAGTGTGTTCAGAGGCTTTCAAGTGCTGCTTCCTCATTCTTCTCGGTTGGCTCTTTGCCGACGTCCTCAAGGACTTGCACGTCCTCGTGTCCGATCTCTGCCTTCTCTAGTTTCGTATGATTCTATACCTTAGAAAAAATGTACATGTCTTTCCAAAGTATACCTTAACTGTGCAATTTCCTCGGGGTGTCACACGTTGGTTGTACCCATTGATTTATTTCAGCCTCGGTTTAACACTTGAAAATATTTTTAACAAATATTTTCACAAGTGTTGCTTCAAGACTTCTGTCTTCCATTATCTTCCAAGTCTTGGCAACATGGTTATCTCGGATGACCATATCTTGGAAACGTTTTTCAGTTTATCTCGGCTATACCAAACTTGTAAATTGTTTTAAATTTCAACAAGTGGTAGACTTCACAATCTTCGGTTAACTCATCTTGTAATTTTGCTCAAAAATTTCAACAAGTGTTAACATTCCTTGCTCCTTAATTATCATTCCTTCCCCCTGCATCTTCTCCCTGCCCCCTAATGTGAACATAAGTTGCACTTAGGATCACATTAGGGAAGTTGGCTTTGTACCGTAGTCACAGACCTGATGTGATCTTCTTTCGCCGATGTATTAAAACTTATGGTATTTAATTCGCCCCCTTTAGACCCTCTTTCTCTTGGCCTCTGCAAACTATCATCGCTGTTTCTTGAAGCATTTATTCCTTTCACAATTCTGGTCACCACTTCTGGCGTGCACTTAGTGGTTCTGTTCTAACCAAAACGACGTTTGACTCCGGTGAATCTTTTGCCGACATTTAACTTTGTGCACTCTTTAACTTGTAAATTCTCTTAGAATTTCAACAAGTGTTTAAGTCATTCTTCATTCTCGATTTTAACTCTGCTTGTAAACTTTTCTCGGGTTTCAACATCATCTCGGCTTAACTTCGGTTAAACATCATCTCGGCTTAACTTCGGTTAAGCATCATCTCAGTTTAATTTCGGTTAAACATCATCTCGGCTTAACTTCGCCAAGCATCATCTCGATTTAACCCGGTTAAACGTCATCTCGGCTTTTTGACGTTCTTCCTTTTTTGTCGCTTGTACTCTTGTACCTTTTTGCTTTTCAGACAATGTAAGCTCTACATATGGCCGATGTGCCCCCTTGTTCTTGAATGTCTAATTTAACTTTCCTTCTCTGAATGCTTGTGCCTTTGTCTTTTCTTGACTGCCTTTGCATGATTCTATACTTAGAATATTCTGCGTGACTTTCATTCTTTGCCTTCTTTATGCAATCTTCTCGGGGTTACATACCTCGGGTATAATAACTACAAACTTTACTTCGGCAAGATACTGACCTACAAACTTTTCATGTATTTCAACAAGCATAAGACATATACTATTTAATGTTAACTTTTGCAAACTTTTCTCAAGTTTCAACGAGTGTTTAAACAGTAATATCAGTCTATCCTACTTGTAAATTGCTACAAATTTCAACAAGGATTAACATATACAGTAAACTTTTCTCAAGTTATAACAAGTGTTAAACAATGATCTGCTTAGATTTTGCTTCAACCTGCAAATTGCTGCAAATTTCAACATATGATTTCATGTCGGCTTAACTTCAACTTGTAAATTGCTACAAATTTCAACAAGTGTTAAGCATCTTCTTTGGTTTAACCAACCAGTAGATTGCTATAAGTCTGTAAGCAATAACATCGGCTTCACTTCGACTTGTAAATTACTACAAATTTCAACAAGCGAAGAGAAACAATAATCTCAGCTTATCTTTAACTTGTAAATTGCTACAAATTTTAACAGATGAACAAAATGTCATATATCGGCTTAACTTTACCTTTGTAAATTGCTACAAATTTCAACAAGTATAAATATTACCTCGGCTTAACTTCGATTAAGCATCATCTCGTTTTAACCAACTTGTAAATTCATACAGAACTTCAACAAGTGTTACTCCATGAACTCGATCTATCTTCATCTTGTAAATTGCTACAAATTTCAACAAGCGATAGACAAGGAATGATCTCGGCTTACCTCCAACTTGTAAATCACTACAAATTTCAACAAGTGTTAAGGACTGGTTTCAGCTCAACAGCTTGTAAATTGCTACAAATTTCAACAAGTGATAAGAAATCTTTGTCAGCTTAACAACTTGTAAATTGCTACAAATTTCAATAAGTGTTAAGGAATGGTTTCAGCTCAACAACTTGTAAATTGCTACAAATTTCAACAAGTGATAAGGAATCTTTGTCAACTTAACAACTTGTAAATTGCTACAAATTTCAATAAGTGTTAAGGAATGGTTTCAGCTCAACAACTTGTAAATTGCTACAAATTTCAACAAGTGTTAAGGAATCTTTGTCAGCTTAACAACTTGTAAATTGCTACAAATTTCAACAAGTGTTAAGGAATCTTTGGTCTTAACTTCGGTTAAGAATCTTCTCGGCCTAACTACGGTTAAGCATCTTCTTGGCTTAACTATGGTTAAGCATCTTCTTGGTCTTAACTTCGGGTTAAGAATCTTATCGGCTTAACTACGGTTAAGCATCTTCTTGGTCTTAACTACGGTTAAGCATCTTCTTGGTCTTAACTTCGGATTAAGAATCTTCTCGGCTTAACTACGGTTAAGCATCTTCTTGGCTTAACTACGGTTAAGCATCTTCTTGGTCTTAACTTCGGGTTAAGAATCTTCTCGGCTTAACTACGGTTAAGCATCTTCTTGGATTCAAGCCGGGGTTTTCAACCCGGCCAACTTTAGTCTGATCTTCTGTGTTTCCTTTTTATCCTCTGGGATCTTAGATCTGTTCGCTGTGCTCTTCTCTTCTCGAACTTAAGCGCCGAGATCTTATATTCCTAGATCTGCTCACTCGGGTTGAGCTCTTCTTTTCCCGGGCCTACTCATCTAGGCCGAGATCATGTCTTCTAGGATCCGGGATCTGGAATCCAGAATCTGCTCACTTAGGCTGAGTTCTCGTCTTCTCGGGCCCACTCATCTAGGCCGAGATAATGTCTTCTCGGATCCGGGATCTAGAATCCAGGATCTGCTCACTTAGGCTGAGCTCTTCTATACTTGAATGTTATCTCCTTAGGAGCACTCATGCCATCTGTCTTTGCATCATTTCTGGAAGGGTCTTCGTTCTTCCGCAGGTATCTATCCTTCCATACTTGGAGGTCATCTTTGTTGTAGTATCCGCTTCGATCTGTTGTCTTTGATGCGTCACCTTCCTGGCCGGCGTCTTTCACTCCGTGACTCTAGTCATGAGTTTCTGTGTTGCGGTCGTCCCCTTCAACGTCAAGGTCGATAGGTCTCCTACTCCCAGCAGGAGTGTTGTCTTCAATCTGATCCTTCTGTCCGTTATTGGCCATCTATTCTTCTTTCTTTCCCACAGACGGCGCCAAATTGTGTGAGTGATTTTCTGACCACACTGCCCGTTTAGTGATCAGCTGGAGAGCACCGGCAGAATAGATGGCTTCTAGCTAACCTGTAACAGAAATATAAGAATCCCGCGGTGGTTCGCCACCCGGGGGTACTCCGACGATCAAGTCAGTATATCTCTCAAAGATAAATCAATTATTCAACTCACAAGCTTGACCATAAAAAAGCATACCTTAGACCCATGGGGGTGCCTCTTATTTATAGCCAACTCAATCCCAGTCCCAATGAGAGCCTAACTCCAATAGACTCAGGATTACTGCTAATCTGGGACTCCCAGTGGGATTAGGATAAACTCTCTAAGAGTCTTATCTTTACCCAAACTGAAGTCTTCTCCCAATCTAGGACTCTTGTCCATATCCTGGTTGAGTTCCCTCTTCATTCTAGGACTTTTGTCCCTTATCCATTTATCTCGGATTCCGATATCTTCGGAGATAACCTCGGCCTAGCCGAGATCACCTCGGCATCACGACCAGGACACGTGGCACCTCGGCTGACACGTCGGCGTCACCTTGCCACGTGTTGGTACTCAGAAAATATATCCCCACAAAAACGTAAAAAGATCAACACAACCAAACACTTTGGTTTTGTTCGGCCATATTTATAATTTATTATTTTTTGTTATAAAAAATATTAAATATGTTTTATGTTTATTTTTTATAAACATGTTTTGAATACAAGTGAAAGGAGTTACTAGTAAGAGATAATAGTCGAAGATAATTGTCGACGGTTGGAGATAGTCACTAAAGGTGATTGTAATCAATGGGTGGTGGTTTGTGGAGTTTGTTGAAGGAGGTGATAGTTGAAACTGGTCATCGACAATTGGAGGTAGTGACCAGTAGTTAGAGGTGATGGCAAAAGGTTATTTCTGATAAGAGATGGTGATTATATATAAGAGGTGATGGTTAAAGGTGATTGTTTAAGGAGGTCACCAATAATAATGATCCAATGATCCGTGATAGTGATGAGTAGGGAGGGAATTGTGACGGGAGTAAAAACATTCGAAATAGATAATTTATAGTTCTTTGTATCACTTTCATTGAAATTTTTTTGTTTGTCAGCAAAAATAATTAACCAAATCCCCAAACCTAAATTAATTTTCCTTCAGTTGAGTTGGAATGTATCCAATGCTTTCAAGTTTTTGTCATTTCCCTTACCGACACATGAATTGATGTAAATAAATGGTAGAACCAACCCAAATTGGATAAAGTTATAATTTTGAGGCAGTAGAGTGTTGTTCGGACTGTGGGCTCACTATGAGTACTGATTTGATAATTTAAATTTGTTTATTTTTTAGATCGTAATGTGTAGATTATCTATAAAAAAAAATTAAGTTAATTTGATAATTATAAATATATTATTATATTTATTTGCAAAAAAACAAATGACAAATATTATTTGAAAATTAAGCCATTTAGTTTTTAGGATACAAATGTAATAAATTAATGTGATTATAATAATCAAATTGACCTGATTTTTTTTTATAAATGATCTACACATTGTGATTTAATATGAACAATATAGCTTATTGAAATAAAATTCATAATAAATTTTACGAATCCGAACAACACAGTTTGGTCTACAAAGTGGACCGGAAGTTGATCCCTAATTTTAAACAATCTTCAAAGAGAGTAACAAATGTGAGTAGTGAGCTACAGCTGCTGCTATCCTTCACGACTCAACAGTGACGTTCATGGATGGGTTGGTCTCCTCTTACCCAGCTACATCTGTCTCTTTAGCAGAAGCAATTGCAGTCCGGTTGGCCTGTTCATTGGCTCAGGCTCTGAAAGTCACAATGTAAATTAAAGTATAACGTAGCGGGTAAAAATTTTAGATCATACCTTCGTGACAGAACCTATGCGAAGAATTTTGTGGGTAAATCACGTGCTTCAAGAATGCGAACAACGAACCCAGCAGTGGAGTGATACCACAATATGAGTATCACCCACACAAGTCACAGGGAGTCAGTATGGGAAAAACATACGTTGTTTTCATTATTCCCATATCCCATATATCATATTAGATATATATGATAACTATATCATCTATCCATATCAGTTGATATGATAGATATAGATATCATGAGTGGTTATCCAAATAAGTTTTGAATTCAAATTCAAACTTACATGGATAAGGTTCAAAGGGTTCAAAGGGTCATGTCACATGGGCGCCCAATTTCTAACATCTCCCACTTGCACATGAGTTGGCATGACATTGCTACATTTTTATCTCAATCTCCCCAAAAAAAGAACAATCTCATACTAGCCAATACACTGTGCGACTGCTGAGAACACCTACATGTGAGAGCTCTATACTAGAAACTCAATATGAGTCAGCATAGAGACATCAACCCAAAATGAACAGAAATAGTGTCTTATGTACCCAGACCCATCTAGCTACGTCGGTCCAAAAACATCTCTAATCCCTCAAAGAGCATGTTTGACTCTCCTAAGTCCTGCATTATATTCACACCCAATTAGCACTCTATAGAAAGCGATGTGAGTTATCGACAGTGAATATAGAGCAGAGATATAGAACTAAATGATCTTCCCTTTACCCTCATATCATTTAATTTGAAATTGACCGCTTTTCCAGTAATGTCCCTTAAAGCCGAATCATACATACCCGCAAACAACATACCAAAGTAGCTGAACATCAACTCTCCATCTTATGACATAGTCAAAAGTCACAAAAGGCACAAAGTGAAGTCATTTAGGAAAAAATGACTTTTAAGACTCACACGGTGAAGAAGTAGGGATCCATTCTTTCACCTCGCTAACAGGTTGATAAGCACATGCAGTACGAATGCATATTATAGTGGAGTAACTCTTCCAAAGAGTAATGTTAAACTCACACACCATACAGATCTTAGTCTAGTCGCTCTTAAGCGCACAAACCGCTTCCTAGCGTCTAACTCGAATTCTCTATTTGCTTGCCTCTCAGGCATCAAATGAGATCTCGCATCTGGCTATCCATAACAGGCACATCATGGAAAAGTGGGTACTCTCATATCCATGGTCAGTCTCTAACAAGACCTCATCTTAGCTCCAACCAAGGCGACATAGCTAGTGGATAATTTTAGCTTCTCTATTTGCTCCAAATACAATAAGCCACTAGTCTCATTCTTGTTTGCTACCTAGCGCTAAGAGCGATTGCTCGTGTGAGTGAGCCAATCTTGCCTGCTAACATCAATTTATTTATTTTGTGTATGCTAATTCACAAACCATTGTAAAAAGTAGTAAACATAAATGTGTAATATCAACAAATATAAATACTAATGGCATAAATATCCCAAAAAAATTATGAGTTCAACTGAATACACACACACACATATATATCACCACTTACGTAGCCTTAAAGCCCAAACACGAGTAAGATAAATATAGCAATGGGCTTAGTCAAAGGGTCCGCAACCATGCGACTCATAAGGATGTGCTCCAGGATCACTTCTTTCTGTGCCACAATGTCTCTAATAAAGTTGAACCTCACATCAATGTGTTTGGTTCTGCCGTGGTATTTAGGATCCTTAGCGTAAGCAAGTGCAGCCATGCTGTCACAATGGATAGTCACAGGGTTTGAAGTGTGTGTGACAACATCCAAATGCTGAAGGAATCTCTTCAACCAAACGGCTTCCTGAACGACAGATGAACAAGCCACAAACTTAGCCTCCATAGTCGATAAGGCGATACAGGATTGCTTCTTACTACTCCAAGAAATAGCACCATCGCTAAGCATGAAAACATATTCTGAAGTAGACTTACGCTCATCTAAGTTTTCTCCCCAATCAGCATCACAGTAGCCAACTAGATGTAGATTTGAACTTTGGTAGCAAAGTATATAATCTGCAGTCCCTCTAAGATATCGTAATATCCTCTTAACGGCTTTCCAATGAGTTGGTCCTAGGTTGGATTGGTAACGACTCACCAATCCGACTGCATAACAAATGTTAGGGCGTGTACACATCATAGCATACATCAAGCTTCCAACAACATTTGCATAGGGAACACGGGCCATCTTTTCATTCTCTTATGAAGTGTTAGGATCCATATCAAGGCTTAGGCTCTCGCCTTTCACAACAGGAGTGTCAATGGGTTTGCAGCTCTGTATCTGGAATCGCTCTAGGATAGTCTTAATGTAAGTCTCTTGAGACAAACCAAGAAGTCTCCTAGAGCGATCCCTAAGGATCTTAACACCGAGCACATAGCTCGCTTCACCCATGTCTTTTATCTCAAATGTAAAGAATAACCACCTTTTAGTGGCGACAATCATCTCCTTGTCATTTCCAGCCAATAATATGTCATCTACATATAATGACAATATCAGAAAAATGTCCTTAGACTGCTTAACGTACACACAGTGATCTTCATCGATCATCGTAAACCCATTAGAAACAATGGCTCGATGAAATCTCATATTCCACTGTCTGGATGATTGCTTTAGGCCATAAATAGATCGTTGAAGCTTGCAAACTTTGCGCTCCTAACCTACTACCACAAAGCCTTCTAGTTGATTCATATAGATCTTTTCATCCAATTCTCCATTGAGAAATGCAGTCTTAACGTCCATCTGATATAGCTCTAAGTCCAACTGAGCTACTATGGCCAGAATTAGGCGAATAGAGGCAAACCTTACAATTAGTGGAAAAGTTTCCTTATAGTCCACACCCTCTCGTTGGGTGTAACCTTTCGCCACTAGGCGAGCCTTATACCTTTCTATGGAACCATCCGCTTTGCGCTTGATTTTGAGAACCCATTTGTTCCCAATAGTCTTGCGCCCTGGCAGCAAATCAATCAAGTCCCATACATGATTTTTCTTCATCCATTGCAGTACTCCATTCTTTACTAGCAGGGGATGAGAGAGCCTCTTTGAGATTCTTAGGAATGAATGCTTCCCCTTCAATCTCAAAACGACGACGGGGTATAGCTTCACGTTTGCTTCTACATAGTTGAGAAACCTGAGAATCCTCATTCATTGGATCTAATCAATGGGCAGGTAGATCGCTCACACTGTCCCTAGGAGCTTGAGGGATTATCTCCTCATTCTCTACTAGGATACTAGGTGCGCCTTCAAGTAGATCCTCCATCTCATAGAGTTATACATCTCTAGTTACCTCACATCTACTAGGGAAATCCTCCTCTAGGAAATCCACATCTCGTGACTCAATTTAAGTCACACTTCCATTCGGATGCTCCCCAATAAATACATAGCCCATAAAATGCTCACTATAGCGAATTAAGATACACTTCCTTCCTCTATGACCCAACTTTCCAAACTTATGAGAAGCGTTGTGTATGTAAGCTGCCGAACCCCAAGGCCGCAAATTGCCCAAATCAGGCTTTTTACCAGTCCATATCTCATATGGGATGGAAGGAACTGATTTGGAAGGCACACGATTAAGGACGCACGCAGTAGTCAACAAAGCATCTCCCTAATAAGAAATGGGAAGATTAGCTTGCGTCATCATTGATCTAACCATGTCAAGCAATGTGCGATTCTTTTTCTCCGCTATACCATTTTGCTGCGGAGTCCTAGGAATTGTCAATTGCCTGATAACTCATTTTTCCTCACAGAGCACTTTAAATTGCTCAGATAGATACTCACGTCCCCGGTCAGTCCTTAAAGCCTTAATGCTCTTGTCTAATTGATTCTCAACCTCATTAACATACCGTCTAAAGCAATCCAATACTTTTGACTTGTGAGAAATCAAATAGACATGACCAAAACGCATGCAATCATCTATAAATGTGATGAAATAAGGGGCTCCATGTCTTGCCCTCACATTCATTGGTCCACATATATCAGAATGAATAAGTTGTAATGGGATAGATGCCCTTATGGCTTTCCCAAATGGTTTCCTTGTTGCCTTTCTAGCAAGACAGTGCTCACAAGTAGGCAAAGTGACTCTAGCGAGTGGGCCTAAAAGACCTTCTCTAGCCAATCTAGTCATCTTGTCTTGCCTTATGTGGCCTAATCTAGCATGCCATTTCATAGAATCATTATCACAAAAGGATGCAATATTAGAAACAGAGCCATTGGTATTTTTATTAAAACTAGAATCATCCACATCCAAAACTAAAAAACCATCTAAAAAATAACCAAAACCATAAAAAATTGTTCCCAAATAAATGCTAACACCATTATTCTCAAAATAAAAGCTAAAACCAATGCTCATCATGCTAATAACTGAAACTAAGTTTCGCCGAATATCTGGAGCGTAAAGAACATCATGAAGATACAAGGCGCGCCCTTGTTGCATTTCCAGCTTGTATGTGCCAATGGCAAGCACCTCTACACTGGACTCGTTCCCTATGTAAACTTTTCTGCTCCCAGCAAGTACTTGGCAATATTCAACAAACCCTACTCTGTCCCTCGCAATGTGGTCTGTTGCTCCGGAGTTTACAACCCAAAAATGAGGAGAATGAGCAATTAATGCTTGACTAGAAACAAAGCATCGAATGCGAGAAATTAAGTAAGAGAGTACCTTCTTCTACTCAGGGCAATCCTGAGCGAAGTGTCCTTCTTTGTTACAGTTAAAGCATGTCAATTTAATCTTTAACTTCTTGCCATCTCTCTTGTCCCTACACTTAAAATTTCTAGCGCCATTGGGTTTTAACGCAGCTGCTGCTTGCTTCTTAGGGGCATCTTTTGCTTTTCCACGTTTGAACTGAGAAGTCCTACGTGAGCTCGACTCAACCACCATAGCAGAAGCATCAGACTTAGCCGCCTCAAGGCGCTCAGCCTCTCGCTCTAAATGACGCGATATGTCTTCGAATGTTTTCACACTCTTATTATGCATCATGTTCTACTTCATCTGCTCCCAAGAATTTGGCAAAGAGTGAATCACAGCTTGTACTTGCTGTTCTTGAGTCAAATTGTGCCCAGCAACCGCAAGCTCACGCATCATGGCTGACATGACCCTCAAATGCTGCTTCATCGAGTGATGCGCCCTTTTCTGATAGGAGTCAAACTTCATAGTCAGCCCACGTAACTTTGCCAAAGAGGTAATACCAAACTTTTGCTTGAGAGCTTCCCACATCTCAAATACAGTTGGGCAATGCTCAAACTCACTAATCAAGTCGTTGTGTATGCTGCTCAACATAGTAAAGCGCGCACATCGATCTTTGTTACACCAAGTCTGAAAGACTTCAAGATCACGACGATGTTGAGTTGTATTGCCATGCTCTGGCTCAACCATCACTTGTTCAAGTGTGGTTAACACTTCTTGCTCATTGAGGAGGTATTGGATTTTACGGCGCCATATATCATAATTGTCGCCATCCAATTTATATCCCTTAGTTAAGTCTGCCACCACTGTCTTAGCAGCCATTTCTATATATAGAGTAAACAAATTATGCAGGGGATATTAATGATAGCAACACAAAAATTATTTTGCAGCAAAAAGAATCTAAATTAAAAAATAATAATATTACACACGTTTCAAGATCGAAAATTTGCTATGCTCGTAATCATCTCTTGCGCCTCTAGTGACAATTATCAAATTTAATTTAATTCCATGCGCAAAAAAAAAAAAAAAAAAAAAAAATCAATCTCCCATTACTTATGGCATATACAAAGCATGATAAATTCCATACAATGGCATCTTAATGTAAATTTTACACATGCTATATTCATTTAATAATGAAATTTAAATAAATAAATAAAAACTAAGCATGCTTCTCTAATCACAACATATTACAAACTCAAAATATATATATATATATATATATGTTGTGTTTAATATTCAGATTATGCCATAATAGAATGTACATTATTCTGAAATTTTTTGAAATTTTTCTGAATTTTTCTGGAATTTTAAATAACTAATAAACACACATAAAAAATAGAAATAAATATTGCAGAATCTGGTAAACTGAAACAATTATACCAGTAAATAGTAAACCTTTACAAAAGTCTACAATAAAAATTTTAACTCCAGAAAATTAATCATGCAACACCAGAAGCATTTTAAAGCAGAAATAATGAATTGTTATCACAGAAAAAATATTTTTTCTTTTCATAAAATTTTTAAAATTTTACAGAAGATAGAAAATTTAATTCTGAGTCTAACAGTATCAGCCATACATAAAACAAATCTATAATGAATTATTTATGACCATTTAACGCGATTCAGAATTAAAAAAAAAAAAAAAAAAAAAAAAAAAAAAAAAAAAAAAAACTACCTTAATATCAGCAGCCAAGCCAGCCAAGCCGGCGGAGGAAAATGGAGTGGCTCAAGAGGCGACTTCAGCGTCTTCGGCATCTGGCGCGACGTGACGGCTTCGGTTGATGTTCTTGTGGTGGCGCCGTGCAGCGTGGCATATATGGCGCGTCTGACACACGACGCCTTCGGTGTATTTCTGGTCCAATTTTGGTACTACCGGATTTCATTTTTCAAAATAAAAACATTTATGGTCTTAAAAAATGACATTTAATGAACATAGAAATGAGGTGTTTTACACTCTCAATCTAATGAGAGTGGAAGTGCAGATTCATCTTCCTACTTCATTAGTTTTCATGCATATAATGTGTATATATTTATATAAAATTATACACATGATTTTAAAAATAAGCACGAAAATACCTATGTATGCTCTGATACCAATGTAAATTAAAGTATAACGCAACGGATAAAAATTTTAAATCATATCTTAGTGACAGAACCTGAAGCGAAAAATTTCGTGGGTAAATCACGTGCTTCAAGAATGCGAACAATGAACCCAACAGTAGAGTGATACCACAATATGAGTATCACCCACACAAGTTACAATGCAAAAAGCTTGATTGTTGTTTAATAGGAGAGAATCGGAAAAACATACATTATTTTCATTATCCCCATATCCCATATCTCATATCAAATATATAGGATAACTATATCATCTATCCATATCAGTTGATCTGATAGATATAGATATCATGAGTGGTTATCTAAATAAGTTTTGAATTCAAATTCAAACTTACATGGATAAGGTTCAAAAGGTTAAAAGGATCATGTCACACCCAATTTCTAACACACAATCACGAAATTATCAAACTTTGGCCTTATTTGAGAAATTAACTATTTTAATTTTTAATTATTTTAATAGGTTAAAATATTTGTATTTAAAAAAATATTGAATTTTTTTATAATTAAATGTGATATTTATAAGAAAAAATTAAATAATTATATATTTAATATAACATTTTATTTTATTAATTATTTTAATTTAATTCATTTTTTTATAAATTTTAATCAAAAAAATTAATTTTTGATTTCCCAAACATCCATTTTGTGTTTTTGAAAATCTGCCCCCTTGAGAGTGAATGGCAGTGATTTGCCACATTCGTGAGTTCTAGATGGACCATGCTAACTGGGAAACTCGTCAGCCTTTGACTCTGATTTCTATACTTACTCATGATGTACATGTCCTATCTTCTTGATGGAAAATGCATGATACCCCAGTGGGGGTACTGTATTGGCTGAAATTTTTATTTTTTATTTTTTATTTTTTATTTTAAAGTTTTCAGCCACTGGCAGCCCCCCACGTGGAGGGGGGGGGGGGGGGTCCTCAGCAAAGTCCCTTCTTGATTTATACCTCTAATATTTGTTTTAAAAAAAAATATATTCTCTACTTATACTCATGATGTACATGTCCTATCTTCTTGAATCTTGATTTATACATCTAATATTTGTTAAAAACAAAAAATAAGTACTTTTGGTTTGAGTTTTTTGAGTTAAATTTTTTTAAAATTGAGATTTTTAATTTTCGTATTTTTTTGTTTTTAGTAAATATTTTTAAAATTTTAAATATTTTTTTAAATTTTTTAAATGCACCTTACTTAGATATATCTAAAAAATAAAAAATTTTTAAAAAAATATTTTTAAAAATTAATAAATATATAAAAATACAAAAAATGTACTGAATTCTTGTATTTTTTTTTTATATATTTTTGGTATTTAGTGAAGTTTTAAAATGTTTTTTTTTATTTATTTTTTTACTTTTTAGGTATATTTATGTTAGGTATGTCTAAAAATTAAAAAAATTGCTCAAAATATTAAAAAAATTCAGTAAAAACAAAAAAACACAGAAAATAAGAAAGTAAAATTTTCTGAAAAATATTTTTGAAAACTGGTAACCAAGCATAGTTTGATTTGAGTTTTTTGAGTTCAATTATTTAAAATTTTAATTTTTAATTTTTCTCATTTTTTATTTTTAGTGAATATTTTTTAAATTTTAAATATTTTTTTTTAACTTGTTTAGATGCACCTTACTTAGGGTTGGTTTGGGATGTTTTAAACGAGTGTAATTTTTTGACTTATTGGCTTATATGGGTTGGGTTTGGGTTGGATTTGATGTGATGTGTTAGAGAGGTGATGTGATTTAAATAAGATGATGTGACTTAAATATGATAGTGACTTTTTGACTGTTTACATTATTTAGTTTATGCCAAACCAATCCTTAGATGTATTTAAATAGTAAAATATTTGTGAAAAAATATTTTAAAAAATTAATAAATACACAAAAATATAAAAAAATGTACTAAACACAAAAATACAAAAAAAATGTACTGAATTTTTGTATTTTTTTTTATATTTTTAGTATTTAGTGAATTTTTTAAAGATTTTTTTTATAAATATTATACTTTTTAAGTGTATTTATGTTAGATGTGTCTAAAATTTAAAAAAAATTGCTTAAAATATTAATAAAATTCAGTAAAAATTAAAAAAATGAAAAATAAAAAAATAAAATTTTCTAAAAAATGAATTTTAAAATTAAAACCAAACAGAGTGGATGTCTTTTGCTATTTCTTAGGTATAATTGTTACTTTATATACTATTTTTGAAATATGACATTTCAATGAAAGTATCAAATTTTATTACATTTTTAATCTTTTACCTATTATCATGAAAATATCAATTAGTGTCAATGTCATCATTATTTAAAGGAAAAAAAAAAAAAAAAACATTTGCTATGTAAAACACAACCGACAACATTGAGTTCAATTGTGTTAGACTGTTATCTTCATCAGAGTTACATGTTCACCGAGAGTTTAGAAAGCATTAATTACATAGACATTTTTTCTTTTTTTGATTCATAGGAAATAAAAGCAAACAGCAACACAAGGAAAAGTCCCAACACCACAAGGAAATAGACATTTTTTCAATATTACTTAACTCCTTTCAATTAAAAATCATACATTAATACATCTCAAGCAGTGACAGAGTTAAAAAATTAAATTAGAAGGGACATTTATCATTTACAATATTAAAAATTTTTACAAAAATATTTCACATAAATTTTTACAATTGATTTCAAAAAAAGAAAAAAGAAAAAAAAAAGCTAAATATTATTTGTAACTAGTGTATTATGGACAATATAAAAAAAAAGTCATGGATATAAGTTTTAAAATAAATTTTATAATGATAAAGTAATTTTTTATACACAAAATTTGAGTAAAAATTCAATATAATAATAATATCACGTCATCATTGACATGTGATATTACTAACCAATAGTAAAGAAACACATGGAGGATAAAATCTACATATCAAATGTACCTAACAATCTAATAAATTCCATATCTTCATTGAGATTAATTACGTTTGCATGTCAATAATGATAGACATCACCATTATATTGAAATTTTTATAAACAATAATATGACTTATCATAATCTTTTTATTTCAATCAAAACAACCATTATTGTTTTCATAATTTTAAAAATGTCATTAATATTTCACTCTAAATAATATTTTTATAAATTTTTTTATTTAAAATATTTTCTTTATGTTTTAAAAAAAAAAAAATTCAAAACGCAGGAGGCACGTAACCCTTGAGCCCCCTATGCCTCTGCCACTGATCTCAAGCATAAAAATACAATACAAATAAAAAGAATAAAAATTTTTATAGTAGGGGATTTCAAAATGTATGATTGTTTAGTTAAAAGGAATAAACGATATTCAATGATATTGAGAAGATTTTTGTATAATTATATGTAGAAAAGCATAAATTTTGGTTATAATTGTTTTGTTTTTCTTTTTCTTTTGAAATGGAAAAAGTTATTTCAAATTTGATCATGTGTAATGAGTAATATTGATATGAAGAGATTTTAGCTAAAAAAAAAATTAGGGCATTCGGGTCAAAAAGTTTAAAAATGATTTTGTTTGTTTCTGATTTTTAAAAAATTCTACTTTTTATTTTTTGTATTTGAATATTTTTAATGAATTTTTTAAAATATTTTAACCAATTTTTTTTTTTTTTAGGTATACTTAGCATAAATACACTTAAAAATTATAATATTAGTGAAAATTTTATTTTAAAAAATACACTAAATACCAAAAAATACAAAAAAAAACTCAATTTTTAAAAAACTGAAACCAAACTTACTGATTTTTTTTTTTAATCTAAATGTCACAGCACTGGTTTTCTTTGTTCATAAAAATAAGTTATTACAAAATGACCAACCTAGCCAGTATATATATTCTTTAACCCTCATTCTAGAACCAAACTCTTTCTCCCTCTCTTTCTCACTCTCTTCCCGCACTCTCTGTGAACCGTCTCCCGTTCTCTACCTAACCTGCGCTGCAATCGCTGCCTCTATCGTCTCCTTCTTCTTCCCTAGAAGTCGATGGTAGCGCCAGAGGACGCTGATGTGACGGCGGTGTCACTTAAAGGTATCCAGCTGGATGGGCCGTGCGGTAGTAAGGCAACGACGAGAATTGTTAGTGGTGGTGGTGGGAGTGGGAGTGGGAGTGGGAGTGGGAATAGGAATAGGAGTGGTGGTGGAAGCCCTCTCCCTCCGCCCACTTCAAGGCATCTAGGGTTTCATCTTCACCGGCAGCCATGAACTCGCCGCAACTATCCACCACGTTCCATTTTCCAAAATAAAAATATTTATGGTCCAATTTTGGTATTACCGGATTCCATTTTTCAAAATAAAAACATTTATGGTCTTAAAACATGACATTTAATGAACATAAAAATGAGGTGTTTTACACTCTCTATCTAATGAGAGTGAAAGTGTAGAAACCTGCACTTCATCTTCCTACTTCATTAATTTTCATGCACATAATGTGTATATATTTATATAAAATTATACACATAATTTTAAAAATAAGTACGAAAATACCCATATATGTTTTAATACAAATGTAAATTAAAGTATAACGCAGTGAGTAAAAATTTCAGATCATACCTTAGTGGCAGAACCTGAAGCGAAGAATTTCATGGGTAAATCACGTGCTTTAAGAATGTGAACAACGAACCCAGCAGTGGAGTGATACCACAATATGAGTATCACCCACACAAGTCAACAGTACAAATAGCTTGATTATTGTTTAATGGAAGAGAGTCAGTATGGGAAAAACATACGTTGTTTTCATTATTCCCATATCCCATATATCATATCAGATATATAGGATAACTATATTATCTCTCCATATCAGTTGATATGATAGATATGGAACCGTTTGGGAAGTGGTTTTGTCGGCTTTTTTGGCTATTTTAGTCCCAAAAAACAAAATAGGCTATTTTAGCCACAACAAACAAAACATTACATCTAACCCATAATCATTACACTATTCTCTCACAAAAAAAGTCAAAAAAGCCAAAAAATCAAAAAATCTTTCCCAAACCAAGCTTTTTAGCCCAGGCTAAAATAGCCAAAAAAGCTAAAAAGTCAAAAAGTCAACCTACTTTTCAAACCAACCTTTGAGTAGTTATCCAAATAAGTTTTGAATTCAAATTCAAACTTACATGGATAAAGTTCAAAAAGTTCAAAGAGTCATGCCACATGGGCGCCCAATTTCTATAACACAATCACGAAGTTATCAAACTTTGGCCTTATTTGAGAAATTAACTATTTTAATTTTTAATTATTTTAATAGATTAAAATATTTGTATTTAAAAAAATATTAAATTTTTTTATAATTAAATGTGATATTTATCAATGTTTTAAAAACCGGACCGGTGAACGAACCGGAAAAGGCATCGGGTGGACGGGTCACCGGTTCAACCGTCGGGTTGAACCGGAATCGAACCGTGACGTAATAAATATATTAAAATTATATTTAAATAAAAATATAAGTAATAAAATTATAAATTAAAAATATTAAATTATCTTAAATATTTGTCCTAATATTTTTTTACTAAAAATATAATAATATATTTTAAAATATTATTAATTTCAATTTTGGAAGATGAAATCAAATATTTAATATTTCCTCCATATGATTTTAATTCAAATAATTTGATTGAAAGAAGAGTTAAAATTTTGGAGGGATATCAAAATTTCAATATTCCCTCCAATGCATTTGATTGAATCCCACATGGATTTCTTGAGTTTTTTTTGAAAGAGTTTTTTTTCTTATAAATAGGTGAAGACTTTCACAATAATTTCATTAAACTCTTAATGGGATTCTTCACAAGAGGAGACCCTTGAAAAAGAATTTCAAATTAAAATTTTCTTATATTCTTATATTTTATATATATATATATAATAAGAAAGAAAGAAAATAAAAAAAAAAACAAAGGAAAAACATTAAAAAAAGAAATTGAGACCGGTCCGATTTGATCAACCCGTGACCAGGTCGACCGGTTCACCGGTTTAACCAGTGGGTTCACCGGTTTTCAATAAATAGGCTGGTTTTTACAAATGGTCAGTTTAAATTTGGGCCGACTGTAACCCCATCAGGTCACCTGTTGAAACCTACTGATGCGGGATTTTTTTAAAACCATGATATTTATAATAAAAAAAATCAAATAATTATATATTTAATATAATATTTTATTTTATTAATTATTTTAATTTATTTTATCTTTTTATAAATTTTAGTCAAAAAAAATTAATTTTTGTTTTCCCAAACATCCATTTTGCGTTTTTGAAAATCTGCCCCCTTGAGAGTGAATGGCAGTGATTTGCCACATTCGTGAGTTCTAGATGGACCATGCTAACTGGGTCTTGTCAGCCTTTGACTCTGATTTCTTTACTTACTCATGATGTACATGTCCTATCTTCTTGATTTATACCTCTAATATTTGTTTTTAAAAAAAAAAAAAAATTCTTTACTTACTCATGATGTACATGTCCTATCTTCTTGAATCTTTGATTTTTACATCTAATATTTGTCAAAACAAAAAAAAAAAAAAACAAAAAATCAATTGTTCGTTTGGTTTGAATTTCTCAAAAATTTTTGAGAAAATTTCTCTACAAATGAGTTTTCAAAAAAACTTAAACCAAACAAATTTTTTCAAAAAAATTTCCTAAGACTTGTAAACCAAACAAGTTTTCCAAATAAATCTCTCTCTCATACACATCAAATCAATCACTTTTTTCAAAACTCTCTCTTAAAATAATTTTCCAAAACATCTTTAAAAAAAAATCAAATCAAACAACTTTTCGTATCTTTTATCTCCCAAACTCATCTCCCAAACTCAAACCAAACATACCCATATGTTTGATTTAAGTTTTTTGAGTTCAATTATTTAAAAATTTATTTTTTTATTTTTCTCATTTTTTATTTTTAGTGAATATTTTTTAAATTTTAATACCTTACTTAGATGTATCTAAATAGTAAAATATTTGTGAAAAAATATTTTAAAAAATTAATAAATACACAAAAATACAAAAAAATGTACTAAACACAAAAATACAAAAAAAAAAATGTACTGAATTTTTCTATTTTTTTTTTCTATTTTTAGTATTTAGTGAATTTTTTAAAGATTTTTTTTCACAAGTATTATACTTTTTAAATATATTTATGTTAGATGTGTCTAAAAATTAAAAAAATTTGCTTAAAATATTAAAAAAATTCTATTAGAATAAAAAATGAAAAATAAAAAAATAAATTTTTCTGAAAAGTAAATTTTAAAATTAAAACCAAACAGAGTGAATGTCTTTTGCTATTTCTTAGGTATAATTGTTACTTCATATACTATTTTTGAAATATGACATTTCAATGAAAGTATCAAATTTTATTACATTTTTAATCTTTTACCTATTATCATGAAGGATAAAGCTTGGGAGCTCGAATGAGCTCCTCCTTGAATCTCCCGAAAATGGAAACAGAGGGAAAAGAGGGTGAAGGCAACAGAGAGAGAGAGAGAAAGAGAAAGAGAAAGAGAGAGGAGAGGAGAGAGGAAAACACAGAGAGAGAGAGGGAGAGAAGCTCGGCCGTCGCAGCTCGCTTCGGCGGCGTGGGCGATCGCAGCTGTCGCCGAATAGCTCTCATTGCACCTCCGCCCCTAGTTGATGGCCTCTCCAGTCCACCTCTCCTTCCTTCTCTCCTTCCTCTTCTTCTTCCTTCCTTCTTTTTCTTCTTCTTCGTTTTTGATTCAACAAAAAAAAAAAAAAAAAGAAAGCAAAAACGATGTCGTTTTTGCCTTTAGGGGGATTCGGGAGGACTGGTTTCGAGCGACGTAGCATTACTCTATCATGAAAATATCAATTAGTGCCAATGTCATCATTATTTAAAGGAAAAAAAAAAAAAAACAATCCCGCTACATACACCCACTGGAGGTCGACCCCCAGTGACGTAGCGCGCAATGATTGGCTTGTTTTGTTTTGTTTTGTTTTGTTTTTTTTTTTTCTTTCCTTTCAATCCTACAGTACCACGTGGCACTAGAGGGAGGGGGGCGGGGGGGCGGTGGTGGTTGGGGTACCCAATCATTGGGGGGTAGGAAGCATTTTTGAAAAAAAAAAAAAACATTTGCTATGTAAAACACAACCGACAACATTGAGTTCAATTGTGTTAGACTGTTACCTTCATCAGAGTTACATGTTCGCCGAGAGTTTAGAAAGGATTAATTACATAGACATTTTTTCAATATTACTTAACTCCTTTCAATTAAAAATCATACATTAATACATCTCAAGCAGTGACAGAGTTAAAAAATTAAATCAGAAGGGGCATTTATCAATTACAATACTAACAATTTTTACAAAAATATTTCATATAAATTTTTACGATTGATTTCAAAAAAAAAAAAACTAAATATTATTTGTAACTAGTGTATTATAAACAATATAAAAAAAAGTCATGAATATAAGTTTTAAAATAAATTTTATAATGATAAAGTAATTTTTTATACACAAAATTTGAGTAAAAATTTAATATAATAATAATACCACGTCATCATTGATATGTAATATTACTAACCAATGGTAAAGAAACACATGGAGGATAAAATCTGCATATTAAATGTAACTAATAATCCAATAAATTTCATATCTTCATTGAGATTAATTACGTTTGCATGTCAATAATAATAGACATCACTATTATATTGAAATTTTCATAAATAATAATATGACTTATCATAATCTTTTTATTTTCAATTAAAACAACCATTATTGTTCTCATAATTTTAAAAATGTCATTAACATTTCACTTTAAATAATATTTTTATAAATTTTTTTATTTAAAATATGTTCTTTATGTTTAAAAAAAAAAAAATCAAAACCCAGGGGGCACGTAACCCCTGAGCCCTCTATGCCTCTGCCACTGATCTCAAGCATAAAAATACAATACAAATAAAAAGAATAAAATTTTTATAGTAGAGGATTTCAAAATGTATGATTGTTTAGTTAAAAGGAATAAACGATATTCAATGATATTGAGAAGATTTTTGTATAATTATATGTAGAAAAGCATAAATTTTGGTTATAACTGTTTTGTTTTTCTTTTGAAATTTGAAATGGAAAGAGTTTTTTCAAATTTGATCATGTGTCATGAGTAATATTGATATCGATCATGCTACGTAATTCGAATCGCGGGGCTCGAATCGCGGCTCGACACCAAAACGAAGTCGTTTTGGTGTCGAGTTTTGTTTTTTTTTTTTTTTCGTCTGTGTTGCAGAACGAAGAAGATGGTGGAGATGGAGGGGAAGGGGAAGGGGAAGGGGAGGGAGGGGGAGGGGAGGGGGCCCTAATAACGGGGGAGGAGGAGGCAGAGGCGGAGGACGAGACGATCTGGCGGAGGGAGGATGGCGGTGACGATCTGGAGCTGGGCGAGGACGGCCGGAGGCGAGGCCACGACGATCGACGGTCTGAAGCTCCTCCCTCCCTGCGACGATCGGCCACGGTCTGCTGCGACGGACGATCGGCGGCGAGCTCCTCCCTCCCTTCTCTTCTCTCCCTCCCTTCCTCTTTCCATTTTCGAGCCATTTCGAGCCTGGTAGCTTCGAGCTACCAGGCATTTTCCTATTGATATGAAGAGATTTTAGCTAAAAAAAAATTAGGGCATTCGGGCCAAAAAGTTTTAAAATGACTTTGTTTGGTTTTGATTTTCAAAAAATAGTTTTTAAAAAATTTTACTTTTTTTTTTTTGTATTTTTATATTTTTAATGAATTTTTTAAAATATTTTAACCAAATTTTTAAAAAAAAATTTTAGGTACACCTAACATAAATACACTTAAAAATTATAATATTTGTGAAAATTTTATTTTAAAAAATACACTAAATACCAAAATATATATATATATTTATATATGAAAATTTAATATATTTTTTGTATTTTTGAATATTTATTAATTTTTTGCAAATATTTTACTATTTAGAAACATCTAAGTAAGATGCATGTAAAAAAATTAAAAAATTACTTAAAAATTAAAAAATATTTACTAAAAATAAAAAAATACGAAAAATAAAAACTGAATTTTTAAAAAACTGAAACTAAACTTACTGATTTTTTTTTTTAATCTAAATGTCATGGCGCTGGTTTTCTTTGTTCATAAAAATAAGTTCTGACAAAATGACCATCCTATCCCGTATATATATTCTTTGAAAAATGCTAGGGATCATGAAAATCTTTTCATGAAAATGATCATGAAAGGTTTGTGACCCTTAGATTACCTTTATTACTGTGTGGTGCTTTATTCTAAGTATAATCCAAAGGTCACAAATCTTTCATGATTATTTTCATGAAAAACTTTTCATGATACCTAGCATTGCTGATATTCTTTAACCCTCATTCTAGAACCAAACTCTCTCTCCCTCTCTTTCTCACTCTCTCAAGACTCTCTCTAACTGCCTCCTTTCTACCTCACTGCGATCGCCTCACACCTCCTTCTTCCTTCCTAGAAGTCAATGGCAGCGCCAGAGGGCGCTGATGCGGCGGCGGTGTCACCTAAAGGTATCCAGCTGGGTGGACCTTGCGGTAGTAAGGCAACGGCAAGAATTGTTAGTGGTGGGAGTGGGAGTGGGAGTGGGAGTGGTGGTGGAAGCCCTCTCCTTCCGCCCACTTCAAGGCGTCTAGGGTTTCGTCCTCACCGGTAGCCATGAACTTGCCGCAACCATCCACCGCATTCCGCCACCTCCTTTCTTCGTTGCCGCCGGCGGTGCCGTCTTTCTTCCTCTAATGGCCCTCTCCAGTACAAATGAACAACAACCGCCCTCCCCCCTGGCACCGTTGTTGGATTCCGTCGAAATCTCTCTCTCTGGGATCAGATCTAGGGCTCTCTCTCTCTCTGTTAACATATATAGATCAATTATCATTTTCTCAAGTCTTAAAGCTACACAAATATCAAAACCTTACAAGAGCAATCAGTGTCATCATCAAACCGAAATCGCAAAATTAAATGACAAGTGTTTATATTTAATATTTTTATGTGAAAAATATAAGGTTTAATTTTGTTATTTTAAAAAACATTAAATTAAATAGTTTTTGAATAAAAAAAATTAATGAAATAGTTTTGATAATGTATGATTTTCTTATATGTATTTATTATTAATATTTGATAATTTACTTGATAATTTTTTAGTCATGTCGAGTTGGATTGTTGTCTAAAAAAAATGTTAACAAGTTGTACTATGTTAAAAATTTATAAAAATGTAAACCGCCAAATTGATTTGTATCCATTTGTCAATCCATCAATTCACTCAATCCGCATCCGTCAATCTGCCGGAAGGATGTGGATTGATTTTTTTTCCAATCTGCCAATTCGACAGACAAATGGCGGATTAGAGGTTCTCTGGCCGCAATCGAACCGCGAACACCCCTACTGTTTGTGGATTGATTTTAGTTCCCTTTTTGGAGTTTGATTTTTGGTTTTGATTTGTCTGTTTTGATGGATTATTTTTTGTTTGAATGGCGATGGTGTATGTTTGTGTAGTAGATCTGCATCTATATTTTTTTTGTTGATGATGATGATGATGATGATGATGATGATGATGATGATGATGAAACAGACATAGGATAAATTTTGAACAGATAAGTGAGATCTGGTTCAAATTTTGAATAGATATAGGACAAAGCTGTTCAAAATTTAAACAGATAATAATAGTTTGTGAATTTTTTTGTAATGTTTGATTGATGATGGTAGATAATTCTAACAGATAGAAAAATTATTTTGTGAATTTCAAATAGATAGAAAAAATGAGTTTTCAAATTTGAGTAATAGATAAGAAATTGTTATTTTAACAAATAAAAAAAATTGAATAGACAGATAGAATTTAGGAAAAAATTGAACAGATAGATAGAATTTAGGGAAAGAAATTGAACAGATAGGGAAAAAAATTGAACAGATAGACAAAATATTTGAACAGATAGATGTAAATTTGAATAGATAGTCAACAAAAAATCAAATAAATGAAACAAATTAAAGAGTAAAATTGGAAATAAAATATCTTTTAGGACTTCTCACCAAACTATTTCATAAATATGGACCTTTCACTAACAAAAAAAATATTTACTAAACTTAGTGCTTGTTTGGTATGTGCTAAAATAGCACATGCTATTTTAGCCCATTTCTATCACATCACTTCAAATCCAACCAATATTTCACGATTTTTTGTAAAAAGTTAAAAAATTTACTAATTTAGCACTTCCCAAACAACACCTAAATGCCTTATATTTTCTTTAGATTGGATTTATCACCAATTTTTTTAAAAAATTACAATCTATCTCATTATTTCTCTCTCTTAATTAAATTGGATGTGATTAATATATGTTATACAAGATACTACATATGTGTACAACGGATGGGCCGACCCACCACACCCAACCCGACTTGACACGTTTTGAATGGATGCGTGACACATGGCGGGTGGATATGGGTCCATATTTTTCATTTTCTCGGGTTTGTGTCGGATCGCAGGTAACCTGCCATTTTTATTTGTTTACCCGACCTGCCTTTCCCCCCACTTATTTTCTACATTTTTTCCCTCTGTCTTGCCTCTCTTTTTTTTCTTTTTTTTTTCATTTCACGTTTTGTAGCTCTAACAGTCTCTCACACACACACACACACACACACACACACACACACTTGAACGAAGGCGAGCGATGAGCGGCAATCGGTGACAGTAGCGGCTAGTGACGATCGGCGAATTGGTGATAGTGGTAGTGAGCAGCGATCGAAGCATCGATTCGAAGGTATTCTTCTTTTCTTCTCTTCTCTTCTTTTTTCTTCTTCTCTTTGATGGATCTTCTCTTCCTCAACTTTTGTTCTGTGAGTGTGTTCGAAGCATTGATTCAAAGGGTTTTTTTTTTTAATTTTTTTATATCAAAATGCAATTTATAGTTTTTTTTTGATAGTTTTGATTAGGGCTTCGACTTCTTTTTTTTTTTTTTCCTTTAAAATATCAAAATGCAATTAGGGCTTCAATTTTTTTTTTCCCAATAATTTATAGTTTTGATTTTATTTTATTAAAATGCAATGAAATGTGTTATATAATATATATTTGTGATTGTGATTTTGAGTTTGAACCATTGAAAATGGGATGTTTAGTTTGAGCAAATGAAATGTTCTGTTTTTTCAGTAATTAGGGCTTCTGTGACTGTGTTCTGTATAATCTCAACTTGTGTTTTGTAACTGTGATTTTGAGTCTGAACCATTGAAGATTTTATTGGGTTTTGAAGTCTCATGTTTAATATATTGGATTTTAAAGCCAACAATATATTTGTCATTTGAGTAAATGGGATGTTTTGTTTTTTTAGTAATTAGGGCTTCTCAACCTGTGTTCTGGATAATCTCAATCTCTGTTCTGTGATTGTGTTTTGTGACTATATAGGATGACCTATTTTGAATGATTTTTATTATTTTTGATAGTTTATTTCACAAACGTTTGATTATGGATCCTCCAAGCAAAGAAACATTTTTTGTAAGTTCTAATGTTGAGCCCGAATCATCTTCTATTGCCACCCCCTTTACCCAACCTAACGCTTCCTCTCCTAAACCACCCCTGGCCAAAAGTAGTAGTAGTAGGAGAACAACATCAAAGGCTTGGGATCATTTTGAAAAGATTAAGGGTATTGATAAGAAAGGTAGGGCTATGTGTAAATACTGTAAGAAAAAAATATATTACAGGCTCTAAGAGTCATGGAACAAGTAATTTGTTAAGTCATTTGAAATTTGTACAAAGTGTCCTTATATAGATACTCAGGGGCAATAAACATTGGGATTTAAACCTAGAGAAGTTGGTGAGGAGGGTGTTGTTGATGTTGTGGCTACGTCATTTTCTATAGAAGTTGCTAGGAGGTATTTTGCCGAGATGATAGTAATTGATGAATTGCCCTTTAAATTTGTCGATGGGGTTAGTTTTAAGAGATTTTGTAATATCATGCAACGCAAGTTCAAGATCCCATTTTGATATACCGTTGCCAGGGATATTGTAGATATATACACTAATGAAAGGGAGAGGTTGAAGAAAATTGTGAAGGGGCGTAGAATTTGCTTTAATACAAACACATGGACTTCCATACAAAATTTGTGTTATGAGTCTAACAACACATTTCATTGATGATGATTGGAAGTTATAAAAGAGGATCATAAATTTTTGTCAAGTTGAAGACCACAAAGGAGAAACTTTTGGTAAAAAAATTGAAGCACTCTTAAAATAGTGGGACATTGATGGCTATTTTACCTTAACTGTTGATAATGCAAGTTTCAATAATATAACCATTAGATTCTTGAAACAAACCATAAAACTATAGAAGGGAACTATCTTGGGCCATGAATTTTTATAGATGCATTGTTGTGCGCATATTCTAAATCTCATTATTAGTGTTGGATTAAAGGATCTTAAGTCTTGTATAGCGAATATGAGGTATGCAGTGAGGTATGTGAGGTTTTCTCTAAACCGTCTTGACACTTTTAAAAAGTATGTGAAAAGTTTAAAAATTGAGAGTAAGAATCTTGTGCCTAGATGTAAGGTCCCGATGTCCCACATCGAGAATGGAGGGAGAGTTCTTGGGCTATAAGAGTAAAAACCTGAACCCTTATATAACATCGAGGATAAGCATGCTTAGTCTGAAGTAGTTCTGGAATGGGTGACCTGTTGGGAAGAACAAATCCGTGAGGCGTAGCCCAAAGCGGACAATATCGATGACATGTGAAGGGGCCTTACACTAAATGTGCCAATACGGTGGAATTTCACATATCTTATGTTGGAGGCGGCGAAAAATTGAGAGTGTTTTTCAAAGAATGGATGAGGAGGACTACAATTATAAACACTACTTTTTGAATAATGAAAGGGGTGAGAGGAGAGATATACCTACAGTTGAGGATTGAGATAATTGTAAGGTGTTTTTGAAATTTCTTAAAATGTTCTATAATGCAACAAAGAGATTTTCTAGGTCTTTATTTGTTATTTCAAATACATTCTATACTGAAATTTTTGTCATTGAAAATATGATTGGACGATTAATCAAAGATAATGATCCTATTTTGTCTACAATGGCAAATAAAATGAAAGAGAAGTTTGACAAGTATTAGGGAAATGAGGATAAAATCAATCTCTTTTTGTATGTTGTGGTTGTGCTTGATCCTCGAAGAAAAATGACATACTTGCAATTTTGTTTTTCAACAATTTTTGGTGGAGATGTGGTGAAAGTAAAAGAAATGTTAGACAAGGTAAAAAATTGTTTGAGTCAATTGTATGATCATTATGTCACGTTTGATTCAACAAATGTGCATGTCTCCAATGTAAATGAAACAATAGAAATGGTGATAGATGAAAATGACCCATACTCTATTGTGAACTCTCAATTTGACTCATTTTTGAATGGACAATTTTCTAGTAGTGGGAGTACGTTGGAATTCGACAAGTACTTGGGTGATATTGAGAAAGGTGTGAAGAATGCTCAATTTGACATCTTGGAGTGGTGGAAGGTTAATGCAACAAAGTATAGAATATTATCACTTATAGCACGAGGTGTGTTGGTAATGCATGTTTTCACTGCTGCTTTTGAGTCGATTTTTAATACAGGAGGTCGTATACTTAATCTATTTTGTAGTTCACTTGCTCCCAAGATGGTGGAGGTTCCCGTTTATACACAAAATTGGTTTCGAAGTAATATTCTAATATGCCTTTGACAAGCAATGGATGATATTGAAAAATTTGAACAACAATATGATTCGGATAATATATACAATGATTTATTTTGTTTTAAATTTCATTTATTTTGTATTATTGAAAATTCATTATTTTCACTTCACATGTTTTTGTTGTGTTGTATTTTATGTGTAATCGTTTCGGAATCAAGTTCATGTTCAAACCCAAGTCCGGAGAGTAGTTTTATTGAAGTTTAATATCATTGGTAAAATACTTCTCATTTGTTAAATGTTGTTAATATATGTTTACTTGTTTTAAGTTTAAGACTTTTTAGTGTTTTTCTTATTAAATAATTTCATTTTTTTATTATGCAAGTTTAGATGGCTTATGGTTTGGCTTTAGGAAAGGAATGGCTTTTTTTTTTGTTTCTTTTTAAGTTATTTTCAAAATATGATTATTGGTTGAAACTTTCTTTCTTTGGATGATTATAACACTTTATTTTGGATGACTGTAATATTTTATTTTTAATTTTCTTTCTTTCTTTGAATGACTGTAATACTTCCTCTTTGTTAAATACTTTGGTTTGTTGTAATACATTTGACAGTGCATAATTGAATTATGCCTATGTTGTTTTTTTGAGTAAGTGCACAATTGAATTATGTTGAAAATTGAATTATGTCCATGTTGTTTTTTTAGGAAGTGCACAATTGAATTATGTTGAAAATTTGTAAAATTTGAAACCGCTAAACCGATTTGTATCCATTCGCTAATCTGCCAATTCGCTCTATCCGCATCCGTCGGATTAGTGGACGGATGCAGATTGATTTTTTCTAATCCGTCAATCTAGCAAACGGATAACAGATTGAATGTTCCATAATTGGAACCAATTCGTTTCCGCCCCTGACAATATGCTTATGCTTACAATCAAATGAAAGGAAAAATATTTTGACAATAATAGCTTAAAGTTTCGCTTGTTAGGTATTGTTTGGTGGTTGGTGCTTATATAGCTTTTTTTTTCTTCTCTTCTTCTTCTTTTGTTTGGTTGAATTTTTAGAATTCATTTATAAAATTTTAAAAAAAGATTACAAATTAGTTTGACAAAAATAAATATAAAAAAATTAATTTTAAATTTTCTAAAATTATTTTCATCCCTAAGGAAAAAAAAAAGAAGAGAAAACCACGCAAGAGTAATAAGTTTTTATAATTTATAATTTATTTTTTCACCACTCTAGTTTTTGAAAAATTTTCAAAAATAAATTCTAAAAACTTGCCCAGAATTTGTATCTCAAAAGTATTTCGAAAGTGACACGTACTATATAAATTAAAAATTTGTGTTATGCCACTAAAAAATGAATGTAATCCATTGATATACTTTTCTAAATAAGTCAAAAGGGCCAAATTTTCTCGGACGAAAAGTGTACTCCAATTAAAAAGTATTGAAAAAATTAATTTATTCTCACAAAATAACTTTGCCCAAAAAAAAAAAAAAAAAAGTAATTCGTTAAACACATCAATTTTATTTTATTTTATTTTTATCAAATGATTTTTCAAAAAACAAAAACAAACATTGCTAAAGACCATTAGTCAATTTTTTTTTTTTAAGTTGCAAAAAGTATACAAAATTTTGTATCAGAATTCTATTTTGAATAGAAACAAACAGAGCATGTAGGAGATCATAGTAATTTGGAGTTTTCTTAGGTGTGCGACCCACAAAAGGTGTAAGTGGGTTGCACACCATGTGCCACTTACACAAAAGGTGTAAGTGTAAGGTGTAAGTGTAAGTGTAAGTGTAAGGTGTAAGGTGTAAGTGAGTTGCACACCATGTGCCACTTACACAAAAGGTGTAAGGTGTAAGGTATAAAAGGTGTAAGTATAAGGTGTAAGTGTAAAGAATAAGGTGTAAGGTGTAAGTTGCACACCATAACCAAACCCTAGTAATTTTAACAAGTTTTGACCATGAGCTATTTTGGCAACATAGTTTTTAGTCATTTTTTTTAGTTAGTAACAAAAGTTAAAAGTTAGCTTTTTTGTCTTTTTTTTATTTGGAAAGTTGGTTTTTAGCCAACGGTGAAATTATAATTTTACCCCTCATGGATCAAAATGCGTTACATAAGTGAAGTTGTAAATATTTTAAATAAATTGGGATAATTTGATTATTTTATTATGATTTGACATCATAAACAAACATTAATAAAAAAAAGTCAAAAGTCACTTTTTACCAACTTTCCAAATCATTTATCTAAAAAAACCAAAAACTTGATTAAAAGGCAAAAAAATCACTTTTTACCATCTTTCCAAAACAACCTCATATATACCATTTTTGTACCTTAAAATTTTCCAAATCCGTTGGATCATATTCAGTAATAACGACTGCATTGTTGGCGGGAATTGACGGCTATTAATATACCTACCAAATTATATATATATATATATATATCAATTCTAGGGCATGAATCAGCTCGACGATCCAATTCCCAGGTTCCTCTCTCTCATTCTCTCTAGACTTCTTTCTCTCTCTTCTAGGGCTTGAATCATGAAATCAATTGAAATTACTTCTCTTTAAGTTTGAAATTTCCAAGTATTTTCTCATTAATTTGGAATTATACTTTGTGTTTTGTTGTGCCTTTGTGTGTGTGTTTGTATCATGTTTGATTGGATTTTGAATGGATGTGATGAAACATAGACTTGTAAATGCTAGAATGGAATTAAAATTTACTTCCCTAAAAAATTGTATGGATTTACTGTAAGAAAATTGATGAAATGTAAGTTTTCTGAATCATGTTAGATGACTGATATGAAGGTAATGATATGAGATTATTTTACTTGATTCGTTCTTATATTAAGAGCTCAATTGATGTTCTTGGTTTCTAGCAATTGTTTCTGATTATCGAGTGGTTGGTTTTTTAACTTGTTTAGACTACATTTGTTGGCTGAGAAATGGTTTTGATTTGGAACCCGTTATGCTGATCTTAAAAAACTGTCTTTTCTGTGGAAATGTCATTGTGGATTTGAGGGGTTGAAATCTAAATTCAATTCCTGATTTATTTTCATATCAAGCAACCAATCATTTGGATTTTTTTATTTTTTTATTTTTTCATTATCCTTTTTGCCAAACTTGTGTGTTGCACCAAATGTTGTAATTGGAAATTGAAATTGGAACAGGAACTAGGCCCCTAATTTTTAATATCACTACCCCAACACCTTTGAAGCAAATGGAGCACTTGTGCTGTGTCTTTTTATACACAATGGTTATTGTGTATTCCATTTTTTTTTATATATATTATAAAACTCAACTCTTTAACAAACCCATTACCCCAATTCTATATTCAGGTGAACTTGAGGCCATCATGTCCCATACCTAAGTCTCCACTAGGGTCCTTATTTTCTTTTTTGAGTATTAATGGTTGACTTCTTTGCTACAACTAGAGTATGAGAGTGGTTTCTGTTCTGTCGAACTTTTGTTGAATTTGTTTTGTGTTTTAGTTACTGTTGGTCAAGTTCAATTCTAGAGTCCCAAAAATTGTAGTCTATTTGTATTGTTTAGTTGTGGTGTTTTGACCGGAACATGACTGCAGGCATTTTCCATGGATGCAACAAGCAACTCAGAAACTCCACAGGATACACTATACGACGAGATTGACACTTTCTTTGAATCAGCACCTCCTCTAAAAGATGGCCCTGATATCAGTAGAAAATTAAAGGAATTTATTGAGAGGAATTCTCAGTCAACAGGCAAGTTTATTTCTAATCAGCCGTTGTTTCCTTCATAACTGCTTTGTCCTTTTCTGTAATATTTTTTGTCTGATGTAAGGGTTGTTTAGGTTGATTGGTTTAAAATCTATTTTCAGCAGGCAGAGGAGCTAGCAGGGTTGTGTGTGTTACATCTGGTGGGACAACAGTTCCTTTGGAGAAACGATGTGTACGTTATATTGATAATTTTAGCTCAGGTCATAGAGGAGCAGCATCCACAGAGTAACCACCCTGTATCTTATGTGATATGTGTTATTTGGTATTCTAAGCTTAACTCATGTTATGACTAGGTGGATTTTATGATCAAAATTACAGGTATTTTTTGAAGGCTGGGTATTCCGTAATCTTTCTCTCCCGTAGGTAAATACTATGCTTGGGTTGAGTGGTCAAGCTCCCTTTTGTTTAACATCGTTTAATGAGTACTTCTAACTATAAATGGGGGGAAATTTATGTTCCTCCCCTGTTTCTTCTTCCATTCACCTAGTAATATTTACTTGGTCCATGGGAATATCTTTTATACATTTTTGTTAGATAGTGGATAATGATGTATTTAGGGCTATTTATGCAGGGGAACTTGCCAGCCGTTTTGTAGATCTCTTCCAGAAGATCCATTGCTTGAATGTTTTGAGGTCAGCAAGGAGCTAAATGTTCGAGGTTTGTTGTTTCGTATGGGTTTTTTTTTCGTTTTGTTTTTGTTTTTGTTATTATAATATGTGCTTACAAAAAAGCAACCAATGGGTTGTAACCTCTGTATACCGTAGCACTATTTTCATAGTTTGACACCATGTAGACCGATTACCTTTGCTTCATGCTTTGAAGACATAGGAGGCTGTGTTGAATCCTGGCAGAAACCTTGATTTGATGTACTAAACTGAACTTGTCATGCAGGCCTGTCCTATAACATATCTCCAATTCACGTCATTTTCCTGATTGGTAATGACAAAGTCTAGCATATCTTTCATGGATGGTTAAAAAATCTTGAGAGCCCAACTTGACATTTTTTGTTATGCATTACACAGGAGTTTCATTTTGAGATTGATATTTTTTTCTCTTTTGTTTACCCCACTGGAGGGTGGGGAAAGGGGTTTGATGTTACTGAAATTGTTTATTGGTAGCTTCGTTATAGCAGTATTTTTCAGGGTTTCTCAAAATATTTATGATCAATTTGATTATGGTTGTAATATAAACAAATTTTGTTTCACATTTCAGTATGCCAGCCACATTCTGAAGCCGTGAGGACGGCCATTGGTGAACATTGTGCTGTATGGATCATAACTATGCATATTTAATGTTGCTAATGAATTGGAATTATGTTAGCTTGGTAAATGATGAGCCACTTATGGATTTCATTTTCTTCCAGGCAGTAAAGGGGGGACTCCTGTTGAAACTTCCCTTCACTACCATATTCGAGTATCTTCAGGTTAACTTCATTTGATTATTTTACATGTTTCTCTGAATTCTGACTGATGGGCTGATTGGCACTCCGGTAGTTTTATTTGATGCTTCACTTTGTCCATATAAATTTAATAAAATCACAGCAATAAGGAAATAAGATGCAAAAACTATAAAATGCTTCACCCAACATAACGATAATTTAAAACTTAGCTGGAGCATGGAATGCCTGCTAAGATAAAACGGGTTTTATGAAATGTTGGGGTTATTTGGGATGATCTAAATAAGTGCATTTTTTAACTTTTTACAAAAAGATATGCAAAAACGTAAAGAGGTGATGTGACCCAAAAAAGATAAAAAGATAAAAAGTATTCTTTTCTAGCCTAGAGTTACTTGCCATGTATGTTTCCATTGACACAACTTATCAGTGCTCTTTCGTTGAAATTAGGTTGTGATGTTCTGCCAATCTATATAAATATTTGTAATTACTATCCAACCCTTTCAAATGAGTAAAAAGGTTTGTCCACTATAAGGGGGATAAGAGCAAAAAATATGAACTTCAGGCATTCTTACTGTCATAATTTTGTTCCTGACAGATAGTTTCATTTGTTAAATTTGTAGGTGCAGTGATCATTATTCATTTAATCGGCTTGGGTCATTAGACTTTCTAATTTCCCATACTTGCCAAAAAAAAGTTTCCATTTCCCGTACAACAGATGACCAGAAATCTAATACAGTCGAGCAGTAAGGAGGATCTTGCATTTAGTTTTATTTCATATTCCTGTGGAGCTGAAGAACTCCTACACTACCAAATGAATTGTCTTGGATGATCAACTAAGATGAACTACTCACTACCATTAACTTCAGGAATTATAGAATTCCTTTGGTCCTCAGCATTCTTAAGAGTCACAAGCACCTTGATTCAATTGATTATTTGTTCTCTTGATGCAAATAACAAGTGCTTGAACAGGGATTTCATCTGTTTGATGACAATTCTCTCTTGTTCAATAGAAGTTCTGTAGTTTGTAGGTGATATCTTTGCAAGAAAAATGCCTGCTATGAACTTCATGTTGTACAGCTGCTTATATATGGTTTTTACTTTCACCAAGTTTTCCCTTGAATTTTTGTTTCCATGTATGTATCACTAGCGGCGGGTGCACACGCGATGCATGTGCAGTGCATCTAGTTGAGGAATGAAGAAGATGAATAGTTGAAATTTTGAGGATCTGAATCAGTTTTTTCACATGGACAGTAAACTGTCATGGGCATTTTCGGAAAAGCAAAAATATGTGACATATACATCAAGTCTGGTGTAGGCGTTATATATTATAGTATCGATTATGCAAATCTAATAGCCTACTTCTGTGCATGTTTTTTCAACTCGACATTTTATTTTTTTGGTGGATAACTTGAATTATAATATGCTTATTGCAGCCTAGCTTATAACTCTCTGTACTGGCTGCTGCTTTACTTGATCCGTGAAATAATTTTTCTGATATTTCTTCTCTGTATCATGAGCAGATTTTACACTTGATTGCCATGTCCATGAAGAATCTTGGGACACATGCAATGTTTTATCTTGCAGCTGCAGTATCTGACTTTTATGTTCCATGGAAGAGCATGGTAATGATACTACTTGGGTTTCCTTAATGAAAATTGCTAGCTGATATAGAGAGATACATCCCATATCGTTCTTCATGAAACTGGAAAATCTAATTTAGTAACTCCAGTTCATGTTTTCCTATGCTTTTATAAATCGTTGCATTTTTTGAAACAGGTAGAACATAAAATTCAGTCTTCATCTGGTCCTTTGGATATGCGACTGGTTCAAGTCCCAAAGATGCTTTCAGTGCTGAGGAAAGATTGGGCTCCCGTGGCCTTCTGCATATCGTTCAAGGTTAGATATTTATCTCCGTTGTTTAGATGTTTTCATAGTGAAACCATACTGATGAAAATTTATGAAATGACAAGTACCATTGGGGCACCCATATTGACTTCAAAAAAATAAGTCAGTTTAAATCAACCATTTTTTTGAATTCTGACTATAACTTGCTGTTTTCTTCTCCTATTCTTCATAAAAGGTTCATTAAGCCCCATGCAATTTCAAGTATTTATAAGATATTTTAGTATTTTGGCCCCTTCTAAATTTATATAATTTTACTTCAACCGTCACAAATTTCACAAAAACTTCATTGGCCCCATGTAACTTTGAATATTTATAAATATATATATGGCATTTTGGCCAACAGAATTTATATAATTTTTACTTAGACGCCTCCAAAATTTAAATACTTTACCTTGGCCACCCCTTTACACAATTTCTAGGTCCACCACTGAGATTAACCCTACGTAACGGGCATCTCCAGTTTTCATATGTTCTAAAAATTGTGTACAATTTGTTGGCAATCACAATGAACTTTTAAATAGATCCAAGATAATAATTTCTTTTAGTAGGTCAATATAGGGACATATTATGAAAATTAACACTCTGTTTGGTTTAATTTTTAGAATCTGTTTTTTGAAAATTTTTGAAAAAAAAAACCTAAACACTAATTTAGAAGTTTTTTGTGGTAAAACAAATTTTTAAGAGCTCAAAATTTTCATTCTGGTATTTATTTGTCAAACTAATTTTTATTTCTTCAGAATTTTTTTCTAAAACTGATTCTGAAATTGAAACCAAACATAGCTTAAGATTCTATATGTCTTGTTTCTTGGTACAACTTTGGGATGAGGGAAGGACTGGTGAAGATGCAATGTTTTTTCTTTATCTTCAAAATTTTACAACATTGTGCTAAATATGAATATAAAATGTATTTGCGAAAAAAAAGTTTAAAATTTTCTAGCACTTGCTTTAAGTTTTCTTTCATATGTAGATGCATTCTATATTTAACACATTTAGATAATCCTCTTTATTCTTCCCTCTCTTTTGTCTGACAGCTAGAGACAGATTCCAAGATTCTTCTAGAGAAGGCCGAAATAGCACTTAAAAAGTACAATATGCATGCAGTGGTTGCAAACGAGCTTTTAACGCGTAAGGAGGTTGTGATAGTCGTCACAAGTAGTGAAAAGATTTCAGTTCATCGAGACAAGACTGAAGCTAGTGCTGATGTAGAAAGTCCGCTAATCAAACTCCTTGTGGAGAAACATTCATCTTACATTGAACATTTGGATTCTTGATTTCTAAGCTTACAGAATTGGATAGGTGTCGACAATCATCCATAGTTGTTCAAATAATGCTTAGTGTAATATTTTTTTTCTTTTTATTTATTTTTTCTTTTTTCCTTTCTTTAATGAAAAGATTTTGAGAGATTGAAAAGCAATATTGTTGTATTTCTTCTTTTATGTTGAAAAATTTTGGACTTCCTAGACAAACAAAATTGAAAACTCATTACATGTATTATAATACTTGTACCTTATGAAATAACTCTGGTACCTTAGAGGAAATGTGGGTGTAGAGAAATGATAATTTTGACATAGGGTTCACATGATGGATGAGACGCTCTAAGAGATGATATTTGAGTTTGAGTTTTACTGCATCACTCTGCAGCTATCCCTTTTCCTTTTTCTTTCTTTTTTTAATTTTTTTTTTTTACAGTATTTACGATGCATTATCATTAAAAGATACATCGATTTTTCAAGTTAAACCCAAGTTTCAAGACACAAAGGTTGTGTTTGAATTATGAATTTTGATAGGAATTTAGAAAGAGAAAAGAAAAAAAGTAGGTGAAATATAATTATATTTTATTCACATTTCACTTACTTTTTTCTTTTGTCCTTTTTAAATTCCTATTCAAATTTATGATCTAAACACAATATAACAATGCAATGAAATTGTCTCAACCAAGTAAACTTGAGAAGAGCCATTCATGACAATACACTATACAACACAGGAACTGAATGTTTGAAGTTCAAATTAATCTCCTCTTCATATTTACAAAGAAGCCACTTTGAAAATATCAAGCAGATTACAATGTACTCTGCAAAATACATGACAGCCTTAATATTGTGGTTTGTGGTTCCTACCATAGTAAACTAGGCGGGTTCAAGAGGACGAGCAGCCCAAAGCGAACTAAGAGTACGGAGTCGTTGAAAGTACTCTCCCAACGCAAGCAGGCCTCGAGCTGCTTGACGGGTTGTTAAGATGCGAGATATTTGATGCAGAGTTTGTTGGCGAAGGTGATCTGCCTGTTTGAGAAAAAAAAGCAACATAGTCGAGTGAATAATGATTATTTCGGGTGGAATTTTAGTCAGTTCTATGCTAAATGGAATATTATCTTTCTAAAAAGAACTCAAATCATCAATGTGAGAAATTTTTTGTCCTAATAAGCTTAAGAAGAGATTAGTCGGTTCTGTTTCTGGAAATTAGTTCCGTGGTTACTTAAACAGCGCGTAAGTCTGTTCAGCAACTTATCGAACCAAACTTGGCGTAATATATCTGAAACTAACCAATCTAGTCTAGTAGATATTTCTAGCACAAGAGTACAATAATTTTACTATCATCTATCCAACAGTTGGGTAATTATCAATTTTTGTGCTTGGTGGGCAATTCATCAATTTAATCATGAGAAAAAAAATAGTTCAGTCACTTTGTTCAAGCTTCCAATCATTCAAAAATAAAAAGGACGAAGTAAGATACTTAACACATTTCCTACTCATAACAGCAAATCCCCGACCAAGGTTACATGTTTTCCAAAATCAAACTTTTTTCAAAACTAAGCCTTTTCCAGTGGATTTGGCTTTGGGTGACCTAATACAACCCGAACTCCATGTTAGGCGGCGACTCTAAATTTTCAAAATTCAGGGCCTGAGTACCAGTTATAGGATATACTATTCTGCCCAGTCATGACTTTCACGAAGTGACATAAGACTCATTCAAGCATGACCAGAACTACATTACATAGTCGTGATGTAAATGATACTGTTCCTCTCCAGATCGAGTAATAAAATCCACAAAAATTCTCAGTTCAGACTAAACAACAAATGTGTGTTTGTTGACATAAAACAATTTCTCGAGGTGACACGATGACTAGAAAAATAATCTTAACTTTCACAGCAACGCAGAGGAAAAAAACAGGGCACCTTTCTCTAAAATATTGTTTTCTAATAAAGTGCGAGGGAAAATGCTCAACTCAACAAAGAACGATTTTCAACTATTTGGCTTCAGCTACTACAGTCCACTTTCACCATTTTATTCTATAAAGGGACTTACTTTCTGTTACCAGTCCTGTGCATAGACAAAGGAAGCTAAAAAGGATGGTTGCCTTGGGCTTCAAGATGAACCTAAATAAATTGAGGAACTATAGAAGCAAAATATTTGGATGAAGATGGTCATCATTTAATAAAGGAGAAGAAGAAGAAGAAGAAACTTCTGAATTTGTTCCTAAAACTTGTTCTTACACAATTAAGCACCACCAAGCTTGGGTGATAGCCAACCTTTATAGTGAAAGCCAATAACCCGGTTTTCCTAATCTTTCTAACCAGATAACTGTAAACATGGCAAAAGATTATTGTCAAAAGGACATTGCCCACTATCGATTCCCATTAATTAAGGGTGTTAGGAAGAGCAGAGTAGACTCGGATCTAATTTTGACATAATTGCACAAAGCGGGCTACTCAGACTCAATCATACACTCCCACACTTAGCAGCCCGAGCTTGTGGTACTACACTAAACAATGTCTCTTAGATGGAGACGATGGTCATGATATAAACATTCCTATCTCAGAACAGCAAAGAAATGAAAATATTCAGTAGTTGTCAATTCCATTTATTTCCTTTCCATTCACCCAAAAACATAAAACAAAATTACGAAGAAGAAAAATTAACAGGAACTCATAATAGTTGAAGTATGCCATATTACTTCATATTGAGAAGCTATGAAGCAAAGACACCTGTAGAGAGGCCATGGACATGCAGCAGAAATGCTCCAAACACTTGTCCGACAAGCTGGAGGAATTAGACACACTGGGGACACGCTGAGACACATATATTTATTTTTCACCAGAATAGCATACTCAAGGTTGATGAATTTAATGAAAATAAATATTTAATATAGAATAAATATATAATATTAAAAAACATGACATATAAAAAGTATATAAAATTATATATTTTGCATGTGTCCCTGGCGTGTCATCTGCTGCCTTTTTCGAAAATTTGCACATCCACTTGTCCGTGTCTGTGCTTCTTAGTTGAGAAGTGATAAATTACCTGGTTCACAAATCTCTCCAGTGCATCCAACATCTCCATTGCAGAAGCCATCTGAGAGCTATAAATTCCTGCATCAGTAGGTTCAGCTGTAATGCTCTGTGCCAATGTCTGATGAAGTCTTTCCATTCCCTGCGTGAGAGCATCTTCAGCTTGCTGAGATGATTGCCGCAGGTTATTAACCAACATAAGTTGTCCATCAGTCAAGGGCTCAAGTTATGCATTAGTACCTGCAGAAACAAACTCAAACAGTAATTTCACAATTCATGAATGGGAATGTACTCTATAGTCCAGTAAAAGTTTGAAAACAAATCAAGGATATCTTAAATTTTGCAAGTCTACTGCATATTGGACCTAATTGGTGCAACTTTTCTCAAGCTGAAAATTGATAATCAGAATGCAAAAGCTAAAAACATCTCTTCCCCAGCTTCTAGATAATCAATTTTTTATATGTTTGCGACATCCCCATGCAATACTCTCGAAATCATGCCAATCTAATATACTTTCTTTGTGCATCAAAGGATCATGACCGGAAAATGGACAATATGAAAATTCATGTGCAAAAATTCTAATGCAGAGTGAATATACTGACAAGAAATTATCATATTTTTCTTTACAAACTATCATCACTGAAAAACCATGTTCATATGATTAGATGAATAATATGTCATATAAATGACAGTAAGCATGATAAGCAAAAAACTAGCAGATGAGGAATATTTATTCTTTAAATACTTAGTTAAACTGAACTAAGCATTACATTTAGAAGCTCTGATGGGCGGAATCCTCCAAGCCAAAGAAAAAAGCGCTCAACTGATGTTCTCCATATGCCAGACATCAAATAGAAGACGTCAGCTTTTGCAGCATCTGCTTTCATACGGAAGAGATTGCCATAGTGGTTTAAGCCTTTTTCCACAAGTAAATGGAGCTCTATATCACTTATATGAGCTTGCAACACCTCTCTTAGTTGAATATTCTGTCTTTGTTGCTCTTCAACCCAGTGTCCATATTCCATCTCAAATGTCGTAATACCTGCATATCCACAGTTAGGGCCCTTGTTACTAAATCACGAATATATAATTTTTTATATGTATATATATACACATGTGAAAATACACATAGTGTTTAAAATGAAGTAAATATCTCAATGTGTGTATATGCATATATATATATATATATATAATTACGTATATATTGATAATAAAGATTTCTTTTTTACTTCTTGATAGAGAGGTGAAACAATGTCAATTCATCCATTAAAAAAAGAAGAATTGCAATGAATCGTAGTGATTCACATATTGAATCGCATGATTCACTCAATTTCTGATTTTAACAACACGATTTGAATTGTTTTGGTTGAAACTAGTATGAATCGAATTGTGAATCATATGATTAACAGCCATGGTTAGAACTACGGTGAAGAAAAAACCAAATGTAGGAATAAAACGTTACCAGAGAAAAAGTAAACAAATACTATTGAAGGATTCCTTGAGAGGTAAAAAAAAAATATATATATATATAATGAAATAAAATCTAAGGAGCTAGGTAACATAGGTTTCGATCTTGGATTTATGGAGAAAAAAGAAAAATGGAAGAGATTTGTGGGAAAAAAAAAAAAACAGCAGAAGAAGAAGAAGAAGAAAAAGCTTCTATTTCATTCATTTTCCCCTTCCCTTTACTTTTCCATTTACAAATCCAAAATCCAAGCACAACCTAATTGAAAATCAAAAGCAAAAAGAGAACAACCCGCACAACATTGTTTTTGCACAAACGTTAGCTAAGCAAAAAACAAATTGAAGTTCAATAATAGAACAGCAGACCATCTAAGAGGGTAAGAAGATAAACAAGATACCTACAAAAAAGGAAGGGGAGAGAGAGAGAGAGAGAGAGAGAGAGAGAGAGAGACAGCACAAACCTGAGTTTACAGGTACAGACAAACCTATATGACCAACATTTAGCATTCCCCCTATGTAAGCACCCTGCAATAAGCAATCCACTGATCCATTAGATAACTGAATTACAATGCTTGGTTAATAAGAAAATTAGCATAAGCAATTTACTCCTCACCTGCGGTCTATACCTCTCAAGTTCCAGCTGCAATTGACTTAACTTCAATCGGCACGTTTCTAATTGTTGAACATAGGCCTATTAAAGAGATTTGAAAATTACTCAACAGATGACTCCTGAAAACTGTAAACCTTTCATAAGCATGAACTTGTGGCTAGCTATGCATTTTTTATTACCTTTTTCCTCAACCGGCTTTTACGTGCAGCTTCACGATTTTGTGCTAGACGTCTTTGTACCTGCACAAGCAGCAATGACTAAAATTAATGCTCTGGATGACAGGTTTGTGTTGACTAGGAAGTGTGTTCTAATCACCTTATCGGGTGTTTTGTTCGCTTGCTGATTGTTTCCTGAAGGGCCTTCTGACTCGTAAGTTGCATATTCTGACTATAGAATTCAAATTGGGAAAATCAGTATCAGAATAAATGGCCCCAAATTCAATAAACCAAGAGAGAAAAAACTATATGCAGCTTCACCTTGTTGCCGCCTAGGCTAGCATCAACCTGTACAATTATAGAACTGGCCATGTTTGGGCTAATTTCACCTTTAAATGCGCTATCCCACATGCCAAACTGGTGGATTGGCTCGTACAAACCCATCCTGCCTGAAGTGGCAAATTGAGTCGATGAAGAGCTCATACTTTTATTCACTGATAAAAAGGCAAAAGTAGTAATTCAGCTGCAGCATCATACAAATTATGTAAATTGAATGTATCCAAAATCACATCAACTCATACTGACTGAACCAAGAAAAGCAGGGAAAGATAAGTAATTAATTGAGAAACAAACAAGAAAGTAAATCAAGAAATAGAGCTAGACAAAACAGCAGAATTCTAGGCAAAGTTCACAAATGACCAGCTTTGTAATTATAACCATTACATTAGCTAATTTAAATATACAGAGCTAGAAGAAGCAAAAGAATTCCAAACAAAGTTCACAAATATGTTTGTAATTACAAACTTCAAGTGTGATTTGCTACGGTAGTATAAGGAAGCACTTTTGTCGAAGATAAAAAGAAAAAATATGAAGAAAAATAAAAGAAAATTTAGCTCCTCTAGTGAATTAAATGTGAAATAGAATGCTTATCCATTGAGATTTCATTACATGACCAACGGGTGAGGCCTCAACCCCGACACACCATGACAATTTTTGGTTTTCTCTAGGCTAATGAATCTAGTGAGGCAAAACCTTGATGATCTGTATTGTACAAATCTAGCAAGCTAAAATTATGGAAAGAAATCCTCTTATCTTAGCAAAATCAACAACCCGCCACCAAGCTAAGATATGCATATACATATATACATATATATGATCAATTACATGCCCAAGATGACTACTAACTTGGAGCATATCCAGTTGACAGAGGGCTTGAACACAGTAAGTTCTGCCAAGAGAGTGGTAGTGTTGTGTTCTGCTTGTGGTACTAAGAATGTATGTGGATTACAGGTCAAAGGTAATAGACTCAGTATTTAATTAGTGACTTAAAAGGCTCACTTTAATGACTAGTAATTCCACTGAGGACTAAACACCAATAGTGCTAACAGGGACACAAGCTTAATCAACCATGAGTTTGAACAACATATGATAATTCTCGGAAGGGCAACCAATGAATCCTTAGGATGCTACCAAATGAACCGAGCAAAACTCAGAAAAAACCTAAGAAATAAGGGCAAAAAAAAGAAAAAAGAAGAAGAAGAGGGGTTCATGATTGAGCTGAAGTCATATGCATAAATAACCAAACCAAAAACCAGAAATTCAATGGGTTAATTAAACCCTCTTAACAATTAGGGAAATATCACTTTACCCACATTTATGAATCCGTACATTTTAACCTTCAACTATACAAAAGCATCACTTTCACCCCTCCAGATGTAACAAAATGTAGGCTTTAATAGATGAGTGGATAAAATGAAATTTGCTAATGATTAAGGAGGTCTAATTAACCCAAATTCAATCACTACAAAATCAAAGAATACTAAGAACACGAACAGAGGAACAACTTGACGACACAGAATCGGAACGAGACAAAGAAATAAATTTTGAAAACATTTTCTATATATATATATATGTATAGAGAGAGAGAGAGAGAGAGAGAGAGAGAGATGGATTGGAAAGAAGTATGATAGTAATATAGTAGTGATATATGAATCAAGAAGCTAACCGATTTAGTAGAAGATGGAGTATGGGTTAGAGTTTTGATTCTGCTAAAACCCCAAAAGCTGAGAGGACCTTTCAGTCCCATAAATGAGCCCAAATTTCTTGAACACATGTTCTCATCTCATCTTTAGAAACCCATATCAGTTAAAGAAGAAGAAACAAAAATCAATACACAGAAAACAAAAAACAAGTAGTACTAGTAGTAGTTTTTTTAACAAATAACAGAGAAAGACGCCACTCTCTCTCTCTCTCTGTATCTGCCGTTGGAAAGCAACAGTCAACAGTTGAATCAACTGTTACATATACACCCATACCCATATATATACAATACAATACAATACAATACAATGGTTATCCAATCCAATCCAATCCAATCGAATAGTATTATTATTATAGAATTGTTTAAAAGTGTGACTTTGAAAATGGGCACCGGCTCAGTCATATATACCCCTTTACCTACCCGCTAAGGCAGCTTTTAATCACCACCAACACCACTGCACCGCCGTGGTTGGTCGCCGGAGAGTTGGGGTCGAAGCTAGTAGTATCACTTCTAGCAGTTGTTGAGCGAGGTGGTGGTTGTTATATATGGTGCGTAATGGCCTGTATATTGGTAAAGCGGTAGCACTGTGCTTCTGCCCTGTTTGTTTTTGCATTAACATAATTTCCCTCCCACAAATCTCCGAATCATGTGTTTGGGGAGTGGCTAAATTAGCCAATTAGCCAAAAAGTTACTTTTTTAGCCAAAAAGTCAACAACTCATACAAAAAAGTCAAAGATTCCCTTTTCTCTCTACTTTTTGCACATCTTTTCGTAATTAGCCAAAAAGTCATCCCAAACATACAAGTTTTTTTTACCAACCTTTTTAGCCAATTAGCCAAAAAGTTACTAAATTAACCTGTTCCCAAACGAAACTAAGGTTAGAAATCTCAAAAAAAATTATTTTATTTTATTAAATGTCTTATATGAATGAAAAATTTATATGAAACTCATATGGTATAAGTCTTATACTTATGTCAGATATTTGGTAAGGAGTCAGGTTAAAGATCTCAAATAAATTATTAAATATTTTACTAAACCTCTTACATGGGTATGGAACCCACACCCATTTGATTTGTATAGGTCCTATACTCATGTGATTTGTGTAAGAATATTTTGTAATTCATTTGGGATCTATAGCATTTTCTTTTGGTAAAACATTTGATGAAACTTTTAGGATTTCTAACACTATTGTAATATTCAATTTTTTTTTAAATGTTAGATATTTCAAAAATTCTGCTAAATTTTTTATCAAATATCTCACATAGGTGTGCGACCCATACCATAAAAGACATTTAGTAAAAATTTTAATAAATGGTGTATTTGGTTTGTGTTTGTAAAGTAATTTTTGAGATAAAAAGTACAAAAACTTATTTGATTTGTCTTTTTTCAGAAATGGTTTTAGAAAATTGTTTTGGGAAGAGAGTTTTAAAAAAAGTGATTGATTTGATATGTATGAGAGAGAGAGAGAGTATGTGATTTTGGAAAGTAGATAATCAAATAAAATTTTGAGATTTTTTTTGAAAAAATTTGTTTTGTTTAATTACTCTTGAAAATTTATTTGTAGAAAATTTTTTCTAAAATTTTTTCTAAAAAACAAACCAAACAAACCCAAAATTTTTAAATTCTCTAACATTGCACCTTCATATTTTTATTACATCATTCATAAATTTATGGAAGATAAATTATGTAAATGAAGCATTTTTCCATTATACCCTTTTCTTTTTCTTTTTTTTAAAATTCAAAATTAAATAAATAGTGTCTAGATAAATTTAGAATAAATTATGCCATTAATCCTCTAATTTAAGCAAAGTATTATTTTATTAACTGCAGTTTTTGTTTGACTAATTGAAATTTTAAGGGTTGCTATTAGCACTACAATTATTACTTTGAAGTCCCTATTTCTTTTATTTATTTTTATTACAATAATAATTTTAAATGAAATTACTAAAAGACATGAATTATTTTGGAACATTTCATCTTACAATTAAATCTACCTACCAACTAAATCATAATATAGTATTTATGATAGCACCCACTTCCATCACCACCCTAGTCAAATTTCTCCTTAAAACCCAATTATTAAGGAGAGAAAAACTGGAGCCTAACCAGTACAAATGGGGCAACTCTAGGCGACGTGGAACACATTCTAACACACCTTCCTGCACCACAACATATAGAAGTTGAACAAACGGCACACCAATCACAGAGCCAACCAAGCTTTAATCCTAAATTGAAAAGCACAATTATACACCTTCTTTTTTCATTTTTTTTTTAAATTCAAAAAATAAATAAATAGTGTGTAGATAAATTTAAGATAAATTATGCCATTAATCCTCTAGTTTAAGCAAAATATTATTTAATTAATTGCAGTTTTTGTTTGACTAATTGAAAATTTAAGGGTTGCTATTAGCACTACAATTATTACTTTGAAGTCCCTATTTCTTTTATTTATTTTTATTACATAAATAATTTTAAATGAAATTACTAAAAGACACGAATTATTTTGGAACATCTCATCTTACAATTAAATCTACCTACCAACTAAATCATAATATAGGATTTATGATAGCACCCACTTCCATCACCACCCTTTTCAAATTTCTCCTTAAAATCCAATTATTAAGGAGAGGAAAACTGGAGCCTAACCAGTACATATGGGGCAACTTTAGGCGATGTGGAACACATTCTAACATACCTTCCTGCACCACAACATATAGAAGTTGAACAAACGATACACCAATCACAGAGCTAACCAAGCTTTGATACTAAATTGAAAAGCGCAATTATACACCTTCTTTTTTCATTTTTTTGTTTTTTTTTAAATTCAAAATTAAATAAATAGTGTGTAGATAAATTTAAGATAAATTATGCCATTAATCCTCTAGTTTAAGTAAAATATTATTCTATTAATTGTAGTTTTTGTTTGACTAATTGAAATTTTAAGGGTTGCTATTAGCACTACAATTATTACTTTGAAGTCCCTATTTCTTTCATTTATTTTTATTACAATAATAATTTTAAATGAAATTACTAAAAGACATGAATTATTTTGGAACATTTCATCTTACAATTAAATCTACCTACCAACTAAATCATAATATAAGATTTATGATAGCACACACTTTCATCACCACCCTTTTCAAATTTCTCCTTAAAACCCAATTATTAAAGAGAGGAAAATTGGAGCCTAACCAGTACAGATGGGCATCTAGGTGATGTGGAACACATTCTAACATACCTTTCTGCACCACAACATATAGAAGTCGAACAAATGGCACACCAATCACAGAGCCAACCAAGCTCTGATACTAAATTGAAAAGCACAACCCATACTCTTCCTTAAAACCGAAGTATTAAGGAGAAGGAAACTAGAATCTTATAACCAGCACAGATGAGGCAACTTTAGGCAATGTGAGACACATTCTAACAAACCCTTTGGTGGTTAATCTTCTGGCAGCTTCTGACTACAACTATTCGATAGCACACACTTCTCCGACAATGGTGATGAATTAAAGTTTTTTTGACAACTTCAATACCATGAAACGAATGAAGCATCACAATGTAAACTCAAAGGAAGTTTACAACTTGGATGATGTTCACAACTTAGAGGAGGTTGATCCTGTAATGATTTTTTTTTTTTTAAATGGTAAAAATGGTTTGATTTTTTTTTTTTGTTGAGATATTGAACTCCGAACATATATCAAAAAATGACAACAAGAGGCCGAATTAAAGGCATTAGTTTAACAACGTCTAACTAAACATTATTCATATGTTTGGCACTTTAAATTCGAACTTTTTTATTCATATGTTTGGCACTTTAAATGTAATCTTAATGCATACTTATATTTTGGTTATGCAATGAACTTTAATTTTATTCGTTAATTAAACTAGTTGATGCATACTTATTTTTGTAGTTAAATTTTGATAGGTCAAACTTGTTCACAGATATAAGATTTTACATTTTAATAATGTTCAGTAACACAAATCCAAACATGTACAAATTATTCGGTAACACAAGTCCGAAATCATATAGCGGAGCCAGCATTCTCTTGGAGGCATTGGCAAAGTTTAAGCGATCGGTTCAGTAGCTACTCAAATTGTTGGAAAATTTGAATTAAATTTACTCCGATGGTTGTGTCTCTTGACATGGAAATGTGTGTCATTTTGAAGGGTTACAACCTTTCTGAAGAGTCATGGAGGAATCTATAAAATCCCATCTCCCTCACTTTGATTAAAATAGAGATTTTATCTTTTCTTCTTCACTTTGCATTTATTCTTCATATTTCCTAAGTCTAATTTTCTTTATATTTGCATTTATTTCTAACAATCTTAAGACAGATTTGCCCTGCTACGGTGTTTACGGTTGAGTGGCATGTCTTAAGATTGTTAGAAAAATAGTACCAAACTATATGGAAAATATAATTTAAAAATATGTAAATGATTTTTGAGCAAAACCAAAACTGAAATAAATCGACATAATAACGTGATAAAACTTACAGTACATAAATCGATAAAACCTGATCGAGTCAAGTGTGTGACACTCTTTCCTTAAGACAGATTCATTCTCCCACCAGTGCTTAGGATTCAATGGACGTCTATCTCCCAGGATACGACGATCAATGTCTTGCACTAGCAGCACTACTATTGCAAGTCTAGCGAATTTCACTATGCATGTACTTTATTTATAGGAAAATTAGACTTAGGAAATATGAAGAATAAATGCAAAGTGAAGAAGAAAAGATGAAATCTCTATTTTAATCAAAGTGAGGGAGATGGGATTTTATAGATTCATCCATGACTCTTCAGAAAGGTTGTGATCCTTCAAAAGGACACACATTTCCATGTCAAGAGACACAACCATTGGAGTAAATTTAATTCAAATTTTCCTACAATTAAATTCTCAACTAGCTCTCTTGCTAACCCTTTGGTTAGTGGATCCGCTATGTTGTCTTTAAACTTCACATATTTAATGGAAATAATTCCATTGGAGAGTAATTGTCGCACGGTGTTATGTCGACGACGAATGTGTCGTGACTTACCATTATACATATGATTCTGTGTTCTACCAATTGCTGATTGACTATCACAATGTATGCATATAGCAGGCACCGGTTTTGGCCATATTGGAATATCTTAAGGGAAGTGGCGAAGCCATTATGCTTCTTTCCCTACTTTGTCTAAAGCTATGAATTCTAATTCTATAGTAGACCTAGCAATGTAAGTCTGTTTAGAAGATTTCCAAGATACAGCCGCCTACCAAGAGTAAAGACATACCCACTGGTGGACTTTGAGTCTCTAGTATCCGATATCCAGTTTGCATCACAGTATCCTTCAAGTACTGCTAGATATCTAGTATAATTAAGCCCAACATTACGAGTAAATCGGAGATATCTAAGAACCCTTATAATTGCTTTCCAGTGTTCTACTCCTGGGTTACTCGTATATCTACTTAATTTACTTACTGCATAAGCTATATCCGGGCGAGTGCAGTTCATCAAGTGCATTAAGCTTCCAATAATTTAGGTATACTCTAATTAAGAAATACTTTCCTGTACATTCTTAGATAGAAACAAATTAACATCTACAGGTGTTCTAGCAAGATGATCATCATCTTTGCTGAATTTGTCAAGTATTTTCTCAATGTAATGAGATTGTGAAAAAGCATAACCTTCTGATGTTTTAGTAATTTTCATACCAAGAATTACATTAGCAATGTCCATGTCCTTCATTTCAAAATGTTTATTCAACATTTTCTTGGAAGTTTTAATCATATTATTATTACTATCTATGATGAGCATATCATCTACATAAAGACATACAATGACATAACCTTTGTCTGTGTTTTTAATATAAACACATTTGTCACACTCATTAATTTTAAAAGCATTTGACATCATTGCCTTGTCAAATTTCTCATGCCATTGCTTTGGCGCTTGTTTTAAATCATATAATGATTTAACCAATTTACACACTTTCTTTTCTTTTCCTGGAATAGAAAATCCTTCTGGTTGTTTCATGTAAATTTTTTCATCTAACTCACCATTTAAGAAAGTGATTTTCACATCCATTTGATGAATTTCTACATTGTACAAAGATGCAATAGCAATTAACATTCTAATAGATGTTATTCTAGTAACCGGTGAGTATGTATCAAAGTAATCAAGACCTTCTTTTTGTCTATATCCTTTGACCACAAGTCTTGCCTTGTATTTGTCAATTGATCCATCTGCTTTCAATTTTCTTTTGAAAATCCACTTGTACCCAAGAGGTTTACAACCTGGTGGCAAATCCACCAATTCCCAAGTGTGATTTTGTAATATGGATTCAACTTCACTATTGACAGCTTCTTTCCATAAAGGAGTTTCAGGACTGGACATAGCCTCTTTAAAAGTTAAAGGCTCATCTTCTAACAAAAATGTTAGAAAATTTGGACAAAAAGATTTTGAGGTTCTAGCATGTTTACTATGCCTAAATTCCTCTTCTTCATTTTGATTTAGCTCTTGCTCTTGATCATGTTCATGTTCTTGATCCTGACTAGTAATAGCATCATGAGATCTTTTATTACTACTAGTCTCTTGTCCAGTCTTAGTTGGAAATACATGTAGCACATTGTTGAGAGTGAGTTCCTTTTCAGATGTCATCCTAAGTACAATCTTTCCTTCTCCTTCAACTTTGGAAGTTGAGGAATTGCCCATAAAAAGTGGTTCTCCATTGTCCACTATAGAATAAGATGTGAACATCTTTTTGTCGGCACAAATGTATCAAGTAGCACCAGTGTCCACCCACAATTTTTAGGATTTCCAACAAGATTTGCCTTGGAAACAACTGCAGAAAGATTGATGTCATCTACACTGTTGGAAAATTGGTCTTTTATTTTTAATTCGGTTCGATAAATAAATTCGGTACGTTATTTATTTGGTTCTATTTCAATTTATTTTACTTACACAGAAGATTGTTCCAACAATCTTAAGACAGATTCATTTTTTGGGAAAATATTATGATTATGATTGACTTGTTAATCTTGTCCATGTCTACATATGTTGTAGAGTTGACAATTAATAGCATCATTTTTTTTATGATGTCATTAATATCAATTTGGTATGTGGTGTTTTATAAATGGATTTCAATTAGTTATTATATATGGATGTCAATTTTTTATCAAAGTGTTGATAAAATGGTGAACTTATGTGTTTTGATATAAGAAGAATTTTAACTATTCTTTGGAATAATGACTGAAATTGTTGTGGTGACCGATAACTCTATAATGAAATATTACATGAGTTAATATATTTCATAGGTAAAAGACGCTTTGGTAATTGTCAACGTAGTCACTAATACTGGATAAGACAAATAAGATGCAAATGTATTTATACAGTGATATTTATATTCCATGTTGAGATTGGAATTAAGGGTTGCAGTAAACAAAAAAAAATTAATCATGGCTAAAGAAATGTTATTTGACAAGTGTTGTGGCCACAACCGGTATTAGTCATTTCTTCTTTGTACTGCGAAAGCAAGTTATGAAGTCTAATTATATTTTAGACAAATTAGTATTGTGATTATATTCACAAAGCAATTTACATCTTGTTATTTAGTTCAAGCATGCCAATTAATGATATATTCCGCTTTATCTTAGAATTTTGGGGGGTGTATTAATATTTTTGTGTAATTATACACCAGCAAGAGAAATTAAGTTTCGTTAGAATGATTAAAATGTGGGGGTACTTGAAGGATTTTACCAAAGTAACGGTTCCGATTGTAGGTCCACAAAGAATCTCAATTCTTTTTATAGGACAAAGTTGGAGTAGAAACAAATATGGTTTCATTAACTCCTAAGGAACAATTCTATGTTTATTATTTAAATTTGAAAATGGAAGTGACATAGAGTAACGGTAAGTCTCGATGTAATCAAAGACTTAATACCGTAGGACATTTGCTTTCAGTTGTGAATATTATCTAAGGATAATATAATGGATCCACTAACTACTCAATGATATATAACTGAAAATGTCAAACGAATAATAGCGGCCACTAAACAAAAAGTTTGACCAAAGAGCAAATGAGGGAAAGTTCATCGAGGGGAATGTGATTAAAGCCTATTACATTAGAGTCATCATAATGGTAACCCTACTTAGATGACTTGAGATCCCAAGAACTAAGTTCAAAGGGATAACTAAGTTATGTATGACTCACCAGAAATCACTAAAGGAGTCTAACTCCTATTTATTCCTATGATGAGAGTGATATTTGCAACATGTGTTGTATGCAGGGAACTTAGGGTAAGCTATGCTTTTAATGATCACTTATATCTTGAAAACCTTAGAGGGGTATCTTTCAAGAGGAGTATTAAAGAGACTCGAAATAAGGATCACCTATATGAGTGTGAAGGGGCCGCTTCTATGAGAATTGATAAGGCTAAATTCTCTAAAGCACTCATGAAACACCAGGACTTGCCCAAGGCCAAAACGAGCACAACCGTGAGAACTAAGCTGTGTTTGGAGATATTCTGTGTGAATTCTATTATCTTGGCTTATACAAATGGCTAAACAGTCCAAGACATCATGTCCACTGATTAGCTAGTAAGTCCGATAGGCTTTCACTAGGGAAGGTTCAAAGCCAAAAGCTACCTATCCCGATTGTGACAACCTTTACCACTGATTAGTGCTAATCTATGATTAAGCATGTTAATTGACTGATTGACTGAAATCCTGAACTGATTGATTGAGTATATTATTTTAATGCATTTCTATCTGTTTGTTATTAAATTATATGTTCATGTTTTATGTTTAAACTGCAAATTGAAGGCCTTATCGGCGGCCGAATCTGAAATTGATTAATGTTTTATACTAATTGGAATTTATGTGAAATTATGGTATGTTTAATTGAAATTTAATTTGGTATGATTAAATTGGATTAAATAATGCTAATTTACGAGAATTGGACTTATTCACCAAATTAGTGGGCCATTTTCTCCAACACCTTGAGGCTTGAGTACACTTAGACATACTTTTTGCTCAACCATTTTGAGAGACAAACTGACTAGAGAGAGGGAGAGTAGGAGAAAGATTGATTCCATCTCAATTTGGCTTGGAAACTAGAAGAATTGGAGTATAATTGTGCAAATTGAGCTTGTACATCTTGCATTCTAGACCTAAGGTAGGACATTTACCTTCTTTTGGTGAATTTAAGTTAGTTCTTGCATGGTTTATGACATATTGAAGAGTAGAGTAAATAATTAGCTTAATATGTTGAATTTAGAGCTAAATCATGCATGCATGTGCACATTTTGAAATTTAAAGTTGTTTCCATGGGAATTCTTGCATGCATGTCCATATTATTGTTATAGTCCATGAATTCATCTTGATTTTGAAGGAATTGGCTCTTTGGAGCAAGTATTTGAAGCCTTGAAGTTGTTTAAATACATGCATGTTACATTTAATTTATGTTCTTGAAGTTTGGTTTGAAATTGTGTTTAATTGAACAACCTTTGGGCTTTGATTTCTCAAATTGATCTTTGAAACATGTCATATTGTGAGTTTCCAATTGTTTTCCAAAAAATTAGCCCAAAAGGATCGAATTTGATGCTTTGAAAGTTGGTTTTGAGCTTGAGGTTCAAATCTGAAAATTCCAGATTTTGGACTCACGCTCGAGCGGGGAACTCCACGCTCGAGCGTACACACTGAGTTCATGCATTCCGCTCGAGCGGGAAAAGTGACGCTCGAGCAGGAAATGCGTGTATCAGATTTTGCATAAGTGCTTACGGGGAATCCGCACGCCGCCGAAAGCGAGGACTTGTGTCTCACGCTTGAACGGGTATCGAGCACCCATCGAGCGTGAATTTCATGCATCCAGTACTTTTACTGTAGTTTACAGTCCGCTCAAGCGGAATAATACACGCTCGAGCAAAGCCCATTTGTCTGCATGTCCGCTCGAGCGGAATAATCTACGCTCGAGCGGGACCCCTGTTTTAACAAAATTTTGAAAAGTGTTTAAAAGTGCATCTTTGTATCCTCATTCCATCCTAGGCATTCTTAGGCCTAGTGTCACGACCCAAACCCGGCCCTATGGGTTTAGCATCAGAATCGCCAAGAATCCGAGATTACCGGGCTCATCAACAAGAATACAACAAACAGAGTATAGGAAGCCAATACAGTAAATAACTAGTGTCCATTGAGCTGTGAAAATCTATATGTCAAAAACATTTTTATGCATTCATACAGTTCAAAACAGTACACTCTATACAATCATTTACTGATCGACAAGACGGATCGAATCCTCGATAACAAAGGTGAAATACCTATACAAAAGTACAATACAAGAAGGAGACCGATAGGGACACAAAACACCCCAAGCCATAACATGGCAACTCTCTAACCTCGCAGTGAGGCACATAGGCCGCTTGACAAAACTGGGACCAATCCCACGCCCTAGCTCCGTCCTGTTCGAGAACCTACATATATATATATAAACAAAGTGAGCTTAAGCCCAGTGAATAACAATCACTGTAAAGAGGTTATGAATGGATGTCCCTTACAGTAATGAAATCCATTCATTATACAGTATTTCAAACTTTCAATATTTCACCAATCAAGATCTCAATCAATCACCATATGTGGTACATCCATTAGCCTATAAACAAGAGGGTCCAAAAGGACCGGCCTTAACAGACCCAACAATAATGATGGCCATCAAACAAGATGGTTCCACAAGGAAACCGACAGAGCTCAGAATACCAATAACAAGGTGCTAAGGATGCCACAATACAGCCAAATGCAGACATACATTCATTCAATAAACAATATCAGTTCAATAAATGTCAGCTTCAAGATTCAAAATATAACCATTTGAACATATCTTTACACAATCTGTTACTCACAGAGATTGGGCTATAGCAGCTAGAGTGCGTCCCCGGGAGCCAACCCTAAACAGTTAACAAATAGAACACACACTAAGTTCACAGTCGAAAAGGATGATAATTAAAATCCCTAAATTTCCTCGGTGTGGTTCTATGTCTAAATCCTCATTAAGATGTCTTAAACTAGGCCTAAGAATGCCTAGGATGCGATGAGGATGCAAAAATACAGTTGGAAGACATTTTTCAAAAGTTGTCTTTAAAACAGGGTCTCGCCGAGCGAAAGCCTTCCTTCGCCGAGCGAGGTTGCAAAGAAGGCTTCGCCGAGCGAACAATCCTTCGCCGAGCGATCCGATGAAACAAAGAAAAGCTTGGATGCTCAATTTTTACGCGATGCCGCGGATGCTCGCTCGAGCGAGCTTCCAAAATCAAAGGGTTCGCTCGAGCAAGCCTTCCTTCGCTCGAGCGGTCTGATGAAACAGTAAAAGTACTGGATGTTCGATTTTTACGCTTGAGCCACCAATCCTTCGCTCGAGCGTGGCTCAGAGGAAAACATTGGTCGCTCGAGCGAGGAATCCTTCGCTCGAGCGAAGAAGCCAAATCTGGAATTTCCAGATTTGCCTTCCGAGCTCAAACCAAGCATTCTCAACTCAATTCTCGACCTCTTGGGCTCAAATTCTGGAGAATACATCCCAAAACAATGTACAACAAGTTTCAAAAGCCAATTTATGAATTCAAGCCCCAAAGGTGAGTCAATTAAAACAATTTTTCAAACCCAATTTCAAGAACAATTTCAAACATGTAATGGATGAGTTTTAATCCAAAATCAAGTTGGAAAATGAAGTGAAAACATGGACTATAATATAAACATGGACATGCATGTATGATTCTTCAAGAATTTAACTTCAAAATACATCAATTCAAGCATGCATGTAACATTTGAGCTTCAATTCACCATTTATGAGCAAATTCATGACTTACTCTCTAATTAAACATGGAGCATGCAAGAATAAACCTTAAGGACAACAATGAGAGGTCCAATTACCTTGCCTAAGTCTCAATTACAAGTCTAGAAGCTCAATCTAGCAATCTATGCCTCAAATCTTCAAGTTCTTCTAGCAAATCACCAAAATGAACTCAACTCTCTCCCTCTCCTCTCTTGGTCGGCTAGAGCTCAAGAATAGGGGCTGATGATATGTTTTGATTAAGTGTAAACAAGGCTTCACATGGCAAGAATAAACTAGGCCACTTAATGGCATTTCTGTAATTAAGTCCAACTCTTCAATTAATTCGTTTAAATCTAATTTAATCATTCCTAATCGATTTTCAGATAAATATACCATAAAATCAGAAATATTCTACTGATTCTAAAACATCAAACGGTTTCTAAATCGGCCGCCGGTAAGGCCTTCAATTAACAGTTTAAACACATAAACTCAAACAGATAATCATTCAAGCAAACAGATACAATATGCAATATAGCAGACAAACTTATTCAATTTCAGTTTCAGTTCCATTCGGTCTGTTCAGTAGTTCATCCAGTTCACTTATCAGTCATTATCAGTTCAGTTTAGCAGTAATCAGTAGATAATTCAGTGGTTATTCAGTAATCGGTACGAGGGTTGTTACACCTAGTTTAAGGTATCTTAATGAGGATAATGCTATAGAACCACACCGAGTCAAGTTAGAGACTAAGTTATTGTTTTCCAAAGGAGCAACTTAGTGTGTGTTTATCCTGTAACTGTGTAGGGTTGGTATCCGAGGAAGCTCACTAGTCTATCTGTAGCCCAGAACTCTGTGAGTAACAATGTTGTAAAGATATGTTCAATTGAGATTATGTTTTGAGCAAATGACTGTACTGCTTTATGAAATGACACTGTTTACTGAATGAATGTTTGTCCTATTTGTGAACTGCATTCGTGACATCCATAGCAATTCTTTATTCTTTATCAATCTATCGTTATAGAGATCTCTGTCGGTTCTCATGTTGGAACCACTACTGTTTACTGATATGATGGCCATCAACTAACTGTTCGGTCTGTTAAGACCTACTGTACTGTTTTGTATTGGATATACCACATATGACTATTATAGTTTCTGAACGACTGATATGGCATGAAATATGAGCCACGAACTGAATGATTGATATACTGATAAATGACTGTTTTCAATACTGAAAGGACATTCATTCTTAATCTCTTTATGCATATGTTATTCACTAGGCTTTAGCTCACTGCTCATATATATATATATATATGTAGGTGCACAGGCACCGAACCGTTGCTAGGAGCGTCGGGCTAAGCTTTCGTTTTGTTAAAGCCAACCACTGTGTCTCACTGCGAGGTTCCAAGTCCTTCAAGCTAGGGCTTTTTTGGGGTGTTTTAGATTTCCCCTTTTTTGTATCTATTTTCGTATTACTGTATTGACTGTACCTCTACTGTTATGATGGGGACTTGGTCCCTAACCTGAACGCCTGTAAATGATGCATGTATATACTGTTTTGTTCTGAATGTGAATATGTTATGAAAAGTCTTTTTGCATACAGACTGTCACAGCTCATTGGACATCTTTTAATTACTGTTACGGCTTCCGCCAGCCCCTGTACTCTGTATTACTGTTTTACTGTTAGGCATGCCTTCGGTAATCTCGGATTACTAGCCGGTTACGGTGCTAAACTCATAGGGGCGGGTTTGGGTTGTGACACCGATGCAGGGTATTTCCTTAATGTACTCTCTCTTTGTCTGTATATTGTTGCATGTCCTTTCCGTAAATTTCATTCATGTGGGGGATTGTTGGAAAATTTGAATTAAATTTACTCCAATAGTTGTGTCTCTTGACATAGAAATGTGTGTCCTTTTGAAGGGTTACAACCTTTCTGAAGAGTCATGGAGGAATCTATAAAATCCCATCTCCCTCACTTTGATTAAAATAGAGATTTCATCTTTTCTTCTTCACTTTGCATTTATTCTTCATATTTCCTAAGTCTAATTTTCCTATAAAGAGAGTACATGCATAGCAAAGTTCGCTAGGCTTGCAATAGTAGTGCTGCTAGTGCAAGACATTGATTGTTGTATCTTGAGAGATAGACGTCTATTGAATCCTAAGCACCGGTGAGAGGACGAATCTGTCTTAAGGAAAGAGTGTCACACTCTTGACTCGATTAGGTTTTATTGATTTATGTACTATAAGTTTTATCACGTTATTATGTCGATTTATTTCATTTTTGGTTTTGCCCAAAAATCATTTACATATTTTTAAATTATATTTTCCATATAGTTTGGTACTATTTTTCTAACACAAATTTCTTGAGACATTAAGCTAAACATTAAAATGAGACTTTATCTTACTAAGCTTTTGAAAAATGCAGATCTTCAATATAAGATCTTTTAGATATTTTCTTAGTAGGTCTTAAGTAACAAATTAAGTGACTTAATGGTTAAGTCAGTTTTGGTCGAATCAGGACAAGTTTGAACTACTTAAACAATTATTGAAAAAATTACAATTAAAAATAAGTTAATAAATAATGAGAATATTTCAAATGTGTTCCAGAGACTGACACTTCAATGATACATTATCAAAAAAACAAAATTGCTTCTTTCCCTCATTTTAATGGTAGACAACTCTTTTCTTCTTTTTACTCAAAATTGTCTCTTATTTTTCTCTTTTCACTCCTTAGTCTTCCCTTATTTTATATACAATTAATAGACATTCCTTAGTTATGAACTATTGTGTTTATGTTTTGAAGGGGTATACCACAAAATAAAATAAAAAATTTTTAGTTACGAACCATCGTGATAATGTTATGACCATTAAATTATAATGAATTATTGTGGTAAAAAAAGTTATGAACCATTATTTTTATGTTATGAATCCTTATGGTGTAGTATATCATTGATTATTTATAAATAAAAAACAAAAAAACTTTTGAAGAACTATATACTAGGGGTGGGTGCGAATCGGTTGTGGCCATGGAATCTCCAATCTGTCATCCGTTTGCCAGATTTGTGGATTGGAAAAAATCAATCCGCATCCGTCTACTAATCAGGCGGATGTGGATTGAGCGAATTGGCGGATTGACGGATGAATACGAATCGGTTTGGCGGTTTAAAATTTTGTAAATTTTCAACATAATTCAACTTGTCCACTTCCTAAAATATATATATATATATATATATTATAGTCAATGACTTAAAAAAGTATTACAATGATTGCATGCCTCATCCAAAGAAAGAAAGTTTAAAACTTTAGAATATTACAATCACTGCTTGTCTTATCCACATATTACAATCACAACATGCTTCATCCACATAAAGTATTACAATCTGTGGTTCTTAAAATATAAAAACAATTCAAACCACCAAAATCATGAATAGAGCAGTAGTAGAGATTGTATGCCTCTGTATTGTTACATCTATATATGTTTTTTAAAACAAAAACTAACCAGCATATATTAGAGATGGCAATTTGAACTTGATCTGACGGGGACCTGACATTCCGACCCCGAATTGAGCGGGTTTTTTCCAAAAAATACCCCTGGTGGGTCGGGGATGGTATTCAAAAATCAATCCCCGATGATATTTGGGCTGGGGACAGTGATACATTTCTCAGCCCCGGCCCCTGACCCCTATCCTGCTTAGCCCTGATGTAAAATTACGAGTATGTCCCTATTTATATATATGTGTGTGTTTAGGGTTTGGTTGAATCAATCATAACGCAAACACAAACAAGCTCACCGCTACTGCTGCTCTCTCCCTCTCTCCTTTACCGCCGTTGTTCTCTCTGCTTCCTCACCGCCGATCCCTCCTCATCGCCGATTCTCCCTCACCACCACTGCTGTATAGGCTTTCTCTCTCTCTCTTTTACACGCATACACACACACACACACACAACGTCGACGACTTTTGCTCACTACTCATCTCTCACCGCTACTCCTCTCTCACTGCCGATCTTTAAAGGGTTTCTTTCTCTCTCTCGTTAAACTTGATCTAGGGATTTCATATCTGAATGTATGTATTACTGTTTTCGAATTCTATTTTTTTTTTCATGGTTACTGAGTGTATATATGTATATATATATGTTTGTATCAGAGTATTGGACCTCAGAGTATGTGTAGACACCCCATTTTTGACCGTCCTTAAGACTTGGACGCCTCAGGTCGATCACTCGATGATGAAACATATGTGGTACAAACATTCGATTTCTTCAGCAAGAAGAGCTTCTAAATCCCAACCTTATACACCATTTTGACAAAAACTATTTTATACCATAACTATTTTAGACCTTAAAACCCTCTTTTTCAAAATATTTTTCCAAATGTTTTTACAATGTTCTTAGGCTCGTATTTCATTTAAAATATTGCACTTTTTGGTAAACAGAGTAAGGACAAAGTGGAAATAAATAAAAGGAAGGTGAACACTTTGAAAAGTCTTTAAAACCTTTTATTTATAGGTTTGGAGTTGAAGAAAATTGGAGAGAGAAGAAAACTAGTTGGGGAAAAAGTTAGGCATCAATCTGTTGAGAAAGAAATGAGTAGCCTTCCCTAAAATAGGCATATCTCTTTTCACACTTAGAATTTAGATGTGAGGATACCACCATTGGAAAGTAGACTTCCGGGGCTTTAATTTAGACTCAAGAATGACCTAAAATCGAGTCCAGATGAAGGAGATATACCCATTTGAAGTCGGGCCTGTAAGTAGATTTTTGTGGCCGACTGCCCACTATTTGTGGACGGCCGCCCTCTTTTAGTGGCCTGTCAGCCAATTGTGTAAAACACAGATATTTGTTGCCAACTGTTGCCACAAGTGCATACACTACTCCAGCTGTCTCTATACAGATATTTCCGATAAAGGCTCATGTTTTTCTATATATAGATGACCTCCCCTCTTGAAATTAGGTTACGAAAAATTTCAAAGGCTCAAATTCTTGAAAATCTCTCTCTCTCTCTCTTGCAACCTATACACTCTCTCTCTATACTTCCTAAACCAAAAATTTTGTTCTTCTTGCTGAGATTCTTGAGCTCAAATCTCAGCCCTTGAGAGTGAGAACTTGTGGATTTGTTAACAAAAGAGTTACCTTGCTTCAAGAGGTATAATTTTGACATCTCTACACTACTTCTTCCTTCTCGTTTCTTGCTATTTTTGTATTGTTTTCACATGTATTTATGGGCTAAAACTTGTGGTTTAAGTTCATTAAAGGTAGAGGGGTTTATTACCCTTCTTTGAACCTTACTTCCTAGGCCTTTATCCTTGTGTTTCCCATCTTTTCATCAACTTTTTTTGAGCTTTTTACCATTGATTTTTAGAGGTTTTCAGAGGCTAAAAGTTTGGTTTTTAAGTCCCAAAAATGGAGGGACTAGCCACCCCTCCTTTGGCTTGTTCACTAGCTTGATTTCTCTATTATTTTAGTTTACTCGTTTAGCTTTTTGTACATTAATTTCAGCACTATTTCTAGGTGTTTTAGGACTTTTTTAGGTTGTCTATTTCATTTATGTTTTGTATAGCATGCTTGTAGTGTAATGGTCCTCATAGGTTTAGTGGTTTAGACATTAGACACCAACCTATTTGAGTTGATAGCATTTATTTTATGCTTTTTATACTTGTGTTCACCTTTAATCACCTCTGCACTCCCCCTCTTTTCTTGTCTTTTTCTCTTTGTTTTGAGAGCTGCTTCAAAATGAGTGTTGTTTAAGCTTTAGAGGTGACCTTGTGCTTAATAGTTTAATCTCTTCGGAGGTTTATTACCAATAGCATGATCTCCTTCTTATGCCTAAAATAACCCTTGATTTGACACTCTTCTCCATTAGTGGACTTAATCTTCATTTTTGGACTCAATCGATTAAGGAATGGAAAGGTAATTAAAAGAGATATTAAAATTGAAATAAAATGGAGTAAGATAGTAAAATGGTTTCGGGTTCAATCGGATGTCAATTGAACCCATTGAGTCTTGAGTCGTTTCGTACTTATTAGTGATGATAATGGTTTGAGAGTCAAATGTCAATCGCTTCCCTTGATCCATCTCATGATAAGGAAGAGGTTTTGTTGGTCATTTGGTTTCCCTCATTGAGCTTTTGTCCAATCGAGCCATAGATCATTATCCAACAACTTTGCACTTGTTGATGATTTGTGAATCGATTCTATCTTTCCTTTGAGCAATTTCATGATAGGGGGAGGCAAAGAGGATGAATATCCCATGGGAACACCCTGTTTCTGCTCTATTCATTTTCTATTGCAACAGGGCCATATTTACATTAGTCGCTGGCTGGCTACTATTTGCAGCCAGTAGTCCACTACTTCTAGCCGACTGGCCACTTTTGTGTCAACAGGCAGTGTTGTTTTCTTGCAAGGTAAAGCAGAAGTAGAGGCAAAACAGTCCTGGCAGCAAAACAAAAGTGTTTCCAGGAGGATGTTCACGTTGGCATGCACGGTTCACTACCCCGCTCGAGTTCAATTAATTTGTTAATTTGATAATTAAATTAGTTGATCCCATGTGTAATAAATTAGTGAATTTTCATTTGTAACTAATTAGTTAGTGTAATTATTTCAATTTGTAATAATTAGCTAGTGTAGTTAATTTATTTCATTTGGTTTGTAATAGGTAGTTAATTAGCTTAGCTAGGCTATTTATTCGAACCCTCCTGCGCGAGGGCAAACTTGTAATAATGTATATGTCTTCCAATTCCACGTCTTTCTCTCTTTTATTTACCCGCTTACGATGAGATAGTGTAGCACATCACATTCGTTTAACATTTTCCATGTTTGCATCCATTGTCTTGCATGCATTAGGCTCAGCGCATCATTCTAACTCGCATTGTTAATTATTGCTTCTTTGAAAACGTGTTTAAACCGCATGCTATCAAATCGATTCACATGCCATGTTAGTAGCCGAGCCTATTAATTGCATATTGCATGTGTTGTATTAGTCATTTTGCATTAGTTAGAGCATGTATTTTTCTAACTATTTTCTTTCTTTTGGCTCGCCTTGGAGTACTAGGTGAGCATTGATTGCATTAGCATATCGCATGCGTGTGAATGTTTTCATGTCAAGCATGAATACCATGAGGCTAAGTGCTTAATTGATATACCTGTTTGAATGCTTGGGGATAAAGTCTAATTGCTTAAGTTGGGATAATTTGAGTAATGCGCATATAAGATCACTTTTTCAAATGGTGAATATTCAAACCTCTTTTCAAAACAAACATGAGATCAAAGTGTTCTAATTTTTTGCAAATTAGTCTATACTTATGTGCATCACATAGTAATATTAGCCTAATAACCAAATCAAGAACATATAACGTAAATAAGATTCATATCATGATTAGTAGAGACCAATCTTTGATTGGGCAAGTAGAGTGCTCAATTCATGACCTTCCCCTCTCGTACTTAAGTTTCCGAGCCAAGACACTTTGGTGATGACGGATAAGTGGCATTTGGCATGAGTCTCAGGTTTTCTAAATTTTTCAAAAATATTTAGGTGGTGACTCTGTATCTGGCAAAGCAGTCTATTTTTGACATTTTGATTCAAAATCGATTTTCTGAAAGAATTGTCGGATTTGGACTCATTTGTATTTATCTATTTCACATTCCACTTGTGAAATTAAATTCAGGACCACGGGAATCTGAACTGTAGGGCTATCGTATCCGAAAGGAGCACGAAAAACAAGCTACAGTATGTATTAGATCAGAGTATCTGAGTGTATATATATGTTTTGTTACTGATCTCTGTTTTTGTTTTGTTTTTTGTTTTTGTTTTTAATTTTGATATCTAGTGGATTATCAAAGATTTGAATGAAGGAGATCAAAATTTTTATGGATTATCAAAGATTTGAATGAATGGATTTAAAGAATGAATGAATAGATTTAAAGATACCTAGTGGATTTAAAGAATGAATGAATGAATGAATGAATGAATGGATATCTAGTGGATCATCAAAGATTTGAATAAATGGATTTGAAGATACCCATTTTGATCTTCTTTATTCCCATGTTGATAGTCCACCAATTTTTATTTTATTTTATTTTATCAGATCAAAGTATCTAGTGGATTTAAAGATATAAATTGTTGTGTTATGCTGATTGCTGCTTGAAATTATACCAAATTAGTAATATTTTCTCTATGCAGATAGTATTTATGCTAGTTTATCTTTGTTTCCGCTGCCTTTTCGTTCTTTGTTCAATGCTTTATATTCTTAAGCGTAGTTTTATTTGGATATACTTGGTGAGAGGCCTTATTGAATTTCATATACCCGAATGCATGGCTCAAATAGTTCTATTATATCAACAAATCAAATGATTGGATTGTCCTTCACCTTGTTGTTCAGCAGATGCTTCTTCCAAAGCTTTTTCAAACTTTGTTTTTGTTGGAAAGATGCTCTTACAACAACCATTTAGATAATTGAAACTCATTTAATTTCTACACAAAAACATCACGAATGCAGAAGAAAGAACTCCATTTTATGTTTTTCTTGCTTTTCTATTTCACTATATTTTGGAGCAATTATTTCAATCCCATGGTTCTGCCTACTTTATTCTTTATCATTGACTGTACTATGGTTGGATTCCTAACTGCATTGTTTTGTTCTAATGTTGTTATTTATCATTTTAGTACTACTAGCTTTCAAGTTGTGTTTGTTTCATTAGACTAGATTACATGAGAGACTATTAGGCTTGGGATTAATAATTCTGAAATTATACAATGCTGCCTCTGTTTACTTATCATTTTAGTACTACTACATAATTTTGGAATTACATAATGCCGCCTTCGTTTATTTATTTCATGTGTTTTTTTTTATTTTTTATAGAGGTAAAAAATGTCAGATGTTTACTCTCAAGTACAAGTTAACTTTCGAGTACCAATTGAGAGCGAGGCCTCAAAACAATTATTGCCAGTTACCAACTCACCGTCTCCCCTCTCTAATCAAAATGTTATTGATTTAGAAGAAGAGTCTAATACTTGTAGAGGAACTAAAAGAAAACCTAGTGTTGTGTGGGAACACTTTAAGAAACAACAAGTCAATGGGGTGTGGAAGGCAATATGTAATTATTGTAATAAGCATCTTGGAGGTGATTCAAAAAATGGAACTAGGCATTTGCATAATCACTATAAGAGTTGTACTAGAAAAAAAGTGATAGACATGAGGTAAAAAGTTTTAACTAACAACTTTAATAGAGAGAGTCCAAAAATGAATTCTTATATTTTTTATCAAGATTTTGCTAAGAAAGAGTTGTCACATGCCATAATACTTCATGAATATCCCCTCTCTATCGTAGATCATGTTGGTTTTAAACTATATTCAGCAGCATTTCAACCATTGTTTAAAGTAACTTCTCGAAATATAATAAAGAGTAATATTTTAAAGATTTATGATTATGAGAGGGTGAAGACATTGAGTTTGGTAGAGCATAATAAAAGTACGGTGGCAATCACAACTAATATGTGGATTGCTAGCAATCAAAAGAAAGGATTCATGGCTGTTACTGCACACTTTATTGATGATTCATAGACATTGCAAAGTTCCATTTTGAGGTATATATTTGTAAATTTGCAAATCATTTAAAAGTTCTATCTTATTTAGTTCAATTTGTATGTTATTAATACTTGTTCAGGAATATTATATTTTAGGTTTATTTATGTTCCATGTCCACACACAAAAGAAGTTCTTTGTGATACTTTGCTTGAGTGTATGATGAACTGGAATATTGATAGAAAAATCTTTACTGTTACTGTTGATAATTGTTCCACAAATGATGCCATAATTACCATGTTGATGGATAAGTTGAGTAATACATCGCTTTTGTTGGATGGTACTTTATTTCATATGTGTTGTTGTGTGCGTATTTTGAATTTGATTGTGAAAGATGGATTGGATGTCATCTGAGTGGGTGTGGAGAAAATTCAGGAGAGTATAGCTTATTGGACAGCAACACTAAAAAAAAAAAGAAAAATTTGAAGAAATAGTCAATCAATTGCATAATCTACATACTAAGAAATTAGGATTTGATTGTGCAACTAGGTGGAATTCAACCTACTTGATGCTTCAGACTGCCTTATTGTATAAGGATGTCTTTTCTCGATTGAAAAATAGAGAGCCCCAATATAAGACCGTGCCAAGTGAGGAAGAATAAGAGTTTGCTAGATACATTAGTGAGAGGTTTAAGATATTTTTTTCTATCACAGAGTTATTTTCTAGTACTAAGTATCCCACAACCAATGTTTGTTTCCTAACTTTATGTGAGATTAGTATGACACTATCTCAATGGCTCTCTTATGAAATTGAAGTGATTAGAACAATGGCATAAAAAATAGTAGAAAATTTTGATAAATATTGGTTAGTAATACATGGTGTTATTGGAGTTATTGTTGTACTTGATCCTAGGTATAAGATGAGTGTATTGGAGTTTTATTTTGAAAAACTTTATGAAGACAAAGCTGAAGATGAAGTTGATAGGGTTTGTCAGATTTGTTATGATTTGTTGCAAGAGTATCAGCACCGCGTTGGAATGGAGATCGATGTTGTTGGTAACTTTTCTATTCATCCAGAAATTGTTATAGAGATCCTTTTAGAGTATGATTTGTTTATTAGTAGAAAGAGAAGTAAAAAAATAAATAATGTAATATCAAAGTTGGACCATTATCTAGAAGATGATGTTTTGCCAAGAATTTCAGGTTTTGATATCTTAAATTGGTGGAAAGCCAATGGACCAAAGTATCCGACCTTACAGGTAATAGCTAGGGATATATTAGCTATTCATGTATCCACTGTTGCTTCTGAGTCAACATTTAGTACTAGTGGAAGGTTGGTGAGTCCACATTGTAGTAGACTTCATTCGAACACATTAGAAGCATTAATGTGTGCACAAAGTTGGTTGTGAGATGCAGAGACGAAAGGTACTTATATTATTATTTCATCCAATCTACATATTATTATTTCACTTTTATATTACCATGGAATAATTTCAATACTGAATTTATATTCTTTACTTTTTAGGAAATTCAACATTGGAATTGGTGGGCTATACGACTATATATGATGATGATGAGATCGACTCGGATGAGTCGTGTGCCACTTTTGTGTTAGTTGTTATCTTTTTTGTTTTAATTGTTAACATTTTTTACATCTTATTATTAGTATTGATTATTTGTTTTTTTTTCCTTTTGTTATTTAACAGGAATTCAAGTTGAAGAAGATGATAAAAATTGTGGTGTGGTTGTATCAGAGTATTGGAGAAACAATGTTATTTTTCTTTTTCCTTTTCACGATGGATTTGGTTCTTTATATTGTAATGGATTTGTTTTTTTATTTTATTTTATTTTTTGGGTAGCCTATCCCTTGCTGGTTGTGCTTGGGATTAATTATTCTCTTTGCAATTTGCTTAATTTTCCTTTGTGTGGATTGCTGGATGGAATATGCTATTTGAATATGTTGCAAATATGTTGATAGATATGCTATTGATAGATTGCCATCCCTATTGACAAATATACTATTTGAATATGTTGCAAATATGTTGCCAGATATGCTATTTGAAAGTATGTGGACATATATGTTATTTGAAAATATGTTGGCAGATATGCTACTGAGTGAAGCTTGAATATGCTATTTGAATATCTTTTGTGTGAAGCTTGAATAGGATATATTGATAGATATGCTATTTTTTAATTTGAAGATATGTTATTTATAGATTATTGTGAATTTGAATATATGCTATTTTTGAATTTGAATTTGAAGATATTTACAGATCATTGTTAATTTTTCCTTTGAATAACAAAAAATAAAAATAAAAATTGATATGCTACTGTAATTCGAAAATTTTTTGGGATCGAGGATACTCAATCCCCGATCAGGAGCGAGGTCGGTGGTAGGGAGGGGGGGTGATGGGCTCCCTGCCTGAGATCGGGGTTGGGGACAGGGAATTTATCACTTTCGGGGATCGGAGACGGAGAGTGTAGTCCTCGGCCCCGCCTCGTCGCCATTTCTAGCATATATCATTTTTTTTATTTATTATTTTTAGAGTTAGATTTAAAAACCAAAACAAAAAATAAATAATAATATATTTATTTTTTTCAATTCAAAAAATATATTCAACAAAATATTTAAACTCTTTTTCAATTGAAAACACAAACAGAATATCTAAACGAAATGAAAACACAAATTTTTACAAATTACTAGGAGTACTTGCGGTTTGGTGGTTCGGTTGCGGCCAAAGGAATCTCAAATTCGTCATTCGTCTAAAATTAGGTGGATTAAAAAAAAATCAATCCGCAACCGTCTGCTTATCATCACACATTCATCCAAAATGTGGCAGATCAGTTCGGTTATATTGGTTTGGGTGGATCAATATATCCGTTGCTCACCCCTACTATGTACAGTTAAATATAACATATGAATAAAATTATAATAAATTTGGAGGGGCCAAGTATAAATAATTTTGTATAATCTTCATAAATATTATATCTATGGTTGAGACTTATGTGGATTGAACATGGGTAGGGCCTTGACTTTCTCTCCCTTCGCCCATGCGAACATAGATAATTTGTTCGACAACACATGTCGGTAGTGGAGAGATCGACGGCAGAGAGAGGTCGGCAATTAGATATTGGTGATGAGAGATCGACTATGAGGGAGATTGATGGTAGAGAGAAGTCAATTTTGAGAGATCGTGTGTGACAAAGATCGAAAACGAAACTCTGTCGAAGGTGAGAAGAAGCTTGAGTTCAACGGTGATAGTTAAACAGTTGATAGTGGGAAGAAGCTTGAATTCAATGATGAGATGAGAGTTCAACAACTAACGGTTTTGGGAGATGACGTGTTTTTAGGGGGTATGTTAAGGGATGTGCATTTTGGTGAGTGTGATATTTTTAGAAGGATAAGTTTTGTATTGTTTTGGGAATTTTTAGAAATTTTTAGGGTTTTAAATTTTATAAGTGAGGATCCAAAGTATTAATTGGAGTCCTAATAGCAATACTCTTAAATTTCATCATTTTAATTTGGATAAATTATAAATATACCCCTGAGATTTGTTAAAATACTAATTGTTCCTTGTGGTTTGAAAATTAAAATTACTTTTTCTTTAGATAGGTTTACAAATACTTCATTGTCAAAATTTTTTATTTAACATAATTAACAAAAAAAAAAAAAGTGAAATTCCTAACTACTCTTTTATACAATAATAAAATTACCTGATTTATTAATTGAAATATATTTATGACATTGTTAAAAATTATTAATTGACTTGTTCATTTATTAATGAAATGAAATGAGTCATTTGTTATACAACCACAAAGTAGAAGGGATATAATGTAATTTTCAGAATCACATTAAACAATTTATATTTTAAACAAATATCAAGGAGCGTGTTTGTAATTTATCCTTTTAATTTTATTACAATGTTCATACAACATTAACAATTTGAAAGAAAAAATAACAAGTACAAAACCAGAGGGATCAAAACTTTTTGAGCTCAAAATTTTAACAGTAAGCAACAGGGGAATCACCGCATTGTAATAGAATTAAAAATCTAATATTCATATTATTGTAATAGAATTAAAAATCTAATATTCATATTATTTAAATTAAAGTTATGAAAATCGAAAGTGAAATTTTATTATTAAACTATTTAAAATAATATATATATTTTTCTCCTGAATGTAATTAGAAGGAGAAAATGTTGTTTAGGTAATGTTATATGTTACGTGAAAATGCAACTATATTTCTATAAAAGGTAAATTACACTGTTATTCTTGAGGTTTGATTTTAATACAAGTACTTTTCATGTTTTGAAAATTACATCTCCTCTCTAAGTTTTAAATTTCCATTATAATTTAATCCTTCCGTTAGTCAACCGTTAAGTCAACTAATGGAAAAAAAACTAAAACTATAAGAAATTAATTTTTTAAAGTGCCTATTTTACCTTTGTTTTCATATATAAAATTAACAAAAATAATTCACCGTTTAGGAAATTTTTATGTCTCAGTCTTGGTTCTGATCTATTATGGTGTTAGTTGTAATGATTGATTATAACATTATTTTGATTATGATGCAAAAGATATTTGGTTATATAAGTTTTTTTTAGTTATGATTGAAAATGATCTAATTATAATATTTGTGATAATTAACATTACAAAAACTTGTGTACCATAGCATTACATAAATGTTTAATAATATAATAATATATGTATTGAATAAATTTTTGTAATTCTCTGTAGGTTTTCTTTACTCATCAAGTAATTTTTTTTTAGTAAGAGTAAAATCCGTATTTAAAAAAATTAATTTGTTACATTAATTTTTTTTGCTAGTTTACTTAACAGTTGACTAATGGAAGGATTAAATTATAATGGAAGTTTAAACCTTAGGGAGGGGATGCAATTTCTAGAACGTGAGGGGTTAATTGTGTTAAAGACAAACCTCAAGGGTGTTAGTGTAATTTGCCCTTCTATAAAAATAAAATTTGTATATACAGTATTTGTTTAGTTTTGAATTTAAAAAATAAAAAATTATTAAAATCTCATAAATTAGAAAGAAGTCGGGAATTTGTTTTTAAGATCCCTGATATAAGATTTTATAGGATAAAAGACATGTAATATTTTCATAGTGGTTGAAGTCCCTCAATATTTTTTCAGAGAAATTTTGATTCAGAGAAATTTCGAAAACATAAATAAATTTCAGACAAATTTTTATGTGTTTTAAAATTTTTCTGATTTGCTTAATTTCTTTGATTTTCTCTATTTTTTGAAATTACTTTGGGTTGAAATTCCTCTGATTTACTCACAAATTTCTTTCTATTTTGACAAATTTTCTAGGGTAAACAAGAGTTAAAATTTTGAAATTCATCATATCATTTTCTATTCTTTTTATCATTTTCTATTCTTCTGAAATTTGGACAAAATATATGAAATTTTATAATTTTAACATAATTATATCAATTTTTCTTTTAAGTAAGCTAAAATAACAAGAATTAAAATAAATAGTGTAAAAGTAAAAAGATAAACAAGAGAAAATATTAATTCGGTTTAAAAATAATAATAATATTAATATTTTTATCTATATAACTAACGAGAATTACTAAGAAAATGAATTCTAAATGTTACATGAATTAGATTTATTTAAAAAAATTAATATATTTATGTCAAAATTATAAAATTTATTTTTAAAAAAGTTAGTGTAATTTATTCTTTTATTTTTAACCGTGTATTAAAAGTTAAAACCAACAATGCTAAGGTCGTTGTGCATTGAAGAAAATGCAGGTCCAGAGCAAAAAAAGTCCAACCTCTGTGTGACATGTGTCCAACCCTAACCCTACGGTTACACTAGTTTTAGCTTCGACTTTTTACTATTAAAATAAATAAAAAAATCAAATCAAATCACTTTTCTTGCTAAAACATCATTAGGTAATATGTGTTCGTCCATCAATGAAAAGTTGCGGAGGGGGACCTGTTTTAGGAATTGAAATTTTTTGGTAATTCTTTAGTTTTTTTTTTTTTTTTTAAAATATATGTAAAGAAATAGAAAGAAGATTTATTTTTTATTTTGTAATGATTTTTAACTTTTTAATTAAAATATTCAAAATAATTTTTGAAATACGATAATAAGCTGCGTCCGACCATTGAACGCGTACGCGCGCCGCTTATTATTTTTGCCAAACCTAATTTGGGATTGTGGTTATAAGTCATAGGTGAAACTATGAAACTAACTCCCAATTTTTTTTTTTTTTCCGAAGGAGCATCTTGGAAATTAGGTACATGGATGGAAATGTATATTTTATAAATTGAGTGGGGATATTTTGGTCAATTTACATTTAGTCATGATGATGTGATAATATAAACAAATAAAAAAAAATTATTTACCAACTTGCCAAATGAATTTTTGAAAAAATCAAAAAACTTAATTAAAAATCAAAAAAATAAACTTTTCATCATCTTTTCAAAATACCCAAACGTCTAATCTCCTTTGACTTGAAAAACAAACAAGACCGTTAAATGTTATTTGATATGTTTATAAGATGGAAGAGTGCTCTAATAATCAAGTTAATCTTAGACCGATATAAAAATAGAAGAGAGATGATTGATTATTCAAAGTGTATCTAGTTTGCTATCTCTATCTCTATTTATAATGTTGTGGATGCCGTATGTGGTCATCATCCGACCACTCGTTATGGTTTGTTGGGACATCAAATGGTTCTATTGTGGTGCATCTATATATATATATATTTGCCAATATATTTGTTCGCCCAAAATGGTTTCCCCTTTTCAATCTATCTCCTCTTGTGGGTCGGGTTTTGCTTACCCCAACCATAGTGTTAATAGGGCTAAATAATATTTTATAGATAAAAAGTAAGGTGTTGTTTGATAAAAATTAAAAATTAAGTATAAAAAATTGAATGTTAAATTTTTTAAATTGAAAAGTTATTTAATCAAAATTTAAGTGTTGAATTAAAAACAAGTTATTTGATATATATAAAATCAAATTTGAAATTTATTATTTTTGAATTATATATTTAAATTTTTATATTGTGATGGTAATGGTGGTGGTGGTGGTGGTGCTGGTGGTGCTGGTGGTGGTAATGGCATGGTAGTGGTGGTAGCGATGGTATTGATTGTAAATGATGGAGTTGTTTATGATAATAATGACAAGAGTAGTGATAGTGATAGTGATAGTGGCGGTGGTTGTGGCGGTGGCATTGGCATGATGGTGGTAGTGGTTGTAGTAATGGTGGTGGTAGTAGTGATAGTGGTGGTGATAGTGGTGGTGGTGGTGGTGGTGGTGATAATAGTAGTGGCGGTGGCATAATGGTGGTGGTGGTTGTAGTAATAGTGGTAACGGTGATGGCAATAGTAGTGATGGTGGTGGTGATAATAACAGCGGTGACATGATGGTGGTAGTTATATTGATGGTTGTGGTAATGGTAGTGGTGGCAGTGGCATGATGGTGGTGGTAGTAGTGGTGGTAGCGGTGGTGGTGGAGATGGTAGTAATAGTAGCGGTGGTGGAGAGTTTATAATAGTATTTATTAATATTGTATTTATTAATATTGTATTTAGTATTTATAAATTCGGTTAGAATTAAATAATTTTTATATGACTTAAAATTTTCTTAAATTTTAACTTATATTTTAAGAGTTATTTAAATTTTTAAGTAATATCAATTATAGTTATCAAATGAACTTATTTAATTATCACTTAATCAATTCAGTTTTAAAACTTAAATCATGCTAGGAAACACTCCCTAACATGAATAAGTTTCTTTTTTTTTTTTTTTTTTTTTTTTTTTTTTTTTTTTTTTGTGTACTACTAACTCTGTATAAAATAAGTTAAGTCGAGTTAAGTTTTAAAATATTTAAACTCTGCTAGTTGAAAATTAGTTGAGGGTAGAGCTTGATCTCCACTGAGTAAAAAAATTTAGAAACTCGAGTGTGGCTTGAGTCAAATGAATGAGATAAACAAGTTAAGCTCAAGCTCAAAGCTCCGACTTAAAAAGTAAAAAATAAAATAAATTAATAGGTATATTAAGATAAACAATAGAATATTAAGAGTAAGGGTGATTTTATTTACACACCACTAATATTCTTAATATACACTATTATTTGATATATACATATAAAATAATTTTTAAGGTTTAAAACTATTTTAGTCCACACCTTAACTTTTCATTATTAATCCTATATTAACACACCACTAACTATTTAAACACACACCATTACACACACCAAAAACTTTTCATCTTCACCACTACACACTATAAAAACTCTACAATCTTTAGAACAGAGACCAATAGAGATCATCTTTACGGTCTTGATCTCTATCGCCGACGAAGGTTTCATTCGGTCTTTATCTTCGCCAGTGTTAATCTCCATAGTTGGTGTTGAACTCTCGTCATGTCTCATGTTGTCGTCTCGTCGTTTCAAATCACTACGGAGTGTTTCATTCAGCCTCCATCTTTGCCAATATTGATTTTCATTGTCAGTCTTGAACTTTCATCTCTCGTCGTCATTTCAAATTCATCAAATTAGTCACGTTCATAAATACATAGTTGAACACATTTAATATGTTCAAAATTTTGTATCTGAGCAATGAAATTTTTTTTAATTTATTTCAACCAAACTAACTTAAAATATTCAATTTTTTTTATGTATGAATATTTAATATTTAGTCAATCTTAATAATTTAACATTTTCAATGTTCAAATCAACATTTTCAATGTTTATATCGAAACTAACCATCTTAATGTCATTCATGGTGTGCAAATCTTCAAAACTAATTGATTTCAATATTCTTGAACTCTAAATCTTTAACGGCATTAATGTTTTGAGTTCGAAAAATAAGTATAATGGAGAAGAGAATGAAGTGAGCTAATTGATATGAATTGTACGGGAAAGAAATACACGCTCTCGTATAATCCTGTTGATCAAGTTTGCGCTCCTTCGTACGACGTAGTTTTATCACCTGAAAACACAAACGTGAGCAGGCCGGCGAGGGTGTGCCGGAAACCTCTCCGATGCCTAAGTCAGTAAGCTTGACAAATAGACAAAAGCTTTGTGTATTCAGAAAACAAAGTTGTGTTACCTCTCCAAAGGTGATATAGGTGAGCTTTTATAGGTTTCGTGTGGCACAATCCAAGTAGGACTCTTATTCCTCCATGTAGAGTCCTCCAAGGATTCATACTCCTGGAAGATAATGCTTATCCTCCAACACCCCCCCTCACTGCTTAAACCAAGTGAGATGGTTTTACTTCGAAAAGATATCATATAACCGAAATAGCATTTCTCTATCAGATCATTTGTCTGCCAAAGGCTAACCCACCGCTTCAGTTGCCTTCCCATGTCCTTACCTCGGCTCCTCATGCCGAGGTCGAGTTAGCCGTACCATGCCTTGATCGGTCTAACGATTACATCGGTTCTACGTAACCTTTCTCCTACCTCGGCCTCATATGAAAAGGCCGAGCTATCCATAGAAGAATTAAGCTGAGCTAATCTTTACTTAGGTCCTAAAACAGGCCCAATATACCTCGGTTCCAAACAGCGTGACCGAGCTTACAAACAATAGAAACCGGACTAAGCATCCTTACTCCGGCAGCAATCTCATACTTCGGCCCGGACCACCACATGGCCTATCCTCTCAGCCTTCTCAATACGGCCCAAAGAGCGGCCCACCATCTTAGCTCGGCCCCATTGATTTGTACAAATTACCCTCTCAATTGCCCCTTAATCCCATCTGCGTAGCATGATAGGGGTTACCTGTCCATTAGCCGAGCTAAAGTTTTAACCTCTCCTGCCGAGCTAAAAACATCCATTAGCCATTCCAGCCGAGCTAAAAACATTCATTAGCCATTCCAGCTGAGCTAAAAACTATTTAGCTTATCCGGTAAGAGCCAAACCAAGCCAAGTCATGCGTCGGTCAAAGACGTCTCTTCAATTTGCGGCCAGATCGTTCGAGATTCGGTGATCGTGTCACACTCTTATTGGTTATGCACAACTGTCACGCCTTTCTTCGTATTCCATATTTTTTGAACAGTTCCCGCCTTTCCTTCTTCACAAAACAAAAACCCTTTCATTTTTGGACCTATTATGCTTTTCCTTCTCTCTTTCTTGCAAATCTCTGAAAGTCCCATTGTTCTTCAACCTTGTATCTCTGAAGCTTGTGTCTTGCTGCCGTTTGCTTTCACTTCGTTCCTCTTCCTCTCTACCAGGTAAGCATCAGAAATCTGTTTTCTCTTCTCTTGTTTTTGTTTAATCCGTTTGTAGTGTGTTTTTGCAAAACACTTATTGCTATTATTTTTGTACTTTTTCTGGAAAGAACTTGCCTGTAGAACGCTAGAACTTCATGAATCTTCAAATAATAGCTAGTAGAACGCGTATTTGATCCAAAAAACACATCCAACCGAACTAGGAAACTGTTTTTGCTATATAAAGACTTAGGTAGACTGGAATCGAACTAGCACTTGTGTACATCACAGTAGTTTCAATAGGCCATCAACTGATTCACATTAGTCGAAATCAAAACGCACCGAACTAGAAAATTTTGGCCCTCAACCGAGCTAAGCCTTGGGGGCTAAGCCAGCTTTCTCAGTTCCTAAACCGAACTCGAGTCGCCCTTGATGCTTAACGAGTAACAAAAACCATAAGCGAGAAGAGATAACCAAACATCTTGCCAAACCGAGATAACAAGCACCTTGGTTACAACCGAGGTAGATCTGTAGTATTACCGAGTAGTGGTAGTAGGACTTGTCTTTTTTGCTTTGTTTTTTGTAGCACGGTTAACGATCTGTGCTTAACACCTTGTTTTTCCACTTTGCAGACTTAGGTTACGGGCACTTCCTGCATGCTCGGTAGCTCTTGAGCACACTTTTTCTAAGAGATAATTTATTCTTAACTTATACAATAAATGGGAAATATAGGTTCCTAGTAGAAACCCGGGAGGCCTAGCCGAATTGAAAAAGATTACAACATTCCAGCCGATGTAAACCTTACCCTGGCTGAACAAGATGTTGACCCATGGGACAATGAAGGCTTTGTCCCTTTTACCCTTCAATCAATAATAGAAACCGGACTTAGATTCCCAGTCCAACCTCTAATGTGCGAATTCCTAAGGCAAACCAGACTGTGCCCAACCCAGCTATCCACCAATACATACCGCATAATAATGGTAATAGCCACACTGAACCACCAAACCGGTCTTAACCTCGGTTTAGCCGAAATACTCCATCAATACTCCATAGGATCCAAAAATGATGGCTGGTGTTATTATTTAAGAATACGCCGTGGCCGAGAAAAAATAATAAAACACACACCGGACAAAGACTTGAACGACGATGATTTTTTTTTGGGTCTTTGGGAATTTTGAAGACCATCAAGCCCAGATTCCTGGCCGAAGAATAAACTAGAAAAAAGGAGAACCCGGTATACATACTTCGGTTGTATTTCACTTTTTCTTTATTTCGGCTTTTTCTTCTGAACCGAACTAACAGTTTGTCTTCTTATGCAGATAAAGCCCATCTCCTTTCAAATTACGGCTACCCCAACCTCGGTCTTCTGCGCACCGCATTACGAGTTAAGGAGAGAAGTTGGGCAAAACTTCTAAATTTCGAGCCGACCTACCGATACAGCGGTCGCCGAAAAACGAAGGTGACCGACTTTCTTCTTGAAGAGGCACCAGAACCGGACCCATCTTTGCCCCAGATCATCCTTGTGCCACTTACTGCCGAACAAGAAATGGTAAAGAAGAACAGGCTAAAGGCCCTTCTGACCGCAACAACTCCAACTGACGTGCGACCAACCGGCCAAGCCACTGAAACCGTGGTGGCCCTTCCATCCCAGCAGCCATCCACTTTTCGCCGAAACAAGTGTGCCCGGACCAGCCAAACCGGGCCACAACTTGTTGATGAGGACGAGAGGATTCCACCACCAAGCCTTCAACAAAGCCCTCAGCCGGAGCAGTCCGACCGAACTGCCTCTTCCTCAAAATGGGCACCTACCATCTCCTTCGACAACCGAGATATCACTACTTCAGATTCTGTGGTTGCGGAGAAAGACCACTTGTTGGCTTTCAACCTGGCCAAAAGTGTGTGCCTTTCCAAGGATATGGAGCACCATTACAAACAGCTTAACACCGAGCTGAAGTCAATCCGGTCTTCTACGAAGTCCATGATCCTGGTAAACAGCTTTCATCTTTTTATGCAAATTTTTTCCAACTTTGAGTCCGGCTAACGTTACTTCTCATTTGCAGGCCATCTAGAAAAACCAAGTCACTCATAAGAGAGTCATGGAACTTCGGCGTAATACAAGGGAGGCAATGGCGGAGGCTGAAGTAAAGTCGGCCGAGCTAGAGGAAGCCAAAAAGTGGCGAAGCACGGCTTAATCTTTGAAGCGAGGCCGAGAAGCAAAGGATCGCCATTGAGACAAAGGACAAGTACCTGCGTCACTTGGCTTCGATTGAGAAGAAAAAAGATACCGAAATAAACGAACTGAAGGCTGGAATAAAGAAAGCCGAAAAACGAGCCTTCAAGAAGGCCGAAGAAGCATACACTCTACAATGCGACGCAGCAAAAGATCTATTTTTCAAATGTGGCTGGAGGACTGCGGTGGAGCAGCTCGGTTGTACACCCGACACCGAGGTCTACAAAGCTCCACCATACTCCATTCCGGCTTCACTGTCCCAGTATGCTGCCGATCTTCAAAGACAATTTCTGGAAGGGTCTGATGAAGATGATGATGATGATGATGATTCTGAAGAAGATGAGCCAACTCCTATCCCGGTCATTAATGAGCAACCCAACCACCAGTCAGTTCGGCTGGAGCCGGTCATTGAAGACCTTACTAACGAGCTGCTGACTGACAAAACGCAGCCAACTGAGACGGAGGTTCAAGCCGAAACCGAGCTCCCAGCCTAAACCACGCTCCCAGCTGACACCGGACTCCGGACGAATGTCGCTGATGAATTTGATGCCGAACTTGAAGCACTTCTACGCTGATTTTTTTCTTTCTCTTCTTTTGTATTTGAACTTTGTAACCGGGCTGTGGCCCCCCAATTGTACTTGCTTTGTACTTCAATGAAAAAATCTTCTTCAACTCTTATACCGGTTTGTTTTCTTGTTTGAGTATGCTTGCATTTGTAATGAAATTTCCATGAATTCATTTACTTAACTGTGATTTCGGTTTTTAGCTGTCTAACTCACTAGCCAACCACTCTTTAGCCGATATAACTACTTCGGCTGAAGAGTACAAAGAGTTGGTTTAATCCAGCCAACCACTCTTCGGCCGATATAACTTACTTCGGCTAAAGAGTACAAAGAGTTGGTTTAATCCAGCCAACTACTCTTCAGCCATACACTTACTTCGGCTGAAGAGTACAAAAAGTTGGTTTAATCTAGCCAACCACTCTTCAGCCATAAACTTATTTCAGCTGAAGAGTAACAAGAGTTGGTTTAATCCAGCCAACTACTTTTCAGCCATACACTTACTTCGGCTGAAGAGTACAAAGAGTTGGTTTAATCCAGCCAACCACTCTTCAGCCATAAACTTACTTCGGCTGAAGAGTAACAAGTGTTGGTTTAATCCAGCCAACCACTCTTTAGCCATAAACTTACTTCGGCTGAAGAGTAACAAGTGTTGGTTTAATCCAGCCAACCACTCTTCAGCCATAAACTTACTTCGGCTGAAGAGTAACAAGTGTTGGTTTAATCTAGCCAACCTCTAAGTTGGTTTTTCCAGCCAACTTAGAATATAATGTTTGGTTATTCCAACCAAACGTCCTGCAGCCTGGATCCTTATCCTGGGCTTAGGAGGGGTGTTGGTTTAATCCAGCCAACTTCTAAGTTGGTTTTTCCAGCCAACTTAGAATATAATGTTTACAATGCTACTAACTTTACTAAGGCTACTTTCTATTAAAAACAGTTATGCCAAAAGAATCGATTTGTTTTATTGAGAAAGTAAGAAATTACACATACTTAAAAAGAAAAAGCTAGAAATAAAACAACTTGAGATTTACAGTGTTCCATGGCCTGGGAATTGCTTTGCTGTCTTCATCTTCCAAGTGGTAGGCCCCTTTGCCTGCTAATCCAACCACTTTGTAAGGTCCTTCCCAATTAGGTCCCAACTTGCCATCTCCTGGAACCAAGGTGTTTCCCATCACTTTGCGCAGCACCCAATCTCCGATCTTGAATTACCTTGGATGCACTGTTTTGTTATACTTTCTAGACAACTCTTGTTGGTAGGAGGCGATGTGAACCAATGCTCTGTCTCTTCTTTCTTCCGCAAGGTCGAGCTCCAATGCTATGGCTTCGTCATTTAAGTCTGGGTCAAAGTTTTCACTTCGAATTGTGGGGAGGCCAACTTCCAATGGGATGACTGCTTCCATGCCATAAGCTAAGGAGAATGGTGTTTCTCTTGTTGATTGTCGAGGCGTGGTGCGGTAAGCCCATAAAACATGGGGGAGCTCTTTTGCCCACTTGCTTTTTGCCTGTTCTAACATCTTCTTTAATCCATCCAAGACTACCTTGTTTGATGTCTCTGCCTGACCATTTGCTTGGGGATATGCCGGTGTAGAATTGTAGAACTCTATCTTGTACTCTTCACAAAAGCCCCTGAATATTCTGCCATCAAACTGAGTGCCGTTGTCTGAGATTAAAGCCTTTGGTATGCCAAAGAGAGTGATAATATTCTGCCAGACAAACTTCTTTACATCTTTCTCCTTGATTGACGTCAAGGCTTCTGCTTCCACCCACTTTGTGAAGTAGTCGGTTACAGCGAGAAAGAACTTCCTATTACCTGGTGCCGTTGGAAGTGGGCCTACTATGTCCAATCCTCACATTGCGAAGGGCCATGGACTAGTCAAAGGTAGAAGTTCTCTGGCAGGTTGGTGTATTTGGTGTGCGAACTTTTGACACTTTTCGCACTTTTTGACATACTTCTCCGAATCCACTTGCATCAATGGCCACCAGTATCCTTGCGAGATTGCTCTGTATGCCAATGATCTTCCTCCTTAATGGCTGCCACAAACACTCTCGTGTATTTCGAATAGGAATGCTTCCACTTTGCTGGGGTGAATACACTTCAAGTAAGGTCCTGAAAACGACTTCTTGTACAATGCTAAGGATGGGGAGAGCCAAAATCGCTGTGACTTTGCTCTTATTCTGTTGGCTTCTTACTTTTCTTCTGGTAAGGTGCCGTCTTTCAGGAACAGTATGATGGGATCCATCCAAGAAGGGCCTAACTCTGTACAACATACCTCTTCTGCTTCTGGGTCTTCAATGCTTAGTCTAGGCAGGTAGTCAATTAGTAGTGGGTGAGGTATGGAGGTATCTGCTATTGAGGCGAAGCCTGCGAGTTCATCTGCTCTGCTGTTTTCCTCCATGCCGATCTGTTCTATTCTCACCACTTCAAACTTCTTTATCTCCGTTCTGACCAGTTCTTGGTACTTGGCCATTCTATCATCCTTTGCCTCGTAGTCGCCAGATATTTGGTTTACCACCAGCTGTGAGTCGCTGTAGACCATTAGCTCGGTGACCTTCATGTAGAATGCTGACTTGAGCCCTGCCAGAAGCGCTTCATACTCCGCTTCGTTGTTTGACGCTGGGAAGCCAAGGTTGATTGCCTGTTCCACTACTAGGCCGTCTGGAGAGATGAGGACTATGCCAAGTCCTGCTCCATACCAGTTGGATACTCCATCCACGAAGAGCTTCCACATCTTTCCAACGAACAATTTCCAGCAGGTGGAGGGATCAGATGATGCCTTAGGATCTTCCATGTTGCTGGTGGCTTCTTCAGAGTCCATGCTCATTGCTCGCCTTGCTTTTTCTGTTTGCACCAAGTATTTATTTGGCGGTGAGTCCTGACTTGTTGTAGCATGGTTTCTTTCTTCCTTCATTTGTTTACTCTGGTCTGCCTTGGGGCCTGACTGAGTAACCAGTACTAGGGGTTGCGTTATTCCGACGTCAACTTCCATCCCTAGTTGATTTGTCTCGATTAGGTCGTGGCAATGTGATGACTTCTTGGTGTGAATTCTGCAACAAAATCTGCCAATGCTTGTGCCTTTATTGCGGTCCTAGGTTGGAACTTGATGTCGTATTGTCCCAACTCCACTGCCCACTTCAGAATTCACCCAGAGAAGTTCGCTCTTTCAAATAAAGCCTTTAATGGGAAGGCTGTGAGGACAACTATGGTGTGGGAGTGAAAGTAATGTGATAACTTTCTTGAGGCCATCATCAAGGCCAATGCCAGTTTCTCCAGTGGCAAGTACCTTGTTTCGGCGCCCAGTAATATCTTGCTGACATAGTAAATAGGAAGATGTTGGATTCCTTCTGCGCGGACCAATACTGCGCTAATTGCATGCTGCGAGACCGCTAGGCATAAGAAGAGTTCTTCTCCAGGGATTGGGGTTACAAGTAGTGGTGGAGAAGACATGTACTCTTTTAGGCTTTCCAGGGCGTGGTCGCATTCTTCGTCCCACTCAAACTTAGCCTTCAGTGCATAGAAGAATGGTCGTAGCTTGTCTGATGACCGGCTTATGAACCGATTGAGTGTAGCCGCCATGCCAGTGAGATGCTGCACTTCCTTCACTGAGTTTAGCCTCTCCAGATCCTGTATTGCTTTGATCTGAGAAGGGTCCGCTTCTATACCTCGGTTGGTCACCAAGAAGCCTAGGAATTTGTCAGATCCTACTCCGAACGCACACTTCGACGCGTTGAGGCGTAACTTATGCTTCTTCAGGATCTCGAACATCTCACCTAGGTCCTTGAGATGGTCATTCTCATCCTTGCTTTTGACCACCATATCGTCGATGTAAGTTTCCATTGTTCTGCCTAACAATGGTTCAAACATCTTGGTGACCATTCTCTGGAACGTCGCCCCTGCGTTCTTTAGGCCAAAAGGCATGACTTTGTAGCAGTAGAGTCCCCTTGGAGTGGTGAAGGATGTGACTTCCTTGTCTGGTTCATGCATGGCGATTTGGTGGTAGCCTCTGTATGCGTCCAGAAAACTAAGTCGGTTGTGCCCTGCCGTTAAGTCTACCAGTTGATCTATTCTTGGTAGAGGAAAGCTATCTTTTGGGCACGCCTTATTGACTGTTTTGTAGTCGACGCAGACACGCCACTTGCCGTTTTTCTTTGGCACTACGACGGTGTTGGAGATCCATCTTGGGTAGTGCACCTCTCTGATTGCCCCTGCTTCTAGCAGGTTTTCTACTTCTTCCACCACTATTTCGGCGTGGTGGAGTGCCGATCTGCGGGTGCATTGAATGATTGGTCTGGCAGAAGGGTGGACGTTGAGTTGGTGACAGATGAAGTTGGGATCAATGCCTGGTATGTCGTATGGGGTCCAGGCGAACACTTCGATGTTGGAGGTCAGAAATTCCAAGACCTCCAATCTCTCAGTGCTGGACAACGACGAACCAAGCAGAAAGAACTTATCCGGGTTCTTTTCATCTATTCTGACCTCCACCAAGTCCTCTACCGCTTTCTGACTAGCCGCTTTGCCGACATCCGCGAATAGTTCATTACTCTCAGGTTCTTCAACCGAATGAACGTATCCTTTGGCAGCGCGGCTGCCGTTCACTGTGACAAAGCACTGCTTTGACATGATCTGATCTCCATAAACTTCTTCTATTATTCCGGTGTCGTTTGGAAACCGCATCACTTGGTGGTAGGAGGACGCCACCGAGCGCATGGCATGCAGCCATGTTCTGCCCAAGATAATGTTGTAAGTGGAGGGGACCTTCAACACCCAAAACTCCACTTGTTTTGTCACACTCCCTGCTCTGACTGGGAGGATGATTTTGTCGACGGGCCATTCTGGCATGGAGTTGAATCCGATAAGGGGAGATATGGTGGGCGCCAAGTCTTTATCTTGCAATTTTAGTTGTTTGAAGGTTTCATAGCACATGATTTCACATGAACTACCTTAGTCAATCAAAATTCGCTTGACGTCAAAATTCTTGGCTCGGAGAGTGACGACTAGGGCATCGTTGTGAGGGCAATAAATCCTTGCCAAGTCTTTATCTGAAAAAGACATGACATTTGTGGCTTCTGTCTTTCTCTTCTTGACAACTGGTTGGGCACTTAGCACCTCTCTTAAGTGCTCAGCCTTTTTGATTGAACCTCTGAGCTCGCATACATACTCAGGTTCAAAGACTCCATGTATTACGTTGATGACGCCTTGGGGCGGGGCATCGATCGGCATTCTGTTGGGGTTATTATGGTCCTGGGGGGCTGGCTGTGCCCCTCCTTCAATGTATTTGTCCAGGTGGCCTACTGCCACCAACTCTTCCAGATGCTGCCTCAATGGCGTGCAATTCTCAGTGCGGTGCCCCTTTTCTTTGTGAAAGGTGCACCTGGATCTGTCATCATAGTCCTTTTAAGCCTCGCCTAGCTTGGCTGGCCACTTGACGAAAGGCTCGTCTCGAATCTCACTAAGTATACGGTAGATCGGTTTCTTGAAGATCGTGGTTATGGCAGTGCGGACTCTCAACCATCTCTTGTCCTGGTCCTCGCCGTTGTCTCGCCTGCCTCGTTCGTTTCGGTTTTGGCGATCTACCGTATTGACCTTTGCTGAGGTCTTCTTCTCTGGTGCTGTGGTCGTGCCAGATTTTGCTTTGGCACAAGCACCATCCTCTTCCACCCTGATGTGCTGATGCACTCTCTCCATCAGGGCCTCCATGGTGAGGGGTGGTGTCATGGTGATAGAGTCCTCACCGTTCTCCCCGACTGGAAGGCCTCTTTTATATTGCGCAATGGCGAGATTGGTTGGGCAGTCCCCAATTTGGTTGAATGTCTCCCAGTAGCGACTATTGTATGACCTCAGGGTCTCCTTATCGCCCATGTCGATGGAGAGTAACTGGTCAATCTCCACTGGGGTTTTCGTGTTCGTTCTGAATCGTGTTACAAATGCTTCCGCCAGTTGCGCCCAGGAGGCTATGCTGCCCTCTGGAAGCTTTTTAAACCAAGTCAAGCCAAGGTCGCCAAGGCTTGAAGGGAATTGGATGCACATCAAGGCCTCGTTCCGCCGGTATACAGCCATGACCTGGCGAAAGTGGCTCAAGTGCGAGTAGGGGTCCGTCTTTCCCTCATACGTTGTAAATTTGAAATTTGGAAGCTTGTGGAAGCGCGTTTATCTGCCTGGACGAATGGTGAGGTCTGTAGCCTCGCCAATGCCTTGTCCGTTGGTTCGTATGCCGGGCGCGGTATTGGCATTCCAACTTCGATGCTTCCATGCGTTCGAGGAGCCAACCGCTGTAAGGCAGGAACCCTGTGTGGATCGCGTGCCTTGGCGTCCTCCTTCCATCGTGCCTTCTTTTCTAGCACGGATCGTAGGTCGAACGATCTGGGTAATTCCGTCTGTTTAGACCTTGTCTGGTGCGTATGTGAGGGCCAATATGTGCTTCCCTCAGTGTATGACCTCTCAGACCTCGTCCTCTCAGACCTGGAGTGACGAGTCCTGGAAGATCTGGATTACGTGTCGCCTGTCCTGAGGCTTCCGTTCTCTGCTTGAGAGGGTGTAGAATTCCTACTATGACCCTCTGAGTGGCGAGGGGGCGTCTTGTTGTTGTGCCTCTCTCCTGTCGCCACTTCTTTTCCTTTTACCTGACGCTTAAGAGATTCCATGTCCGCTCCCATCCGACGAATCAACTCGTCTTGTTCCCTGACGCGATCCTCCAGAGCTTGAGGATCAATCCTGCGCCTTTGTCTTTCTGGGCTTTGCGAACGGGAGGGATGAGGGCTGTTATTCCGCCTTCGTCCCCTTGCATCCCTCCTGGAATTCTGTCTTTGCGGGTCCAGGTTCGCCATGGGAGTGACCAACGGTAGGCCTTCGCGCCTTGCACCCCCATCTGGAGTTTGTCCATCAATGGCGGACTGGGGTAACTCTTCATTGTTCGCCATTGATGTTTGAGAGAAAAAGCTTGATCAAGAGGTTGTTCTTGTCTGTTTTTCCACAGACGGCGCCAATTGTACGGGAAAGAAATACACCTTCTCGTATAATCCTGTTGATCAAGTTTGCGCTCCTTCATACGATGTAGTTTTATCACCCGAAAACACAAACGTGAGCAGGCCGGCGAGGGTGTGCCGGAAACCTCTCCGATGCCTGAGTCAGTAAGCTTGACAAATAGACAAAAGCTTTGTGTATTCAGAAAACAAAGTTGTGTTACCTCTCCAAAGGTGATATAGGTGAGCTTTTATAGGTTTCGTATGGCACAATCCAAGTAGGACTCTTATTCCTCTATGTAGAGTCTTCCAAGGATTCATACTCCTGGAAGATAATGCTTATCCTCCAACACCCCCCCTCACTACTTAAACCAAGTGAGATGGTTTTACTTCGGAAAGATATCATATAACCGAAATAGCATTTCTCTATCAGACCGGCTGTACGACCGAGCTAACCCACCGCTCAGATTTTCCTTCCCATGTCCTTACCTCGGCTCCTCATGCCGAGGTCGAGTTAGCCGTACCATACCTTGACCGGTCTAACGATTACATCGGTTCTCTGTAACCTTTCTCCTACCTCAGCCTCATATGCAAAGGCCGAGCTATCCATAGAAGAATTAAGCCGAGCTAATCTTTACTTAGGTCCTAAAACAGGCCCAATATACCTCGGTTCCAAACAGTGCGACCGAGCTTACAAACAATAGAAACCGGACTAAGCATCCTTACTCCGGCAGCAATCTCATACTTCGGCCCGGACCACAACATGGCCCATCCTCTCAGCCTTCTCAATACGGCCCAAAGAGCGGCCCACCATCTTAGCTCGGCCCCATTGATTTGTACAAATTACCCTCTCATGAATGATATTATAAGTGTATGTTAATGGTGAAGATGATAAAGAAATACAATGTTTATATGTTAAAATCCTAAACCATATAGAAATGATAATGTGTGAAGAGTATTTTGTGTTCTTAAATATGAATTTTTTGAATGGGTAGAATACATCTCATGTTATCCTTAATGGTCGTTTCATTAGAGGATATTATTGGAATATATATTTAATTTAGAGTGCTACTATTAGGGAAATTCTATTTCCATACACAAAGTTTCCTTACCCCACACACCTAATGAATTTTTTCAGAACCACAATTTTATTCTTTAACAAAATTACCATCTCACCCACCACCATCTTACTCACACATCTCACAATTTCTTTATACACATCTCATCCATCACTATCTCACCAACCACTCCACCGTGTGTCGTCGCCTTTTATGCCCAAACCTCAACTATATACAGCATTTCCTTTCACTTTTCCCATTATTTTCAGTCGAATCGCTCTCGGCCATCACTTCCATTCCCTCCCACGCAAGTAAGGCGGTGAAGAAAATTTGTGAAGGCAATGGAGTGCAATAGAGATGAGGCTGTCAAGGCAAAACAAATTGCTGAGAAGAAGTTTACGACAAAGGACATTTTGGCGGCAAAGAAATTTGCTATAAAAAAGAAGACACTATACCCTAGCCTTGAAGGTATTCAATATATGTTAGGAACCCTTGATGTGAATATTGCTATAGAGAATAGAATAAATAGGAAATAAGATCGGTATGAGATACTTGTTGTGAAAGCATCCACCCAATCAAACCATTCCCAGCAGCTACAAAACATAGATCATCGGGGTGCAAGCAAAAATGTACATACTGCAGGAAGAAACAATTGAAGGAGAGGATGTGCACAGAGAAGGTGATGGTATATTTGGAATGTGAAGTGTGTGGACTGAGAAAAAGAAGTACAAATCAAATTATTAAATGTGTGGATTGAGAAAATATGTACACAGAGATAATTTGGTGTGTGAAAATAGAATTACTCCTACTATTAGCACCCTATCAATTATTTTAGACCTCCCATGTTTTAGTTTTTTTTATTATTTATTTATTACAATAATAACCGTAAATGAAATTCCTAAAAATGACATCAAAAATTTTTGAGACATCCCATCTCACAATTAAGCTCACACATCCACTACATCATGAGTTAGGGTTTATAAGACCACCCACCTCTATCACCACCCATTCATCTTTCTCGAGACTCACCTTCAAAACTTACTCACCCTTAAAACCTTGAAAACCCTTTGGCAGTAATATTCCAGCAAAAACGATGACAACCATTTGATTATATACACTTCTCCGGCAATGAAAATTAGTGAAATTTTTTTCAGCAACCACAAGTCTACGAGACGAGAGGAGTACAATAGTAAAAGCCCAGAAGAGATTCATAACTTTGATGATATTCTTAACTCAAAGGAGATTAGTCTTGTAAGAATAAGTTTCTTGAAAAAAATGACAAAAATAATAAAAATTATTCGTCATTTTTTCGGGACTGAACTCTCGAACATATGAAGGAAATTCAATTTCACAGGTCCGAACATTGTTTATTTGTTTAGGAATAGGTAACCGAACATTTCTTATTTGTTCGAGAACAGATAACTGAAGCAGCAAAAGCAGACAAACAAAGGAGGTTGGACAACTCTTGGGTGGTTGACTGGTCGGTCGATTGGGGGATGAAATTCTGCTTAGTTTTGCTCACACAGAGAGCATACAAATACAATGAGGCCATGGATGAATCACAGAAAACTAACCAGAGAAGTATGAGAGTGGATTGTGTTGTGTGTGTGAAGAGAGGTAATAAAAAAAAATCAAACAGATTGAAAAATCTCATAATGAAGTAGAGAAAAAAAAATTTAATCACCACAAATTTTTTTCACTAGTTTTGGGAGGTTTTACCGTTGTGGGTTTTGTTAGGGTTTTGGGAGAGAGGCTTTTTGGGGCGTGAGGGTGTGCATTTGAATGGGTAAAGTATTGTTACAAGGATAATTTTGGTATTATTTGGAGAGAGAGAAATTTTTTTTTAAGGATTTTAGAATTTATAAAAGAAATGGGAGATTCAAAATAATTAATGGAGTGCTAATTACAGCACTCTTAATTTATTAATAATGTGTACTGAACGTATTAGTGGTGTAAATAGAATCACCATAAGAGCAAATATAAAAAAATATTCACATTATTAATAATTTTTGATCAATTAAATATTCAAATGTGCATAACTACCGAATGCAACCAAAGAAATAATATAAAATAAAGACACTGTAATTGATATATTAGTAAAATTAATATTAATTTATCTATCATTATATTCATAGGCCTAATTGAGCTGAGTTCGGTCTACTTGAACGCGGCTCGATTATCATTTACTATTTAGCAAAGAAAGTGAGTTTGAACCCGGCTCGATTATCATTTACTATTTAGCAAAGAAAGTGAGTTTGAACCCGCAAATCTCACCATTGCAAGCATTTACGTGTTGCTTGCATGCAACTAGGCTACAAAGCCATGGATTCAAATTATCTTCAGTATTTTCTTCATCTAGCTATCATCTAGTTGTTGATTAAAATGTCATAATTCAACCGTTAGTTATTACCACTAGTTATGGCTTTCGAATCAATTACTGAATGATAACTCAATAAATAAAATGGTAGCGAAGATTTTATTTCCAAAGCCATGGCCTTTTAAAGTGGCATTGGTTATAATTGCAATAATTTTGGTTACAACCAAAAGTAGTATTTGATTATGTCTCAAATTAATGTTAGTTAGAGTTAATATAACTATGATTAATGGCTCAAAATCACTTTTTATTGGTCAACAGTTGAAAGTTGGGATGTATATATATGCATATTTTTTGGATATATATTGCAAAATTTTCCTACAAATCTGACAAATTTGACAAACAATGATAAAAATTTTACTATAGAAAATGAGATCCAATGAAATAATACTATAAGAGCTTATTTTCTCTCTTTTATTTTTTTCATTTTGAGATTGGTATAAGTTGTGTTTGATAATAAAATCGTTAGAAGTTAAACTATGGAAAACAAATTAGTAGAAATAGATATTTGAACAAAAGGGAGGCTGCATCATATGTGATGAGTCCGTGTGACTGTTTTAATGTTCAATGCAAATAAAATTTAAATAAATAAATAAGCAACTTCTAAAATAAAAAGATTAATTTTATCCCAAAAAAAAAGTTGGCTTAATTTTGTGACTGTTTTTCAATTTTTTTTTAAATTTTATTTTATGGACAATGGGTTCGTTTAGGGGAATTCTATTTCCACATACTACTTCCTCTCTTTCCTCACACTTAATGATTTTTTTTATTACATTTTTATTCTAAAATTAAATTACCAAATCATCATTTTCCTAAAACCCTAACTCTAACTCTCCCAAATCATCCGTTTTGCACCATCATCATCTATAGCCGCCGCCTCTCTCCTCCTCCACTCTTCCCGTTGCCTCTTCTCCACCACTGCGACCCTCCTTTGCCTAAGAAAAAGATCGGCACACCACTACGATCTTCTTTCATTACCCACCACCGCGATCTTCCTTTGCCTTTGTCTTTTCTCGTTGCCAAGCAAATCGCCGCCGTCTTCACTTTTTGCCCTCTTCGCGACTGTGAGAGAGAGAAAGAGAGAGAGGGATTGATCTCAAGGGGAGAGGGTTAAGGTCGTGATGGTGGCACCGGTAACAGCCCTACTTCGCAATTAAAAGAGAGAGGGGGGGAAATCGGAGATCGGCAATGAAGGTCGCAGAAGTGGCGTCGACGGATGGAGGGAGGGGTTAGGGGTAACGACTGGAAGTGAAAGGGAGGGGAAAAGGTGCTGTCGCCGGCGACAATAGCGATGGTGGCTTGTTAGGGTTAGGGTTTTGAGGATAAAGATGGTAAGGGTATTTTTGGTATGGTAAGATGTGTGTTGAGTGAAAATTGATAATTTAAATTTATTTAGTGTATGTATTGACAAAAAAGATGTGAAAAAAGAGAAAGTAGTATGTGTAAATAGAATTTCCCATTCGTTTGGGATATGAATTGACTTTTTGACTATTTTAGTCTGGGATTAAAAAGTCTCATTTGGGATAGACTTTTCAGTTTTTTTTGACTTTTGTAAGAGAAAAAATAAAATGATTATGGGTTGAATGTGATACTTTGTTCTATTTGACTAAAATAACATATTTTGTTCTATATGACTATTTTAGTCTAAACAATCATCCTAAACGGAGCCTTAAAAATTTAAAAACTTGACTCTAAATTGAGAAAATTTTAGTTAAGACAAAAATTAAGTCAATCTAAAAATGATAGTTTAAAAACCCCAAACACATGGGGTGTTTAAAAAGTAACTATATTTAAAAAGTTATTACAAATAGTCAACTCATTTTCACTATTTGTTGCAGGTCTTTTAATAAAAAGTTAAAAAATTAATAAAGAAACAATTTCCAAATCAACCCTAAGTTTGGTATTATAACAAAGAGAGCAATCTAAAATATAATGATAACACAAAAACAACATCATCCAGGTGATAACACATTTTTATGACACATTTTTATGACGGGCTTTGATAGAGACCCTTTTTAATCACTACCTCTATCACTTTCACACACACGTAACAGGTGGTGATTGAAAGAGAAAGAAAAAACAAAAAAAAGAAAAGTAAATTTGACCAATCAAATCAAGAAAGAGTCAAGAAGTAAGAAAAAAAGGAGTCCGGGCCTTTTTCCTTTTTATGACACTTTCTACTTTTTACATTTTGTTTTTATCTATTCATTTGTGGATAAGAATCAATAATAGCTCATCATACCCAACTACAAAACTTTTTTTTAAAAAATTTATTTATAAATTAAAATGTTTTTTTTTTTTTGATCACCAATTAAAATGTTTTGTTTGGCCCACACTTTTGTTCTTTTTTCATGACCCTAAAAAGTTGGTATGCGTATGTGTGTTTCACTAGAACACGTCCAATGAAGAAAACACAACAAACAATTAGATTATGTTGAATAAAATTTTTGAAACAAAAAGAACATAAAAAAGGGATTTGTTAGGAAAAAGAAATATATAGCTTATATTTTATTTATTTTCCTTTTTTTTTCATAAACATTATTGAAAAAGTCAATTTTTCTTTTAATTATATAGAAAATGACGATCATATTTTTGGAATAATATTATTCTATAAATAGAATTAAGCCCCCGTTTGAGAAGTGGATTGGCTTTTTGATTTTTTGATTTTTTTAGTTATTTTATCATAGATTAAAAAGTTTAGTTTTGGAAGGACTTTTTGACTTTTTTGACTTTTTTTTGTGAGAAAAGAGTATAATGATTATGTATTAGATGTGATGTTTTATTTGTTGTGATTAAAATAGATTATTTTATCTTTTGTAACTAAAATAGTCAAAAAAAACTCTTGCCAAACCGAGTATAATAGTATGCAAAAAATTCATATCATTATATAAAATGATGTGTCTCATTTAGGTGGTCTTTGAATCAACTTATTTTAGTAGAAATTTTTTTTTTTTTTGGGGGGGGGGAGAGGGGAATAAAAATAAAATATAAATATAATGACAGCTTAATTTTTGCACTTTTCACTTCTATTTTTATTTTTCTTTACAAATTTTCACTCAAATTTTTTATTCTAATATAATTTTATATTCATTTATTGAAAATTAAAAAATCCATCGCTACGATTCATTGCAAAAATGTCGTTGTCAAAGTGACAATGCGGCATCGAGCTATGTGAGAAAATATTTGAGAGGTGACTACTAGGGTATAGCGTATTTAAAATATTTTACAAAAATGACAAATATTGTTAAAAACATATATTATTACTAGTATTAATTTTTTTCAAGGTATTCAACTCTTGATATTGCCCTTGACTTCAATTTTTCTTTTTTTCCACAAATTTTCACTTTTAAATTTTTGATCTAAACACAATTTTTATTCATTTATTAAAAAAAAATATCCATTAATATTATTCGTAAGTGCAAAACTGTCATTGTCACATATTATTATTATTATTATTATTATTTTGGTATAACAATTCTATATGTTTAGTATTTTTATTTTTGACTATGTAGTGTTTTAAGAAGTTGATAAAAATCTGACTTATTAATTTTTTAACTTTTTTGACAAAAAAATTAGATTATTTTAGATAAAAAAATTAATTTTATTGACTAAAAAAATTAAAAAATTGATTTCTTACTATTGTTCCCAAAAGACTCGTATGTCCATTGTCCATGGGTAGGATATTTTATTTTGAAAAACATATTCCCAGTTGATTTGACAATAACATTATATACGTGTTTAGGAAAATGCTTGGGAGTACTAATTAGTACTCCTACTAATTAGGTGGTAGTGGGTCCTGTCAGTAATAATGTGAAGTTTTGATCTTGAAGTTGTATTTTTTTATTTTTTATTTTTTTAATACATTAATATTATTAGTAATGATGTTTTTAGTGAAATGAATCATTATTATTATTATTATTATTTTTTTTTTACAGGGAAATCCTCTCACTCTCACGCAGGTCCAAGGCAGCGCCCCGAGGAGATCACCAGGGTGTCCTGTTGTTCGTTCCGAGCCAGAGACTATAACTTGGAAGCTTGTCCCGACCTCACAAGGCAAGCTTCGGTAAGTCAGGACTCGCACAGCGGGGGAGAATTAAACCCACACCAAGTAGTTGATAAGGCATCCTTGAGGTCAACCTCCTAACCAACTGTTCTATGCCCAGGAGATTGGCCCAGAGGGGATTCGAACTCAGGACCTAGAGGCTTAAACCCCAGGCTTAATCATTATTATACGTGTTTATTGTTCAAATTTCTCACTTGTCCAGTTAGTGTTGCACTGACATACCCAGCTCAGATGAAGTGCCCATTGCGTCAGATTAGTATTCAATAATGTGAAAAAAGAAAAGTGCCAAAAAAATAAATAAATAAAAGAATGAAAAATAAAATTGCCAAGTGGCCATGACCTCCGTGATCAGTTGATAATGAGTCTGTGAGATCTAAAAAATCCTCTCACATGAATTATTAAAAAAATTTAATGAATAGATGAACTTAGTTTCAGTGGATCTGTAACGATGAACTTAGTCGGTGTCACTCAATCGGAATTGTTGGCCGGAAACACTTCGATTATAAAATTAGCTGCTGATATCAGAGAAGGAAGATAAAGAAAATTAAGAGTGTTTGTGTGCTGTGTGACAAAGAGATGAGGCATACCTATATTCGTGGGGTGTCCTCATTTTATAGATGGGGGGTGTAATATTTATACCATGGGCTTCCTTGTTTGAGCTGGGCCCATTATCAGGCCTTGTTTGGGTTAGCCTAATAAGCTGATGTACTTTTTTTTTTATTTCTCGCAATTGTTCCAAAACTTTCATTGTCTTCAGTAGAAGGAATGCGAGTTTTATTCTTGACTCTACTGTTCAAATAGATATTAGGTTTTTTGATATAGAACACTTTTGATAAATGAGTAAAATGAATGAATGAATGAATAAATGACTGTATGAATGCATATATGCTTGGATGTATGTATAAATGTATGTCTTGCTTTGAATTCGGAGGTTTTTGCTGATGGCTCTCCGGCCTGAGCATGAAGAGTGCTCCGAATTCAGAAGCTTTTGCAATGGCCAATCGTGTCGAGCACAAAAGGCGCTTCGAATTCAAAGGTTTTGTTGATAGCAAGTGGTGATTAATTTCAGACATTGCAAGGATTTTAAATAGTATATCCTGTGTTATTGATTGTTTGTACCAAATTAGACTTATTAATCACAAATAAGTGGAAAGTTGAAAAAACGACATTAATGGTAGATATTGAAAGCTGATTGAAGCAAAGGTTTTTTCCAACGTATAGTTGCCCCATTGCTTTCGAAAGACAGTTGTTAGTCGGAAGGAATGTAGATTGGACATTGGCCAAAAGTGCTGAGAAGTAAGCCGAGAACAAATTGTTGAAGCGGATTTCTTGCCCTAGTGCTTTCGTATGGCAGGTGTTATTCGAAAGGAATTCATAATTGATTCATGCCAAAATTGCCAAGGATCAATATGCCATGTTTAGAAGCAGGTTTGGCTTTGGTGATGAATGATTCAGGCTGTGAAATAGGTAAAATGGGGGTTATAATATTTATACCATGGGCTTCCTTGTTTGAGCTGGGCCCATTATCAGGCCTTGTTTGGGTTAGCCTAATAAGCTGATGTACTTTTTTTTTTTTTATTTCTCGCAATTGTTCCAAAACTTTCATTGTCTTCAATAGAAGGAATGAGAGTTTTTATTGCTGAGCTACACTGTTCAAATAGATATTAGGTTTTTGGATATAGAACACTTTTGATAAATGAGTAAAATGAATGAATGAATGAACAAATGACTGTATGAATGCATATATGCTTGGATGTATGTATAAATGTATGTCTTGCTCTGAATTCGGAGGCTTTTGCTGATGGCTCTCCGGCCTGAGCATAAAGAGTGCTTCGAATTCAGAAGCTTTTGCAATGGCCAATTGTGTCGAGCACAAAAGGCGCTTCGAATTCAAAGGTTTTTGTTGATAGCAAATGGTGATTAATTTCAGACATTGCAAGGATTTTAAATAGTATATCCTGTGTTATTGATTGTCTGTACCAAATTAGACTTATTAATCACAAATAAGTGGAAAGTTGAAAAAATGACATTAATGGTAGATATTGAAAGCTGATTGAAGCAAAGGTTTTTTCCAACGTATAGTTGCCCCATTACTTTCGAAAGACAGTTGTTAGTCGGAAGGAATGTAGATTGGACATTGGCCAAAAGTGCTGAGAAGTAAGCCGAGAACAAATTATTGAAGCGGATTTCTTGCCCTAGTGCTTTCGTATGGCAGGTGTTATTCGAAAGGAATTCATAATTGATTCATGCCAAAATTGCCAAGGATCGATATGCCATGTTTTGGGGCAGGTTTGGCTTTGGTGACGAATGATTCAGGCTGTGAGATAGGTAGAAAGTCGCCAAATAAGTGTAGTGGTTGAATTCGGCATTAAGCAAACTCTAGGCGCAGCGGGCAAAAATGTGGTTTGAGCTGTGATATGTGGCACTGCATATAAAATCTATAAATTATTGGAATGGAATTTGCAAAATCAGACCATACGGATATATTCAGAAGGCTCCAAATAGTTAGAAACAACTTAGATCAATGGAGAATTGGGCGCCTTGAAGTATTGGATAATTTCTCTGACATATCCTGCTCGGCTTGATGGCTTAGCAAAAATAAAAATGAAGTTGTTGCCGACAAGATTTGAACACATGCCCTTGTGATGAAGGTTTAATACTTAACCACTTTGCCACTACGGATCCTTGTGTTTGGCTTGTGCAAGTTATGTATTTGAACGTGATTGTTATTCGGCAAGCACGAGATGGGACTTAGCCGCGATGCATTGAATAATTTCCTAGGTTGACTAACTCAAGTTGTCTTCTCCGATGGAATTTTCGACGGGGTTCGTACGACTTCGTTTTAGCTTTGATTTTGACGCGGTTTGTTGGGTTGAACTCGTCTCAATGAGTAATTCACACTAGTATGGTCAAAACTTGATTTCGAAAACTTTGAAAATGCTAGTGTGCTGAAAATTTGGTCTGTTTCACAACTATTGGCAGACTTTGATTAAATTTTGGCTCCTGTTTGGTGGGTCTAGAGTCCTCTAGTCAACATGAACCTTCTAGTTGGCCAAGTAATTCCTATTGTATTGCCAAAATATTGTTCGCATGAAAAAGAATGTAGACCCAATTTGTAGTTGACATGATTAAAAATGGGCACATAAACATGGTCGGCAACGCTTTAGCTAGCTGAAACACTTGGTTCTCGACATTGTAGTTGACATGATTAAAAATGTATGCATTGCTCGCAATGGTTAGCATTGTCAATGTAATAACCCGACCTCCGATTAATGCTAATTCATGATTAATTATGCTTAACAGTAATTTAGAAAGAATCCGGAAGTAATTTGCATAAGTATTGCATTATCTTTGTGTTTCTATCTGTTTGCCATAAAATGATCTGTTCGTGTCTTTAAGTTTCAGACTGCAAATTGAGAGCGTTATCGACGCCCGATTCCTAAATTGATTAATGTTTTTTGCTAGTTAGATTTTATGTAATTTTATGGTAGATTTAATTTAAATTTGATTTGGTATGATTAAATAAAGTTAAATTACAATAGTTCAAGTAAATTACCATCTTGCCACTAAGTGGATTATTCTAGGCAATCCCCTAATCTTGAGTTACATGAGTTTGAGGCATCAATTATTCATCTTTTGAGTTCAAAACCGTAGGAGAGAGAGAGTGAGCAAGAGAACAAATTGAGTCATCTAGTCTTGGCTTGGAATCTAGAGGAATTGAAGGCAACTTGGAAGATTAGGCCCCTAAGCTTGAAATTGAAGCCTTAAGGTAAGAGAATTACCTTCTTGATTGTGAATTCAAGTCACTTCTTGCATGATTCATGTGACATTAGTGATCTAAGACAAGAATTAGATTTAACATGTTGAATTAAAGCTTAAATCATGCATGCATGTCTATATCATAACAATTTGAAGTGTTTTCATGGAAATTCTTGCATGCAAGACCATATTCTAGTTATAGTTCATGAGTTCATCATGATTTTGAGTTTAATCTTGCATTTGGTTACATTTTTGGAGCATTGAATTCAAATGAACACTTGCATGTTTTGTTCTTTGATATTTCTTGGAAGTTTGTTTGAATTGTGTTCAATTGACTCACCTTTGGGTTTTGATTTATCAAATTGATCTTCAAAACATGTTATACTATGAGTTTAAATTGTTTTTCCAGAAAATTTGCCCAAGTGGTTGAGATTTGGGAAGTTGAATGCTTTGTTTGAGCTTGGGAGGCAAATCTGGAAATTTCAGAATTTGGCTTCCTTGCTCGAGCGAAGAATTCCACGCTCGAGCGACCATCGTTTGTTCAGAGCTCCGCTCGAGCGAAGGAATGGTGGCTTGAGCGTAAATTGCAAGCTCTTAGGTTTTTGGTGCACGCAGACGCACACTCGAGCGACGAGACGTACGCTCGAGCGAAGGGTGTGTCTTACGCTCGAGCAAGCATCGAGCGTGCATCGAGCGTAAAATTTCAACAACCAGTACTTTTGCATTTTTACAGACCGCTCGAGCGAAGGATTCTACGCTCGAACGACCCCTCTGTTTTGGCAAGCTCGCTCGAGCGAAGAAAGCTACTCTCGAGCGAGACCCCTGTTTTCAGCAAATTTTGAAAAATGTTTTCTAAGGCATCTTTGCATCCACATTCTATCCTAGGCATTCCTAAGCCGTGTTTAAGACTCTATAGTGAGGCTTTAAGGTTAGAAACACATTAAGAACCAACGACGTAAGTTTTGTGTGATTAGAATGTGTGTTTCAAGTGTGTGCCCGTTGTGTGTTATGTAGGTCACGTGCCGTGTGTCGTGTGATCAATCTGCTCCGTCTGTCTGTTTCAAGGCCAACTGTGAGTAATAATTTAGTAAAGTTATGTTTAATTGTATCTATTTTCTGTGTGATAAAACGAGATCTGTTTTCTGAAATGATATGTTCTGTACAATGAATGATTGTTCAATTTCTAACATGTATTCGTGACATCCTTAGCATCATGTGATATATGTTGGCTATTACCCGGTATCGGAGGTTCCATTATGGAACTTAATTCTGTCAAGACTGCTACCCTGCATCAAGGCTTTGTCACGGGCTCACTTCGCTCACATTACGGATCCGGAGGTTCCTTCATGGAACTGGTTACTCGTAACCTCACGCGTATGCGTTCTGTTCTGTTCTGTTCTGTTAATGCTGAGGGATGTATCACGTAAACTTAATCACGACTTATGATTTCTGTCTATATATATGATCTGGACAAATGATGAATTTGATACAAATCTGGATTGTGATTTCTGAATCTGTATGAACTCATTCATTAAAACCCTTTACTCTATTATTATTCACTGGGCTTTCGCTCACAGTTTATATTATGTATGTAGGTGAGACGGCACATGACTAGAGCCAGAGTTGACGGCTTTTTGTTCTGTTTTTGTCAGCCAACCGTTGTGCCTCCCAAGGAGGTTCCGATCGAAGCCTAATGCCATGGTTGTTTGTTTTTGTTTTCATGCCAGTCTTTGTGTATACTCTGTAAGTCAGATCTTGGGTTGTACATATTGTAAATATTGTGTACCTGGACTGGCATGTTTGTGCATATATACATATAAGTTTTGAAATGTTTCGTCCCATGTATGTTATCACAGCTCATTGGACCTTATTTATTTTGTATAATTGCTTCCGCAGCCCCTTACTATTTGCTAATCTGTTCAGAGGCCTTTGGTAATCCACGGATTACTGGCTGGTTACGATGCTAAACCTATAGGGGTGGGGTCGTGACAGAGTGGTATCAGAGCACGTGTTTTACCGCACACACAGGTCCGTATGAGCTTAGGATGTCCTAATAAGAGTTAGGGGCATTCCATCTGCATGTGTGAGTGTGTGGTAATGTAACTGAATGTATAAAAAAAATTGAATGTACATTTGAATCAACTGAATTGAAGGAAATGAATAAGATTATGCCTGTGTTTATTTTTATTTGATATCTATATAGTAAGATGGAGAATGCAAGGGGAAGTGGTGAAAGTGAATCTTCAGAGGCTCGTATGGGCCGAATGGAACAGATGTTGGCAGCATTGACTGAAACCTTGGCACAACAACAGAGACAACAACCTTTGCCCCCTCTGCTTTCACCAGCACAAGCCGAGGCAGATAACAATGACATCATTAGTCTGACACAGAAATTCATGAAAATGAAACCGCCAACGTTCTATGGTGGAATTGAACCTTTGAAAGCTGAGACATGGTTGCTTGAGATGGAAAAATTGTATGAAGTATTTCCTTGTTCTGAAACTCAGAAAGTCCTCCTAGCCAGCTACACTCTGAAAGATGAAGCCCGCAGGTGGTGGTTACTGATCCGAAATGGCAATGGGAATATGACATGGGCACAGTTTAATGCTATCTTCTACGACAAGTACTTTCCCCAATGTTTCAGGGATCGAAAAGTGTCTGAATTTCAAGAACTTAAACAAGGAAGAATGGTTGTAGCAGAATATGAAGCGAAATTCACTGAATTGGCACGGTTTGCTCCACATATGGTAGATATTGATTACAAGAAAGAACGAAAGTTTGAAGGAGGATTGGACCTGGAAATATTTGACAGAGTAGGCGTCCTGAAATTGCCTACATATGTGGAAGTTCTGGACAGAGCCTTAATGGCAGAGGCCACTCTAGCCGCCATGAAACAAGGTAAAGCCCCAGCAACTACATCAATTGAGTGGAGAGGAAAAAGATCCGGGTTTGGTTTTAAAATAGGCCAGTCCTTTGTCAGTAAGAAGCAAAACACGGGGACTTCGAACAGCTCGAGTCAGAGTAGTAGGTCTATTCCGGTCTATCCTGATTGTGGTAAAAGGCACAGGGATGTGTGCTACCGAGCGTCCAATGCATGTTTTCGGTGTGGCCAGCCAGGTCATGTAGTGAAAGATTGCCCACTCAGGTTTGAAACTACTAGCCGTCCTGCAGCAAATTCCACGGGATCTGCTTCTGTAACCAAAACTAATGCCAAAGCCAATATTGGAAAAGAACCTCTGAGACAAGGCCAAGTGTTTGCCTTAGTGCCTGGTGACGTACCGAACACCTATACTGTGGTGTCAGGTACACTCCCTATATGTTCTCAAAATGCATGTGTACTGATAGATTCTGGTTCTACACATTCCTTTGTATCGCATGCTTTCTCTTAAAAATTGACTAGACTATTAGAACTTATGACCTATGTGTTATCTGTGTCTACACCGTCTGGGGATTCTATGATGTATGCTCATGTTTATCCAGCATGTGATGTTATGGTTGGTGATATGATGTTATATGTAGACTTATTACCCTTGGACATTAATCATTTTGATTGTATTTTGGGGATGGACTGGTTGACTAAATATTGTGCTACCATTGACTGTGCAAATAAAACTGTTGTGTTTAGACCACCGAGTATGCCTGAAATTACTTTTATTGGGAATGGGGTAGTTTCTCCCCCATATTTGATTTCGGCTATGAAGGCTGTAAAACTCCTTAGGAAAGGATGTAGGGGTTACCTGTGTTGTATATTGACTGCACCATCTGACAGTACTACTGTAGAAACAATCCCTATGGCTTGTAAATTTTCCGATGTGTTTCCGACTAACTTACCCGGGGACTTAGTTGATAGAGAAATTGAATTCATTGTTGAAGTGTTTCCGGGGACACAACCTATTTCCAAGACTCCCTATAGAATGTCTACTTTTGAACTGAAAGAATTGAAAACCCAATTTCAGGAACTGTTAGACAAGAAATTTATCCGTCCGAGTACTTCACCTTAGGGTGCTCCAGTTTTGTTTGTCAAAAAGAATGATGGGTTTTTGAGATTGTGTATAGATTATCGGGAACTGAACAAAGTGACTGTCAAGAATAAATACCCTCTGCCCCAAATAGATGACTTGTTTGATCAACTTCAGGGTGCCCGAGTGTTTTCCAAAATTGACCTCAGGTCCGGGTATCATCAGTTAAAGGTTAGAGCTGAGGACATAGAGAAAACTGCATTCCGAACTAGATATGGACATTATGAATTTTTAGTAATGCCGTTTGGGATGACCAATGCATCTGCAGCTTTCATTGATCTTATGAATAAGGTGTTTAAATCATATCTGGATGATTTTATTGTTGTGTTTATTGATGACATCTTGATTTATTCTAAAGACAGGGAAGAACATGAGAACTATCTGAGAACCACCTTGCAGATTTTGAGAGAAAAGAAATTGTATGCTAAATTGTCCAAGTGTGAATTCTGGCTTGACAGTGTGGCATTTTTGGGACATGTAATCAATAATGATGGAGTTTATGTTGACCCTCAGAAAATTGAAGTTGTCGTGGATTGGCCTAGACCAACAAATGTGATAGAAGTCCGAAGTTTTTTGGGACTTGCAGGTTACTACATAAGGTTTGTGAAAGACTTTTCCAAGGTTGCCCTGCCATTGACTCAGTTAACTCAGAAAAATGTGCCATTTGACTGGAATGAGCAAAGAGAGGCAGCTTTCCAAGAATTGAAAACCAGGTTAGTGACTGCACCAATCTTAACTTTGCCTAATGGTACTGATGGGTTTCAAGTGTACAGTGATGCTTCTTACAAAGGTTTGTGATGTGTATTAATGCAAAATGGAAAGGTGATTGCATATGCTTCTAGACAACTCCGACCTTATGAAAAGAATTATCCAACGCATGATCTTGAGTTAGCAGTTGTGGTGTTTGCCTTGAAAATCTAGTGTCACTACTTGTATGGGGTAACTTGTGAGGTGTACACCGACCATAAAAGTTTGAAATATTTCTTCACCCAAAAGGAAGTGAGCATGAGACAGAGGCGATGGTTAGAGTTAATCAAAGATTATGATTTGCGGATCTTGTACCATCCGGGGAAAGCTAATACCGTAGCAGATGCCTTGAGCCGAAAATCCAGTGCGAATTTGTCATGTTTGCTATCTAACCGAAAGGAATTGCTGAATGACCTAGAACAAGATGGGCTATTAACCGCTGTTTCTGTTGAACCTGCTATCCTTGATGAGATCCAACAAAAACAATGTGAAGATGAATACTTAAAAAAGATCATAGAGGAATTTGATTCAAAGCCAAGGCCAGGATTCGTGATTGAGAATGATGTGCTGAAATTTCAGAACCTTCTTTGTGTACCTGATTGTGATGATTTGAGAAACGTGTTATGACCGAAGCTCATAGTAGTAAGTTTGCTATGCATCCAAGGAACACGAAGATGTACCATAATTTGAAACAGAATTTTTGGTGGCCTGGAATGAAAAAGAGTATTGCAGACTTTGTGGCTAAATGTTTACATTGCCAACAGGTTAAAGCTGAACATCAACGACCCGCTGGTTTGCTACAACCACTCCCAATACCGGAATAGAAATGGGAGCACATTACCATGGACTTCATTGTGGGATTGCCTCGTTCTTTTCAAGGTATGGACTTTATCTGGGTTATCGTTGACCGTTTAACTAAGTCTGCCCATTTTCTGCCTGTCAAAACTATTTATAACGCCGATAAATTAACCAATATCTATATGACTGAAATTGTGAGATTGCATAGAGTGCCAGTATCTATTGTGTCTGACAGGGACTCAAAGTTTGTATCGAGATTTTGCCAGAGTTTGCAACAGGCTTTGGGAACTGAATTAAGACTGAACAGTGCCTATCACCCACAGACAGATGGCCAAACTAAACGAACGAATCAAACCCTGGAGGATATGCTCAGAATGTGTGTGTTAGACTTCCAAGGGAATTGAGAGACCTACTTGCCATTAGTAGAATTTGTGTACAACAACAGTTACTATTCAAGCATTGGAATGGCTTCTTACGAAACTTTGTATGGAAGAAAGTGTCGTTCTCCGATATCTTGGGCTGAAGTAGGTGATAGACCTTTGTTGGGACCGAAACTTGTGCAAGAAACAACCGAGAAAGTGAAACTGATCTAACAACGCCTGAAAACTGCACAAAGTCGGCAGAAAAGCTATGCTGATGTCTGAAGAAGAGATAGGGAATATGAAGTTGGGGACCATGTGTTCATAAAGGTGACCCCGATTAAGGGTCAAACTCGGTTTGGTGTTAAGAAAAAATTGGTGCCAAGATATGTTGGACCTTACGAAGTCCTCGAAAAGATCAATCAGGTATCGTATCGGGTAGCCTTACCTCCAGTAATGGAGCACATACATAACGTCTTTCATGTATCGATGCTTCGGGAATATTTGAGAGACCCACTCCATGTCATCGAACCGATACTTGTGCTTTTGAAAGATGACTACACCTACGAGGAAAGGCCTATTCAGATTGTGAACTGCCGACTCAAGAAGTTGAGAAATAAAGAAATACCGTTGGTAAAGTGGATTGACAAAACCACGGAGGGACCTATGCAACTTGGGAAACCGAGGAAGACATGATGAAGAGGTATCTGGATTTGTTCCCATTGGATCTAATGTTGTTGCCGAATGAAGGTAATTCGAGTTTGGAGGACCAAACTCTTTTAAGGGGGAAAGACTGTAATAACTCGACCTCCGATTAATGCTAATTTATGATTAATTATGCTTAACAGTAATTTAGAAAGAATCTGGAAGTAATTTGCATAAGTATTGCATTATCTTTGTGTTTCTATCTATTTGCCATAAAATGATCTGTTCGTGTCTTTAAGTTTCGGACTGCAAATTAAGAGCCTTATCGGCACCCGATTCCTAAATTGATTAATGTTTTATGCTAGTTAGATTTTATGTGATTTTATGGTAGATTTAATTTAAATTTGATTTGGTATGATTAAATAAAGTTAAATTACAATAGTTCAAGTAAATTACCATCTTGCCACTAAGTGGATTATTCGAGGCAATCCCCTAATCTTGAGTCACATGAGTTTGAGGTATCAATTATTCATCTTTTGAGTTCAAAACCATAAGAGAGAGAGAGTGAGCAAGAGAACAAATTGAGTCATCTAGTCTTGGCTTGGAATCTAGAGGAATTGAAGGCAACTTGGAAGATTAGGCCCTTAAGCTTGAAATTGAAGACTTAAGGTAGGAGAATTACCTTCTTCATTGTGAATTCAAGTCACTTCTTGCATGATTCATGTGACATTAGTGATCTAAGATAAGAATTAGATTTAACATGTTGAATTAAAGCTTAAGTCATGCATGCATGTATATAACATAACAATTTGAAGTATTTTCATGGAAATTCTTGCATGCAAGACCATATTCTAGTTATAGTCCATGAGTTTATCATGATTTTGAGTTTAATCTTGCATTTGGTTACATTTTTGGAGCATTGAATTCAAATGAACACTTACATGTTTTGTTCTTTGATATTTCTTGGAAGTTTGTTTGAATTATGTTCAATTGACTCACATTTGGGTTTTGATTTCTCAAATTGATCTTCAAAACATGTTATACTATGACTTTAAAGTGTTTTTCTAGAAAATGGGCCCAAGAGGTTGAGATTTGGGAAGTTGAATGCTTGGTTTAAGCATGGGAGGCAAATCTAGAAATTTCAGAATTTGGCTTCCTTGCTCAAGCGAAGGATTCCACGCTTGAGCGACCATCGTTTGTTCAGAGCTCCGCTCGAGCGAAGGAATGGTGGCTCGAGCGTAAATTGCAAGCTCTCAGGTTTTTGGTGCACGCAGACGCACGCTCAAGCGACGAGACCTACGCTCGAGCGAAGGGTATGTCTCACGTTCGAGCGAGCATCGAGCGTGCATCGAGCATAAAATTTCAATAACCAGTACTTTTGCATTTTTACAGATCGCTCGAGCGAAGGATTCTACGCTTGAGCGACCCCTCTGTTTTGGCAAGCTCGCTCAGGCAAAGAAAGTTACGCTCGAGCGAGACCCCTGTTTTCAGCAAATTTTGAAAAATGTTTTCCAAGGCATCTTTGCATCCTCATTCCATCCTAGGCATTTCTAGGCCATGTTTAAGACTCTATAGTGAGGCTTTAAGGTTAGAAACACATTAAGAACCAACGACGTAAGTTTTGTGTGATTAGAATATGTGTTTCAAGTGTGTGCTCGTTGTGTGTTATGTAGGTCACGTGCCGCGTATCGTGTGATCAATCTGCTCCATCTGTTTGTTTCAAGGCCAATTGTGAGTAATAATTTAGTAAAGTTATGTTCAACTGTATCTATTTTCTGTGTGATAAAACGAGATCTGTTTTCCGAAATGATATGTTTCTGTACAATATATGATTGTTCAATTTCTAACATGTATTCGTGACATCCTTAGCATCATGTGATATATGTTGGCTGCTACCCGGTATCGGAGGTTTCTTTATGGAACTTAATTCTATTTGCACTCTATTACCCGTATCAGAGGCCCTATCACGGGGGCTCAGCTTCTGTTCTGTTACCCAGATCCGGAGGTTCCTTCATGGAACTAGTTACTCGTAACCTCACGCGTATGTGTTCTATTCTGTTCTGTTAATGCTAATGGATGTATCATGTAAACTTAATCATGACTTATGATTTCTGTCTATATATATGATCTGGACAAATGATGAATTTGATACAAATCTGGATTGTGATTTCTGAATCTGTACGAACTCATTCATTAAAACCTTTTACTCTATTATTATTCACTGGACTTTCGTTCACAGTTTATATTATGTATGTAGGTGAGACGGCACATGACTAGGGCCAGAGTTGACGGCCTTCTGTTCTGTTTTTGTCAGCCAACCGTTGTGCCTTCCGAGGAGGTTCCAATCGAAGCCTAATGCCATGGCTGTTTGTTTTTGTTTTCATGCTAGTCTTTGTGTATACTCTATAAGTCAGGTCTTGGGTTGTACATGTTATAAATATTGTGTACCTGGACTGGCATGTTTGTGCATATATACATATAAGTTTTGAAATGTTTCGTCCCATGTACGTTATCACAGCTCATTGGATCTTGTTTATTTTGTATAATTGCTTCCTCAGTCCCTTACTATTTGCTAATCTGTTCAGAGGCCTTTGGTAATCCACTGGCCGATTACAATGCTAAACCTATAAGGGCGGGTTTGGGTCGTGACAGTCAACAAGCTTAAGGACAGAGTTATAGTGTTGAGAGCTAGAAAACAAGCTGTTTTGAGCAAATTTGATAATCGATGAATGATTCCATTGCTAGAAAAATGAGTCTTATGATATTGCCAAGCGACCTATGTGGTTCTACTGAAGAATCATAGTGTAGTTGAGCGGATAGGGTGAGTGTCAGTGCTACATGCGATCGGTAGCACTTGTTCAGTGTTGTTGTCATCTCCACATTGTAGTTCAGATATTGGTAAGGCATGGTTTGAGTACCGAATTAATAAATGGAGGCTGAGGTTGTCATTGAACGGCCAGTTAATGTGGAATGGTTGCCGAGTAGTGCAAAGGTCCATGTGTTGACATGCTGAATAGACTTCTGCAAGTTGCGCTGCCACTAGACTCGGTTGCAAAGATGCCAAGTTGTGTTGTAACGATGCTGGGCAGCTTGGATGAGCTGTAATGATGCCGCGAAGGATTAAAGAGCTGCCAAGTAGCCTTATACGAGGTATGGCACTGCCGAGCAGCTTTGTAGCTTTGCCAATCAATCTTCTATGAGTTGTGGTACTGCCGAATTGCACATGCATGTGGTCGAGCGCCGACTAATTCTTCATAATGGAGAAATTGTTGAAGTCTAGCAATGTTGTACTCTAAGTAATGAGCTAGGTGTGTATAAATAATGTTGCTCTACTGAAATTGGTCACCTAGAACCATGATAAATTTTTTGTAGCCGAGATAGGTGGGTCGAAAATTCTTCAGCTTACCGAAACACGTTGGTTGGCAACTCATTTGATCATTTCTTGCCTTAACACTTGGTCGGCTTGTCTTTTTAGTTTTTTCTTTGCTGAGAGCACATGTTAGATGAGAGAAGCGCCCGAGTACCAGGAGTTATTGTAAATTATACTAAATTAATAATTACCCAACTTCCAAGAATAATTGTTGTAGGTATTCGGGATAATTGTGATAAATAGCAAGTTGAAATTAGCAGAAACAATATAACTCTTGGAGTCGTCCTTGACATAGAACTGTTCTTGGCCATTATTGTGGTGCCGAATAATAATGTTTAATCCACTCAAGATATACCAAGACATATATGTGAACTATAAGTTCATGAATTTAGTAGTAGAGATATAGAGCTAGAAGCCAAAAACAGTAATCTCAGATCATGTTACTAAGTGCGGATATATATTACCACGAATCATTATAATAACTCATGATCTAACTTTGCTAATTTCTTCTACTGAGAATGTTTTCTAGAAAGAGAGTGTGTAGACCCAGCCATGGGTCTAACTATGATAGTGCTTAAGCCAAATAGGTCATAAAGACTTTTATGTGACAGATACATAAATGCATGCAAATATTAGCAACCCAATAAAGAGTCGACTAACATTTTATTGATGCTTGGTGTTGAGAAGGGGCATGTAGCTTTGCTATTATGTTCATCCATGCTAATAAGAAAATATATTATACTCGTAATACTAATTGACTATTATACTTACTACCTAGTCAGCCTCTTGATCGGCAAGTTGGCAACTTCTTTGGCCCACTAACTTCTTTGGTACCTCTTGGTCTTTTATCTTGCCAAAATACGTGATCGGCAATTGATTTTGTGATATTAACCAATTGGTTATGTATGTTTGGAATGCCTTTGCTGCCCTTCATAACTTTCTTTATTCCATTGTTTGCCCAACCTCAAGCAAATTGCCAAAGTGTGTTGTTGAGTTGCTGAAATGGTCACTGCAATTTTCTTGACAAACTGAAATGAGCATCTAAAAAAGAGGTTGCCACAAGGATCAAGTTGATAAATAAATTTATATGCAAAGACTACAAAAATGAGTTAATTGTTAGAGAGAAATAGCGAAATGGCCCATTGAGTTTCTTTCTCTGTATTTGATTATAAAATCCATAACACATGGAGTACTTGGCATGGAAAGCAAAACTTTAATTCTATTGATGCAAATTACATTAAAATATAAATAAATTTGCAATAGATGAGAACAAAAGCAGAATAGTGTGTACTTATCATCTTCTTCGTTGAACTCTCAGACGTTTCCTACAGACGACGCCAATTGTGAGACTCAGAAAATCCTCTTACAAAGATTGTTGAAGAGATCCAACGAATAGATGAGCTTAGCTCCAGTAGATCTGCAAGGATGAACATAGTTAGTGCCACCCAACTGGGATTGCCTGTCGAAGACACTTCGATAATGAAATTAGCCACTGAAATCAGAGAAGGAAGATAAAGAAAATCAAGAGTGTTTGTGTGCCATGTGGCAAAGAGATGATGCATACCTATATTCATGGGGTGCCTTCCTTTTATAGATGGAGAGTGTGATATTTGTCCCATGGGCTTCTCTGTTTGGGTTGGGCCCATTGTCAGGCTTTGTTTGGGTTAGTCCAATAAGCTGATATATATATATATATATATATTTTTGGGAACTTACTAATAAGTCCCATGTACCAAGTTCAAAACCCAGCTAATTCCAAAACAAAACACTTGCACCAATTAGTCCAATACATTTTTAATTGTTACTAAAAAATCTTTTTTTATTTTTTTTTAATTTACAGACACTGTTCACATCTTACTACTGTAGGACTTCCGTCAAATGGTCGTCGGAGACTCGTCGGAATGTTCAATATCGTCGGGAAGTCGCCGGAGTATCACCGGGAAGTCGCCAGAGTTTCGCCAGAAGTTCGCCGGAGTGTTAAGAACGTTAATGGAAGTCGCCGGAATGTTCAGAACGTTCACTGGACGTTAAGAATATCACTAAAAACTCACCGGAATGTCTAGAATATTATCGGAAAAAAAAAAAGAATAAATGGATAAATTATAGCAAAAAAAACATAGCAAAATGTGCTAAATATTGATAAACTAAAAGGATAAAAAATGAAATGACAAAAAACAGCAACAACGGGGAAAACATATGTTATTTTTCAATTTTTGTAAGGTTCAAGCAAATAATCTCTAAATAGTGATCAATCTGAAAAGTAAGTTTTGAAACTGTAAAATGTTACAGTTTCAAAACAAAAATTTATTAAGCATTTATCCTTATTAATCAAACTGAAAAACATGTTATGAAACTGTAAAATTTTACAGTTTTATACCATGATTCATTCCAGTACCAAAAAAATTTGAAATTGCAAAATTTTACAGTTTTTATCGCCTGTAACTAAAACTCGAAAACTACTTGTTCAGAATTCAAAAATTTTCTCCATTAAAACAGAAAAACAGAAGTGTATAGCAGAAAAAAAAAAGAGATCAAAGGAGAAAGGCGGATGTAGAGAGAGGATTGTACTTCGGCAATTATTTTTTGTTTAGATCTGAGTAGATCCACTCATCTTATTCGTCGGAAATATATCATCTTCTTCGTCAGAAATATATTATCTTCGCCATCGGTGAGAGTGAAGTCACGAGTTGATTTAGATGGTTGGCGGTTATCAGTGAACCCCGATCAATGGAGAAAGACATGATCACCGGTCGTCATCCATGACAAACACGATAAGAGAAAAATGCAGAAAAAAAAACCAGAGAGGAAGGGAAGCAAAAAGCAAAGAGAGAGAAAGAGAGGAAAGGGCTTTTGGGTGTACTCAAAAAGTTATGAGATTAAATGGTGTTCGCATGTTCCACATGGGACCTGTGGGTAATTTCCCCTATTTTTTTCTCTCTCCCACAGTGTTCAATCTCTTTACACATAACACAATCATCAAAAAAGTTTGCCAAGTAATCATCTTTATTAAAAGATTATATAAAATTAATATGTATTTTAAGTGGGATATAAATAAAATAATCATCTTTATTAAAAGATTAACATTATTGCTAAATGTTACAATTAATATGTATTTTAAAACACGTTAGCTTACCTCTATTTCTTCTTGGTACTACAAAGCTTATTATTATTACTATTATTAATTGTATAAGTTGTACTCTTGTATTTGCGTGCACATGAGAAATTTTGAAAATTAGGTTGACAAGTTCCAATTTTGTTGAAAAATCCTTAATATGTGTTTGTCACATTTTACGTATATGAACTGAGTTTGGGCTGGAGCTTTTTGGTTAGAAAATGTTTATACTTTTAGAGAAATTTTTTTTTAATCAACTGGTCAAAAAATGTTTTTCCATTCTATATTAAAACATGTATTTAATTAGTGCACTAATTTGATTTTATTTAGTTTGAAAATTAATCTTACCTAAACTTTCTTTCTTTGGTTATTTAAGAAAATCATGCATGGGTTTTAGATATACAATAGCCGAACTAGCCATATTATTTGTAAATCAGATTGTGAATTGGTTATGAAATTATACATATCACGAATCTGCCAATAGACAAATAATATTTATTCATATTTGTATAACGATGTGCATCGGTATCAAGAGGGAAAAAAAACTATAATATGTATCGATTGATATGTCACATATCAGTTGGTAGAAAAAAAAAATGTATAAAGCTAAAATTTTAATATATAACAACTTACTCATATGATCTGAAAAGTGGATGTATACTTTAGTTTATAAGTTGCCTTCATGTTGTACCCAAGACTCATAAAAAGTTAGAAATCTATAAATTTTACCATGTAGAAATTGTGCATGTAAAGATAATCACGACACATGATATGGCTAGGTTGTTGCAGAAGAGAATTGAGCACTTTAAATTTGCTTTAGTTCTTTAAGGTGGGGGAGCATTTGGATAAATCACTCTTATTCTATGGGCTAATGGCATTGCTTTTTCTAAACCCTAGACCCACCATTCACTTAAAATAATCAATTCTTTATCCTTAATCAAACAAGTCCTAGACATGCGATAAGTTTGAAAATAGAAGAATGAATCTTCTTTCTAACACCAAAAGAATGATAAAACAAAAAAATTGAGAAGTGATTGAAAAACTTTCTTGATCATGAAGTTTGACATGATGTTTGACAATCGGATTAGGTTGAATATAATTAGAAATATTAAATGATGAGATCACTTGTATACCAACGGCATGGTATTAGTTAGTTATAAAATTATGTAAAAGCTTTTATTATATGAAAAATATTTTGTTATTTTTGTAAAGTGAAGATAAAATAATTTTTTTACTTCCAATCCGTTTTTGTCAATCAAACATGATTTATGTAAAATTCACCGAATTATTAATCTAATTCCGTCACTCACAAAGCTAAGCAAACATGATCAAAAGGAATTTTGTTAGGAGGAACCCACTTTACTTTCCCATTCAAAAAGAAAATTTTTCAGTAAATACTTGCAAAAGATTACATAAGGTACACGCAAAAAAGAGGGTAATAATAATGGGGTTCCGATGACGTGTGGTCTTTAAAATGGATAAAGGTGTGCAATTCAAAAGAGGAATTCAAAAGATTTGAGGGAAGATATATCGCTCCAAGCAAGTTTGAAATGGAGTTGCTAGGTGTTTCAAGCAAGATCTAGGGGTAATTTGTAAAGTGTTTGATTAGTGTACTTTTTAATTTTTTATGAAAAATATAAAATATAAATTAAATTTGAAATGGTGTGATAGAGAGGTGATGTGACTTAAATAATATAATTATGACTTAAATAAGATAATGTATTATTTTAGAATATACCAAACCACCACCTAGTTTAGTGTAGGCCTGTCAATGGATTGGATTTAGATCGGATCTAGAATAATTTCAATTTGATCTGATTATAAAATATTTTAAATTTGAATCGAACTTAATAATGACAAATCTGATAAAATATTGAATTTGAATTGGATTGATTCTGGTATTTGATTTGAAAATTCACTTCGACTCAATCTAAAATAAAGTTGTCATAATTTTTTCATTAATATACATATAAAAAGTATAAAAATCGGATTGCATCTGTAGTCAAATTGAATCTGATTTATCCGAATTCGATTTCATAATGATTAGATTAACAAATGGGATATTCATTAAGGTTGTGTTTAGTTCATAAATTTAAAAGAGATTTAGAAATGTAAAAGGAAAAGAAAAATATGTGTAAAATTAGCTAAAATATAAATATATTTATTCATAATTTACCTACTTTTTTTTCTTCTCTTTTGTAAATCTCTCTCAAAATTCTTGAACCAAATGCAGTCTGCCAGATTTGGATATTTTTATATTGGACTTTGTTGAAATCTGATTCATTGATGGACCTAGTTTAGTGGGATCAATTGATTTTTTTTTCATCTTCAGTAAACTCTTTGTTAAAACTTTCATTCTTTAAAAAAACATAAATAAATTGGGATTTTAGTCTAAATGCCTCTAAAAAGATTTTAAAATAATAATGAATTGAAAAAAAAAATCTCACTAAAGACTTAAATAAAATCTCTGTTTGGTTATGTTTTGTAATTAATTTTCTAGGCATGTTTTTGAGTATGATGTTTGGTTAGGCTTCTGAAATCAATTCTCAGGAGCTCTGCAGAGAGCTCTGTAAATCATCTGTGAATCAGCCGTTGTTCAGGGAAAGTTTTGCAAAGGGGGACAACCACGTGGTTGTTCATGGGGACTTCCATGGGGACTTCCATGAGGACATCCAGCCGGATGTCTCTGATGTACAGAAATATTTTTTTTTTTTTTTTTTTTTTTGCAATTGACTTATATAATTGGGAAAAATATTTTCTGTAATTTTTTAAATTTTTTATGTGCTTTAAAATAATTTTGAATTGTATGTTTAGTTATGAGTTGTAAATTTTTGTATCACATATCAAATGTCACATCAACAATTCCCTACTCAAATCAAACATCTTTTCCAAAACTATTTTCAAAACTCTTTACCAAACAAATTTTCTACACTCAAATCATAATTCTACAACACACAAACTCAAAATATAATTCATACTCTCAAATCACATTTACAAAACACAACCAAACGCAGGCTCAGTTTTTTGCATTGAGGGCTGCTATATATTACAAAAATAGTTCACTTAAATTTTGAATAATTACCAATTAGTTCTATTAAAAAGACTTAAATATCATTAAGTCCTATTAATTTTTTATTCAGTGATAAATTTATTAATCTCTCTTATTTTTATAAATAAATTTACAGTTATCAGTTAGGATTTATTGATAAATAAATCTAATTAATAAGACTAATCCATAAATGTCCCTAAAATTTTTCACTTCATATGTTGTTGTCTATGTAGCATGGTAAGTCTCACTATTTATTTGATAATGTGAATTTTACATATACGCATAACTTTTAATAAACCATTACAACTAGAAGATGAAACAGAATAGTGAAATGAAATCAGTGATTAATAACATTTCTTTTTTGGGAAAGTTTGGAAACCCAGATTTACCCACCCAGAATTTTTTGGGTGAGTGATTGTGTGGTAAAAATTAATTTGTGTAGTGTGGGGTCTATGCGAGGTGTGATGAAGATTAATTTTTAAATAATTTCTAAGTTGATAATGGTGGATTGGTAGTATTACTCTTCTTTTTTCTTTTTCTTTTTTTCTTAGTGGACACTTTTTTTTTTTGAAGATGAGTGGAAAAAAAAAACTAAAGAAAAGTTTTTTGAACTGAAACACTAACGATAAGTTTGAAAGTGGTTGAATGATTTTTAGTTTTCTTTTTTCTTTTTTCTTTTTCAAGATGAGCGAAAAAAAAAAAAGGGATGAGTTTGAAAGTGGTAGAATGAATCTTCCTATTACCAAAAAAGATGAGAATCTTTCTCGGTTACCAATTCGTGGAAGGTATTTGTTTAGGCGGAACCAAATTACTTTCACATTTAAAAACATATATATATATATTAATTTCACAAAAAAATTACATAAAGTACAGCTAAAGCCTACCTAATCAATAATGGTGTTCCTAAGATAAGGTTCCAAGTTACTGAGAAATTTAAAAGAAAAATTTTAAACATGATGAATCATACATATTGTTAGTTTATTTTTCCTACGAAGAAAAATAGTATAAATGCTAGTATGTCAGTAAGGACGAAAAAATTCTTACAGATTAAATTCAAGCCAATTATCAAGTGATTGCGTTAACGGTTCTTTTGCCTTAATGAAGAGGATTTCAAAATTGTCAAGTGTAGAGAATAGAAAAATTAACAAAAGAAGAAGGGAGATAGAGAAAGATGATTGGGTGAACAATCAAGGTAATTGAGTGAACAATCAAAGTAATAATTACTTACCTCTATTCCTATACTTTGAAAAAGCAGCGCATAAAATGTTTTGAAAAAGGAAATACTAAAAAAAAATGCTTCAAAAAGGAAGTGCGTAAAATAAAATCAAAGAAATATAAATGACAAGAAAAATAGAATTCAATTGTCTTTGATTTTAGCTCTGGATCTCTTACAATGTATCCATGAATAACTATTTATAGGCAAACATTTGTAGAAAAAAAATATTTAAAACTACTTACTCTTCCACCTCCTCCATTTTATACTCTATGATCTTCCATAACTTCCTTCAATATCCACTTCATGCTCCATGTTCTTCACTTTGTTCTCGATCATCTTTTCACATTTCATAACTTCTCATAACCTCCAAATGAGTAGGAGGTGTCACATTTCCTGTAATTATATAAATAATAAATAATAAAATTACAGATTTATAATGCCAACACATACACACACACACACACATATATATATATATATAAATTGTTGTCATTATGTGCATTTCCGTGGTGAAATTTGTCTGATACTAATGATATATCTTATATGATATTTTGTTTTCAAACAAAATATACAACACTGAAGCTATGTTTGGGAAGTGGTTAAAATAGTCAAAAAGTAAAAAAGTCAACTAAAACACATCACATCAGCTCTCTACATTTCTGCACAACTTTTTGTAAAAAGTCAAAAAGTTACTAAAATAGCCTGTTTCCAAACCAAGCCTGAATATAATAAAATTTTTGATTAGTTAGACATGGGACTCATTTATTTCATGACAATTGGACAAATAGAAAATAAATCAATTTCGGGTGGGATAGAGTGGGGGTATAATAAAATTTTCAAGAAATTATAGAAAATATTACCAATAAGTTTTATTTTTCTCTTAAAATTACAATTGAGTTCTATCAAGTTTCAATATAGACAATAACTAAAATCTATTTGTCATAAAATATGCTCAAAAAGTTCATTTCTCCATAATGATAGATCTTATCCCAATTTACTCATCATTTAATGTGAACAATAATTTCATAAATATTTTTAATCTAATTAAAATTATATTTTTTAATTGTAAAAATTATTATATTGTATTAAAAAAATCATAAATCACAATAAAAAATTTGCCACTAAGTCCTATTTTGTTTTGAAAATGACTACTGGAGTTATATCAAATTTCAATATAATAAATATGCCATATTTTCTTTTTCTTTTTATTTTATAAATTGTTATAAAAAATTTCAATTATTCATAAATAGTCTATTGTATTTAAATTTATTTTTCTCATTAAAATATGAATCAAAACTTTCATAAATAATTTATTTTATATAAAATTTGATAATAGAATTATTTTTAATAATTAAATAAATTTTCATAAACAAAAGTATAAGTATAAGATTTATCAACTATTTCATGCATTGAGAAATATATAAATTTGTCATAGTATTACTTTTATAAATCTTTGAAATTTTAATAGAATTTAGCCATTGTAGATTGTTTACACTAAAAAAATTGATTTGAAATAACAAAAAATGATGCATTTTATATCATAATTGTTTTGATCAAATTTTTATTTATGATTTTTTTAATATAATAATAAATTTTGTAATTAAAAATTTTAATTTTAATTAAGTTAAAATTATTTATAAAATTGTTGTTCATATTAAATGAAAAGGGTAAAATTGAGATAAGATATACCATTATGGACGAATGAACTTTTTGAGAATATTTTATGACAAATAGGATTTAGTTATTCATATTGAAATTTGATAGGACTCGATAGTGTTGGCTATATATTTTGTAAAAGCCAATTACAATTCGACACGTGGCAGAATGAGGGTATTATTGGAAGATGATTTTAATCTTAAATCTCAATCATACACGTGGCAATAAATATTGGTTCTCAAGTGGTCTGAGTAGCACTAGATCAGGAATGAGATACAAGGTGACGTGGCTTCAACGGTTACCTATATTCAAATTCAAAAACAGGAGGGAAGTCCAACTGCAAGTGATGGCATAGTGGAACTATTTCTAAGGTAACATGATCAGCGATCATGGAGGAGCAGTTCGACGGTTCGAAGTACAGTTCGAAGGTCATCTCTAACAAGTATAAATAGCAAGGAAGTTCCCAGAAAAGACCCCCAGACTCAGATCATATAAACCAGTTTTTACTTCATATTTTCCTTTCCAGTTTTTACCTTTCCTGTACTTTAAATACTCGTTCTTTAAATACCTGCATTGTACTTCAATTTATAGGAGTAGTTTCAAGTAGATTCAAGTAGATTGTTGCTGTAAACCTCCTCGAGGCTGAGTTTGGACTATTGTAAGTATTTATGTTAATGAAATACTTCAATTGTTCTTCATATTAATTGTTATTTCTCTTAATTTCTCCTAAAGTCAAGCTACCAGTAAAAGTCCTCTTCATTGAGGCTGAAAGAACTAAAACATAGTCGCCTGATAGTTGATTGGCTATTATAATTTCTGTAAGGACTGATTGATCCTTGCTGGCACGCTCGCATTTACAAATATACCCTTCGAAAAGCCAAAAAGCCAACATATATTTTTGGCACGCCCAGTGGGACTAATTAAAATGGCTAGACGAAGACGACAAGGAGAAAATGAACGCTTGGAAGAAGGCGTAGAAGGAGAGATAGAAATACCTAATCCAGAGGAGAATGTGGTAACACACCCTGTGGAGACTCCTATGTTATCAGAACCTTTGGTCGAACAGACCAGTACTTCTGGACAAGAACCATATGTTCATAATATTGGACGAAACCAAGGAATTGGACCATCCACCATTCCATCTTCCCAGCCAACAAATCCATGGGATGGCTTGGTAGATGCTATGGGACAACAGCTGATGAACACAATGGAAAGGTGGGCAACATCCTTTTTGGATCGAATGAACAACCACCAACCAACAAATACAAGACATACAGAGGAAATTTTAAATGTTCATCAACAAAGATTGGCTAGAGAAAACAAATTTATGCAAGTTAATGGACAAATTAATGGTCGACTAATACTCAAAACTATGAAAGACCATCGCCTCGGTCTTGGTATGAACCCATTTCGAGGCCTCAGTAGGCCAAAATACCACAATACTCAACAAAGGAAGCCACACCATTGGTAGATCCGCCAAATACAAGAAACCGGCATAAGAATGGTGGCAAATCCCATGTTCGGCCATACCGCACCGGGGTTATAATAATCCCTTATTTGAATTTATACCGGGGTTGGAAGGTTTGCCTACAAATGGAAGGACACAATACCTATTCCAACACCTTTCACAGTCCTTTCGCAGACGTGCTCAACGGGTTATCCATTCCCCAACAAAGAACTGCGCACCACAGGCAACCAAATCCCAAATGTACCATTGTATGGACCAAGAGGACCACAGCACAAGTTTGTCCACCAAACCCCGTGGCTTGCTCCTCCAAGAGTGGTTCAAGAAGCCCAAAATATGGTCCCTAGGGACCAAATTGCCGATATTGTTAGGGAGATATGTGGACCAATGGCTGGGGGTCCAGACTCAGATACGTAAAACCATACCCAGTGGGTAGATAGGGTACATGAATACCCAAGAGGGTTCAGAATACCTGATTTCACCTTATTCTACGGAACTGGAAATCAATCAACAGTAGAGCATATTGCTCGATTCGCTGCTCAGTGTGGTGAATTCGCTAATCATGATTACATAAAATTGAGATTATTTCCAAACTCTCTAACTGGGGGAGCGTTTGTATGGTATATCAACCTTACACCTGGCTCCATTCAAACTTGCCAGCAGATGGAAGAGGCATTTCATGCCCAATTTTTCCAATCGGAGCCAGAGGTATCCATGGCAGATTTGGCAAGATTGAGTCAAAGGCCTGAAGAAAAGGCTACTCAATTCATTGCAAGATTTAAAAGGGCTCAAAATAAATGTAGAGTCATCCTTCCAGAGCCAGAATTTGTACGATCGGCTCAAAACGGTTTAGAGTTCAGGCTTCGAAAGAAGTTTGACTCAACTGAATTCAGGGATTTGGTCGAATTAACCTATAAGGTGTCTCGATATGAAACATTACTAGAGGAAGAACAAGATCGAAACAATGCTTCATATAAGACATACTATAGAGATCCCAATTATGAGATTGATGCAGCAGAGATTGTGGGCAAAGAACCCGTAATCTGTGAAGCATTAATTCATAAGGATACGACTATCGACCAAATAGCTTTAAAAGAAAGACTTTCACGAAAGTATTCTTTCGATTTAACAAAAGCAGATGACATTTTCGATCATTTGCTTGCAGCCAATTTCCTTAAGTTACCAAAAGGAGTAAAACTGCCTTCTCTTGATGAACTTAAAGGAAAAGTGTACTGTAAATGGCATAATTCTTGGTCTCACTCAACTAAAAACTGCATTGTTTTTCGAGACAGGATCCAAGAGCAAATCCGGAAAGGAAGCCTGAAGTTCCCAACCAAAACAGAGAAAGCCATGGGAATTGACAGTAACCCGTTTCCAGAAGTTGGAGAAAGCGCAGCTAATGTGGTTGTTCCAAACTTTCAGAATCTATCTCTGCAGGAACTGGAAGAGGTCAATGTGCAAATGCATATTGCCAACCAGACAGCTGCCAAGAAAGAGACCAGAAGCCCACCAGTTGTTGGACAGAGTCTCTCACATCAGAAGGAACATTCTGATGAAGAAATACTGGACGACGATTCCTTGGAAGCAGCTGTAATGCAAAGGATGTGTCCAAGGTGTAGACTAAGCTACAAATGGTTGAAGGGGCTTCCAATTGATGGGAAGCAATACTATAAGGATGTTCAGAGACGTCCTAGAACAACCAACGCTTACAACAAAAGGCCGCACGGCTAGTGATAGGCGGCGACAAAGGGTGGTTGAGCCTGCTGATGTAATGAATGCTAAAGGCAGAAGGCCCTTGTATGAGTCTAGGCCACCTAACTACTATAGAATGGAGAGCAAACATTCTGAAAGAAGATTAGAGAGGAGTTCAGGTTATGGGACTAAAGTCAGAGATTGGCCTCCCAGATCAACATCACACAAAACAGAAAATGGCTATATCCAACAAAGGCCAGAATCAAGCTCGAAACATGAAACCAGAACCAGGCACTTGCCTCCACGGCCAGTTTCGAAGATGGCTTCGAAGGTGGAAAAGGGTGGTTCAACATCTGAATCAGTAAGCTCTTGGGTGCCTGGAGTTCCAGATTGGTTTGTAATGCAAAACAAACCTAGGGAATTGCCTACCAGGAGAGATGTTGGAATTTCAGGCAGAATGGTCAAACCTCCTTTGGTGGCTCCTAACAACTGGGTATTGCTGAAACACCCAAAGACAAAGGAACCAAATATGGTTCCGGTTATTTCCAGATCACAAAGGAGGAAAATTCAACGCAGGTACACCCAGTACCAGCAAGATCTGAAAGAGAGTGAAGAGAGTTCTTCATATGTCAAGACAGAAGAAAAGAAAGCTTCGAAGTCAGACCATGTTCCAAAACCGACGCTACAAAGTAAAGTGGTTTGTAGCAGAGAACAATTGGCCCAAGTTCATTCTGAACTAAAGGCCAGAGAGAAGTCCAGTTTAGCAGGATTGGAGAAGGCTCTGATGGAAAGTGATAGTGAAATAGAAGAAGAGATTGGCATGAGCCAAAAGAAGGAAATGGCAGAAGAAGAAATGTTCGAAGCCTTCATGGCTGAGCAAACATTTCTGACTGAAAGCTTAGTTGAGAAGGATCCTTCGAAGGGATCAGTTATCAATGAAATACCAGAATGCAGCATGGAGGACGCTGCTGAAGACACTGAGCAAGGTAGCCAAGAGGAGAAGAAGGTACAACCAGCCATCCAGTTTGGCTCATTCCCACCTGTATCAGTCAACATGGTACATATACTACCTCATGAATTTCAGGCTGAAGATCAGGAGGACCAAGACATGGATCCAATTCCTGTTTCTAGTGAGGAATCACAAGTGAGCATGGTACAGGATGCTCCTGAAATGGCTATTCCTATGGAAGTTGAGTGCGAAAGCGAGGAGGAGGTGAGCATCAACCTCTCATATCCTTTTGAATACCCCTCGAATTCCATGACCCAACATGTCAAGCCTTTGTACATTAAGGCTTTCTTTGATGGTATACAGTTAAACCGAGTCCTAGTAGACAATGGGGCGGCGGTTAATTTATTGCCGAAATCTTCTTTGAAGAAATTAGGGAAGAAGAATCCAAGGTTGATCCCAACCAGTACAACCATTGCTGGTTTTGCTGGAGATAAGCAGATGGCCCAAGGTATTCTGCCTATTAATTTGAGTGTGGGAACCAGGGATTGTATGACAGCATTCTTCGTGATCGACAGCAATGCTAAATATAATACCTTACTTGGAAGGGATTGGATTCACACCAACAAGTGTGTACCTTCCTCTTTGCATCAGAAGATCATGATGGCTCTGGGCAATGGAGAGACAAAGAAGATTGATGCAGATCCTCAACCTTTCATAGCTCGTGCGCACTTTGCAGAGGCCAAACTATATATTGAAGGGTATCTCCACTCAAGATATTGAGGAAAGTGATGGCTCAAATTCAAGTGACTACCGATGAGGAAGTTATACATCCGAAGCACTTAGTCCAAGAAAGTGCTGATGAAGAGGTTGTCGTGAAAGATGACAACGATGCCTGGTTGTAGGCAAAGAAGTGAAGAACGAGAAGCCAATTCATTGGCTTTGATTAAATTCTCATCATTAGATGTAAAAGCAATAGTCCAGAAGGTACAGAAACAAGAGAGAGAAGCCATGACAATTGGCTGTAAACAAGAACAACAACAGGTCAGAAAATTGACCTTTGGGAAATATTGTGCATTGGACATTGAAACAAAAGTCCAGGAAATACAAGAAGAAGACGCCTTATGGACAGATTTTGTCTATGAGGAAGAAGGCAGAGATGTCGAAATAGAGAACCTAGAGGCGTAACTGTGAAAAGATTGCTTCAAAGGTTGAAGAAACCAAAGAGAAAGCTTCAATGAATTCTCAGACGCAGGACCCCTTAGAAGAAGTGAATTTAGGGGAAGGTTCTCGCATGATCCACTTATATAAGTACTGCTTGAATGATGGACAGAGACCAGTTGTTGGTTGTTTTAAAGAAATACAAAGATTGTTTTGCATGGTCCTATAATGAACTACCAGGATTGGATAGATCATTGGTGGAACATAGGCTCCCTTTGAAGCTTAATTTCAAGCCATACAAACAAAAACCAAGAAGGATGAGTCCAGATGTAATTCAGAAGGTCAAGGAAGAAATTCTTAGACTACTTAAGGCAGACTTTATTAGGACAGCCAGGTATGTGGAATGGCTATCTAATATTGTGCCTGTAGTTAAGAAAAATGGCAAAATGAGGGTATGCATCGATTTCAGAAACTTAAATCTAGCAACTCCTAAAGATGAATATCCTATGCCTATAGTGGATCTCACAGGACGCTCAATAGGCATCAAGTTTTGTCAATGATGGATGGCCACTCTGGTTATAATCAAATATGCATTGCAGAGGAAGACATCCACAAGACAGCATTCAGATGTCCTGGGAATATTGGCACCTTCGAATGGGTTAAGATGCCATTTGGTCTGAAGAATGCTGGAGCTACGTATCAGAGGGCTATGAACACCATCTTTCATGACCTTATTGGAGGGTATCTAGAATGTTATATTCATGACATCGTGGTAAAATCCCAGTCCATGGAGAAGCATCTGCTTCATTTAGAAGCAGCTTTCGAAAGAATGAGGAAGTTCAAATTGAAACTCAACCCTCTTAAATGTGCTTTTGGTGTGTCATCTGAAAATTTCTTGGGTTATGTAGTGCACAAGAAAGGAATACAGATTGATCAGAATAAAGCCAAAGCCATCATTGAAGCTAGGCCTCCATCAAGTAAGAAAGAATTACAAAGGTTCCTTGGGCAGGTTAACTTTCTTCGAAGGTTTATTTCTAACACTGCAGGGAAAACTAAAGTATTTTCTTCCTTGTTAAGGTTGAGAGATGAAGAAGAATTTGTGTGGACAGCAGAGCATCAAACTGCTTTCGATGGTATCAAAGCCTACTTGGCCAACCCTCCAGTGCTGATGCCACCAAAACGAAATAAGCTCTTGAAGCTATACATAGCGGCAGCAGAAGATTCATTGGGAGCTTTCTTGGCCCAAGACAATGAAGAAGGCAAGGAACAAGCTGTTTGCTACCTTAGTAGGTTTTTAAATTCTTGTGAATGTAAATATTCAGCTGTTGAAAAGCTGTGTCTTGCTTTGTATTTTGCTGCAATGAAATTAAGATATTATCTTTTACCTACAACTGTCTTGGTAATTGCAACCACAGATTTGGTTAAATACATGTTATCTAGGCCTATGTTGAGGGGAAGAATTGGCAAATGGATATTAGCCTTATCGGAATTTCATTTAGAATATGTCCCTCAAAGAGCAGTAAAAGGGCAAGTATTAGCCAATTTTCTGGCAGATCATCCATCTCAAACAGAGAGCCAAGAGGTAATGGAACTTGGTATGGCTAGTGTTGAACCATGGCAAATGTGGTTCGATGGATCGAAGGCCAATGGATTAATTGGGATTGGTATTGTAATTAAGTCTCCACAAGGGATAGAAACCACACATGGTTTCAGAGTAGATGAAGCTAGTTGTTCCAATAATCAGGCTGAATATGAAGCCTTAATAGTGGGATTAGAAATCCTTATTGGATTACAGGTACATGCAGTTGACATATTTGGGGACTCTCAATTGGTGGTTAACCAAGTAAAAGGGATTTTCAAGTGTCAAAGCATAAGCATCCTACCATATTATGTTGTTGCATTACATTTGCTTTCTCAGTTTCAAATAGCAAATGTAACCTATGTTCCAAGATTCTTGAACAATAGAGCCAATGATGTGGCTCAAAAAGCTTCGAACTTCAAGAGAAGGGATAATACCCAAAGGGATATAAGCAAAACAACATATCAGAGATTAATACAACCTTTGAATAAAAGGAATGTGATCTTGGAAGTCAATCATAATGACTTACAAGAGCAGGATTGGAGGCATCCAATAATGCAGTACTTGGCTGGTCCATCTTCGAAGGCCAGCAGGAAAATCAAATTGCAGTCCATGCAATACATGATATATGGTAATGCTCTATACAAAAGGGGGGGAGATGGTTTATTATTGGAGTGTTTAGGTCCAAAAGAAGCATTAACAGCTATGGCTGAGGTCCATGAAGGCATTTGTGAGCCTGGTGTAAAGATGAGATGGTTGCTTCGAAGGCATTCCTATTATTGGCCAACTATTCTTAAAGATTGCATAGAATATGCAAAGGGTTGTCAGGCATGCCAAAAACATGGCACAATAAGACATGTGCCCATAACTGACCTACATGCAGTAGTGAAGCCTTGGCCATTCAGAGGATGGGCCATGGATATGATGGGTAAAATTCACCCACCTTCTTCGAAACATCATTGTTTCATTCTAGTGGCTACTGACTACTTCACTAAATGGGTCGAAGCCAAACCATATAAGGTCAGAGATCGCAGAGGTCATTGGGTTCATTAAAGATCTGATTCATAGGTTTGGCATTCCACAAACCATAACAGTTGATAATGGAACTGTGTTTGATGGGAAGATGGTGAAGTCTTTTGTGGCAGAATTCGGGATTAGCCTTATTAATTCCACTCCCTATTATGCACAGGCCAATGGTCAAGCTGAATCATCCAATAAATCCTTGAAAAAGGGAATACAAAAGATGGTGGAAGATAATCCTAGGGATTGGCATAACCTATTTTTGTATGTTTTATGGGCTTACGTAACTTCCCTCAGGTCGAGCATGAGTCACCCCTTATGCCTTAGTATACGGGCATGATGCGTTGTTACTGTGGAAATTAATGTCAAATCTCGAGGGTAAGATGTCAAGATCAATTAGAATCGAGCAATATCATCAAAGCATGTGCTTGGAATTGGAAGACATAGATGAAGCAAGGATTTTGGCGTTAAATAGCATTCTTTTTCAAAAGAAGAAAGCAACAAGAATTATAACAAGAAAGTCAAGCATATTGGCTTTGATGAAGGTGATTTGGTATGGAAAACAATACTCCCAATAGGGATTAAAAGCCATAAGTTTGGCAAATGGTCACCTAACTGGGAAGGACCATATCAAGTTCACAGAGTTTTGCCTTTTGGGGCATACCATTTAAGAAATTTGAATGGCTATGTACATCCCAAAAAGATTAATGGGAGATATTTGAAGCCTTATTTTCCAACCATTTGGGAAACACAAGGAATAGAATAAACATCAAATACAAAAACATGAGACTACTCAAAGGATGGACAAAATTTGTTCTTTTATAAAGAATTAAATACATTATGCCATAGATTGGCCCAGAAATCATTACAATGTCTTAATTGTTTTTGTACAACGGATTTCCTATTGCTAAGTGATGGGAACAGTTTGATGGCTGTAGCCATGTCCTTTTTACGATCAGCCAATTCTTGGTTAGTGATTTGCAATTTGGTGTCAGTTCGACCCAAGGCCCGGTTTATTGCAGCTAATTCCTCCTCCAGTTGGGCCTTCTTCTCTAGCAGTTGGATTCGAAACTTGGAAGCAGAGGAATGTTGTTCCTTGAGTTCTGATACTTCGGTATGAACTTGAGAAACAAAACTCTGGTCCCTAGTTAGTTTCTCATCCGCAACCTTAGCAGCTTGACAAATGTTGAGGTAAAAATCGATGGTGGTCGCCGCTCGATAGATGATTTGAAACATTCAGCCGATCGCCAAAGAATGTTACAACACTGAAGGAATCCATTTCTGATAGTAGGCCTTTGTAGAGCCTCAAAGGGAATCCTCGAAAAGGAATTTAGTAGTTCTAGACATGTGTCTATGTCTATTGAAGGCACAGAAGGTTTGTTGCTGGAGGAAGAATTCTCAAAAATCTCCAGTAAGGAGTCAGCCAAGACTAATGGCTCAGCTTCAGCACTAGACATTGGAGATGTAGAAGGTACGTCAAAAAGACTAGCAAGTCTTCCCTCGAAGATGTCTACTTCATCCCTAGACATGAAGGGCATAGAAAGTACTGTGGTGGAAGACACAGAGTGTTGCATGGGGATGGGAGAAATGGATGGAGCGTCTTTGGCAGTTTCTATAGTCTTAGCCACCAATGAATCAAGTGAAGAGGGGCTGGAAATAGGCATAGGTAGTGAACCATGAATTGGGGAACTATCAGCACTCTCTGTGGAAGAATCAACTGTCACTAGGATTGGAGTAACAGCTGGAATATCCTTGGAAGAAATAAGGGCAAGGCTTGAAGAAGAAATAGACTGAGGCGGATCAAAAGTCAAAAAAGGAATATATGGCTCTAAGCCAAGGAAAAGAGAAGCGGGGATGTTTAGATTCAAAGAAGACATATCGAATATAGGTTCAGAGAAAGGAAGCGTGAGTTGGATGGTTTTCACGTTGCATTTGGTCAATTTCAACGAAATCGAAGGAGACCTCATTTGGAAAATGAAAGCGATGGTCATGTCAGTAAGAGGAAGAAGTACAAAAGACTGTTAGAATTCAGTATGAAAAGTTGACAAAAGGAAAAACAGTGGAAGTGTGAAAGAAATTACTTGTTTCAGAAGCACTGGCACTGATGAGAGAGCGGCGGAGGGAATAATGTGCGGCAGTTTGTTGCTTTCATTGCTTTCCTTTGCAAAGCATCAACAAGAAGCTTCTTCTCTTAAAATTTGTTGTCGCCGCTCTTTCTCAAATTCTCTCAAAACGATTATTGCTTTGGAATATTCTCGTTCTCTGCTTTGGCAAAGGCTTCATGAATCGGATCTTCCACCAAGTCGCCAGCAGTAAATACCATCTTCTTTCTCTTCCTCCTTGGCAGTGATACTACTGGTTCTTTTTCAATCTCCCTCTCTTCAATTCGGGTTTCAGGTTTTTCAGAGGTAAGTGCTTTCTCCATTACTATAGTGGGTGTCTCGAAAGAAGGATGCTTAATTGTATCAGAAAAGGGAGGCATCAGGAAGAGAGGCATCAGGAAGTGAGGCAATTACTTTTTGTTTCTTTGCTCTCTGCAAAGACACTTCTAGTTCTTGCTCAACCTCTTCTTCTCTCAAGGATTCGGATTCCTCAGGAGGGAGGATCAACTTCCTTTTTTGTTTTTGTTGTTTTTGTTTCTTTTTTAGAACAGCTAAAGTTTCAGCTCTCTTGGGAGATTCTTCGTGTGAGCGCCCTGCACCAAAGAACAAAAGTGTAAAGGGAAGGATCAAAAGATTCAAAAGAAAGGAAAAGGAGAAGTCTGAAAATATTTACCCTTCTTCGAAGCAGCTCTAGTAACTCTAGCTGGAGAGGATGAAGTTGTAGGATTAGTCGTGGCAGCCTCGTGAAGAGGAGGAATGTCCTTAGATGTCGCTGGCTTAGCCTTCGAAGGCACTCCTAATCCTACCAGTAAGTCATGGGGATGTTCAGATAGGCGCACTTCCATATTGACCGGCCCACCACTCGAATCTTTTCAAGACTGAGCCATACGGAAGAAAGGGGACAAATTGGAACTCATTCGACTCTTTCAGTAGTTTGAGAATTGCCGTCTCTAGTCTGGATTTGGATATTCTCAAATCTCTGGCAGTAAGATGGACATTCGAGAGACTGCGAAGAGGAACTGGTATTCCTTGAGTGAGTCCAAATTGTCTGGCAAATTGAGAAGGGCAGTACACCTCAGATATGCATTTGTAGGCTCGAGGGTGTAAACTACCAATGAACAATTCCCTTGGTAGTAATATAGAGGCCCACATGTCTTTGTGAGGAGAAGTGGAGCATTCTTTATCAGCCAGGAAAGCTTGCAGCCAGGTTGGTTCTTTATTGGCTTCAAAAGGACAGAAGAAAGAGGCAGATGGAGAAATGGGGAGTTGATAAAAGAAGGTAAAATAGTAAGCGAAGGAAGCAGGGTAAAGGGCAATCCTAGCATACTTTTCCCCATAAGGAATAGGATCTGAACAAGGAATTTCAGACATTTGGGGTGTAAGTCAGTGAAATAAGCGAAGAGCCAAAGTTGAAGCACCCAGAAGGGACCTCCTTGGTTAGCATCAAGAGGTTTCTCACAAAATTGGGAACAGACTCTGTAGACATGACCTAAAAGATAAGGAGCAAGATCTATGTGTTTTTTCAAGACAAGTGCCTTCGCGAGTGGAACAAACTCAGGCATAATCCTCTGAGATGAGGTGCAAAAGAGGAATTTGCATAATCAATACAAAATGAAAGAAAATAGCTCTCTGTCCCTCACAGGACCTTCCCTTTTATTCTCAGACTTTACAAAGTCACTATAAGAGGAGTTTAAGGATGGAAGAGAAAACTTAATAGGAAGGTCTGGGTAGTTGGGAGTAAATGGAGAACCATGGGGGGAAAGCCCTAAGAGATGGCAAATATCAAGAACGGTGGGGGCCATCATGCCGCACCGAAATTGGAAGAAATTAAAAGACATATTCCAGAAACATAAGGCAGCAGGTATCAAGAAAGGGTCTTCAGGAATAATGAACCTGGAAAGACGAAGGGCATCGAGAATACAGAGCTCCTGTAGGTCATCTTCTCTCGCAGGAACAACTCTGTCGTACCATTCTTCCCATTCGGTCCTTATTGTCGGCCAGCAACGGTGATGACGATTCACTCTCCGCTTCTAATCAAGCCCTTCTTCAGAAGAAGGAAATGGTCCTCCAAGCGAGGATATAGGGCTGCGAGTTGAGCAGGAGCTTCCCTAAAAATAGGGCCAAGGACGTATTCCTGTTTGTTGCTATGACGAGGTACGAAAAGACGTCCATCTATGTGGCTTGACTCACCAGATGAAAGTTTGGTGATTTCTTCATCGATACATCGCTTCAAAGCCATGGTAGGACTGACACGATCGCCAGAAAGCACTTTTAGTGAGGAAGGATCCATTGATGGCGAGTAGTAAGGAAGAGGGGTTTAACAGGAGATCGGTAGGGTTTGTGCGCCAAAAGAGCAAGTGATTTCAAAATACAAAGCAAAGGGGCTTTTAAAAGATTTTATGTCTGAAAAATATATTGCGTTATGTACTGAAAGTGTGAATATGAGGAGACTCTTCCAATATTGATAGTTTTGGAGGGAAGAACACATTCTAAATGTTGACGTCAGCTTCGAAGAACAATATTTGGCTTCGAAGCCAATTTTGGCTTCAAGAAATCAAGTAAAACGGCTTCGAAATACAGAATCCAGCTTCGAAGTAAACTACAGATGCTAAGATGCAAAGAACATCAAAACCAATCATTGGTTTTTACAGGGGAAGGTTGTCCATTGAATTTGCTTTTCAAAGGCAGAATGGTCAATTTAAAAATGACTGACTATATTAACTATAATCATATGTTGGTTATAATTAGTTTCGAAAAGTAAGGTTGTTAACTTCGAAGCATTGATAATATTAACCAAAATTGTCAAAGTTTGTTCCATAAATTGGAAAAAGACATATTGGTCCGAATTCAAAAGGTGAGATTATTTAATTTAAGGCTATAAGTTGGCTTTTAAAAGTAAGAGGAAACAGAGTCAAACAATGTCAAGTACAGAAGACTTTGCTTTCATTAGAGCCAAGACAATTACATTAAGTAATCTTATTTTGGTACAAATTCAAGCTCATAAAAATAAGGAATAGAATAAATTACAAGATCATGGAATTTCGTCCAACAATGATCAATGAATACTTGTTCTTTCTTTATTATGTCTTCCATCTCTTCCAAAGTTGGCTGCATGAGTTGATGTGCTCTCACTTCATAATACAGCTCTTCAGCCTTTGCTTCGAAAGCCTCTTCCCTCAATTTTTGTTCCAATTCATCCATAACTAAATCATCCCAATACGCAGAATCCTTATTTTTGAAGTCATCAAAGTCTTCAATGAAGTTTTCTGCTTCGTATTGAGCATGAATTCGAAGAGATGAAAGTTGATCCAAAGACTGAGTGGTGACTTTGGAATTTCGATGTCAATGGAGGAGTACTGGAAGTTGATCCAGGAACAGGTGAAGTTCCGCTTGGGCGATAGGATTAAGGATATGGCCCCTAGACAGAATATCACAAGCCCATCGGAAGTTCTTAAGAGGAATGTCATCCTCAAGAACATTAAAGGGTAGGTGAGAAAAAGCTGCGAGCAGAAGTTGGGCTTCTTTCCGCTCAAATGGAGTTGGAGATGATGGAGGTTTGTAAGGAGGGAAGGTTTTGTCCATTGGAAGAGCAAGCTTTAATTTCTCTATCCAAGAAAGGGTGGGAGGAGGAGAAGGAGTAGATGGTTCTGCTTCAGAAGAAAGAGAAGGTGTGGATGCCTCTAGTCCAGAGGATGGAGAAGGTGTGGATGCTTCTATTTCGAAGGATGAAGAAGGTGTGGATGCTTCCATTCCAGAAGATGGAGAAGAAGAAGTGGTTGCTTCGGTTGGGGGAGATGACACAGGGATGGGAGGAACAAAGGCATTAATATAGTCAAGCCAGTCAGAAGAGCAAATCTGTGCTTTCTTGGCTAAAAATGAAGGGGTATATCCTTGTGCTTCTTCCAAGCACCGGGCAGGGTGCATTATTCCTGTGGGCATGGAGGATGTATACCAAGCTACAAGCAAATTCTCCTCTAAACTGCGTCGAAAGTCGATGGGCACATAAGGATAAACCACCGAGCTTCGAGCATAGGAAGGAAAATCTAAGGGGTCGGTGAACTCAATAAAATGATGATTGATCCGTTCCCTCAAGTCCCAGGACTCAGGTGCAGACCAGTTCGTCACCCCAGAAGATGGAGAAGTTGTAGCTTCATCCCAAGCAGAATTTTGTGAAGAAGAATTTCCCAATTCCATATTTGCAATTTGTTGAAGCAAAGGCTTGAAAGTTGTTTGTTCAAAGTGCGAGGGGAATTTAGAGGAAGAACTTCTTGTATCAACGAGTTCGTAAACCGAAGGATTGAGGGCAATGTGTTCGTAGTCCAAAGGTTGATAATCTGCGAAAGCCTCCATGACCTGAATATAGAAAGGTGGGTAAAGGTGGCTAATAAATGCGTGGAGATTCTTTCGAGGGGAAACAGCGTTACTCAATGGCTCTTCGTATGCTCAATCATTAGAGTGAGAAGGTGATTGAGTCATAATCCGTTCGAGTGCTGAAGGTATTGGAACGTCCAACAAAGTTAAGAGTTAATGCGAATGATCACCAAAATAGGTGACGGTTGTGATTCTTGAAAATAGATTCTATGCACGTTCCAAAAAAGCGAGGGAAAAGTTTTTGATTCACTAATATTTCCAAGTATTGGGTATATTAGTGCGAGGGGTAATGTTGGCTATATATTTTGTAAAAGCCAATTACAATTCGACACGTGGCAGAATGAGGGTATTATTGGAAGATGATTTTAATCTTAAATCTCAATCATACACGTGGCAATAAATATTGGTTCTCAAGTGGTCTGAGTAGCACTAGATCAGGAATGAGATACAAGGTGACGTGGCTTCAACGGTTACCTATATTCAAATTCAAAAACAGGAGGGAAGTCCAACTGCAAATGATGGCATAGTGGAACTATTTCTAAGGTAACATGATCAGCGATCATGGAGGAGCAGCTCGACGGTTCAAGTACGTCAAGGTCATCTCTAACAAGTATAAATAGCAAGGAAGTTCCCAGAAAAAGCACCCAGACTCAGATCATATAAACCAGTTTTTACTTCATATTTTCCTTTCCAGTTTTTACCTTTCCTGTACTTTAAATACTCGTTCTTTAAATACCTGCATTGTACTTCAATTTATAGGAGTAGTTTCAAGTAGATTCAAGTAGATTGTTGCTGTAAACCTCCTCGAGGCTGAGTTTGGACTATTGTAAGTATTTATGTTAATGAAATACTTCAATTGTTCTTCATATTAATTGTTATTTCTCTTAATTTCTCCTAAAGTCAAGCTACCAGTAAAAGTCCTCTTCATTGAGGCTGAAAGAACTAAAACATAGTCGCCTGATAGTTGATTGGCTATTATAATTTCTGTAAGGACTGATTGATCCTTGCTGGCACGCTCGCATTTACAAATATACCCTTCGAAAAGCCAAAAAGCCAACAGATAGTAATCTTAATAACAAAATTAGACTTTGGTATTTTTCCCTAAATTATATCCATAGTCCTTATAATTTATTTGTTGTGTTAATTTTGTCCTTATAATTTTAATTTCATGAATTTTACTTCTTGAATTTTTTATGTTGTGTTAATTTAGTTGAATTGATAACGCATCTTTACAAATTGTACTGAAATCAAAGGGTAAATACTTCACTATTCTTCTCAAAGTGATTGAGAGGTTAGTGTTCAATTTGATATAATTTATTTCCTTTTCAAATAGAAAAAAACTATGGGCACAGACTTACCCACCCAGAGAAAAGCTATGGACCCATACTTACCCACTTATGTGTAAAATAAATCTGAATCACAAGATGATGATTCTAGGTAATTTCTAGGTTGATAAGGTGGGTTCGTAGTATTACTTTTTCAACAAACCATTTTGCCTTGCATTTTCATTTAATTTCTTAATGGAATAGCTACAAAAGACAAAAAAAAAAAGCTACAAAATCATAAAAAGACAAAAAAGCTACAAAAGTACCAAACTATCCCATATACAAACAAAAAGTCAAAAAAGTATCATTCTATACTAAGGGCAATTTTGTCATTCTAAAATCAAAAAGTCAAAAAAGCCAAACAAGAATACCAAACGACTAAAAAAGTTTCAGGCTAACAAAGTCAAAAAAGTTAAAAAGTCAACTAAAAAAACTAAAACCAAACGACACCTAAATTGTCACATTCTAAAAAATTAAAGAATAAAGAGTGCGTTTTGTTTGGACGGACTGGATAAGGGAGGATTGTAATCCGTCGGACTGTTAGTCCTGGGATACATTGTCCCTGGACTATTTGGTCGGACTAAATTTGTATCCTATGTTTGTTTAGTCATGGGATTAGAGGTCTGGATTGGACTATTCTATTGAATCCCATGTTTGTTTGGAATATTATGGAGAAGGATAAATGTTCAAAAGACTATTTTGCCCTTTTGAATTATTTACTAAATAATAAGAATATTAAATCTGAATTATAAATTTTATTTAATTTGTTTACTAGAACTTTTAAAATATTAAATAAATATTACATAAATTTATTTTAATTTGTAATTGAGATTTTTAAATTTTTATTTTACTTTATTAAGTATAATTAATACCATGAATGGGTATTATGTTTATTAAGTATATTTTTATTTTACTTTATTAAGTAAAATATTAATAAAAGAAAGAATAAGCCACTGGGAAAGCAAAATGGAAGAGTGGCTGGTGCTGCTGCATATCAAATGTGGGAAAAAACAGAGCATGAATTCTGGAAAAGCAAAATGGAAAAAGCTAAAAGAAAGAAAGAGGGTCAAAGATGTAATAAACCTAGCTAATCCCATGGGATACACTATCCCATGAATTCTGTCCCAGGCCCCCCCCGATACAATAAGCCACTGAATCCCGGATTGATAATCCAGGGGGATTATTAATGCGGACCAAAAAATCCATACCAAACAACGGACCATGAGTTATCCTTCAAAACAAACGAGCTCAAAATTGATACAATTGAAACTAGAGGGACAAATTGACACTAGACAAATTACTTAAAAAAAAATCCTAAAAATTTTATTGACAATATTTTATTAACTCTACAATAATACCAACCCAATCTACTCCATTTGATTTCAAACATGGGATGAAATTGTTCTCTATAATTTCTCTTTGGTCTTAATCTGAATCAGAGAGTTGTTTTTTGGCCCCATTTCATAATCCAAGCTATTTATTTTTTGGAACTCTGTGTATATGTTATTCTTAAAAAATTAAGTTAATATGATAATCATAGTCTCTTTATTTTATAGTATTTCTCTAAAGAAAAAGACGAAAGACAAGTATATGATTTTTAAAATAAATCATCTATTTTTTTTTATATATATTTTTTAAACCAATGTGATAAAATTAAAAAGTTACAATTATTTTATTTACCTTTTTTTTTTCCCAGATTATATACATGTATGATCTTAAAAATTGAATAACCTAGATCATCGAAACGGAGTTTATAATGAATCCATCCCTTTTTCTTTTCTCATGACATACACAATCCCCCTCTTATGCCAAGAATAGTCCTATGTCCCCTTTCATCATGTCTGGTAACCAAATGGGTATCCAAGAACATTCAGCACAGTTGCATCCACAAGCATATATATATAGCAAGTCTTCGTTGCTCATGGTTGGTTGATTCTTCATCTAATAAATTCTCTTGCTTTATATCCCAGTTGGGCATTAATCCAAGAAATCTTTTGTATTTGCATGGACTACCCATCATCAATTTTGCTACTAATATTGATGGTGTGTGAGGATGAGACATTGTGAGCCATTAGAATTTGCTTTGTTCATCTGTGGCGTGGTCTAAATTCCAATGAATAAATAAAAGAGTCCAAAGTGGCAAAGCAAAATCACTTTAGAGATTCCATACTTGATACAAACAGAGAAAAACTTTGAAGAAGATTCTGATGTGCTAGCCTGCTATGTTTGGATTGTTTTGGTTCTGTTTTTCAAAGCAAAATTGGTGAAAAGTAAGAGCTTTTCCAGAGTGAAGTTGTCCAAATATTTGGAGAAATTGCAAATCAATTGTAAGATCAAAAGAAAAATTGTAAAGTCATAGAAAAGTTTATCACTTCAATTATTAAAGTTAGTAAGTTTTACCACTGATTTGAAATTTGTTTTAAAAACATGTATTGAATTGCAATTTCCCCCAAATGTTTTGTTTGGCATGATCGGTCATGCAATATACGAATTTATAAATGACGGGTAAAAATATGTGCATTGCATTACACTAAATTTTAATACAATAATGTTAAAGATATTTAAAATCTACAGATTAAACTACTTATGTGAGCCTCACTCTCTATGTGAGAAGGGAAGTAGTTGAATGTGTAAAATTTGAAGTGTCAATATGTTTACTCATTTTAATATATACAAACTTTATTTTTTGGAACATTATTTTTGTGATTTTATTAGTATCAGAGCCCAGATTCCACTTGTACCTCCATATTTTTGCAAATACTTTTATTTGTTCACATTAATTTGTAATTTTTCCAATTTTATACAAAATTATCATCCAAAATTATCTGACATTCATTTTAAAAAAGAAAATTATACTCGTAGTTCCTATAATTTGTCTCTTGTATTAATTTGATCATTGTAGTTCTATTTGTATCAATTTTATCTTTCAATTTCTCATATTGTGGTAATTTAGTTTTAATTAATAACATTAGTTAAGATTCTCGACAAAAATCAAGGGTAAATTTTTTCATTAGAAAACATTTCAAATTAGATAACAACCTCTCAATCATTTTAAGGAAAGCGAATGAACTAGTTTACCAGTTAAATTGATTTAATTATAGATACATGAACCAAATTGATATCAAAGATAAATAGCCAAAACTTCTAAAATTATAAATATAAAAGTCATGATCATTCTATATAAAAATTTTATATAATTTTAAAATTTCTCAAATTCTTGTGGCTTGGGTAGGAACATAGACAATCTCGAGCTATTTTCAACATAAACTAGCCCACACAAATCCAATCCAAGCTTTGACCTATGCCCTCTACAAAAACTACCGTGGTTATATATATATATATATCTGAAAGAGCCTTATGGGGGTGATATGATATTTGGAAAATGCTATTCTTGTACGCTGTGTTTAATTAAGAGATTTGAGAAGAGATTTAGAAAGAGAAAATAAAAGATGTGTGAAATTAAGTGAAATATAAGTATATTTTATTCACTTTTCACTTATCTTTTTCATTTCCTTTTCCAAATCTCCTAATCAAACACAGCATTAATTTTTTTTACAAAAAATCATATATCAAAATTAAAATGATATGATAGTGATAATTTTGATATTTAGAAATATCGTAATGGATTATTTTGTTTTAAAATAATTAATTCTTAATTGTGCCACACCATTTTATATGCATTCTTTGTATATAATTTACGTTCCTATATCATTAAAAATGATGTTTAGCTATGTAGATTAATAGACTAAATCAGGACATTTAGTTTAGTGGTTACATAGAATTAGTGTGAGGTTGTAAATTCATCTCTAATATTGTTGACTTTCTAGCTACTATTGGACTTTAATAGTCCAGTTTGATATAGTGCTTCTCTTATTTGTATCGATTAACCCCAAAAAATAAATAAATAAAGATTAATAGACTATCATAAGTAGTTTTGCTTTCTAATGCTAAAACATTTTGATAACAAACCATGGACCAACTCTTGTGATAAAGTTATATTGGGCTTACATTGAAACAAAGCCCCAAACTTTTGGTTGGCCCAGCCCAAATTTTATAGATTCCATTTGCCTTGATTACAAACCATCATTTTCTACTTCAATTTTTTTTTTTTCTTTCATTTTCTTTTCTCTCCAAATTTTAAAACCAATCAAATTATACAAATTCTTATTTTATTATATTTAATATTTGTGGACCACAGTAGAAGGCTGGGGAGAAGGTGTTATATCATGTTTTGTAACCCCTCATTATCATAGAAAAACAAAACAAAATTTAACGAATGGTGATTTATATTATTGTAGGTGAATGACTATAATAATTTATATTTTGCTAATACTAACCACAATAAAATCTAATCACATTTCATGAGATTTTAAGATGGTTTTCGAAGTTCGATCAATTTCATCAAATTCCATTATTCCACTCACACCTCTCTTTTTTCGAAAGCAAAACTATGATATTATTTAATATATTCTATTCGGTTTATTTTTTCCTATTCTTATAATTAGTTGAAGGGGAAAGAAAGGGAAGTTACATAGTACATTAATAGAACTCGAAGCCCAATATTATGCATGGTAAAGGGCTAAGGATTCGTTATCCTCAAATTATTATTGATTGTTTCCTTACAACTATTAGATTAAATGAGAATTCCAAAGAACGAGAATCTCAAGATATAATCTAATAGATGTGAGTATTTATATCAGAACAATAAAAATAAAAAATAGACAAAGGATTGCATGCTCTCATAAGTGAATACCTCATCCAACAAATTAGGAATGGAACTTGGGTAGAGTCTATCGAATTAAGAGTCTATCTAAGTTTAATTTAAAGTGTAAAGAGATGTTCAAGCCCAAGCCCAACCTCTGCCCAAACTTGCTTGCCCAAAAGCCTAGGCCTAAATTTATCTCAAAACATTCGGGCTAGGCTTGAGTTATCCAAATTCAATCACAAAAAAATTAACTTCAATTGTCATAAAATTGCCCTTTTTGAAATAAAGAAAATATCTCAAAAAATTACAAATATGAAGCATAATAAAAAATTTATTTATGTTATGTGTATCAGATTATAGAATACACTATCTTATGATGGGACAATAATAAATATTTTGTAATATTTCATGCTTATTATTTATAATTATATATTAAGAATATAATTTCAATTATTCAAGTTATGTGCATCCCTTATTGGAGCATGTGTTGTTCCCACATCAGATAAATAGTAGAAAGAGATGAGTATATATGTTGGTCCTTAGTGTTAGGTAAGTAGACTCTAAAATTTCTTCTCAGATGGATTGAGTCGGTATTATTGTGTGCTTGTAGGCTTTTTAATTCACTAAAAACTAATATCAGAGCCAATGGCAGACGATTTGTGATCGAATTTTCTTGGTGAGCTTGGGTTTGCACATAAACTCTTGATGGAGTATAAACGCACAGCAACACAAGCCCAATTCATTAGGGAGAAACTTCAAAATCCACAAATGCCACACCAAAATCCAACATACATTGGAGAGGCTGTCTAATTTATATTAACACTAGGTCATGGCCGAATTAAATTTCAACTAGCAAATTTTAGCTTAGATCCTAACCAAAAATTTAAAATTATCTATTCAAATTCTAAAATTTTAAAATTTAGACTCAGTTACATTAGATTGAGTCAGCTCGAGTTTCATCTAGGGCTGCAAACGAATCGAGTCGAGCCGAACCGAGCCAAGCTTTGTTGAGCTCGAGCTCGGCTCGTTTACTTATCGAGCTCGTTTATTGAGCTCGAGCTCAACTCGATAAGAAACTGGGCTCAAGCTCGGCTCGGCTCGGCTCGATAATTTTTTTTAATATTATTTATATTATTTAAATAAAAATATTATTTATATATATTTATATATTAAATAATATATTTATTATATAATTTAAATAAAGATAAATGAGCCAAGCTTACGCTCGAACTCGGCTCATTTACTAAACGAGCCGAGCCGAGCCGAACTTGTTTATTAATAGTTCGGTTCATTTGCAGCCCTAGTTCCACCCCAATGTCATCACTTTCTTATGGTGGGCATACAACCACTTGATCTTTCTTCTTTGTTATCTTGCGACTACTCATCCACTCCATAATCCCTCGGGTACACAATCATTACTTCCAGAAATTCAACCGTCGAGTGTCAAGCCGTTAAAATCCTCCCGCCAATTTAGCACTCAAACCCGTCCTAGCTGTTGCGATGAAAACTCTCTCTCTCTCTCTCTCTCATACATACCTACACAAGTATGCTTCTCTTTATCGAATCAGCAGAAAGAGATTGTTTCTAACGGGTTCTTCGATCTTTCTGGCTCCTCAGATACCTCTTCTAAAACGTCTCTCTCTCTCTCTCTCTCGTCACTATTCCACTACTCACACAATGTGACTTTTCTATCTTCAAACAATTGTGGAAACTAGGAACTGTCTCAAAAGCAATGTGTTACACTCTTCTTTCTCCAATCCAATTCCAATTTTGTGCTCTGCACCATTACCATGTTCTGTTTTTCAAAACAGATTTCAATTACTCGATCAGATTAAGTGTTTGCATAAATGGGTTATAGAGCTGTTTTCTCTCCCAGCAGAGTTCATGGGCCTCATTTTCCAATTTTACACAACCTTACCTTGGATCAACTGGGTAATTCAAATTTAACCAAACCCTCGAATAATATGGATTTGGTTGAGTTAGTCAAGAATGAGATCTCTGCTGATGAAGAAGGCCAGTCTATGCAAAACCCATCTTCTTCTTCCTCTTCCTCTTCTTCTTCTTCTTCTTCAATCTTTCTAGGGAATTTGAATTTGAATGGGACACTGAGTAGGAAAACTATGGATGAGGTCTGGAAGGAAATTGTTCATCAAGAGCATGTCAATGCCACTGATGAAATCAAATCAGTGCATCAACAATTGGCCCTTGGAGAGACAACCATTGAGGATATTTTAGCGCGAGCCAGTGTCATTAATACTCAGCCATTTATGGGAATTGATCCGATGGTCGTGGTGTCACAGCAGGCAGATTGGTTCAAGTTTCCGATGGCTTCTGTTCATCATAATCATCATCAGCAGCAGCAGCAACAACAGCAAATGACAATGCCAATACTATCAGTGGTGGACTCAAATTTCCAAGTTTCAGAGTTGGAGTTTGAGACCCCGGGTGGTGTGGATGTTGGTTGTCACTCAGAGAACCATCTGGGATTGCCAATGTCAATGCCAATGGTGCCAGCAAGTTGTTCCTTGGAATCTCAGATGGGCATTGAAAGGAAGCGCTCATTCACAGATGAGATGATGGAGAAGACCATTGAGAGGAGGCAGAAAAGGATGATCAAGAACCGAGAGTCAGCTGCTAGGTCAAGGGCAAGGAAGCAGGTTAGTGTTGGAATTAGCTTTCAAAAAAGCATGTACCCAGAAAATAATATTTAGAACCGTGTCAAGAATTTGAACTTGATCTACACATTTCAAATTCTGAACACTTTTTTGAGTATTTTCTCTGGGTACTTAACCTTGCTATTTGAGTTTCTTGCTTGGCTCCATTTGATGATTAAAGTGTAGTACTTTCGGTATGCTTTGGTGATTGTAGGCTTACACCAATCAATTGGAGCATGAGGTGTTTCAGTTGAGGAAAACAAATAGTTGGCTCAAAAAGAAGAAGGTACAGTTCTCTTGCTTCTTCAAAGTTCAGCAATATGCTCTATATTTTTCATCCTTCAAATAATTTGGTACATGGGTGGCTTGACCCAATGATAAAGAGTTGCTATTAACGTTCTGGTGGCATGAGTTCAAGTTACAAAAATACTCTCTTTAAAAATAGGGTACGAGTGCATACTTCTTGCCTTTCCCATAACCCCGCTTTTATGGAAGGAAGCGAAACTCGTGGACTGAATAGCCATTTTAAAAAGTAATTTGGCACATGTAGTGATTAAAGCATGAAAAAACCTACCAACAAATTTGCTTGTAAAACCAAAAACATTTGATTTTTTTGAAAATATATCATGGGTTTTCTAAAAAGTTCCCAATGTTTTATATCTATAGAAACTTATTAACAAATTGAACGCCAAAGACAGTACAGTAGTTTCTTGTAAAGGGTTGAGTCTAGACTCTAATGCTAGTTCTTCTTATTTTCACTTTTTTATTTTTTTATTTTCTAGATGATTGGGTGTCTGCAAAAATCAGAGGGTTTGTTAGTTTTTGAGCACTTTTCTGATTACGCAACTTTACTGTTTCTACTATTCCACAAGTTACACTGGAAATTCTTACTGTTAGTCACTTTTCCCTCTCTTCTCCTTTCCCTCTATAAATCTACTCTCAAATCCTTAATCCAAACATTACCTTAGAGTTTTGGAGACGGCAAACTCCAAATTAATTGGCAATAGATGGAGCGGCCTCAAGATTACATGAACCGAGTTTGGATGGCTTAGTGAGGCGATGTGAGATAAGTTTCCATTCTTCTCCTGCATACGTGATTTGATTGTATGTGCAGGTGACAGAGATAAGAGACACAAAAAATAGACGTGGAATGGAGACTTGACCCATAAGAGACTACCCAAGACCTAACTCTAATAACATATTGGAGTGCTGGAGGCATCCAATCCAAAATTCATTTTCAATAGGTGGACTTATTTCAAAATTATATGAACCGAATTTGAATAGTTTAGAAAAGTGATGCAAGACAAGTTTGACACAAACCTTGGAGACATAATGGTTCGCACAGTTAACAAAGCCTACCATAGTGTTAGTTGCTCAAAATGTGTGATTTGGAAAGGCCCACTACACTCTTGTGGAACTTGCTTGGCCTCAGCTTCGGACTGAGGTATTGAAGCACTGGTAAAGGAGGCACGAATAACAGTATCCCAAGGGCAGTGCTTTACAGAGGGCTTAGAATCAATCCAAAGTAGTGATGGTTGGAGAATTTTTGTGAGATTTTTCATTGATTCTCCTATGTCATGAGATGTAAGTTAGTGGAGACAATTTGCATCTACAAAAGGTTGATTATGATGCTTCCAAAACAGTAGCTCATTTATTTTGATACCCAATGTTGTCGATCACTAGGTTCTGTTGAGTGTAAGTATTGATATTGTTCAAGTAAATTTTGGATTGAGGTTCTCTATGGACTCGAACCTTTGACTTGATGAACTTGCCGACAACACCCCAACCACTGTGAGGGACTTGGGCTTCAACTATTCTTTTGGCTTATTTTTCATCTTTGGTAGATTTTTTTTTTTTTTTTTCCATATCATTTTAATTTTTAGGATCATCTAGTCTAAACAGATTTAAAAAGAAAAAATTTTAAAATGAAGACAAAAATAAACAAAAGAAAAAAAATAAGTCAACTTATAAGCTAAGCTAAACATTGAAATCTCTACATATGTTTGTGGCTTTTTAGCCTTTTTCTTTCAACATTTTCTTTGTGGGAATTGACACAGTCCAGAGTAGCAAATGGAATGGTGTACTCCAGCATAGGGCACTTTGATCACAGACATATTTTTATGTTAGGTTTCTAATAGAGTTCATTAATTAACAATCTCTCTCCCTCCCTTTAACCGTTGAAGATCTCTCCATTTCAAACTAAAAATGGAGAGAAGATCTATTTCATGATCACTGTTTGAGAAAGAGCGACATTATCACCTCTTTATTTTAAACCAATAATAAAGGGGATTTTAAAACTTGACAATTTATACACAGTTAATTTTGAATTTCAATGATATGTTATAGCCTTGTGCATTACAATAAATATCTATATTACCTACCAGAAATGGAAAGTAATGCAGAATAAGATTTTGGACTTTTTTATATTTTTATTTATATGATTTTGGAATTAGATTTTGACTATTATTTTGTTATTTAGCGTGTTTTGGAAAATAGGTTAAAAGCTAGTTTTTTATTTTATTTTTTTTTCTTTTGAAAAAACTTATAAAAAAATAAAGAGGTGATATAATTTTAAAAAGTCAAAAAATCAAAAAACTGACTTTTAACTAACTTGCCAAAATAGGCTGAAATAGGATTGCAAGTGGAGCCAGGTATGATAGAAGCCAGCTTGATATCTGAGTATCTAAAGTTGGGTTGACCTGACCCTCAATGCCGTTGGGTCTACCCGTCAAGGTGAGAATTAGTTTGCACAACACGAGATTGAAGATTTTTATCTTCTATTTTTTACTTAGGTTTACTATTATGTATCAATTTAAAGTTTCCAATTTTAAAATTATTTGTTCTACAAATATTAAGTTTAGTTTTATAATTATAAATAGCCATGTATGTGTACGGGCATGAGGAGTTTTATTCATTCAATTAATAATATTTTCAAAATTTTCTCTTGTTTTCCTTGTAGATTCAAAGTTGATCTTGTGAAGAAATCACATCCACTAGAGCGTTATCTAATCTTCATTTTCCATTGCTGATGCATCAAAAAGGATCCAAATCCAGTGATGTGTCAGTTTCGAATGTCATCCAAGTTAAGATGGATGCATTGCCCTATTATATAATTGTTAGTAAAAATTATGTTAATCCCTAATCGACAAGAATTGAATAACAATTCAAACCAAACAATTGAACAAGAACAATCAGGCAATTGTGCAATTGATTCAAATGTCTCAAAAGAATGAGGATTTCTCTCTGAAACAATTGATAGTTACAAAGTAAATAAAAAGTAATTTCAAAATAAAATTACTAAAGTTCACCAAGTTACAAATTACGAATTACAAAGAAACTACTTCTAAGTTACGAGATTACTCCCAAGTCTAAAAGCTAAGTGTTGTTGAGTTGTTGATATCCTTCTTCCTGTCATTCTCCTGGCTTTTATACTCCTTTCTCCTTTCTTGGCTCATGATTGCATGACTCTAAATATGCAACTCTCACCGCCTTAACTATTTCTGTAACTGCTCCCTCATTTTCAAGCCTTCGAACTTCATCAAGTCTTTACCTGTCAAACCATCTCCCCCTCATGTTTCCACATGACCTTCAACATTCTAGGTCTTCCATCGATCGAGCCTAGTCTTCATTCTGCACATGATCCTCTCTACAAGCAACCTACTAAGTCCGTGACTTAGCCTGATAACTGTCCCATCTTCTGAGTCATCCAATGCACACGATCAACTTCTCTAATGCCACTTGTCCCTTTGACTGATGAGAAACTCTCATTCTGACTTTGCCATATGTTACCATTTGATTAATTTACCTGTCGACAAAAACTTAACAAAAAATAGGTGCAAACAATAATCTTGGATTTGACTGTCCTCTATGAGGAAAAACTCTTCAATTCTAGTGCTTCATTTGGGACCTAGTTTTCAGCCACCAAAGAAAAGAAGCGAAAAAAATTGGCGATTTATTAGGAAATTCTTTTTTAAGTACTTGTATCTCAATTAATTTATAATATATTCTTATATTTTAATAAATCCTATTATTTGAACATTTGATCCATCAAATTCTAATTTTTATATTTAAGATATTTTATGAACAATTTTATCCTTATAAATATTTTTTAAATGGTTTACAATTTGGTGATGTGAATATTCATATTATAGTATGAATGTTCACATTAACATGTGAATGTTCACATCACAAAACATTCACACTGTTAATGTGAATATTATTATTAACGGTATTTTGATAACTATGTCACCTATAGGACTTATTGAAATATAAAAAAAATAATTAGGATTAAGTGGAATATAAGTAGGTGAAGAAGGATTTATGAATAAATATCCCAATTGAAAAATTTACCCATAAATTCCATATGGGAGAATGTTGATCCATTTAGTCCTACGAATTTTATTATGAACCAATTAGTCATTTTTGTTTTAGAAAGTTGTATTTATTTGATTTGATGCTATTTGAGTTTAAGTGAATGTCCTTTTATGATTCATTTTTTCAATTTTCTGATTCTTTTTTGGAATGGGAATGGAAAGGTGATGTGTGGAAGATTCTTTTTGGAGGGATTGATGGCTGAAATGTTGATTGTTGAGCGTAGAAATTTACATTTCTGTTAATGTGATTTTTTGGTGTTACATTGGAGTGTTAAATTAGAGTATTGCATTTGAAAAAAGTACACTAAAGAGTTTTCGTGTGTTACATTGATTGGAGTGTTACGCTTAGAAAAAATATATTAAGGAGTTTTTTTGAAATATTACGTTGTTATGTTTGAGAAAAATACACTAAGAAGTTTTTTAATATATTATATTAATTGGAGTGTTACATTTGGAAAAAAAATACACTAAAGAATTTTTTTGAAATGTTACGTTATTACGTTTGAGAAAAATACACTAAAGAGTTTTGTTAAAATGCTATACATTTGAAAAAAATACCCTAAATAATTTTTTAGTGTATTATATTGGAGTGTTATATTTAAGAAAAACACACTAAAGAGTTTTTAGTATGTTATATTAGAGTGTTACGTTTAGAAAAAACACACTAAAGAGTTTTTGTGTATTACATTGGTTGCAATGGTATGTTTGGAAAAAGTATACTAAAGAGTTTTTTTGAAATGTTACGTTGTTAAGGTTGAAAAAAATACACTAAAGAATTTTTTATTATATTACATTAGAGTGTTATATTTTTATAGTATTACATTAGAGTATTATGTTTGAAAAAAATACATTAAGAAGTTTTTTTTAAATATTATGTTTAGTAATTTCAATATTATGTGAAAACTCACATTTATCCATTAATACATAACACATGCGCGTTTATACTTGATCCCTTATGTAATTCACATTAGAATAGAACCGTTGGGTCTATAAGAAAAAAGTGATAACCAAACAGTTCATAAGATCACTATTTAAAATTTATTGATACTTCACCCAAAAAAATTAGTCCTAACAATATAAATATATCAACTAGGATAGCATGATGATGAATAATAAATTGGAAGGTCACTGTTGTTTTCTTCATTCAGGCATTTGCAATTTCCACATTTCTGAGTTTGCTTGAACCTCTATGGTGTTGTTGTGTGTCACTGTTCTATGGTGGTGGTGTTGTTGTGTGTTATTTGCAATTGGAAGGTCACTGTTCTCTCTCTTGTTAACTTCCTTCCCTTCTGTTGTGTTGTAGTTGTGTTGTATAACTGTCAATTTGCTATTGTATATTCTTCCTTTTCACCACTATAAAGAGAAAGAAAAGGGAAAAGATTGTATTTTCGGCATGGGACCTTTGATCATATTTTTGTTCGAGACATTCATCGTTTTCAGTTTTTTTCAGCTAGTTTTTGAAAATTCGAAAACAACTTATTGATATTTTCTAAAAAGGTTGTTTTTTCAAAACAGTTCAGCAACCAAGTTTAATGTGTGACAACAAGAAATCAACACAACCAAACAACAGTTCCAACTTCATTTTTCTTTACCTGTATTTTTTCTCTTTCATTTTTGTTTCCCTCCTCAACAAATCCAAGATCCAAACGCATCATACATGTTGTGAATTGGAAAAAAAAATGCCCTTTTCATTATAATTTATCAATGTCAAGTCCTTTAATTGTTTGTGTGACAATCAAGAAAGCTAAAGACATTGAAACAAGACTGGTGTGGCTGATCACTAACTTCCCTCTCTTGTTTGATCTTTCTTGTTGTTAGCAGGAAGTCGAAATGCTTCTGTCTTCATCAACCCCCTTCGCCAGGTACCAGCTGCGGCGATCAAACTCAGCATCATTCTAGCCATCATCTGTCAATAACATCCAGAATTTTCTTTTCTTTGTTAGTTGGTTGAAATCGGCATAAGACTTTTTGTTTTTTCATGAGCTTTGGTTTTGGTTGTTGTCTTGGAAGTCTATATTTTCACACGGTTAACCACTCTGGATATACTGATTCTCATCCCTTTTTTTGAATTGATAGTTGGACAAGGAATGTTGAGCACCTAGAATAAACAAAATTTTGATGGAAGTCATTTTGAACAAAAAGAGAAGCACAAATTATACTCCTAATCCCTGTTATTTTTCCATTTGTGTCAAATTTTTTTTTTTGGGAACATTCTATGCATTTTTTTTAGGATTAATTATACCAAGACCCTCTCAATTATTAGTGAACATTATTTTACTCTCTTCCTTTATGAATTTGTACATTTTGACCCTCTCAATTATAAATTTTATTGACTTTTACCCCATCCAAACCACAGGTAAATAAATGAGAAGTAAAGTGACATTTATCGATACTTTAACGCTGTGTTTCGTTGGGAATTTGAAAAGGAAAAGGAAAAATGTGTGTGAAATTAGATGAAATATAAGTATGTTTTATTCAAATTTTACTTTTTTTTTTTCATTTCCCTTTCCAAATCCCTCCTTAAATCCCCCAACCAAATACAGTATAAGAGTTTTGATATAATTAATCTTTATTTTTATGCATGTAGCACAATTGAATTTTTAAATATCTAAAAATTAAGTAATCTTAGAGTTCTGAGAGTGGATCAGGCTTATCGTAACTAACCCAAACCTCTCAAAATTAGGAATGGTCATTCCAATTCAAGACACTTGGAAGTGTCTCATAGTCATTATTCGAAAGACTCGAGTCTAGTGTCTAGGTTGTTGACCCTCATTGCACAAAATTTAATAGAATTATTCCCCTCTCGTATGAAACATCTTCTAGAAAGTATGCCATATGCAAAAGTGAAATGATATATCTCCTAAAAATAGAGCTCTAAACAAAGTTATATGCAATTGGTAATGAAAAAAGTAAAATAAAATAAAAAAGAAACCAAAACATCACCTCATATGAGACATACCACCTCTAGAGTTCCATTATAACTCTTATTTTAGAGCTCTAAAATATTTTTGTATGCAAAAAGCAAGTAATGTCTTGTCTTTTAAGTTTTCTACTAACTTCATCATTAGCGGACTCTTGAAAAAGAACACTCTCGTGCGTCTAAGGATATGTTTTGCAGGAGCAAGTAGAAACGAAAGTTCTGCTCATCACCTTGAAGTCCAGTCCATGATCCATCCAATTAATAATATTATCAATTTTATACAAAACATTTATATACTCTCTCTTCTTTTCTTTTCTTTTTTCTTTTTTCTTTTTTGGTTAAATTACATTACTCACGCACAATCCATGTTTAAACTTAAACTACAACAGTAAATGTCTAAAAATAAACCACACCCAATAATCCTTATTCAAAATGACATGGATTGATGCCTTGAGTGGGTGGGACGAAATGGGAATCACATATCTCACATGAAGAATCATATTTTGGAACAAGTTCAAAGCACAAACCATATGCTTAGACCTCATTATTCAAATCCTTTCTTGCCCCTATCATTAGACCCTTTTCCAAAACAAAACTTAGCCATCTTCTAATTAGATAAATTGAATTGACCAACCCCTTGTACCTTCTCTAGTGCGCAGTCCCTGACCTATGGTGGATTGAGTAAACCTCCTTATTAGAGTATGTGACCTAATTGATTGATTAAAAATATATAATTTAATTTGGTGTTGGTTATAATATATTTTCTATATAGTATATCTCATTTTTGGAAGCCCAATAGATATTTAATAATTAGTTTTGTAACAACTAAGATTTTGATAAAAAAAAAAAAACCCAAGAGTTCATAATATATATTGATATTGTGTTTGTTTCTCCATGCGTGAAGCAACCGTGATTATCATCATTGTAGTAGAAATTGTGCTTGTTGCTAAAGTAATGGTGTTTGACTTGGTGGAGTTACAACTGTTGTCTCTAATTCAGCTGATTTGGTCTATTATTTTTGGATCTTCTACAATTTTGTCTCAAAGACTTTTGTTCTTCTATTTAGTGGGGTCTTTCCTCTTCTTTATTTGAAATTATTTGGAATTCACCTAAAAGTTGTTTGTGAGACCATTTGTGTTTTGTTTGTAATCGTTTGAAAACTTTTTGGTTAATAATGGAATTGGATTTCGATCACATGGACGTACCTCACATTGAGAGAACCACGTAAAAATTCTTGTGTCGTTGATTTAATTTTTCCTCATTAGTTTTTATTTCCATTGATTGATTTACTTGTAAGAAATCATCTATTTTTCCTAACAAATGGTATCAGAGCTTACGGTTTATTTAGATTTATTTATTTGTGTAAATCAATGGAGGCGAATGTGGGTCGTATGTCTAGCTTCAATAAAAGCAATTAGATAACTTGGAAAACTAAAATGGATGACCTATTATTTTGTAAAGATTTGTGTGGGTCTATTAACGGTGATAGTGGCAAACTCGAGGATATAAAAGATTATAAGTGGAAGAGGCTTAATCGAAAAGCCATTGATATTATCCATCAATAGATTGATGATAGTGTACTTCATCATATGGCTACTAAAATTCGACACATGATTTATGAAAAAAATTAGAAGGTTTTTATGATAGAAAATCAGCTACAAATAAAGCTTTTTCATTTCATAAATTGGTTAATTTAAAATATAAAGATGGCTACCCAATTCCGAAACATTGGAATGAATTAAAAAAATATTGTTAACCAACTTGCTTCTATGAAAATTATTTTTGATGATGAGTTATAAGTTTTGATGTTACTTAGTTCTTTGCTTGAAAGTTTGGAGACTTTGGTTATGACGATTAGTAATTCAGCACTCGATGGAGTTGTCACAATGAGCCAAGTCACTAGTAACTTGTTGAATGAAGAAACTAGAAGAAAATTAACGAGTTCTTCTCATTTGAAGGCATTTGTTGCTAGAGGCCGAAGCAAAACAAGGGGGAGGAGTAAGACTCCTCATGATTGTAATCAAAGCTATGAAATTAAGAGATGGTTCTTTTTCAAAGAAATACATTGAGTGTCATTATTGCCATGAGAAAGAACACACGAAGCGAAAATGCTGAAAGCTCAAGAATAAGGAAAAAATGAGTGACAAAAGTGTAGATAAGAAGTAAGAAGACACAATGGCGGTTACTACCGATGGTGATCTCATGGTTGTTTGTGAAGATGATTGTGTCAATTTTGTGGACCAAGAGAGCAATTAGGTGATTAATTTTGGTGCTTCTTTTTATGTGACTTCTTGAGTTTTTTTTTCCACTACCTATACCAAAGGAGATTATGATTGTGTTTGAATGAGTAATGAAGGTTTGTCCAAGATTATTGGCATGGGTGATGTTTTCTTGAAAACAAATTTGAGCTGTAAGTTATTGCTTAAAGATGTGAGGCATGTTCTCGACATTCACCTCAATTTGATCTCTATCGGGAAGCTAGATGATGAAGACTACAATAACAAATTTAGTGATGAAAAATAGAAGCTCACAAAGGGTTCTTTAGTGGTGGCTAAGTGGAAGAAGACTCGTACACTTTATTCGATACATGAAAAAATTTGTAAAGGTGTTGTTAATGCACTTGAAGATAATATTTCTACCGAATTGTGGCACAAACGGCTTGGACACATAAGTGAAAAGGGGTTGCAAATTTTGTTTAAGAAAGTGTTTCTACTTGGTTTGAAAGGTACACATCTTAAAACTTGTGTTCATTGTTTGGCAGGTAAACAACATAGAGTTTCTTTTCATAAATATGTTGTTTCTAGAGAAGAAAATGTTTTAGAGTTTATTCATTCGAATATTTGTGATCCTTTAAAAGCTAGAACACATAGTGGTGCACTTTATGTTGCTACTTTCATTGATGATTATTCAAGGAAAGTTTGGACTTTTGCATTAAAAATTAAAGATCAAGTTCTTGATGTATTTAAGCATTTTTCAGGCCATAGTTGAAAGAAAAGCATGATAGAAATTGAAGTACATCTGAACAGATAATGGTGATGAATACATTGGGCTATTTGATGAATATTGTCACAGCCAAGGTATTTGGCACCAAAAGATAGTTAAGAAGACTCCTTAACAAAATGGTGTTGCCAAAAGGATGAATCACACCATTGTGAAAAAAACAAGGTGTCTACTTTCACATGCTAAATTGCCAAGATCCTTTTGGGGGTAAGGTAATGAGGACAGCGGTTGACATGATCAATTTGTCTCATTCCTATCCTTTGAATGGTGATGTTCCCGAAAGAGTTTGGATCGGCAAAGATGTATCTTATGAGCACTTGAGAGTGTTTAGTTGCCAAACCTTTGTTCACATTCCAAAGGATAAAAGGTCCAAACTTGATAGCAAGTCAAGACAATGCATTTTTTTTTGCTATGGACATGATGAATTTGGTTATAGATTATGGGATCCAGTCGACAAGAAAGTTATTTGAAGTCGTGATGCTGTGTTTCTTGAAGACCAAATAGTTGAAGACTTTGGCAATGGTGATCAATCGGAGCCAAAAATTAGTGATCTTATTGACATGGATTTATCTCCTTAATCTTTAGTCGATGATGAAAATGGAGAAGATATGCAGTCACCTCTTGAAGATATAGATGACGATGCTACTCCAAATGAAGTTGAGCCCGAAATTGAAGAAGAGCATCCAACTCAAAAATCACCACCACAACTTGAGTTGAGAAAATCTACAAGGGATCGGCAACCTTTGAAAAAGTATCCTCCTAATGAATATGTGTTGATATCTAATCAGGGGGAGCTCGAGAGCTACCAATGAGCAATTGAGCATGCAAAGAAAGGTGATTAGAAAAAGGCCATAGAAGAGGAAATGAACTCCTTGCTTAAAAATCACACTTAAGATTTAGTGAAGTTGCTAAAGGGAGGAAAATTCTGAAAAATAAGTGGGTTTTCAAATTGAAGAATGATGGTAAGAATCTGAGGTACAAAATACATTTTATTGTAAAAGGTTTTGGACAAAAGAAATGTATTGACTTTGATGAGATTTTCTCGCCGATTGTAAAGTTGTCTTCTATTCGGGTTGTACTTAGCATGGTCACAAGTATGAACCTTGAAGTTGAGCAACTTGATGTGAAGACTGCATTTCTTCATGGTGACCTTGAAAAAGAAATTTACATGAAACAACTAGAAGGTTTTGTAGAGAAAGGGAAAAAGAAATTTGTTTATAAATTGAAGAAAGTTTGTATGGTCTCGAGCAAGCCCCGCAACAATGGTACAAAAAAATTTGACTTTTTCATAATGAATAATGATTTTTCTAAAACCACTTTGAACCATTATATGTTTGTGAAAAAAAAAAAATTGGATGGCAAATTTATTATTCTTTTGCTTTGTGTTGATGATATGTTAATTGTGAGTCCAGATTACATAATGATTAACAGTTTGAAATTGAAGTTGAGCCAGTCGTTTGCTATGAAAGATTTGGGGCCAGCAAAGTAAATACTTGGTATGAAGATTGTTCATGATCGAAAGAAGGGACTGATTTGGTTGTCTCAAGAAAGTTACATTGAGAAGGTTCTTGAGAGGTTCAATATGGATAAAACAAAGCCAGTTAGTTGTCCACTTGCGGGTCACTTCAAGCTTAGTTCAAATCCATGTCTTACAAGTGAAAAAGACAAGGAAGAGATACTGAAAATTCTTTATGCTTCAATGGTTGGTTTTTTGATGTACGCCATGGTTTGTACAAGGCTGGATATTGCTCACGCCGTTGGTGTGGTGAGTCAGTTTCTCTCTAACCCAAGTAAAAAACATTAGGCAGCGGTAAAACAAATTCTAAGGTATCTTCGTGGGACTTCGAATGTGTGTTTGTGTTTTGGGAATGGTAGGCCGATGCTTGATGGGTTCACATATTCTGACATAGCTGGTGATGTTGATTCTAGAAAATCTATTTCGGAGTATTTGATGACTTTTGTAGGGGGAGCTGTGGCATGGCAATCTAAATTATAAAAATGTGTTACTTTCTCAACTACCGAATCAGAATTTATTGCCATTATAGAAACTTGCAAAAAGGAGTTATGGTTGAAGAAATTTTGGCAAGAATTGGGTTTGAAGCAAGAAAGGTATGTGCTTTATTGTGATAGTCAAAGTGCTATTCATTTGAGTAAAAATTATATTTTTCATTCGAGATCGATTTCTATATATTATATCTAACTTTTGGAAGTCTAATAATTAGTTTAGTAGCAACTAGGATTTTGATAAAAAGTCCAAGAGTTCACAATATATATTGGTATTGTGTTTGTTTCTCCATGTGTGAAGTAGCCTTGATTATCATCATTGTAGTAGAAATTGTGCTTGATGCTAAAGTAATGGGTTTGACTTGGTGGAGTTGCAGCTATTGTCTCTGATTCAACTGATTTGGGTCTATTATTTTGGATCTTCTACAACTATGTTTCGAAGACTTTTGTTTATCTATTTAGTGAGGTCTTTTCTCTAATTTATTTATGATTATTTGGAATTCACCTAAGGGTGGTTTGTGAGATCATTTGTGTCTCGTTTGAAAACTTTTTGGTTTATAGTGAAATCAAATTTCGATATTGTGGACGCACCTTACATTGAGAAAATTACATAAAAATTCTTGTGTTGTTATTAATTTAATTTTTCTACATTAATTTTTATTCCTATTGATTGATTTACTTGTGAAAAATCATCTATTTTCCTCAACATGGTGGGCATAAAGGGTTGGGTCAGACTTAGGGTGGAATTGGACTTGCACTTCATTTGGTATTGGCTTTTTAAATAATTTTTTAACATTTTTAAAAGGGTAAATTATTGATAAATCCCATTTAGAAGTGTTTTAACCCAAGAAGTCCATGAAGGAATTTTTTAACCCATTTAGTCCCATGTATGTATAGTTTTATTCTATAAAGTCCTTTTTCTTGATTTACACTATTTTCTTGGATACTTATACCCTTATATTAAGGGGTTGTTTGGGGTGTCTTAAATAAGTACACTTTTTGTCTTTTTAGATTAAAAAGTTGAGGTTGAAAATATGAATGTTTGGGTTAACTTTTTGAATTTTTATAGAAAAATGTGTAATAAAAAATTGTAAAAATTGGTTTGTAGGGGAAAATTAGAATTGGGAGTTGTGCAGCCGTAATTGTTGACTTTTGGTGAATAGTGATAACTTTTTAATTTTTTGACTTTTTGACTTTTTTGAGACTTCCCAAACTTGGCCTTAATTTTGATACCCTTATAAATATTTTTTGAACGGTTAGCAATTTTATGATGTGAACATTCATATTTTAAAATTCACATTGGTAGGAATGTAAAATTGGCGTGTATGCTTCGAAACTCACCATGGGCAGGCGGGCAGTTGACAATGTGAATATTCACATTGACATGTTAACATTTACATTAATAAGAGTATAAAATTGACTCGCGTCTCGTGGCAGCGCGAAACCCGCTCGCGGCCCATGGACGGGCCCGGTCCGGCTCGTTGACAATGTAAATATTCACATTGACATGTTAACATTCACATTGATAAAAGTATGAAATTGGTCCGCGGCCCATGGCTGACCAAAAGCCAGCCCGCCCACCGCCTAGAGCGCGCCCGGTCCGGCCTGTTGACAATGTGAATATTCACATTGACATGTTAACATTCACATTAATAGGAATGTAAAATTAGCCCGCACCTCGTGACTGCCCGAAACACGCCCACGGCCCATGGGCGGCCCGAGGCGGGCCCGGCCCAGCCTATTGACAATGTGAATATTCATATTGACATATTAACATTCACGTTGATAAGAGTATAAAATTGGCCAACGGCTCAGGGCGGGCCCGACCCGGCCTGTTGACAGTGTGAATATTCACATTGACATGTTAACATTCACATTGATAGGAGTATAAAATTGGCCAGCGGCCCAAGACGGACCCGACCCGGCCCGTTGATAATGTGAATATTCACATTGACATGTTAACATTCACATTGATAGGAGTATAAAATTGGCCAGTGGCCTAGGGCAGGCCTGACCCGGCCCGTTGACAATGTGAATATTTACATTGACATGTTAACATTAATATTGATAGGAGTGTAAAATTTGCCTGCTGCCCGAAGCTTGCCCACGGCCCGGGGTAGGCCCGGCCTGGCCCATTGACAATGTGAATATTCACATTGACATATGAAAATGCACATTAATAGGAATGTAGAGTTGGCCCGTGGCCCGTGGACTGCCCGAAGCCCTCCCACGGCTCGGGGCAGGCTCGTTTCGGTCCGGGCCTAAGCATGCCCAAGACCCTAGGTTAGGGTCTAGGTCATCACTTTGAAGCCCGACCGGGCCCATCCGCCCGCTTAAAGCCCATTCAAGGCTCGGTCCGAGGCCCAGCCCGCTCGAGGCACAATGTATTTTTTTGTGAAAAATAATAAAATTTTGGTAGAAAAAATTAAAAAGAATTAAAAAAAAAATGGCTAGGCCCGCCCAAACCCGACCTAAGCTCGAAGTTAGGCTCAGGCCCAGGCCCACCGGCCCGACCTGAGGCTCGATCCATCGGCCCGTCCAAAGCCCGAATACCCTTGTGCTAAGGCTACGGCCTGAGCCTAATTTTTTGGCCCGTGGGCCAACCCGACCCGGCCCGGGAAAGGCTCGTTTTGGCCCAGGCTCGAGCTTAGTCCGAGACCCTAGGCTAGGGCCTGGGTCATCACTTTGAAGCCCCGCCCGGCCCATCAACCCGGTTAAGGCCCATTCAAGGCTCGGTCTGAGGCCCGGCCCGCGCCGAGGCCTAGTGTCTTTTTTTGTGAAAAATAATAAAATTTTGGTAAAAAAAATTAAAAAGAATTTTTAAAAAATGGCCAGGCCCGCCCCGGGCCGCCCACAGGCCGTGGGCAGGTTTCAGGCAGCCACAAGACACGGGCTAATTTTACACTCCTATCAATATGAATGTTAACATGTCAATGTGAATATTCACATTGTCAACGGGTCGGGCCAGGCCTGCCTTGGGCCGCTGGCCAATTTTATACTCTTATCAATGTGAATGTTAACATGTCAATGTGAATATTCACATTGTCAACAGGCCGGGTCGGACCCGCCCCGAGCGGCCCACGGGCTGTGGGCGGGTTTCGGGCAGTCACGAGGCGCGGACTAATTTTACACTCCTATCAATGTGAATGTTAACATGTCAATGTGAATATTCACATTATCAACGGGCTGGGCCGAACTTGTTCCGGGCCGTGGACGAGCTTTTGGCCGCCCATGGGCTACGGGCTAATTTTATACTCTTATCAATGTGAATGTTAAGATATCAATGTGAATATTCACATTGTCAATGGACTAGACCGGGTCCGCCTAGGGCCGCCCACGGACCGCGGGAGGGTTTCGCGCCGCCACGGGATGTGGGCCAATTTTACACTCCTATTAATGTGAATGTTAACATGTCAATGTGAATGTTCACATTGTCAATGGGCCGGGTCCGTCTCGGCCCGACTCGAATTTTCCCGGGCACCCAAGAGGATCGACATAGGCCGGGCCCCTACACATTGACGATATGAACATTCACATTGACGGTGTGAACATTCATATTAGGGGTATTTTGGTAATTATGTCACCCATAGAACTTATTGAAACATAAAAAAATAATGTGAACTAAATGGAACATAAGTAGATGAAAATGGTATTTTAGTCTTCTTATCTCAAATAGGACCTAATGAAATAGTTAAAAAGAATATGAGTTGGATAGAATAAAGTTCTTAGAAAGTGGATTTATCAAAAAAATTTCCTTTTTAAAATTTAAAAAAATTTAATATTTTGAGAATTGCTGAAAAAATTAATTTTTTTGGTAATGAAAAAGTTAATTTTGTTTTTATTTTTTTCAGTGAGTTTTGTTTATGCTTCCCAAATAAGTTTGCTTTTTAGGTTATTTTACAAAAAAAAAAAATAATAACTTTTTGTTTTTTTTTTATTCCAAACAGTAATGAGTGTATGTGATGGTGGTGGTGATTGGCAGGGAAGGGAAGAGGGGATGACCAAGGAGCAGATCAAGCAGTGGCCAACGGTGAGTAGTTGGCCACTAGAGTTGGAGAGATTAGAAAGGATGGTGGAGTTGAGTTACAAGAGTTGTTTTTGTCTTTTTTGCAATTAATTTTGACTATTCCATATCTATCGCAATTATGATTATTTTTTGAAAAAAAATTAGTGAAAAGTTTATTTTTACGGATATATATCACATCACATTTAATGATTAATTTATTTTTGGTTAAAATGACATGATTAATTAAATATATTCGGTAGAATTATAAATCATTGTTTCAAATACTCTTTTTTTTTTCTTTTTCTAGTACTGTTTCTATCATTACATTCTTACTCTAATTCTCATATTTTATTATTAGACGCCATCCAAGTCGCAAACGGAGCGAATTATTCATGAATAGTTTAAGGTGGACTTGTTTAATATTCATTTGAACTCGATTCGTTTAATAAATAAATAAATTTAAATATAATTTTTAAATTTATTTATTAATCGAGTCGAGCTTGAATAATTTTAAACTCAGCTCGATAAGGCTCGTGAATATAAAAATAAATAAATAAATATTTATTTATTTTTAATAATATATTAAATAAATTTTTAATAATCTATTTTATTTTTTTATTTATGTTTGGTGTTTGTATAAATTTACATATTTGATTGATTTAATATTAATATAAAAATTATTGTATATCTTACTCATAATTTTGTATTTTTTTTAATCTTAATAAGTAAATTAATATAAGTTTAATTTTTTTTTCAAGCTTTACATAAACGAGCGAGCTCGAGTTCGTCAAATATTTGACGAGTCGAGCTCAAACTCAATTATTTAAGTTTGATTTGAGTTCAAGCTTGACTAAATTTTAATAAACAACCTTGAGCACTCAAAGGGCTAAGTTCGGCCCGGCTTAACTCAACTCAACTCGTTTACAGTTCTAATCGTCATCTACCATCGACGTGCTATGGTGGTAGATAAGTGAACACGTGGACAAATAAATAGGTGAGTAGGGTTAATATAATTTTTCAAATTGTTGTTATCCTTCTGAATTTTAAAAAAAAAATGGAGTTTGAGATAATTGCTCCAAAATTTTCAACTTTAGATTTATGGTATAAGTGCCCTATCTTTTTACATTTTGTGTTTTTTTTTTTTTTTTTTTTTTTGTAATTTTCTTTTTAAAAAAAATGTGTGTATGTATAATTTTATTTTATTTTTATAATTTTTCAATTTATTATGTAAAATGGAATTAAATCAAAACTCAGGGGCATTACTTATCAGTGGGGTATGGAAAAAATTATCAAAATATGATAGGTGCAAGTTATTCTGTGGTGTGGTGCAAGTAAAAATCTATGACTTGCACCTCTCTATGTTTGTGCTTTGTTTTTTTTTTTTTTTGCCTTTTTATGTTTCACAGTAAAGTAATTCTTCCTAAAACTAGGGTTGCAAATGAACATAACAATTCATGAATAGGTTTGAACTCGACTCAGTAAAGGTTCGTTCGAATTTGGTTCGTTGAATTTTTATTACATTCAGTTTGAACTTGAGCTTCATAAAATCTTAATAAAAAAAGTCCAAACTTACTAAAACTCGACTCGTGAATTCGGCTCGGTAGCTAACTCATTTAATATTTATTTAAATAATAAAATAAATATATTATTTTTATATTAAATAATGTAAAAATATGTATAAAAAATAGGATAAATATGTTATTTGTTTATTTAAAATATATAAATATAAATAAGGGTAAAGAACCAACAAATCCTAAAATATGATCTTGTGAACTGTTTAGTTCTCTTTTTTTTTCTTATAAACCCAAAAATCTCATTAAAGTGAAAATTACACAAATGGGAAGTTACTTATACTTTTGGGTTTAAGTTTTTAGGAATAAAAATAGGTTTCTCCAAATGTGAAATTACACATTTGGACAATCCGAACTATAGAGATTTTGGATTTTTCCTATTTTTGAAACAAATCTCACATTACAAATAATAATATAACACTACAATATAATACTCTAATAGCGTAACACTCCAATGTAACATATTAAAAAATTCCTTTGTGTAATTTTTCCAAACGTAATAACATGTATAACACTCCAAACTTTTCCCAAACTTAACACTCCAATGTAACACACTCTAATGTAACACACAAAAAAATTTATTACTATATTTTTCTCAAACGTAATACTCCAATATAACACACACAAAAAAAGTAACCCTTTAGTATGTTTTTCCTAAACGTAACACTCCAATCAATATAATCTCAAACGTAACACTTCAATATAAAACACATAAAAAAAAAAAAAAACCTTAGTGTTCTTTTTTCAAACGTAGCACTCTAATCAATGTAATGCCAAACGTAACACTCGAATCAATGTAATGCCAAACGTAACATTCTAATGTAACATACAAAAACACTAAAAAATTTCTTAGTGTACTTTTCACTAGCGTAATACTCATAGTTTGAAATTATACATTTGTCCTTAACTTACTACAAAATTTTTGTACTTCTTTTCGAATGGTTTGAAAAATCCCACATCCTTTTTTTAGATTGTTATGATCGGAAAAGTATAGTAAGGAATTTTTATTTATTTATTTATTTATTTTACAGTGTAACGTTTGGAAAAAGTATATTGAGAAATTTTTTTGAAATCTTATATTGGAGTGTTACACTAAGAAGTTTTTTTTTTTTTTTTTGTTGAGTGTTACGTTTGGAAAAAATATAATAAGAAATTTTTTTTTGAGTGTTACACTAAGGATTTTTTTTTTTTTTTTTTTTTTGAGTGTTTCATTTGAGTGTTACATTTGAAAAAAAGTATACCAGTTAAGAGTTTTTTTGGACTGTTACATTGAAGTGTTACGTTTGAGTGTCATATTGGAGTGTTACATTTTTAATTATACGTTTGCTCAAAACTTACTAATGAGTTTTTATATTCCTTTTAAAATGTTTGAAAAATCATATATTTCAAATCATTTGTAATACTTTTGAAATGTTTGAAAATTTTCACATTTTAAGTCATTCCAAATTAAAAAAAAAAAAAAATTCTCATATAAAAATTAATCTCAAATTTGATTCCCATAAATTGTATATCTAACATTTCTAGCATAAAAGGAGGAAAAAAAAAAACATAATAGAAATAAGGGTATAGCCATAAATCAAATTTCTAAATAATATATCCAATCTCCATTTCCAAAATCAATGGGACTAATTGATCTATAAAAAAAAAAATTTGAGACTAAATGGATCACCATAACACATTTATATAATAATAGTGGTAGATATTATTATTTTAGTAAGATATTAACTTTTTTTTTGGTATGCTTATATATATATGTTGTACATATAATTTTATAATTAAAATTTCAATTATAACTTTAATTTTATATGTAAGTATGAATTTATAATTTTTTTTAGTTTGTTAAGACTCATAAATAAACTCGAATTCGAGTCAAATTTAAGTCAACTCAATTCATTAAATTTCTAATGAGTTCGAACTCAAGTTTGAATTCATTAAAATCTTAATAAATAAAATAAAATGTATTAAAACTCGACTCGACTCGATTCGATTTATTTGCAACTCCACCTAAAATTTATAGGTAAGTGAGATAAGGTATGGGCCAAGATGAAATTTCTCTGCCAAAAAATTTAACGAGCTCAAAATCTCAATTTAATTTAAACATGAATTATAAGGCCTGATTTGGGATACCCAAAAAGTGGTAAAAAGTTACTAAAAAAGTTAAAAAGTTATCACTATTCACCAAATAAATAAATAAATAAATAAATTTTACACACAAAATTACAACTCAGTTTACAACTCAGTCTGACCGGTTCAAATTTGTGGCTGCATTTTTTTAGAAAAATTGCATAGTTGGGGTGCAATTTTGACACACTGTTGTTCGGCCCATAAGGGCCCATCACAAATCCCGTTTTGATAATCTGAACCGTTCAATGTATAGAACTCGTCGAGTAATATATGTCTGTAAAAAATCACATTAATCGAATATTGCTAACTATATAATCAAATTAGTTTTGTATTAAAAAAATAGATAGTGTTATAGTTAACGGTTGGAAAAAAAACTAATCTGATCATATAGCTATCGATATCTGATCAACGTGATTTTTTATAGGTACATAGTACTCGATGAGTTCTACACATTGAACGGTTCGGATTATCAAAACGGGACCTGTGATGGACCCCAAGGGCTGAACAACACGGTCCAGTGCAATGCCCAAAAACTAGGCAATCATTTCTTAGCATCAATTCAACCTGTACAGACAGTACGGCCGTACTACTCACAGTCTTAATCTTCTCCTACACACTAATTTATATAATTTTTTAATACACATTTTTTCAAAAAAATTCAAAAAGTTAACCCAAATAACCATTTTTTTCCTTCACTTTTTAGTTCAAAAAGTCAAAAAGTACATTTATTTAAAACACCCCAAACAACCTCTAAGTCTACGTTTGGGAAGTTGGGTTTGGGCTAAATTAGCCACTAATGCTTGATTTGGCATGTCCTAAACAATACAAAAAATCAAAAAGTCACTATTTTATTTCAGTCACATCATCTTATTTAAATGACATCATCTCTCTAACACATCACATCAAACCCAACCCAAACCCAACTCATATAAGCTAATAAGTCAAAAAGTACACTTTTTTAGAACATCCCAAACCAACCCTAAATGACAAAAGTGGCTAATTTAGCTACAAACGGACAAAAAAAAGTTGGGAGCATGGCTGCAACAATTTGACAAATAAATTTACCATATTACCCCACATGAAAGAGAGGCGGCAAAGTTAAAAAAAAAAAAAAAAAAAAAAAAAAAAAAAAAAAAAAAAAAAAAAAGGCTTTTTACTAGGAAAGACAAAGAAAGTTAGAAAAAAAAAAATAAAAACATTTTTTTTGTTTTTTGTTAAAATATTTTATGAAAATAAATTTAAACTATATTTGATAAAAATATTTTTAAATAATTTTTTTTTTTTGTTATGTATTTGGTTATGCTTTGAGTGTAGAGTTGTGAAAGTAATATGAAATTTCGAGTTATGTGTTTGGTTATGAGTTACCTCAATAATTTATTAATTAAGTTTCATTTTATGTGTTTGGTTACGACTTGAATGTAGACTTGTTTTTAAATTTAAAATATTAACATTTTAAATTTCGATTTATGTGTTTGGTTATGAGTTACCTCAATAATTTATTAATTGAGTTTCATTTTATGTGTTTGGTTACGACTTAAGTGTACAGTTGTTTTTAAATTTAAAATATTAACATTTTAAATTATTTAATTTTTTTGAATATTTAATTTATTTAAATTTTGTTGTTAAAATAATTTTTTTTATTATTTAAATTCATTAAATTTTTATGATTTACATATTTTTGAATATTTAATTTAAATTTTGGGGCATTAAATTTTTTAGATTATTTACATTATTTAAATATTAAAAATAAAAATAAAATTAAAATTAAAATTAAAAATGTGAAAATATAAGGAAAAGGAAAAGGAAAAAAAGGGGAAAAAAAAAACAGAAATTAACATTTGTCACGTAATTTACAAATACATAAAACACATGAAAATTTATTTTTGAAATATAAAAACAAATTAATGTGGGTGAATAAAAAAAAGACCAAATCGTAAATTAAAAAAAAAATAACGACAAAAATACGACTCATTGAATTTTTTTTTTTTTAAAAAAATATGAAAACATAAATTACCATTCGCCACGTAATTAAATAAGGCAATAAATATAAAAATAAATAAGGCAAAAAATAAGTAATTAATGTATAAATAAATAAATAAAAATAAATATGGCAAAAAAATAAATAAATAATGCAAAAAATAAATATTACTATTTAAATTTAAAATATTACGATTTAAATTTTAAAATATTACGACTTAAATTTTAAAATATTACAATTTAAATTTAAAATATTACGATTTAAATTTTTTAAATTTTAAAATGTTTTATAAAAAAAATTCAAACTCTATTTTATACAAATATTTTAAAATATTTTAAATTTTTTTGTTATGTATTTGGTTATGATTTGAGTGTAGAGTTGTGAAAGTAGTATAGAGTTTCAAATTATGTGTTTGGTTATGAGTTTTAAAATAATTTCTTAATTAAGTTTTGTTTTATGTGTTTAGTTACGATTAGTGTAGAGTTGTTTTTAAATTAATAAACTAACATTTTAAATTATTTAAATTTTTTGAATATTTAAATTATTTAAATTTTTACGATTTAAAATTTTAGATTATTTAAATAAAATTAAAAAAATAACAAGAAAAATACGCCTCTTTCAATGATCTTTAAAAAAAATATAAAAAGGAAAATTACCATTCGCGACGTCATTTAAAAATAAATAAAACACACGAAAACTCATTTTATAAAAATAAACAAAAAGTTATTGTATATCAATAAAAAAAGGAAAAAACAATAATTAAAGACCAAGAACTAATTAATGTATAAAAAAAGAAAAATGACAAAAAAATAAATTAAAAAAAAAATCAAACTACGCCTAATCCAAACCAAAAAGAAAAAAAAATGTTCAAACAAAAACATAAAAAGGAAAATCACTATTCGCGACGTAATTTACAAATAAATAAAACCCATGAACATTCATTTTTGAAAAATAAAAAAATTATTATTATATATCAATAAAAAAAAGGAAAAAAACATAAATTAAAGAACAATCAATAATTAATGTATAAAAAAAAGAAAAATGACAAAAAAAATAAATTATTAAAAAAAAATCAAGAACGGTTAATCCAAACCAAAAGAAAAAAAAAATGTTCAAACAAATTCGGTCCAGGAATCTTTGCTGACGTGGAGGATCATCTTTTTTGGTGAGTTGCCATGTAAAAACAAGTCAGGGCAGTTCCGTAATTTATCATAAAGACATCTCACCAAAAAGTCAAAAAGTCAAAAAAGTCAAAAAATTCTTCCCAAATCAGACTTTTTAACCCAAGCTAAAATAACTAAAAAAGTCAAAAAATTAAAAAGTCAATCCACTTTCCAAACGGGAGCTAAATATCTATGCCACGCACTATTAATGGCTCGTTTGGGATGCAATTTTGGTAGCGTTGGTCTAATTTTTTTAATTAAAATATTATATGAAAAAAAATTGAAGTGTTAATAATAATTTTTTAATTTTACAAAAAAAAATATATGTAAGAAATAAAGAGAATAAAAATGAATATTTAACCTTCGTTTGGCATGTCAGACTTTTTAACTTTTTGACTATTTTAGTTACAAAAAGACAAAATACACTTTTTAATCCAATAAGACAAAATATCACATCCAATCCATAATCATTTCATTTTTCCTCTTATAAAAATTTAAAAAAAAAAAAAACCAAAAAAACCTATCTCAAACGAAATTTTTTAGCCTCAAGTTAAAATAGCTAGAAAGTTAAAAGTTAAAAAATCAATCCACATCTCAAAAAAATCCTTAAAATTTTTATATGACTATTTAGCTTTTTTTAAATAATTTTTTATTTCTTAACTAAAATACGATCTTCCCAAGCGAATCCTAAAAAACCCAGGCGTTTAGTGGTGAAACCAAAGTTAAAAAGGAGAAAAAATTTAAATCAGTGCACCTTTTAAAAAATAATAAGAGATTTATAAAAAGCTTATTAAGAGATTTATAAAAAGTTTATTATTTTAATTATTTTTTGAAAAATTTCATATTTCCCCTTAATGGATCAAAATGAATAAAGCATTATTATTCAAGACAAAAAAAATTAGACTCACTTTTCAAATTGAACATGTGATAATCGATGAGGATATTAAAAATAATATTATTTCACATATCTTCTCTAATTATGAATTAATCATATTACTTACACATTATTAAATCTAAAAAATAGATTTAAAAAATAAATTTATATATTCCCTCTGTCCTAAAATATTAATCTCTTATTCTATTTTTTATTATCCAAAAATATTAGTCTCTTTTTAAAAATCAATAAATAAAATAATATGAATTTATTATTTTGTTCTTTTTTTAAATTCATTAATAATACAAAATATAAATTATGATAATTGATATTTTAAAAATATATATATTATCAAAGAATAATTTTAAAAAATTAATCAGCTTGTTTGGTTTTGATTTTCAGAAAAGTTTTATTTTTTTATTTTCCGTATTTTAATATTTTCAATGAATTTTTTAAATATTTTAAGTAATTTTTAGACACACCTAATATAAATATACTTAAAAAGTATAATACTTGTGAAAAAATCTTTAAAAAATATATTAAATACCAAAATATACACACACAAAAAAAATACAAAATTTAGTACATTTTTTATATTTTTTTGTATTTATTAATTTTTTAAAATATTTTTTCACAAATATTTTACTATTTAAATATATCTATATCTAAATAAAGTATATTTAAAAAAATAAAAAATTATTTAAAATTTAAAAAATATTTATTGAAAATATTTAAATAGTAAAATATTTTTAAAATTAAAAAAAATTAAAATTAAAATTAAAATTAAAAAAAAATTAAATACACTAAATATTTTTAAAATTTAATAATTATATTATTAAGAAAAATAGATTCTTAAAAAAAGACTATTATTTTAGTACGGAGAGTATCATTTTTCTAAGAAATAGAATTAGATTCTCTACTTTGGCATTGAACAAACAAAAGTGTCATGTATCATGGCTTTGTTTTTGTCGCTCTGCACTTATTATTGTAGGGCTGCCCCAAGTACTGACCGACATCCAAAAGCCCTATCTTCGTTCGCTGCCCGTCCTGCCCGTTCGCTTCCAAAAACTCTCGGTCAGCTCTCTCTCTCTCTCTCTCTCTATTTTTGTTTTCAGTTTTTCTCTGGTTCTTTCAGTGTCTCTACGATTAATATCAATCGGTGGAAAATGAAAGAGAACTTTTAACTCTCTCTCTCTCTCTCTCTCTCTCTCTCTAAGCATCGTTTTTGTTTACAGCTTCAGATCTGCTTTCACCTACGTACCGCTCTCACTTCTCAATTCCAGGTAACTGTTTTTCTCACATAATTTTCTTTCACTTTCTCGGAAAATCATCACCTTTCTTTACTTTTTTTTTTTTTTTTTTTTTCTTCTCAGTTTCTGTTACCTTTTACCTTGAAAAAAAAAATTAAAATTCTCCATTTTCTCCGAAAATCTTATAAGTAAATTCGGTTACAATTTTCTTTTACTTTCTCGGAAAACTCTCAGCTTTCATAACTTGTTTTGTCTAGTGTTTTCTGTTTGAACTTTTTGCCTTAAATTTCTTCCATTTTCCCGGAAAATCTCCGTTTAGTCATAAGTTCGGTTCACCCGAGGTCTTCTGGTATTTTCTGTACTCGTCCACTTTTTCTCGTATTTTCTTTTCCTGGAAACTTCTTCTTTCCAGGAAAAAAAAAAAAAAAAGATCTTCTTGTCTTATTCTCGTTCCATTTTCTTTTTCTTACTTTTACTAGTACTATTCCTCTTCGCTCCTACTTCTTCTTCTCAGATCCGCATTATTATACATGCACATATACATATATCATGTATGTATAGGTTTCCATTATCTTCTTTAAACTGAGTTGAGAAAATCAAAAAATTTTAAAAAAAATTAAAAATTTAAATCTAAAAATATTTTTAACTGACTTTGGAATGAGATCCAGTGGAGTCGGGGAGAGATCTAACGGTCTCGTATCGTATCATGTTGTTGTTGTTGGCAGGTGTGTGGGCCGTACAAATGGAGGTGATAGTTAACCAAGCTTTGCTATCTTGCGCCGGGGATACTCTTGCTACTATCCTATTCGCCCTCGTTGTTGTCAATAAAGTTTTGCTTTATTCAGCTCAAGTAAGTAACCTTCATTTATTCATAGATTTTTTTTGTTTTTATTTTTTTTTATATAAATAATTTTCGTTAATGAAAAAAAAATAAAGTAATTTAAGAAAAATGTTTTCAAAAAATGTCTTTAGAAAATTTTTTCTCTAAACGCCATGCTTTTTTTTCCTTTTAAAGAATTTTTTAGTGTTTTAAAAATTACTTCTTTGACAAAAACTATATAATATGAAATGGGTGGTTATTTTTTAGAATACAATAAAATAAAAGCATAGAAAAATGAAAATAATACCAAGTATTTTGTTTGGTTTTGAAGTTTAAAAAATATATATCTTTTTGAGTTTTTAATCCGTATTTTTTGAGTTTTAGCGAATTTTTTAAAAAGAAATTAATCAATTTTTTTAATTTTTTAGATTTAATTAATTTAGATATATTTAAAAAGTATAAATTTTGTGAACTTTTTTTATTAAAATTCACTAAATGCAAAAAAAAAATTACAAAAGTTCAATATATATATATATATTTTTTTTTGTATTTATTAATTTTTTAAAAAAAATTGTATACATGTTCTTTAAATTAAATTTGGATTAGGCACATTTAAAAAAAATTATTAAAATGAAAAAAAAAAAAAAAGGCTTACTAACAACAACAAAATATATAAAGTAAAAAAACGCAAAATCAACAGAGTATTTTTTTTGGTGAATAAAATCAAACAGAGTTTGAGTTAACATTTTTCACGGATTTAACTGTTAACTGATACATTTAAAATAACCACAAATAAGGTAAAAATAAGGTCTTATAATTTTGTAATTGTCATATTTCCTTATTTCGGTAATTTTAAGAATTTGTAGTAAAATTAACACTATCCGTAAATGTAAGATTTTGCTTAGCATCTCATATTTTTTTTAGATAAATATATTTATTTAGATCTTGTCTATTTTTTGTACGCATTTTTTCATAAAAACTCTTCTGGGGGTTGGTTTGGGAGGTGGGTTGGCTTTTTGATTTTTTTGACTTTTTTGAGTATTTTAGCCTGGGCTAAAAAGCTTGATTTGAGAAAGATTTTTTGACTTTTTGGTTTTTTTAACTTTTTTTTTATGAGAAAACAGTGTAATGATTATAAGTTAGATGTAATGTTTTATTTTTTTAACTAAAATAGTATATTTTGTCTTTTGTAGTTAAAATAGTCAAAAAAAAAAAAAAAAAAAAAAAATCCACTTTAGCTCCTCCCAAACGGACAAACATTTTTTTGTTGCTTTTTGCTGAGGGTGGTTAAGAAGTTGGCTATTTTAGAAGTTATTTAGGCCAAGTTTGGCATTTTTAATAAAAGTTAAAAAGTCAAAAAATTATTATTTTATTTAAATCATATCATCTTATTTAAGTCGCATCACTTCTCTACCACATCACTTTAAATTCAACTCATATTTTATAAAAAGTCAGAAAGTGTATTTATTTAAAACATTCTAAACAATTCCTTAGAATGATCTAAATAAATATATTTTAAAATTAAATTAGATGTTTATAAAAAAATAAAAATTATAATTATAAATTTTATATGATATTTTATCTTATTAATTATTTTATTCTTCGTCTTTGAATACTATTTTTTAGGGCTGCTCACGGGTCGGTTTTGGCGGGTTGCGGGTCAAAACCGACCCGACCCGCATTTATGCGGTTGGGAAAAAATGGACCCGCAACCGCCCGCGATGCGGTTCGCGGTTTAGATTTTTTTTTTTTTTTTTTTTTTTTTTTTTTTTTTTTTAACTTAAGCAAATTTGACATTTTTTTTTACTTTCTAAACATTTTTTTTTTTTTTAGAAGAGTTATAAATTAAATTACAAGATATACAATTCATGATCATAATAAATAGTCTACATGTTAGATAAGATGATATCATTATATGGAACCATACTTGAGGATAGTGGATTAATCTTCCTCCTTAGCTTGCAAAAACAAATCCTTAAAAGTCAAACTAGTAACACTAATTTAAATATGCAAAAACAAACTCTTAAAAGTCAAACTAGTAACTCTAATTTTAATAGTGGATTAATCTTCACTATTTTGTTTTTAATATGCAATAATGTGATAATAGAATGACAATTCAAAATATCATATTTAACTGTGTCTACTAGACTAATGGAATATAATGATTTTATATATATATATATAAATAAAAGTCAAACTAGTAACACTAATTTAAATATCATTAGATTATGATAATGTATATAAGTACCCATATAATAAATTTTACTTTCATCCAAAATGTAAAAATAAAAATAATAACTAGTTATCTCCATCTATCCAAAATGCAAAAAATAATAATAATAACTAGTTATTTTTTCTTTAAAAAAAAAAAAAAAAACTGCGGGTTGCGGGCGGGTCGGGTTCGACCCGAACCCGAACTTTTGTGAATTTCTTGACCCGCACCCGCCCGCCTACCTACATCGAAACCGCCCAAAACACTGCGGGTAGGGTAGGGTCGGGCGGTTTGTGCGGGCGGGTGGGTTGGTTGCCCAGCCCTACTATTTTTAACCCAAAAAGCGGAGAAAGCGTATTGCCAAACACCCCGACTGTTGCGTGCAGTACGTGTTTCCTCTTCCCGGAACTGAAAGAAATCGTTAAATTTGGTCTGTACCTTTTTCAATTCCGGTTGGTCACCCCTGTGGGCCCTGTTTGGATAATATATAAATAGTCAAGACTGTCATTTGCAGCGTTTGGCATTTAACTAGCAGGTTGAAAATGATTATTAAAATAAATAGGTACACATAACATAACTATAGGTATAAATATATTTTGAATAAAATGAGGATAGAGTTGACTAGCACATCACATTGCTATAGTTGTAGTAGAGAAAATTTCAAACACAGAATAAATAAATATAACATAAAAAAAATATTCACATTTATAATTGTAAAATATGTGTTATATTTGTGCATTTTATATTTATGATCTTGATAATTCATCTTTCAAAATTATTTAGATAGATTATTCATTAAAAAAATTTGATTAATCTGTTATTTATAAACACGATGAATGATGAGTTTTATTTTTAAAATATACTATGAACCAATTATAATAAAATCATTTTAGCCTTCGATTGAAAAGTGGGTTGGTTTTTTAGTTTTTTGGCTTTTTTGATTTTTTTTGTGAGAGAAGAGCGCAATGATTATATGCTGAATGCGATGTTTTGTTTATTGTGCTTAAAATAGCCTATTTTATCTTTTGTGACTAAAATAGCCAAAAAAAATCTTCCCAAACGGTGCCAATTGGGTCAAATTGATTTTTGTATATAAAATGACTTGCTCATAGAGTAGGTGAAGAAATTTGTATTCTAAAATAATATCATAGTCTTTGGTCTTTGTTTATTATTATTTTTGGGTCAATAGGATATTTGGTAGAGATTACTGTGGCATATATTTTGAATAATTTGATATATATATATATATGACATGTGATTCACAATATATAAAAAAATAAAAATAAAAAATAAAAGAGAGGTAAAATATACAATTTTATTGGGCCATTAAAGAAAAATATGAGGTATGTGAAAGGAAAACGTGGGAGCTTATTAGAATGGCAAACACAGACCAATAGGATTTAGATGGACATTTTAAGGAGGGTATTTTTGAAATTTTGTGACCACCTATATTATATGAATTTTTCAAAATACTCAATATTTGATAAGGGTGTGATATTTGTATTCGATATTTTATACAATCATTATATGAATATATTATTATATAATTTCTATAAAATAATTAAAAATATTTTTTTTGACACTATGTCACATATGGAAAATGCTCTCTTATTCACAAATCAAATGATAATCCTTTCCAAGAAGAGTTTAAAATGCTCCCTCATGATTAGTTATCCAGATAAAAAAGTTTAATCAAATGTAAGATTAATTTATTTGAAAACAATTTAGTCCAAACCTGCTCTTGTATTCACAAATCAAATGACAATCCTTTCCGAAGAGAGTTTAATTTTTCCCCAATTAATTTGAGGGTCTAATTTAAAAAATAATAATGTAAGGGTTATGTGAGTTCCAACCAGTCCAAATATAAGAACAGAAATCTTGTTCAGTTGTGTTGTTCTCACACATGCTCACAATAGCTAAAGATATGAGTAGGTTTGCTTTTCATTCCACGAGGCGGTCCTATAGGTTCAACCGTTTTGGATACAACAATCCTTGCAGTCAACTAACACTGTTTTGTAGAGTAATAATGATGGTATGCGCGCACATGCGCGCGCGCACACACACATATATATATATATATATACACACTTAACTTAAAGTGCTGTCTTTTGAAAATTTTACATTAGTTGTATGTCTGTTCAATAGCAAGGGGTTAAACACTTGTATGATCTAAAAACCAAGAAACATGAACGGCAAATCACAAAATATCATTAGATAAACACAATCACATGACGTTCTGAATTAGTATGATAAGTTAAAGACATGATGTGTTCTTAGTTCTCTATACAATGATTATGGCTTTTGGACCACGACTAGACACCCTTAACCCTTATCAATCCAACATGACCTTGGTAAAAACAAAAAATCAGTTTTGTTAAACCAGAGTCCAAAGTCAAAGCACTCTTGGAAATCAAGAACAATAACAATGTTATGTCATGATTTTGTTTATTTTATGTTTATTATTCCTGACTCCGGAATTGCATCTTCATCTAATAGTTTCAGGCCATTGTTGGGCTTAACATGCCCAAAGCCAAAGGACAGCATAACAATGAAAGCCAATTGAAAGTGGTTGATGCGGAGGAGGCAGATGGAGATGAAGATGATGATGACAATGATAATGGAGATGGTGGCTTAGGAGAAGATGAAGATGAGCTGCCATCAGGAGGAGGACACAGTGACAATCCCAACGGCAGCAATGGGAATGCCAAGAAGGGGCCTGAAGAAGGCCGTGGAGCAGGGGAAGAGAACGGGGAAGAGGAAGATGAAGAGGATGGCGATGGCCACGAGGATGGTGATGAGGATGGCGATGAAGATGGTGAAGATGATGATGAGGACGGCGAGGATGGGGAGGAGGAGGAAATCGTAGAAGAAGAGGAACCCGCAGAGGATGAGGAGGAGGATGAAGAAGAAGAGGCACTCCAGCCTCCAAAGAAGAGGAAGAAGTGAAAAAGAAAAACTAGTGATACTTTTTAACCGTGGACTTCTGGGTATTTGAATTTGCAACCTTGTCTAGCTTATGAGGGAGAACTGGTTTTTTAACTTGTTTTTATCATCTTGGATTTGAAGCTTTTTAGATAATGGAACTTTTAAGAGCATCAATTTAGTGGATTGAGCTAACAAAATCTTACTTTCATCACTTTGATTCTCTATTCTTTTCTCTTATTGTTTTGGTGGGCTTTAGATGCTAAAGTTTATTAGTATTATTTTTTCACAAAAATAAATTAATGCTTTGATTCCTCCTGTCATTGCAGCTACTAAGCAACTAATTAATCTATGGCATGTCAATTAATAGCATGATCATCCTTTTGCTCAGCTGCGTAAGACCATCTCCAACGGTTAACCAAATCCAACACCAAATTTAAATTTTGATGAAAAAGGCCCCTTTTCATGCTCCAACCATTTCATCAGATTGATATCAAATTCAGAATTCAGCAAATCTTTCACCAAACTGCAGTCTAAGTATTTCAAAGAAATTAGTGTTCTTGACGTTGGGATGAGAAGGCAAGGCGACCATCCGGGTCACCAACCGGTTGCCCAACCGGCCACCCCAGAAAAAAATTCAGACAGTTCACTAAACGGTTCAAACAGTCCAAAAAAAAATTTTTTTTTTGCCTGGGTGGTCGACCGGCCGGTTGACCACCCGGTCGACCACCCAGGAGTCCAAAAAGTTCAGTTCAAAAGGTTCAAACCGGTAAAAAAAAAAAAAATTTTGGGCTTCACCGGTCGACCGGCCGGTCACCCAACCGGTTGCCCGGCGCCAATTTGGTGAAACGAATTTGATGAAAACTGTTGGAGCGCGGAGTATCAAATCAAGAAAATCGCACATTTTTTACTCAAATCTAATGAAACTTTTGCTGAACCGTTGGAGATGCTCTAACATATACTATGTATAAACAGCTAAAGTTTGTCAAGGTGAATGAAACCATGTCATGATGTTATCCATGCCTTTCAACTGATCGGACTCTGACCAAATTTAGAAGTCATCCAGTATTTATTCGAATCTGAATTCAACAGATCCAACAATGACCAATCTAAATTTGAATCCGTCTTGTCTGGATAACCCATCCATCAACTTCAATTTATATAAATATATATTTTGTTTTATCGCATACTTGCATCCATTTTTAGAGCATCTCCAATGGTAGTAGGCATTTTACCTATCTAAATATTACTATAAAGTATATATTTTATTTTGCCTATCAAATGTTTTATGTTTTTACTCCAATCATGCTCTTTATTTTAGCTATTTATTTAAATACTATTAATTTTATAAAATGCCACGTCAACAACAAAGATGGAGGGAAATGATCTTAATGATTGAATACATTTTGCTTAGCGTTGAAAGGCTAGTTACATGTAACTAGTGAATATGAGCTATCAACTGTTTTATGTTTTTACTCCAATCATGCTCTTTATTTTAGCTATTTATCTAAATACTATTAATTTTATAAAATGCCACGTCAACAACAAAGATGGAGGGAAATGATCTTAATGATTGAATACATTTTGCTTAGCGTTGAAAGGCTAGTTACATGTAACTAGTGAATATGAGCTATCAACTGTTTTATGTTTTTACTCCAATCATGCTCTTTATTTTAGCTATTTATCTAAATACTATTAATTTTATAAAATGCCACGTCAACAACAAAGATGGAGGGAAATGATCTTAATGATTGAATACATTTTGCTTAGCGTTGAAAGGCTAGTTACATGTAACTAGTGAATATGAGCTGAGCCAAAATGTCTAATTATATGCCTAGTGCATTGGAATTGAAAAAAGTGAATCACACTAGACATTTTAACTAACAAGTATTATATGCCTAGTGCATTGAAGATGCTCTTACATGTCAAACAGTGTATGAAAAAGAGAGAGAATAAAAACAAAATAACAATCTACTAGGACAAAATAACTTCAATTTTCCAATTACGTGTATCCGAATCCACTACATTTAATATTAGATCAATCATGAGATTATAAAGCAATCAAATCAAATTTTATTAAATACATTTCAAATATATTGGATCCCTTTTTGATTGAATTCAGATACACTCAATCCATTGAAAAGGCTACTGTTATCATTTTTTAGAGAGTACACATTTTTGAATAGAGACTAAAATATTAACAAATTTACTAATATGTATCCCAAAGACACGTTAAAAATTTTAGAATGTTAGTAATTTTTATTACATGAACTTTTATACAAAATTTATAAACATTTTAAATTTCTTAATATGTTCACTAAAAATACATGTTAACAAAATCTTTTAAAAATCATTCACTTCGTTGATGGTGCAAATGGAATCATTTCAACTACTAATATCTACACTGGCATTGGAACATTTATTCTTAGGGACACCAACAATTTATGGCCCCAATTTTAACTTTGCTTTTCATGCCAACAAAAGATGGAGAGCCTTGAGCAAACACCATTGTAATCCCTTAAGCCTAAAACGCATTTCATAAGAGAAGAAGCCCCATTTTGCACATCGCGCAAATTGGATTAAGCAATTCCAAATAAATATTGAGTACAACGATGATCCCATCTACGCAGTATCAACGACGACCAATAAGAATTTCCAAATGAGGTGAATAGACCTGCCCCCATTTAGAGTTTCTTATTGGTTAGTGACACCAGATAACAATTTTCACATGATATCAACACAACACAAATATACAATTTTCTCAATAAACTCAATCCTAAAAGGTACCCCCTAGTCATCAATAAGCCAATCCAACACAAGGACAATTTGGCTCAGACCTTGCACTTCCAAGAGTGTTCAGCAAAGCCAGAAATCATGTGGTTCCCTTCTTAGATTGTTCTATCTTTTCCTTCTTTTTTCTTTTACATTTAATTTTTTATTTAAATCGAGGCTTAGCAATCTATATATATATATATATGGATACCCAAAATAGAAAGAATCAAACAATCTCAGTGGTATTCGCTGATGTAATGCGGAAAAAAGCTAATTTAAGAAAGTGCACATAGAGTACAGTGGTATTCACTGGAGATCCTTTCAGCAAGCCCTGATGTATGATCCCTATCTGCAGAAGTAGAAACTCTCTTGCATGGCCATTGTCAAACAATCTCACTACATCAATACTCTTTCATCATTGCACAAAAGCCATTACTTTACGTTCATGTATCACGAAAAAAGCTACTCCTAATAGAAGCGGCAGGGTAGAATTATTCCAAGTATTTTAACTGGAACAACTGTGTACATTTTTTATTTTCTACTTGCTTATTCTATAGTCATGAGACAAACACAGTCCAATTACTATTAATTAATTGGACCTTCAAGGAACGAGTAGAGTGCAAAAACTCTAGACCTAAAGGGATGGTTCAAGATATGGAAGTAGGAACGCCAAAAACCTAATTTTATTACTTGACAAGGCCGGATTTGGCATACCAGAAAAAATTCACAAAGTTAAAAAGTTACTAAAAAAATTTAAAAAGTTATCACTATTCATAAATTAAAAATAAAAAAAAAATAATTTACACAATATTTTAATACAAACTAACGAGTTGACAATGCTGGCAACAAATTGATGGTTCAGTACGTATTGGTCTGTCAAAGGAACAAAAAAGAAAATTAGATATATATATTCATAAGTTGAAGGATAATGTTGGGCCCGTGAGGGCCCATCACGATTTTCGTTTTGATAATCCGAACCGTTCAATATGTAGAACTTGTCAAATACTATATGCCTGTAAAAAATCACGTTGATCAAATATGAATAACTATGTGGTCAAATCAAATTTCTTTCAGCCGTTTATTTTTCACCGTTCATTAATTTCCTATAAAACTGTTTTGATCACATAGTTACTGATATCCGATTAAAGTGATTTTTTATAGGTATATAATACTCAATGAGTTCTACACATTGGACAGTTCGGATTATCGAAACGGGACCCGTGGTGGCTCCCCACGGCCCAACAATACCCGTGAATCCTCATGCACCATTTCAACCAAGCCGTACTATCCTCCTGCCGCCAGTCACTGATGAGTCTACCATGTAGGGATAAAAACGTAATTTTTCCATTTTATACAATACTTTAATACATTTTTTTTGTAAAAAAACAAAAAATTATTTAAAACAACCATCTTTTTTTCCTCAACTTTTTAGTCTAAAAAGTCAAAAAATACACTTACTTAGAACATTCCAAACAACCCCTTCCAAGAATGAACAAATAAAGGAAGAGATATCCTTGGCCGTCTCATCTCTCCTCAAGATGGAGAAATCTTTGGAACGCACCCACATAATTATCCCAGTAATTACTTTGAGAACGTGGAGCAAAAGGCTACATGTACCAGGGAATTAGCAAGTACGAGGTGGATATCTCGCTAGTAATAAATTAATTAATTAACAAACAAACAAACAAACAAGAATGGAAAGATTTTGACTTTGTTCAATTCAATACAAAACCATAGCAAATCCACACAAAAAGTTATGAAAACAGAAAGAAAAATACAAATTTACTTATACTACAATCTAAACACTAGTTTCTACTTACAAGTCAGCCATCTTACAAGATTTACATGTTACTCCATCTGGTCATCCTATGTTTAGTAATTGTCTTCTTCCCTGATCCTATGAAGAAAAAAAAAATTGTTTTGTCAATAAGTACGCACGAAAAGACGGAATGAAAACAGTGACCTTAGAAATAATGGTTACTCGACAATGTTCACAATTGTATGAAACCACACCATACAACTATTTATCATAAACTGTAGACCACAAGGTTCAATACGTAAGAAGGCAATTGCACGATCGATTTGAGTGGAAACTGGTGTAAAAGAACTAATAACTTACGAGAGTAGTAGGCTGTTGTTGAAGTGCCCGATCATTTCTTTGTTGCATCAATAAACATAGCTCGAGTCCAATGCTCAACATTCTCAGTTTGTGATGGAGGAGGAGGAAAAGTGGGATGCTCCACAAGATCCCATCCTTCTATAAGGTTTTCACACTTTCCAATATCAGATGGTTCGGTGGCATAAAGAAAACTGGCAGCAGAACTTGGAAAGTTATTATCACAAGTATTTCTCTGCATGGTGAAAAAAAGAACCTTGTCAACGAGCAAGCATGCCAAATACTCAATAAAACCAATCTCAGATTGTCCGAAGGTTAAATTTTTTATATAAAAAAAATGTCACTTTTAATCAAATATTATGTTATATCAATGGTAAGCAGTATACTTCGTAGTTATCACTAAAACAAAACACAAAGATACCTTGAGCACGCTTTGACTGACCAAACTATGCACTACTTTTCAATAAAATGATAATACTAATTTTTCTTTCTTCTGATAAATCCTTCTCAACAAATAAATGCATACAAAGGCCACCAGCATGTAGTTTTAAGCTATGGAATGGCAACAATCCTATGTTTGCAATATGTGTTGTATGAGTATGAGAAAGGTTTAGGCACCTATGTGTCATAATCAAATTGTGTTTTGAGGTCACATTTCCTACTAAATAAGTTCTTTTGATGTGACAGTATCAAAGCCCTCCAACTACCACCACCTATGTAGATTACCTAATATAAGTGGGGGGGAAAAAAAAGGAGCAAAAGCAAAGCCCAAAAGAAAAATCCGATGAGCCATGATAGGGGGTGCAATGTTTAATAAGGCCACTCCAATGTACAAAGGCACGAAGATCCATTAGTAACAAAATTCAATAGTTCTTCAGATGCAAAGTCTCGGCTGAAATCTATACCATTTGAGGTATTGTATGTGCACTCTCTAGTAACGTGCTCGACGAAATGGCTGAATTCACATTCCATACTGATTTGCTCAGTTGTTGAACTTGCTTTGATGACCTGAAAAACAAAATCAACAAATGTCATGCACAGCAAGGACAAAGCATCACACAAATAACACATAATAAATATTACTAAAATTAAAGACTCTCATCATGCATGACATTTGAAATAGGTTAGAATAATCCACAAAGCAATTTCATAGCAATATTGAGTGGTTCTGCTACAAGGGACAAAAGATGGGAAGATTTTGACCTCCCTTCCTTGTCATTCAGTCCTTTTTCAAAGGCTACGTGAAAGTAATTAATGTAGCATAAGTGACCTGCAAAATAATTATACATACTATTCTTTTTGCTTAAAGTTGCAGAACTTACTAGCAATAAACATAGCTAACTCTCTCTTCCTTTTTCCTGAGTATAATATAATTTTACCATACCATTGCCAAAATGTTTGGAGACACTCAACTCTGGAACAAAAAGAAAGATCCTTTCTTTTAAGTACACGTCTTTCAGGAACCTCAAAGTGAGAGGTGCCAATGAGGTTATTCAAGGCTAAAGTAAAAACTGAGAGTCACAAAAGAGGCTTCATTTGAAGATAGAATCACAAAATGGATACTCCTAGTCACTGTCATCTGGAATTGTCATCTAGAATAAATCGAAGGAAATTGAATTCATTAACATGAGAAATCCAGAAAGAAGGATCTGTAATCCAACTTAATATTTCTAATGGCCTCTGAGTATCTGAAAATCTTCAAATAGTTTATTATAAACAGAGTCCTTAGCTTAGCCTGTTTCTCTAAGTTGCTTGTAGCCTTTGCTTTTGCAGTTCACCTATTTAAAGATCCTTTAGGTTGGCCAAAACAATGTCAAAGATAATAATGGAGTTCCACTAGTGGCAATATGGCCAGACCAAAGCTGGCATTGCAACCCCAGATTCTTAATCAGCTAAATCTCTTTGCGGGCAGCTCTCTGTGCTTCCAGGAATTTTAGCATATCTTATGATGGTTGATGTCCAGCTCTTAGTTGCACGAAGCGGGAGCGGGAGCGGGAGCGGGAGCGGGGAAGCGGGAGCTATTAGAAAGTTCTTAGGTTGGGAGCGCCTCGGGAAGCGATAATATATATATATATATTTTTAATAGTCATTTCTAAAATATATTTATTATATAAAGGTGAGTTAAATAATTATTTTTAAATATATTTATTATTTTTATCTTAGATATTATTTTTATAGATAATATTTTTAATTTATTTATATATATATTTTAATTTTTAATTGATATATATTATAAATAAAAAATAGTAAAATAATAAAATATGTTAAAAAATAGTAAAATAATGATTTATTTTATAAATCTTATTAAATTTTTTTTATTATGTTTGATTTAATTAGAGTATTATATTATTATATAACAAATTATATTATTTATATAACAAATTATATTGTTTATTATATTATTATATTATTATTATTATATAACAAATTATATTATTTATTATATTTGTTATATGTTAGAAACGGGAGGGGGAAGACACAGATCGACAAGAAAGAGAGAGAGAGAGAGAGAGAGAAGAAGAAGAAGAAGAAGAAGAAGCAGCAGGAGGTGAAGCCGCGATGGCCATGGCAATGACGATCGAAGGCGATCGCGAGCAAATCGCGAGGGGGAAGACGACACAGATCGACAAGAAAGAGAGAGAGAGAAGAAGAAGAAGAAGAAGAAGAAGAAGAAGAAGAAGAAAAAGGAGGTGAGCACGATCGCGATGGCCATGGTGATGACGATCGAAGGCGATCGCGAGCAGATCTGGAGGGGGAAGACGACACAGATCGACGAAGGTTTGTCTTCTCACTCTCTTCCTTCACACACTCTCTCCTCTGTCTCTCTCTCCTCGCCGTATCTGACACCTAGGGTTTTTGTTCTTCTTCACCAACAATCCCATCTTGGCTAGGATCACGTTTCTCTCTCTACGAAAACGCGATTCCTACACGTTTCTTTCTAAGAAACGTAGAATCGCGTTTCTTAGGAAGATTCGTCACCTGTTAGGACGATTCCTGCAACTAAGGTCCAGCTACAAGCCTCTCAAAATTTCCCCCACCTTGAAGTATCAATTTGATCCAGAAACCAATCCAAACTCATTAAAAGGCTTGGCAAGATACAAAAGGATCATAATTGGAGAGTTTGAGTTAGGTGGTTTGGGAATTGGGAATTTCAGTTGGTTTTTTGGCTTTTAACGAAAAAATATGCAGAAAGATAAAGAGAGTGATGCGACAACTTATAGTGGCTTTTTGACTTTTAGGCTAAAATAGCCTATCCCCAAATGGGTAATTGATTAGTGGATGTACAATAGACAACATGTCAGCTCTAGCTTATATTAAATGGACTCAACTAATGAGTATTGGCCTATCGGGTATGTGTCCCTCTGACCCAAGCATTGGACATCTCTAAATCCTAATCTTAGGATATAGGAATATGTATCGAAAAGTTGAGTACGTATAGAATGGCACAAAAATGATTCATGTAGCTAACCCCACTTGATTGGAACACAAGACTTAATTTGGTTTGGTTATACATAGGCCTGCAAACAAGCCGAGCCGAGCCGAACCGAACTTTAGTATGTTTGGACTTGTTTATGTATGTTTGGACTTGTTTATTAAGATTTTAACGAGTTCGAATTCGAGTTCGAGTTCGAGTTCGAGTTTGAGCTCAATAAAAATTTAACAAACCAAGCTCAAGTCGAGTTAGCTTAGGTTTGACTCGAGCTCAAGCCTATTCACGAACCTTAACGAGCCAAAAAAAATTATAAATTCATACTTGCATATGAGACTAAAGTTATAATTAAAACTTTGATTATACAATTATATATACAATATATATATATAAACATACCAAAAAAGGTCAATATTTTACTAAAATAATAATATCTACCACAACTATTATATAAATGTATTATCGATGATTAGCTATTATTTACATTTATTTTTTTTAAATATACTAATAACATATTTATCTTTTTTTTATACATATTTTTACATTATATATATAAATAATAAATGTTAAACGAGTCAGTTAACGAGTCGAGCTTACAAGTCGAGTTTTAGTATGCTTAGGTTTATTTATTAAAATTTTAACGAGCTCGAGCTCAAACGCAAAAAAAAATAAAAAAATAAATAACAAACCAAGTTCAAGCAAGTTCTTACCGAGCCGAGCTCGAGCTCGAGCATGTTCATGAATGTCTCTGTTCATTTGTAGCCCTACATATTCTAATAAGATTACTTTTTAGGAATGGACTTGAAATTACAAGGGATTTAGGGAAAAGGGGGATATCTATCTCCCATCCATGTATTTCTTCACTGTCCAGAGGGGATATCTTCTTCTCTAAACATCATAAAAAATTAGAGGATCGAATCATCTAATTTGGGTGTGAGAGTTGGACACATATTTCATACCCTTACCCTTTGTCATATCTGTTGGACACAGAGTCCATGTAACACTGGTTCTAGCTAACACACCTAGCAAATTTTCTAACACACCTAGCAAGTTTCCATATTTGTCATTGTCATATGTTGGACGTAGAGCACTAACACAAATAAAGTAACATGCAAACTTGTGATTTCACTAGTAACTGGGCCCACCATAGCATCTCCAAACACTGATCAGAAAAAACAAAAAGATTTAAAGCAAAGGCATGAGGGTGACCCTTTGACCATCACTATTCACATCAAATATATTGCCTTCAGAACGAAAAGTTCCCTATTTGACACCGATACTCTTCCCATATGCATTCCTCTTCCAATTGCAGCAGACCATATGGCTCAATCATGAGCCCATCTATAGAGAATTTATAGCCAGTTTGAATTCTATGGTTGACAAGTATTACTTTGAATTTCTATAAAATTTACTTCCTAATAACATATCCATAGCCTATCAGTTTCACTAGTAACTGGGTCCACCATAGCATCTCCAAGGACTGACCAGCAAAAAACAAAAAGATTTAAAGCAAGGGCATGAGGGTGATTTGACCATCACTATTCACATCAAATAAATTGCCTTCAGAAAGAAAAGTTCCATTTTTTCTTTTTTGTTTGATTGGCACCGGGGTGTCCGGATCAAAGCCCAACTAATCCCCAAGGGTGCACAGGCCCTTGGCAAAGAGTTTCCCGCAAGTGAACCACAGTTAATTCAAGAGTTTTCCCCCAATCCAATGGCCCCAAGGAATTGTTAGCATCTAAAAGGTTTCGATCCTTGAACTCTATGGTTGACAAGTATTAATTTGAATTTCTATAAAATATACTTCCTAATAACATATCCATCCAGGGCATGTGAAACTTGCTGTTCTTTAATGATACGTAATTAGTGAGCCAAAATAAATATGCACATGTCAATGATTACTTCAAATTTCTATAAAATTTACTTCCTAACAACATATCCATCCAGGGCATGTGAAACTTGCTGTTCTTTAATGATGTGTAAATAGTGAGCCAAAATGATGATGCACATGTCAAGTATCACATGAGGGAAAATAGAATAAACACCTCGAACAAGCCATTTTCAAGGAAAACACAGATCGCACTTCCTTGGGAGAAGAAAGTGTGGCCAGCAACTTTGCAAATGCTTCAAAAGTAGATGCTTCAGCAGGGACATCTAAGCATAATGAGTTATAACAGTAAGCTGTTACGCATGCCACACTTTTTTTGATAAGTGAAATCCCTTTCTGCAAGTCCTGATGCGTTTCAACAGAATGTTGAGAAGCCGAAGAATAGTTGAAGCTACTACTGCGAGAAGAATCCAAATGGGCCTTCCTCTCAGATTCCATTGAAGCAACACCAAAATTACTTGAGCTCCTATCGGACCACGAAGTCTCCCCACTAACAGTGCAACTATTTTGGCGCGGTATAAATAGCGGGTATTCATTGCTGCATGACATAAATTATAGATCAATCCAACAGTCAATAAATCTCAGTAACCATTATTTCCAGTCAGTAATACCTTCTGGAAGACGGACGGGCATCCCAATAAGAGTCTCGTTGCCATATTCGGGAGCATGAACCCTGAAACAAAATTATGGCATGATTACAACAAAGGTAATTAAATGAAGATTAGCACATGAAAGCACAAATTGTTGATTTCTTGTTATGGCTTTAAATATCACTTTGGCAATAGACAATACAACTTCAAGATGGAATTAATTAAGGTAATTTTAAGTTGAAATAATCAATTATAAAATTTGGCAAACAATAAAAAAACAATTAAATTTTCTGGAGGACTCGAAAAGGAAAATCTTATTCAGGTCAAACTAGAATTCACATTCATATGTTATGATTGAAATTTGTATGCACTTTTTTAAGGCCAAACTAGAAATCAAACAATCTTACTGATACATATATGTGATGGTTTCCACATAATGAGTTACCCAAAAAACCACAAAAGATGCCTTTCATTTTATCCTCTATTTGTTCTCATCCAATGATGTAACCATGGTATGTGTTAATTTGATGTTATACATATTAAGATTTCAACTTTAGAGCCTATAATAATGGTATATTACATCCCATATTATTTAGTGCATGATAGACTTCGAACAACGGCTCCACTTTGCCTAAAGTAATAAGATATGCAACACCGTTGACAACCATAACTAGGCAACAATTTTATATTTACATCACATCCAAGATTAGATTGTCATTATGGAAGGTATAATAAGAATCAAGGTATAGCAACCATATATGACAAGAATAGTTTAATGTTAAAAGGTCACAACTGACAGAACTCTCCGCCATGATGCTACTCTATATGTATATAAATCACTACTTTCAGAAGTTGCAACTTCCAAGAAATACTATAACCTATCAATTTGAATAAAGGTAAGAGAACATCTTTAAAAGTGATGTTTACTTGGGAAATCCTGACAAAAAATTTCACAATTTGATTCAATATAAGTTGTAGCTGCATCTTCGATCAGTACTTACAATATCTCTCCCCTTTTTTTGAGTTTCCTATATCTACTACAGATATTTTCCACTTAAAAATATTTTCACTGCAAAGTGAACTTGGAATTTTTGGTGAAAACTCAGCACAGTCCAAGAAATTTAAGAATTAAGATAAAATGCACAAAGATAGTTTTGACACATACACATGGAGGTGCATCCAAACTTACCGCAAAACCTGAGTTATGAAGAGCAGGCGCAGCAACACTGTGAACAACAAGATTTAAAAGTTGCACCATGTATCTGAGTTCCAGTCATTGATAAACCACTGGTTAGTTCAAAACACAAGAACATTCAACTTGAACATAAACTAACTGAATAGAGCTAATTTTGTATGAAAACGTAAAAAGACAATATGAAATACAACGCATGGAACGCCATAATGCATCATAACAAGATGTTCCGTACAAGTTACACATGATGGAAAATATCTACAATGCAGCTTCTTATTAGGAGCAATTGTTTCAAATTCTATTTCACAAATAATGAACACATTGGCAACTACCTAGCTAGCGAAGGTGCCAGCAATAATGAATCCTTTTCTCTAAAGTCGTAACAAAGAAGATCCAGAACATGATGATACATAAATACTCACAACACAAACACAAAAGGCTAACTCTCTTAGGAAAGCAAAATACCAAAACATTATTCAGTGTGTTTGGTTTGAGTTTTCTGGATTAAGTTTTTTGAAAAGTGATTTTTTTGGTTTTTGTGTTTTTTTTGTTTTTAGTGAATATTTTTAAAATTTTAAACATTTTTTTTACTTTTTTAGATGCACCTTACTTAGATGTATTTAAAAAGTAAAAAATTTGTGAAAAAATATTTTAAAAAATTAATAAATACATAAAAATACAAAAAATGTACTGAATTCTTGTATTTTTTTTGTATTTTTGGTATTTGGTGAACTTTTTTTTAAAAAAAAAATTACAATTTTTTTACTTTTTAGGTGTATTTATGTTAGGTGCATCTAAAAAGTAAAAAAATTGCTTAAAATATTAAAAGAATTCAGTAAAAACAAAAAAAATACGAAAAATAAGAAAGTAGAATTTTCTGAAAAGTGTTTTTTGAAAAGTGGAAACAAGAAAGGTGATTAGAACTCCTAGCACCAATAAGGGAATAAGCTGATCACAGATGGACTTCATTAAATCCTACCAGTATAATCATAACATTGAGCTAACTGCACCATTTTGAAATAGGTTACTCCAGCATATGTGAATTTTTTTAGTTAATATAGCTCAAAGAAAGTCAAACATGAAAAACAGGAGGGGGTAGGGTGGTGACATGAGAGTGACCACTCATAGGGTTCGTTTGGGAAGTGGGTTGGCTTTTTGGCTATTTTAGCCTGGGGCTAAAAAGCCTCGTTTGGAAAAGGCTTTTTGGCTTTTTTAACTTTTTGTGAGAGAAAGAATGTAATGATTATGGGTTAGATGTGATATTTTGTTTTATTAGGCTAAAAAGCCTATTTTGTTTTTTGGTGACTATCTTAGCCAAAAAAAACCCCAACCTCAACTTCCCAAACAGAGGCATAGTAAGAACTTCATTATCATATATTGGTTACTGTATGGGCCAGTAACCACCCCCCCAAAAAAAAAAAACAAAATATGTATATATAGAGTTAAGTTGAGAAAGAATACCCCAAAGAGGCAGCAAGTTCTTTAGATGGAATTGAATGGGGATCAAGTCCTCTTGGTAAGAGTGCATTACAGATTTGATCATATTGACCACTCGACCCATCTTTTCTCTCTCCATCTATATTTACCTGCAGCATGAATATGATATAGCTCATTCAAATCCACTAGAACAATCACCCTAAAGAGTTCTAGCCTAGAAACATTAAAAAATAATCCAATCATTCTACGAAATTAATCAGAACATCGAAGTCGTGAAATTAAAAACTTTAAATAATATACCATGAGACCAAATTGAAGTTCAACCAAGAAACGGGCCAATAAAAAGAAAGGACTTTGATTTTTTTTCTTGTTCTTATCTCCTTTTAAGGGATATTTTTTTCCTGATTATCTGAAATTATAAATCAGAATAGTTTTAGTAACAACCATAGAAATATGATATGGCTATCTTTTTTTTTTTTTAAATAATGCTACCATCTTCCAAGTTTTTAATTTCACAAGGGTAGACAAGATGTCCAGGATCCCATTTCAGGAAGCAAAGGGCTTTGATTCAACTTTCAAGTCATCCCCTTTACGGCCAACCTAAAGAAAATATCCAGGTAAGCAAGTGGAACATGGTAGCACACATGTTCCAACTTCCAAGGGTCAACACATTTGAGCCCCAAACACATTGATAGCAAGGAAAAAAATAAGAGATATACATAGACAATATGAAGAACATCATAGATAGTTTGCATCTTAACAACAAAGCTGAGTATTTGAAAACTAACAATAATAGAAGACCAACATCAATTCTAAAGGCATTCAGAATTAATATTCAATTGGGGAGTCCATCCCAACTCACCCCCTTCTCAATACCCTTGATTAACAAAACAGCACTAAGAATAGGCAAACAGACCATTTGTCAACTTACTAAGAATCTAAGACATGATAAGTAACAAAGAAAATCAACAAGTAATAACATCTGAAATTTGAATGAGTAATCAATCTTTGAGAAGCTTACCCGACGTTGTGGGAACAACTTGCAAATCTGTTTGATAACAACAGACTGTTTGTGGAGACGTTCCGAGGTAATCGCCATCTGCAGTTTATAATTATTCTAAGCATTAAATACAATAACTTTTGATCAATTAGAGAAGATGATACCTTCGTCAAGGTATGTCTCCACTGAAGAACGATTTGTATTACAATTACCAAAGATTAAGAGAAGCAACCAGGAGAGGGGCCAAAAACAAAAAAAAAAAACTGACTAACTATAAAACCAATACTCACATGCCCCAAGCTTTGCGTACATATAAGATTAGGGTAGAACTTTTCCAGTTGCTCCACACGATTCCTTTCCAACTGCAATGAGAAGAAGTCCAAGACAAATATCTTCATTTATGATCGGAAAGAAAATCCATTTGATGACTATGAGAATAGTACTTACAGTTTAATTAATCTAATAAAAGCCAAAAATAGGATGAAAATCAATCATACCACGGTCATGGCTGACTCAAGCAATTCATATTTGACTTTTAAATCATAGGACATCTTCTCAATCTTAGCATTCCCTACAAAAAAATCAATTAGTCAAACAAGCTCACAAAGTAAAATCTAGGCACTGCTCAAGGTAAATTTCATGCAACAGTGCAGGGCAGTCAACCTTGCAGATATTCTTCTCTCTTAAGACGAAGCTTCTCCCTTAATCTTGCAAGCTTCTCATTTTGAAGCACCCTCCAACTGAGCTGATCATCTGCCTTACTCTGACAAAGGTTAAGAAATCAAACTCATGAAGTAAGCATATTTGCCAGAGATGCATTGAACAACAATGAGACAAAATTGAGATTACTTATGAATGGCAACATATTAAGATGGCAGTGAAAAAGCAGCAGCAATGGAGCTAAAAATCCAAAATAGAAGAGAAATCAAAGACACATTATTACTAAAACAAAACCATGAATAACTGTAGAAGGAGCTAACAAGTTACGAGGCTAGATGATTCCATTTAGGCTTTTACAATTATTGGAGATGGCCAAACACATTTTTACATTAACATGAACCCATTTAAAACCCTCATTGTAAGAAGAATGGACACTAATAAGGTATTGAGCCCGTGTCAGACACCGACACTATCAGATACACCCTAACACCTATCAAACAACCATTTGGAACATGTCCTATTATTTGTTTTTAATCTTTTTAGAATCATACATGCTTCGGACACTTGGGGGATCATTTATCGTGTACATATATTTCAAATCATGCATAGAAAAATATACATGGCACATGAAACTAAAAGAAATTGGTTTACTAAAATGATATTTATACAAGTCACTATCGGTATCAGTACAAAAGCCACAAATTCAGGCCTCGCTAAGGTGCTTCCCTCATATTACTGGATAGGTTCATAACCAAATAATCATTCTACATAATAGAACATAGATAATCCACTGATATTTAAACAAAAATAACAAGACAGAAAGATCTACTACAAGTTCACAAGGGGAAAAAAATCAGACCTTTGCCACAAGCTTTTCACTCAATTTTGAATACAGTAAATCCCGACGACTCTTCAATGACTTCAAAGTAGTACTATACTCATTTAATCTACATTCAACAAATCATAGAAACAACAAATCACATCACAATCACAATCACAATCAATTTCTCTCAGCAATGCAATTCAAGGACTTAGCGATACTACCGAATCTGGAGAATTCATTGACCTGTAATTGACACAAACGGGGCAAATTGAAGCAAGATTGGAGTTGTCACAGATAGCACAGCTGCTCGTTTTTCTCGTCGTCGTCGTCGTCATCTATTTACCTCTTCATCCGCAAAAACCACAACGCAAATTCCCAAACCTTTTATCACCGCAGCACAATCCAAAATCACAAATTCTCAGAGTATGAGACTTTCATATTCAGAATTTTGTAATAAGAAATCCGAATGTCTGAGAGATTGATCAAGACGTAAGCTAGGGTTTACAGAGCTTGTTCGGTGCAGTAGAGGAATTTCGAAATTGACACAAGTAGAGAGAGAGAGAGAGAGGTCTTTTCTCTCTCCTGTTTCAAGTTACAAAAAGCTTGGCTCACTTTATATATGTTTAATTATTTTTTTAAGAAAAATAAATTAAAAAATGCATTGGCAATTCCTGTGGTTTGGCTTGAAGTTCATTACTACCGTTTTTTTGAGCAGGAAGTTCATTACTAGATTCCACATTTTGTAATTTATGCACATAAAATTCAATATATTATGTAGGTGTTTGGGAAGTGAGTTTTTTTTTTGTATATTTTTTTAGTTATAAGGTATTATTGAAGAAATTTTTTTTTATGTTTAGGAAGATAGTTCGGTTTTTTTGTGGTTGAATGTAATGTTTGTGAGAGAAAAAGTGAAATGATTATAGGGTTTGATGTGATATTTTGTTTAAATTTATTTTTTTATTTAGTGAAAAATAAATAAATAAATAAATAAATAAATAAAAACCCAAAACCCAACTTCCCAAACAACGCCATATGAGCCTAATCAAAAACTCCAAAAATTAATGGGTCCGGAGATATTATTATCACCAAGTGGCCTCACCTCAAATGAATTCTATTTAATGAACCCATGAGAAAGTCAACAAAATGGGCCGAGGAAGATCTATCGGGCTTATATCTCTAGAGAAAGTACAACAAGCCTATCTCAGGAGGCCTATATCTTATAGGCATCCGAGAAGGTTGATTGTTACTTTTAGAAAAGATGAAACCCTCAGAGGAAATCCATTCTCGGAGGTATTTACTTAGTCTTGAAAAGGCTCGAAATTACAAACTTAGAGACCTATTTGAGCTCAGGCTCGAAAGGGTTTGGATCCACGAGCCTAGAGATATCCGAAGTGCTTGGCTTCGAATTGATTTAGACACGATCTAGAAGTCGCTCTATTGATGAATCCCAAAACACTTGTAGGCTCAGAGTTTTCCAGGATCTATGCGCCAGAACCATGGCGCGTGATAAAGTCCGAACAAAGAACCCGATCCCAAGGACGGTGAGTGAAGATAAATTTACTCTTCGATTAAACTAGTATATACTTGAGTCGAGGTGAAATGATCTAAGGGGTTCTTGAGATTCAACAATATTTGCGGTAGGGCATTTTCTTGAACTAACCCTGACTCTTCTACGACAGGGTGTCCGCTGAGACTACCTCTGACCCTTTGGAATGATTAGGGATCATTAGTTAGGCATGGCTAAGAAAAATGGTTCACCGAGAGATTAATCTCCTATTCGAGATTTTTCTCATCCTCAAAGAGGTCACCTCCTTAGACAAATCGGTTAGAGAGAATATTCCCCATGTGCCTTGCACATAGGCTCCATCTTACATCATGATGTACCTATAAATAGTACCTATCCATAGCTTTACAATGGAAAGATTTTTGAGAGACAATTTTTGAGAGAGAACTAATTTCCCTTCTCCATTATCTACATTCAAAGTGAAAGTAGGAGATCCATGAGAGAATCATGTCATTATTCTCTCTTTAACTACTTTACCTTCTTTTTCACCAAATCTCTTAACTCCATCATCTCTTTGCTATTGTGTTTGTAGTTGCAATTGTTGAAGAAGAATCTAAGCCTCTCATCATTTCTAAAAGAATTGAAGTTTTCGACAACCTTTGAATTTTCCGGTCTCATTCTTGGACCGTACAATATATATATATATATATAATAATTTTACTACCTAACGATAATTTCCCTTTTTTATAAACAACTTTGCCATTTATATTATATTATTTAGAGCTTGAATATTTAGATCTTGTTGGATCAAATTTAGGATTACTTGAAGTTGATGGTGGAGGTGAAGATACAACCATTTGAGAATGAAAATGGCAGTAACAATTATTTATTGAGAACTTTTACGGAGAAAGAGTGTTTTTATAAGTGAGGAAAGATTATTAATATATGCAACTTATAATTAAAAAATAATAATATAATTTTATATTTTTTTGAATCATAATTAAACATCACATAAGACACAACTAAATATCTCATAAGTTATAATTAAAATAATATCATAATTAAAAAACAAAATTAGTTATAACTAAAATAAATAAGGACATATATGATAAGAGATTTGTAGTGTGAAATTTCCCTTAGAAGTGTGAACGCAAGTTCATATCACAAGTGATATGCCTTAGCACTTCCGTTCTAAAATCCCCCGCCGGGGGGGGGGGGAAGAATTTCACTGTACAAATAAATTTTGTTTATATTTCAAGAAGGGTCTAGCTACTGTTGGGCCTTTGAGGGCCCACCATAGGTTCCGTTTCGATAATCTAAACCATCAATGTATAGAATTAATCGAGTGCTATATGCTTGTAAAAAATTAAGTTGATCGGATATCGATAGTTGCGTGATCAAATCAGTTTTGTATAATAAAAAAATTGGACTATGAAAAAATAAACATTTGACAGAAAATCTATTTTGATGAAATAGCTATCGATATTCGATCAACGTGATTTTTTATAAGCATATAGTACTCGATGAGTTCTACACATTGAACGGTTCGGATTATCGAAACAGGATCCATGATAGGCTCCTACGGGCTCAATAGTACCCTCTAATTCGATCTGAGACTGGAGGGAAGCCGGTTCGTTTCAAGAAATGGTCATATTTATAGTTGAAGAATAGTAGTGGCAGTGGTGTTTGATGATGATAGTAACAGTGGCATTGTGGTAAGCTTACTGAAAATATTTATCTATTCAATTAGTAAAATACAATAAAATTGAATTTAAAAAAATATATATTTATCTATTTAGGAATGTCCATAATTAATTTCATAAGTTGAATTTTTTTAATCAATTTTAGGTCTTGTTTGTTTGATTTATATTTAAATCATAAGGAATTTGATATGAAGAATCGAAAAATATTGTAATCATTGTGAGTACAATTCTTTTCCATAGAAGTCATAGTAAAAATTCACTATTAAAGAATAACGAACACAGTGAAATTTTACTATATATTTTAAAATTTTATATATTCAAGATGTGTTTAATAAATCTTCTAAAAACATCAATTTTATAGAAATAATAAAAAAAAATCTTAATCAAAAGTTATAATACAATATCTTAATAAAAAATTATAATATTTTAAAATTTAAAATATGAAATTAACTGTAAAAATTATTTTCATAATGATAATGTATAAAATTATAATATTTTAAAATTTAAAATATGAAATTAACTGTAAAAATTATTTTCATAACGATAATGTATAATACGGATTCATATTGTATTAGGAGCCTTTCACCAAAGTCTCCTTCTGGCTTCCTTTGGAAACTAAGAAGTTATTTATTAATTAAAAATAAACATAAAAAAATAATTTACTTGGCATTTGTAACTCCTTTCATCCTAATGTTTTTTAAAAATAATTACAGTAAATTTTAGTGAGAAATTACTTCACCATATGAGTATTTTTATTTATTTATTTATTTTTAATGAAATAGACTCTTTTTTATTTTTTATTTTTTGAGGAATGTCATATTATTTATAATACAAATATATATATATATATATATATCCAACTTAGAGGAGGGGGATGTGAGACTCGAAATCCAAATGTTGGGTTAAGTAAATACTTCTGTCTCTAAAATATACATTTTTTAAACATATAAAGTCGTTTTTAAGCCACAATCATCAATCTCACATACAAAAAAGAAGGGTATAATAAATTAATTCAACAAATTTTTTTTCAATATAATGTGAATTATTTTGATTATATTTGCTTTTTGAACTGAAAAAATTCTCATTCATTACACAAATTCATTTTCAACTTAATAATAATAATGAATGATACACAATTGAAATGTTGTAACCATCAATGTGAGGCAATCCACATATTTGAATTTATCATGAGCACTAAGAATGTAAAAATGGTCCGCGGCTCGTGAGCAGCCAGGGGTGGGCCCAACCCGATCAGGCCTGGGCCCGAACCCAACCTGGGACCCTAGGCCTGGGCCTGGGCCGCCATTTTGAAGCCGGGGGCGACCCAGCCTGTAGGCCCAACCCATCAGCATGTTCAAGGCCCACTTAAAGCCCAGCCCGCTTAAGGCCTAGTGTCATTTTTAGTAGAAAATAATAAAATTTTGGTGAAAAAAATATTATAAAAAAAAAAACTGTTCAGACCTGCCTAGGCCCAATCCAAGGCCGAGGCTTGCCCAAGGCTCGAATACCTCTTGGGCCTGGGCCTAATTTTTTGGCCCGTGGCTTGGCCCAGTTTGACCCAAATTTTAGCAAGAGCCCACACAGCTCGACATAGGCCAGGCCAAATTTTCACCTCCTAATGAACACATGTTGATCAAACCATGTTTTTCAAACTCAGGCTTAGGCAGGGAATAGATGGGCTTGAATAAATTTTTTTTTCTATTTTTTCCACCAAAATTTTATTCTTTAGGGGGCCTTGAGCAGGTTGATGGGTTAGGCCACAGGCTGAGCCCAAACTACGAGCTAGAAAATTAGGCCTATGGGGTATTCGGGCCTCGAGCCAGGCCTAGGCTTGGGCTCAGGCTTTGGGTCGGGCATGGGCGGGCCTGAACATTTTTTTTTCTATTTTTTCTACCAAAACTTTATTCTTTTCTACTAAAAATGACACTGAGCCTCGGGCCCGACCTTAAGTGAGCCTTGAGCAGGTTGATAGGTCGGGCCACGAGCTGGGCCCACGAGCCGAGCAAGGCTTCAAATTGACGGCCTAGGCCTAGGCCTAGACCCAGGGTCTCGTGCCCGATTAGGCCCCACCCTTGGCCGTGGACCATTTTTGCACCCCTACCAAATTCCTATCATCCAACTTTTGAGGTAATTTATTTTATTTTTTTTGAACTAGACTTGAGGTACTTTTTGTCTCCATAAATTAATGATGTAGATTGTATTATTCTTCGTAATAAATTTGTCCAAATTAGATTGGAAGGGAAAAATTATGTAATGGTCTTGGGGTAGTGCCACACGGTGCCCCAACTCAATATGGTTGGTTGAAATTATGAGATCCACTACTTTTTATTACGTTAGAAGGAGGCAACTTGACAAGTGTCAAGTGTCTAGTGGTGTGGAGCAATGCTTGTAAACCACCCAATAACCTCTCATTGGAAGGTGTTATTAGATTTTCGTGGGCCCATCACGAAACCCGTATCAATAATTCGAATGATTCAATGTATAGGGCTCCTTAAGTACTTTATCCCTGCAAAAAATCACGTTGATTAGATGTTGATAACCATTTAATCAAATCACATTTGTGTCATGATAAGTACGATTTTTTAAATAAATTGTTTATACAAATGTCATTTGATCAAGTGACTATCGATATCTGATCAACCCTACATATTAAACGTCTTGGATCATCGATGCGGGTTCCATGATAGGCCTACGGAGGCCTAACAACATCTTCCAATTAGAATACCCAACTGAAGAGAAGGTTCTCCCTAAATTAAATATGCATGTTGACACTTAAATAATGATATAGAATCTGTATTCGATATTTTTCTTTAGACATTTTTTTATATATTTATATTGAACACTATCATTCTTTTTAGATCGAAAAGCACGAGATTTAATACATTATACATTCAATAATAAGTTTTCTAATAAAATATATCAGAATATATGACGAATCTTAAAAGAGAATCTCCACACAAGAAGTTAAGTTCTAATAAAATGAGGAACTCCCTTTGTAAAAGGGCATTATTGCAACACAAAAATAAACAAACAACTAAAACAATCACCACCAAACACTTTCATGATTCGTCTTGCTACAACTAATAGTTGTAGTGTTATGATTCTATCTCTATGTTACAAAATAAAAAATAAAAAAATTATTTTAGATCTAAAGTAATTACTTAGCGTGTAAAAAATATTTAGCGGTATTAGATCTTGGTTATGAATAAGATATGAGTCTAGATTTGAAAGTTTCTTCAGCGACATGTAGATGATAGAGACAAGAAGAACAATAGTGACTAACATGGTAATGAACAAGAAAAAAAAAATTCAAATCTAGAAAAAAAAAAAATTGCAATAAAGAAATCGTCATAGAAGAAGCCGAGGCGCCGTGAAAAAAGTTAAAAGCATTACTCTCTCTCCTAAAAAGCATATTTGAGAGAAAAGGTAAAGAAAAAGAGAGAGGGGTTGGTTGAGATTAACTTCTTCAATAAAAATGGCAGTTATATCATCCCTATACAAAAGAACTTTGCTGCACAAGTGTGCTCCCCACTTGCAAGTCTCTTACTCCCTCTTGACACCTATAAAAACTAAACCCCTATTATCAACTTTTGGCTACTTTTTGTTTGAAGATTGAACATACAATTGTTTTGGTAAAACCCTAATCTGCTTAACGCAAACTCAATGATTTCTAAAGGATTGGTCTAAACTGTAAAAACTTAAAGAGTCAAGATTTCAAGTTCGGGTTATACTATCATTAAAGATTTGTCTAATCATTAATTTTTACATTCTAATATTAGTTAAGGTACATGCAAACTGACCCAAACACTCGATTGTTAAAAAAAATAAAATATGCTCAATAAATCAAAAAAAATTGAACTCCAGAATTTAACTTAAGATAATCGTGCATATCTACTGAAGGATGTATAGTAATTCTCCTGTAATTTTTCAAATTTCCTACAAAACAAGTGTTAGAAAATAATAATTTTTCGGCTACTTTAAAATTAAAGTGGAACCTAACCATCAATTGAGTTGGGTCCAAGTGGGTCTGAATACTCCTTAGTAAAAAGGTTACACTACAAAAAGAATGAGCCAAAACAATTAAGAAATGAATGAGAAATTGTCTCATAAAGTGGGTATGATAAAAATGTTTTGGAAAAATGTTTTGGAAAAATGGAAAGCCATCTATCCTACATTGATTAATTATGGGAACTGTGTGTGTCAATTTCCGACCACACTGTCAACTAAATATTCAACTGGAGAGCACTGGCAAAATAGATGGTGCATGAATGACCTGTAATAGAAAGAAGAGATTCCGGCGGTGGTTCGTCCACCCGGGGGCACTCCGACGATCAAGTCAGTTATCTCTCTAAGATAGCAAAAGTGCTTAACTCCCGATTCAAAATATCAAAAGCGTACCTTAGACCCATAGGGGTGCCTCTCTTTTATAGCCAACACAAACCTAGTCCCAATAGAAGCCTAGCTTTAATGGACTTAGGATTACTGCTAATCTTGGACTCCCAATAGAATTGAGATAAACTCTCTAAGAGTCTTATCTTTATCCAAACTGAAGTCCTCTCCCATTCTAGGACTCTTGTCCCTTATCCGCTTATCTCGGATTCCGGTTTCTTCGCAGATAACCTCGCCCTAGCCGAGATCATCTCGGCGTCATGACCAGGACATGTGGCACCTTGGCTGACACTTCGGTGACACCTCGACCACGTGTTGTCATTCAAAATTTATGTCCCCACAATTGCCCCCTAGGTTCTATTACCTCGGCATCCTGAGATGATGGAACCTATATCATTTCTTCTATCTAGCACGTTGGCTAAGCTCACTTCATCATTCATTGCCGAGGTCATCATTTGTCAGCTTAAATATGACCAAGACTTTCTGTTTTCATTAATTTCTCAGAACCATTAACCAGGTTTTGTACAACCTTCTCAGCCGAGATCATCCTCAAAGCCGAGGTACTGCCTCATTAAATCAAGAAACTCCAAGAGCTTCCTCACGCGTATGAGCTATCACACACAACAACTCAACCGTTATTGCCACGTGTTTTTTCCCTTCTGGGCCATACCTGACACGCGCCACTAAATCGCATCGTTTTTGCACGCGCCGTCTGACACGCACATCGTCTTAGGCACATTAATTGCCTTTTTGCCTTCGTTTCGTGTTTTAATAAAACTTCTTCCCTTTCTTTTCGTCGCTTCAGTTTTGCATCTTCATCTTCGTGCAAACTCTCTCTCTTCTCTCTCCCAAATCCACCATTGTTCCAAGCTCTTCAAGCTCTACAACCACCGCCGTTCACCTCCTCCGACGAGGCTCCTGCTGATCTTCTTCGCTCGCTGCCATCATCTAACTCCGGCGTACGTAACACCGGCTTCATTTTCTTTCGGTGAGTCATTGTTTTTTCCCGATTTAATTTTTTAATTTCTTGTTTCTCTTTATTGAACTCCACGGCTTCACTTGCTGCTTTGCAATCCTGCTCATGTATTTTTATCTTGAATTCCACCTTGTTTTGAACATGTTTGCTCCATGATTCTGTTTTTGGCCCAATCCATTCTTTGAATATACACACACTGTTCACAAATTTGTTGATTTTGCCACTGTTCATGGCCTTGCACCCTTGCCCACACTCTGTTGGCGTTTCTTGATAATTCACGTCTATTCTTGATTTTGAATCATTGTTCTTTGTTTCTGTGTTCTGTGTTTTTCCCAGATTCTTACCTTCAATCTTTGTTTATCTATACTTAGGTTTTGGTTCCGTTGTAGAACTCACGAATTTTAGGAAAAACTGAAACGAACTTCACTTAGATCCTCAAGACCTCTTGCCCCATCATTTTCCTGGGTTTTGTCGAGGTCCCTCCAACCTTTAAAACACACCTTCCTGAAATCCAGTACCTTTCCCCAAGCCGATATCATGAGTATGTGGAGGCATAAGGTAGACACTCCAACTAAGTTAGAATACTTTAGGCAAGAGTTTGACATCCGGGGCGACGTTCACCTGAGGTTGGCTAGTGAGGACGACTCCATCATGCCTGATGGAAACCTCATGCCTTTCCCTATTGTTGCCTTTATAGAATGTGGACTTAGGTTTCCACTAGACACTATTTTCCGAGAAGTTCTCTATTACTACAAATTGAACCCAATGCAGCTCGCCATCAACTCCTACCGAGTTATTAATGACATAATAGCCTTAGCCAAAAAAGAGAACGCTAGGGTTACCCTTGCCGACATCCAGTACTGCTATACAATGTGTGGCCTTAAATTAGAAAAAAGCTACATCTACTACCTTAAACCGAGGTCCACAGAATACAAACTAGTTGTCGACCTCCCAGACTCCAACAAGGGAGCCGGGGATGATTACTTCATTATCTCAGGCAACTGGGAGTTCGCTCCAGATGACGATCTTCACCTCTACCCTCTCAGCCGAACAACATTCGTAGAGGGTAATGGTAAGAACCAAGTGTTACACTCACTTATTTTTTAAGTCTTTAATACTTTGTTCCCTCTGTATGTTCTAACGTCTATTTTTCCTGCAGCTCTTCCACAGCCGCTAAAAGACTTTCGTAAGTCCTTCTTCCCCATCAAGGACTTGAAGAAGCTATTGGATCTACCAGTTCATCAACGGAGAGCTCCTTTGTTGCTCAACTTCATCCCGATCTACAAGTCGGTGCTTCCCGACGCCCCAAAGAAGAAGAAAAACAAGTCTCTTCTATCAGCAACAACTTCACCAACAACTCAATCATCTCGGCCAGATTAGGGATCAACCTCTGATCCAGCAGAGCAGCCATCTACCTTGGCTCCACAACTGATCCCACCATCTCAACACTGACGCCGACGTCGAATCGCAATTGTCGCCGAGATGGGTCGCAAGAAAGCAGTCGCAGAAGATCTTCTAGCCGACATCCCCGACACCGTCAATGTTCAACCAGCACAATCCCAGCCTTAACCAAAGCCAAATCCCAAAAGACTGAAGAAGGCCCAACCCAAGGCAACGGTGACTCAGATTGACATTGAGGACACCTTGCCAATTTCAAAATTGGCCGAGAGTGAGAAGACACCTTTTGCTACCGAGAAGAGGCCCACCGAGGCCGAACCATCCCAATTAACTCTGAAAAGGCTGAGGTATGAGTCGACTACAACCTCGGGGCCAATGAAACCAGATGCCCCTTGGGCTCCCCCAATCACTATCGAGGACAAGCCGGTCAGAGCTGGCGATAGTGCAACTGACCTCGAAGTCGGCGTTGCCCTCTCTACAGCTTTGCTCCTTCCCAATGATCTCAATCGCAACGGCGAGATGAGCGAATACGAAAACTTCGCTTTGATGCTGCAGCATTCCGTTCAAGTAAGTTCCTTACATTTGGTATTTTTCTTTCTCTATTTTTCCATACATAGAGAGAATTTTTACTTAACTTTTGTTCTGTCCATTTTCTTTCAGGCGATCCAACACGCCCACTCCTTCTCAATGCAAGCTTTTGAAATGAGAAAGGAGTTGGCCAACAAGATCAGGGAGGTTACTGGTTTACAGAAGACCCTCAAAAAGACCGAGAAAAAAATGAAGACCTTGTCAGATCAGGCCGATGCCGCCATCAAGGCTAAAGATGAAGCCGAGGAAAAAATAGATGCTACAGAGGCCATTAAAAAGGTTCTTGAGGCCAAAAAGAAAGAGGCTGAGAAAAATATGGCCGAGGCCCAGAAAGAACTCCAGGGTGCCTTGGCGACAAAGGAGGCCGAGATCAAAGCTGCTAATGAAAAAACGTATGCTGAGGAGGCGACCGACGTCAAGGAGGACTACAAAAAGCAAGTGATGCAGGCATGCAACAAGGGTTTCACCCTTGGTTGGATGGCTGCCCTAAAAAAAGCTTGATATCCCCGAGGACTCCCCCCCTCAAGAATGCCGATGTCCTCCCCCTGCCATTTCCCCATACTCCAAGCCAATCCGAAGACGATTCTGAGTCTGAGGAGGAAGCTTTGGTGAGGAAGAAGAAGGCAGTTGCTGGGACCAAGTCCCCTACTCTGAATGAGCAAGTCGTGGACTTGTCTCAGGATGAGGAGGGCGAGGTCTCTAAAGATGTCTCCTTTCAGAAGACAAACTCCGAGGTGCCAATCGCCGAGAAGACCCTGGATCAAACTCTTCAGGAGATTGATGCTGAACTCACGGCTGAGAAGGCTGTTGAGAACTCTTCCCAACTGTCTTCTGGGAGTGAGACACAACTCGCCACCAATGCCGAGTAGTTTATTTTGATGTTTCTTTTTTTATTTCTTGTACCTTGTACTCTGTTTATGTTAAGCTTTTAGCTGGCCGACATGTCTTCTCTTGAATGTAAATACAACTTTCTTTCTTTTGAATGCTTTGTATGTTTTTCTTCTTTTAATGCCTCTATATTTAGAATTATTTGCATGTCTTTGACATATACCTTAACTGTGCAATCTTCTCGGGGTGATATACCTCGGTTATACAAACCATCGCTTTTATCTCGGCAAGTACGCAAGTACTTCTTTCATTACAACCTTGGCTTAACTTGTAAATTTTTCTAAAAAATTTTAACAAGTGTTTAAACCTATCTTCCTTTGAGACAACATTGGTTTAACTTCAACTTGTAAATTTAAAATTTCAATAAGTGTTTAAACATGACATCGATTTAACTTCAACTTGTAAACTCAAATTTCAACAAGCGTTAAATATGACTTTAGTTTAACTTCAACTTGTAAATTTAAAATTTCAACAAGCGTTAAACATGACCTTAGTTTAACTTCAACTTGTAAATTTAAAATTTCAACAAGCGTTAAACATGACCTCGGTTTAACTTCAACTTGTAAATTTTTCTTAAATTTCAACAAGTGTTAAACATGTCCTTGGTTTAACTTCAACTTGTAAATTTTTCTTAAATTTCAACAAGTGTTAAACATGTCCTCGGTTTAACTTCAACTTGTAAATTTAAAATTTCAACAAACGTTAAACATGACCTCGGTTTAACTTCAACTTGTAAATTTTTCTCAAATTTCAACAAGTGTTAAACATTTCCTCGGTTTAACTTCAACTTGTAAATTTTCGCCAAATTTCAACAAGTGTTAAACATGGCCTCGGTTTAACTTCAACTTGTAAATTTTTCTCAAATTTCAACAAGTGTTAAACATGACTGAAGTTTGAAAATTCCAATTTCCAACTCCCAAGCATCATTCTCCAACTGCCTTCCCCCCTAATGTGAACCTAAGTTTCACTTGGGTTCTCATTAAGCATGTGATCTGATTGGCAGGTACTGAGTCTCAGTCTGTGTTTTGACTTTGCCAATATGCAAATCCACGTTAGTTCAACTTGGTTAAACTCTATTATATGCAAGTATAATTCAACTCTGCCATATAATAAGTTGAAGTTATTTGTCATGTTTCAATCAGAAACATCGTCAAGGATCTTATCAGTCATACTTTACTAGAAAAAATCAAGCTAAAACTTTATTATTACTTAGGCTAATAACAAAACGAAAGAAAGCTTAAAAAACAAAATCTAATGATAGAAAAACTTCAGATTGTAAGTATTCCAGAGCTTTGGCAACTCTTTGCCTTCAGTATCTTCAAGCCGATATGCCCCATTGCCCAATACCAAGATGATTCTATAAGGTCCCTCTCAATTTGGGCTAAGCTTGCTCTCTCTGGGATCTTTCTTATTGCCGACAACCTTTCTCAGGACGAGGTCCCCAACTTGGAACTCTCTTGGGTTGACCTTCTTATTGTAAGCCCTCTCGGGCCAAGAATGCCTCATTGGTCCCATTTTCTACTCCCTGGGTTCTAATCCCTGGGATGCCGACCTCCAGTGGAATGACTGCTTTTGTGCCATAAGCCATGGCAAATAGGGACTCCCCAATTGATCTTCTCGGCGTAGTTCGATATGCCCAAAGTACACTGGGCAGTTCGTCCACCCACTTTCCTTTTGCTGCTTGCAGCCTCTTCTTAATCCCATCCAAAATAACTTTGTTGGATGCTTCTGCTTGTCCATTGCTTTGAGAAAAACTTGGAGTGGAAAAATAATTCTTGATTTTGAACTTTGCACAAAAGTTCTTGATTAGCTTACTGTCAAACTGTGTGCCATTGTCAGCTATTATTGCTCTTGGGATTCCAAACTTGGTGATAATGTTCTTCCATATAAAGCTCTTCACATCAATGTCCTGAATCTTGGCAAGGAGTTCAGCTTCTACCCACTTGGTGAAGTAATCTGTTACTATCAGTAGGTACTTCCTTTGTCTAGTTGCTTGAGGCAGTTTTCCAACAAGATCCATGCCTCATTGGGCAAATGGCCAAGGGCTGGACACCGGGTTCAAGTCTGTTGCTGGTTGATGTATTAAAGGTGCAAACCTCTGGCACTTCTTGACATAGGCTTTGGCATCTTTCTGCATGTAGGGCCACCAGTACCCCTAAGTAATGGCCCTATAAGCAAGTGACCTTCCCCTAGCGTGGCTTCTACATATCCCTTCATGTATCTCGTACAGAAAATCTTCAACCTGTGCAGGATGCACATACCTCAGAAGGGGTCTAGTAAAAGATCTTTTATAGATATGTCCTTCTACGGTCAAACTGAATCTTGCCGATTTCAGTCTGATCTTGTGTGCTTCTTTTCGGTCATCTGGCAACTTTCCATCTCTAAGGAATACTATTAGCGCATCCACCCAACTTGGTCCCATCTCCACACACATTGTTTCACGCTCTGTGTTCAGTGGTTCTATGTTTAGACCTGACAAGTAGTCAACCATTATTGTTCTTGCCTCTCCAGGCTTCATTGCACTAGCCAGGTTGGCCAGAGCATCGGCATAGCTGTTGTCATTTCGGCTTACCTGCTGTAGTCGACAATTTTGAAATAAGGCTACTAGTCTGCCCACTTCCTTTGTATAGGCCGACATCCTTTCATTTTGGGTTGTATACTCCCCTGTCGCCTGGTTGACTATAAGCTGGGAATCACAGAAGACGATTACCTCGTCGGCTTCCATTGTTACTGCCAGCTTTAATCCTGCGATTAGTGTTTCATACTCTGCCTCATTGTTTGAGGCCTTAAACCCCAAACAAGTAGATTGTTCCATTATCTGCCCATCTGAAGATACTAGCACTACTCCTGCCCCCGCTCCTTGTCGGTTTGAACTCCCATCAACGAACAGTCGGAATGAGTTGCCGATGTAAATACTGCAAGTCCTGAGCTTTTCTTCCGTCCTTTGTTTAGCTGTCCCTAGCTGGGTTTCTCCTTGCTCACCTGGACCTCGAACACCTTGGCTCAATAGAGCCTGATGTGTGATGGCACCTGGTGTGAACTCGATCACGAAATTGGCCAAAACTTGACCTTTGATTACTGTTCTGGATCTGAACTTCAAGTCATATTAGCCCAAGGCCACTGCCCACCTAACTATTCTACCTGTCAGATCTCCCTACTGTAACAGGGACTTCAAAGGGTGTTCAGTTAACACTACAATTTTGTGGGCTTGAAAGTAATGATTCACCTTCTTGAAAGCCATTACTAAAGCCAGTGTTAACTTCTCTAAGGGTAGATATCTGGTCTCTGCATCTGCAAGGGTTTTACTTACATAGTAAACAGCCCTTTATTCTCAATTTTCTTCTCGGATTACCACTACACTTACTGCATGTTCTAAAACTGCCAAGTATAAGAACAACTCATCTCCAGGTATTGGATTTGAGAGAACTGGAGCTGTGGTCAAATACTTCTTTAAGTCGGTCAAGGCGGCTTTGCATTTTTCGGTCCATAAGAAGTCTGTGACTTTCTTTACTAAGCTGAAGAAAGGCTTACATTTATCAGAACTTTTGCTTATGAATCTGTTCAGGGCTACAGCCCTTCTAGTCAACATCTGCACGTGTTTTACTGATGTTGGGCTCTTCAGTTCTAGCCTTGATCTAGTCTGGGCTTGCCTCAATGCCCCTTTTGGTTACCAAATATCCTAAGAACTTACTAGACCCAACTCCAAATGCACACTTCGATGCATTGAGTCAGAGCCAATATGTTTTAAGGATATCAAAGACTGTCTTTAGGTCGGCCAGATGACCTTCAGGTTTCTTGGTCTTCATGACCATGTCATCTATGTAAACTTCCACTGTTCTGCCAATTAGATGTTTGAACATCTTGGTTACCAATCTCTGGTAAGTTGCTCCTGCGTTTTTCAACCCAAAAGGCATCACTCTGTAGCAATACAGCCCTTTTGGGATGATAAACGCAGTCTTCTCCTCATTTGGCGGGTATACAACTATCTGATGATACCTCATGTAAGCATCCAGGAAGCTCATCCTTCCATGCCCTGAAGTGGCATTCACCAGTTGGTCAATCTTGGGTAATGGGAAGTTGTCTTTGGGACAAGCCTTGTTCGGGCTAGTGAAGTCCATACAGACCCTCCACTTCGCATTCTTTTTCTTCACAACAATTGTATTTGATAGCCATGTCGGGTAACTTACCTCTCGAATGGCTCTAGCCTCCAGAAGTCTGTTTACTTCTTCTTCTACTGCCTCAACGTGCGTCAACGTTGGCCTTCTGGCTTGTTGGAATATAGGTTTGGCTGACCTGTCCACATTCAGTCTATGACAAATGACCTCGGGGTCAATGCCAGGCATCTCGTAAGGCGTCCAGGCAAATACCTCAATATTTGTTCTCAAGAACGCCTCTAGTTCTTTTTTTTCTTCCTCGGCCAAGCTCGAGCTGAGAAGAAAGAAGCATTCTTTGTCCCCTTGCTGGACAAGGACTTTCTTCAAGGCTTCCTCACTCTTCTCGGCTGGCTCTTTGCCGACGTCCTCCAGGACTTCCATGTCTTCATCCTCAACCTCTACTGGTTTTATTTCCCGTATGTTGCAGGTAGATTTCATTGCTGTCATGGAGAAATTTTTTGCCTGCACTTGATCCCCTCTAACCTTCTCTGTCCCATGCTCTGTTGGGAATCGCAGCAGCTGGTGCAATGTTGAGGGAACAGCCCCAATTGCATGTAGCCATGGTCTTCCCAGAATAACATTATAAGGAGAGGAGGAGTTAATTATAGTGAATTCTATCCTTATCTTCTTAGTGCCAGTCTGCACCTCCAAGCTCGCTGCTCCTAGGGGCCACGTCGGCGTTCCATTGAACCCAACCATTGGGCCATTGGACTGCTCCATATCATCTTGGTGAAGGCTAAGCTCCTTGTAACACTTGACATACATGATGTCACAAGAGCTGCCTTGGTCAATTAAGATGCGTTTTACTTGGCACTCCCCAACCTGGAGGGATACTACCAAGACATCATTGTGTGGATGCTGCACCATCTCCAAGTCTTCCTCAGTAAATGACACTACTGGTTCCTCCTTTCTGGGCATCTTTTTTTGCTGTTGGAATCGGCGTATCTTGTAGCGAGAACGGTGGCTGCATGACGTTGTTCTGCATCATGAAATTGACCATTGTTTGTCGGTCCACCAATTTGTTCGCCATGGCCTTCACTTCGTCGTCTCTCCGCAGGCATCTTTCTTTCCATACCTGGAGGTCGTCCTCGTTATAATACCCGCTTCGGTTTGTTTTCTTTGGTACGTCGCCCTCCTGACCGACGTCCTTTTATCCGTGATTCTTATTGTGAGTCTCTTTGTTGCAGTTGTCTTCTTCAACGTCAAGGTCAACAGGTTTCCCACTCCCAGTAGGAGTGTCGTCCCTAACTTTCTCTTTCTGTCCGTCGTTGGCCATCTACTCTCATTTCTTTCCCACAGATGGTGCCAAATTGTGTGTGTCAATTTCCGACCACACTGCCAACTAAGTATTCAACTGGAGAGCACTGGCAGAATAGATGACGCTTGAATGACCTGTAACAGAAAGAAGAGATTTCAGTGGTGGTTCGTCCACCCGGGGGCACTCCGACAATCAAGTCAGTTATCTCTCCAAGATAGCAAAAGTGCTTAACTCACTATTCAAAATATCAAAAGCGTACCTTAGACCCATGGGGTTGCCTCTCTTTTATAGCCAACACAAACCTAGTCCCAATAGAAGCCTAGCTTCAATGGACTTAGGATTACTGCTAATCTTGGACTCCCAATAAGATTGGGATAAACTCTCTAAGAGTCTTATCTTTATCCAAACTAAAGTCCTCTTCCATTCTAGGACTCTTGTCCCTTATCCGCTTATCCCGGATTCTAGTTTCTTCTCAGATAACCTCGGCGTAGCCGAGATCATCTCAGCGTCATGACCAGGACACGTGGCACCTCGGCTGACACTTCGGTGACATCTCGGCCATGTGTTGTCACTCAAAATTTATGTCCCCACATGAACATTAATGAGTATTTAAGTTCCAAGTTTTCAAAAGGATAGACATTCAAATTTTTCCAAGAAAAGAATTTATGGATAAGTGGTGGATGGACTCAGTCCAAGATTATGGACTAAGTTTTGCTATGGAAGAATTGCCATGTGCGCGCCGTTGCCCACTCAAACTAGTCTGGGTTGTGAAACTTGAGCTGAACTAAGCTTATGTTTAGGCCTGGGCCAAGCAGTTGACTCACAACTCGTATCCATTTAGGTGTGCCTAGAGCTTGATGACCTAATTGATGATGGCATTTGTTGCCTTCCCTCATCTTCAACCTCCACACACTCAATTGATGATCACAACAACGGTCAACCGTTGTATCTTAGGAGGCAAATGTTTTGGTGTGCCTAGAGCTTGAAGACCTAATTGATGATGGCATTTGTTGCTTTCCCTCCTCTTTAGCCTCAAAACACCTAATTGATGACTACAACAACGGTGAATCATTGTATCTTAGGAGACAAATGTTGACACCGTGTAATACATAGTTTCGGTTCTAAATTTTTTCGTGTGATACACAGTTCCGATTTTGGATTTTCCCCTCAGTTTTGGTTTATGAGTTTTTAAGTTCATAATTCTTTTCTCTCTCTCTAATTTCTATATTTTGTTTCTTTGGTTTTTCTAGTTTCGATCCTATAAATCCAATCTGTTTAATTTTAATTTAAACTAATTATTTTACATTTTGATTAACAGCAAAAACAAGCATTATACAATGTCATCCAATTTTTACCGTTTTGTATCACACCTAGCTAAACACCCATTATTTATTTTCTTGTTTAAAAATAATTATTAAATAATAAATAAAAATAAATAATGTTTTGCCATGCATTTCACTGATATATAGTTGACAGGGATAGGTCCATAAAGGCCACAGCCCATAGTGAATAGACCTAAGCCCATCATTTGGATCCCATTGCATAACTCGAGTGGTAAAGTCCATGACAACTGGAGGCCAACTGGACATGAAGGACCAATGCCATTCGGACACAGGGCAGGTGCAGAACAGGCCACGTCAGCAGACAAAGATCTGCAAAGTTATTGCTACAATACATCACCGTGTCTCATCATCAAGATTTATTACGGCAACACCTCCCCGTCGGAACAGCGCCCCCTTACCCTGTACAAGGCAAGCTACAACACAGGCTTTCGGCGTAAGGGGCACGTCGGAAGGGACAGTGAAATGATTACCAAATGATATAAGCAAGTATCGAAGACAAAAAGAAGGTTAAGCTTTTCTATCTTCAATCTCTCTCTACATACCTCATTTCCTTTCCTACTTGCTAACTTGCTCGTCGGAGGGTTCGCTGGGGGACTACCCCGTTCCCCACTGAACTTACTTGCAGGTCATCTAGTGGGCTTCGCCACCTAGACGTGGGCTCGAGGAACTTGGATCGATCAAGCCCATCCACCGGGAACGAACTGTATCATCAGTTGGCGCCGTTTGTAGGAACTGGTTTGTCCGTGCGCCAGTTGTGTTCATTGCTGCCAGGGACCCTGTTCCAACAACCTTTTCATCTCATCCATCAAGGTGTATGGTCACGACTAGATCTATGGCTTCCCACTATAATGCTGCCGACCACCAAATCGACCCTCCTAATCCAAACAACCCACCACAGTATTTCACCGAGCTTACCAACAGCATTAATCGTATGGTCGAGCAAAACCAGGCCCTGATAAACGCTTTACTCCAAGGAACCCTCCACATTCCTCCACCACCACCTCCAGATATTCTACCAAATCCATAACGAACTCCGGGCCATACTGCCCCACAACCCAATCCGCCTAACTTGGGAGGTTTGCAACCCCCTCACCCACATATCAATCCACCACCTCCACCTCCACCCCCACTGGTCATAACACCAGCCCCCGAGGGAGAGGCCAGCAGCATCCAACACCTGTCTCTCTCTGGTGGCGACAACATTCTCCTTTGGGACGCTGAACTCCGCGCCATGAAACTCTAGCTCCAAGGGGTTATGCAGAACATCCAGCATAAGCCCTCCACTACGGCAAACTCACCGTTTGTCGCCTCCATCCGAGACAAACCTCTGCCCACCAAGTTTAAAATGCCTTCCATCGATTTCTTTGATGCAGTGACGACCTGGCCGACCATCCGAGACCTACCGCACCTCATGATTCTCCATGCCTTCCAGAGAGATCATGTGCCGAGCTTTTCCGTGACACCAAGGGGTCACTGGTGGTTTAGCCAGTTACCACCAGACTCTGTCTCCACCTTTCAACATCTCAGTGACTCTTTCCTGAGCCATTTTATCGGAGCCCAGCGCCAGCGACGCCCCGCAACCCAACTCCTCAATATTCGTCAGTCCGAGGGGGAATCACTGCGCAGCTTCGTTACTCGCTTCAACACCGAAGCCCTGCAAGTCGCAGAAAATGACGACAAGGTCATCCTCACAGCTTTCATGGCCGGTCTGCGGTCATCTGATTTCCTTTTCTCCCTCTCTAAAAACCCCCTCACCTCAATGGCAGTTCTACTGTCCAAAGCCCAAAAATACATAAATGTCGAAGATTCACTAGCCGCCCGGCAGGATCCAACAGCTAAAAACCCGACCCCCAGAGAAAAGAGAAAAGACCCAGAACCCAAAAATGCCTAGTATCATAGCCAAACACCCCGCTACCTTGACCAAACCCTCGTGCGGCAGGTCGGCCGGCCCGACTGCCCGATGGGATTCGGCGGTGTACACCCCTCAATTCTCCCATGGAACATGTCCTCAACCAGATCCAACGGGACTACCCCCTCAAATGGCCTCCCGCTCCACGGAACCCATCCAACCGGAAAGATCAGTCCAAATATTGCCGTTTCCACCAAGACCATGGCCATAACATTGACAACTGCATCAACCTCAAAGATCAGGTGGAGACCCTCATTCGCCAGGGACGTCTAAGCCGGTTCACAAATACCCGCCCTCAGCAAAGGCAAAGAACAGAACCCCACGGAGACAATCGCCGACGCACCCCACCGCGGCAGCCAGCTCAACCAAATCAAGGCCATGACCGACCTCCCCAGCAACCTCAGCCACAAGGTAATCCACCTCCACCAGTTGGTGAAATTAGAGTTATTTCAGGTGGTCTTGCTTGTGGGGGACCATCTCGCCACGAGAAAGCGAACTTAGAAAATACTACAGGCTCAAATAAGGCAGTCACCACGGTAGACCGAACCCCCAAACAGCCCAAGCAGTGGACAGAGCCCATCACCTTCACGGACGCCGACTGTACAGGTATCCGTTATCCTCATGATGATCCTCTTGTCATTTCCGCCATCCTCTCCAATTATAAGGTCAAACGAGTTCTCATCGACAATGGCAGCTCTTCAGACATCATCTTCCTCAAATGCTTCCGCCAGCTCAAGATTGGGAAAGAAAGCTTGTTTCCACTCCAAACCCCCCTGGTCGGATTCACTGGCGACCGTGTGACCTCCATTGGTTCCATTGACCTTTCCATCACCATCGGCGAATACCCACGGCAGGCCACGAAGTTGCTCACCTTCCTTGTGGTCGATTGCTCATTTGCCTACAACATCATCCTGGGCCGCACCGCCCTAAACGCTTTCCAAGCCATCACATCCACCTATCATCTTGCCCTCAAGTTTCCCACCAATCTCAGGGTCGAAACAGTCAGAGGAGAGCAGACCGTGGCCAGGGAGTGTTATGTTACTTCACTTAAAGAAGTCAAGCTAAAGGAGGCAATGATCATCGAAGGACTTGACGTCCGGGATGAGAACGAGCTGGTCAGGGGAGAACCAATGGAGGAGCTCGTTGAGGTCCCTATTGACCCTACCAACCTATTGAAAACTACTAAGATCGGCAGCCAACTATCCCTCCAAGTGAAATCCGATCTTACTGCCCTTTTGACCGAGCACAATGACGTCTTTGCTTGGACCTATTCAGATATGCCAGGCATTGACCCCGCCTTCATAACTCACCGCCTCAGTATCGAACCTCATTTCCGACCTTACAGACAAAAGCAGCGTATTTTCCACCCAAAGCGCAATAATCTCATAACCGCAAAAGTTGACAAACTCCTTGAGGCTCAATTCATCCGAAATGTGGACTATCCTAAGTGGCTGTCCAATGTGGTTCTAGTCCGCAAGAACAATGGCAAGTGGCGATTACTCGACTAACCGAAGCTTGCCCCAAAGATAGCTATCCACTTCCCAGATAGATCTGGTCGACGCCACAACGGTCACCAAATGCTCGGCTTCATGGATGCTTTCTCGGGTACAACCAAATCATGATGCACCCATCCGATCGAACACACATCCTTCATTACCGAAGAGGTACCTACCACTACCGTAATGCCGTTCGGACTAAAGAATCTCAGCCACCTATCAGCGGTTAGTCAATCTTTGTTTCCAAGATCAGATCGGTCGGAACATGGAAGTGTATGTGGACGACATGCTAGTCAAGAGCAAACTCTCCACTAACCATCTGACCGACCTACGGGAGACCTTTGCCATCCTTCGCAAGTATCAGATGAAGCTCAACCCCGAGAAGTGCGCCTTCGGCGTAGGATCTGGAAAGTTCTTGGGTTTTATGGTTAGTCAGCGCGGCATCGAAGCCAACCGTGAGAAGATCAAGGCCTTGATTGAGATGCAGTCACCCAAAACTGTCAAAGAAGTTCAAAGACTCACTGGCAGAGTGGCGACTCTCAACTGCTTCATTTCCCGCGCAATAGATAAGTGCCTACCATTCTTCAAAGTCCTTCGGCAGACTTTTGAATGGACAACTGAATCCGAAAAGGCCTTTCAGCAATTAAAGCAATGTATGGCCAATCCCTCCCTCCTTTCACAAGCAATCACAGACGAGCCCCTCTTCCTCTACTTAGCAGTATCGAACACCGCCGGTCAAGGCTCTTATCGGGAAGACGGTTCGATCCAAAGTACGGTCTACTACATCAGTCGAGCTCTCAAGGGAGCGGAGCAGAATTACTCATTGCTAGAAAAGTTGTCCCTGGCCTTGGTCATCGCCTCCAGACGACTTCGTTCTTACAGGCCCATTCTATAGTGGTCCTCACCAACCAACCCCTGAAGAAGGTCATGCAGCAACCAGAGCTTTCTGGCCGACTTATGCAGTGGTTAGTGGAACTCAGCCAGTTTGACATCTCCTACCGTCCTCGCACAGCAATCAAGGGACAGGCCATAGCCGACTTCATCCTGGAATTCACCAACCCTACCCCAACCACTACCTCTCCGCCCCCACCGACCCCTGCTGACCCAGAAGACCCCCATTCTTGGACTCTCAACGTCGACGGGTCATCCCGGAGGGAAGGTAGTGGAGCTGGCCTCATCTTCACCTCCCCGGAGGGTGGTTACTTCAAATGTGCTCTCTGTCTTTTGTTTGAGGCCAGCAACAACGAGGCCGAATATGAAGCATTGATAGCAGGACTCCGTCTGGCCAAGGATATCGGTGTCAGCCACATTCGAGTGTTCAGTGACTCACAGTTCGTCGTCGGTCAGATTACGGGGGAATTCAATGCCAAGGATGGCACAATGCGGGCCTACAGGGACATGGCATTCCCTCTTGTTTGCCTCTTCAATACATTCCAGATCAAGCACATACCTCGGGCAAAAAACTCCAAAGCTGATGAGATGGCTCAGTTGGCCTCTGCAGATCAGTCCGACCTCAGCCACGGAGTCCGCCTCGAATACCTAACTCACCCGGCTATCTCACCAGACCCGCACGAGGTGCAGTTCCTCCAAAATGAACCCATCCCCTGGCATCCGATATCACTCTATTTTTGACAACAGGGGAACTCCCAAATGACCAACAGCAGGCCGCCAAGGTTAGGGCTCGGTCGTCTAACTACGTCCTGGTCAATGACGTCTTGTACAAACGAGGTTTTTCCCGACCATATCTGTGATGCCTCAACTCAACCCAACCCAAGCAACCTATGTGATGTAAGAAATCCATGAGGGAATTTGTGGCAATCATTCGGGCGGCAGGTCTTTGGCCCACAAAATACTTCGTACTGGTTATTTCTGGCCGACTCTCAATCAAGACGCTACTGATTTTGTCCTCAAATGCGATAAGTGTCAACGCTTTGCCAACATCCCCCATGCTCCTCCCACTGAACTGATTACGCTCTGCAGCCCGTACCCGTTCGCCAAATAGGGGATCGACCTATTGGTCCACTTCCCACTGGCCGAGGCCAGACCAAGTTCGCGGTTGTTGCCATTGATTACTTCACCAAATGGGTCGAGACAGAACCCCTTGCCACCATCACCGAATGGAACACAACCAAGTTCATTTGGCAATCAATCGTTTGCAGATTTGGCATCCCTCAGGCCATCGTGTCAGACAACGGCAAACAATTCGACAACGCCAGATACAGAAAGTTCTGTGCAGACCTCCAGATCCAACCATGTTTCTCCTCCCCCGGTCATCCCCAAGCCAACGGCTAAGTTGAGGTCACCAATCGTTCTCTTCTGAAAATCATCAAGGCTAAGCTGGAAGCTGCTAAGGGACTCTGGGCCGAAGAACTACCATATGTACTCTAGGCCTACCGAACTACAGCTCGAACTCCCACCGGGGAAACCCCTTTCCGCCTAACATACGGCGCTGAGGCGGTTATTCCAGTGGAAGTCGGTCTGCCAACCCCCAGAGTTTTACATCTAGATCCAGCACTCACTGACGAGCTCCGCCGAGCCGACCTAGACCTAATTGAAGAACTCAGGGAGACCACTGCTGTCAGACTGGCCTCATACCAACAAAAAATGAGAACACATTACAACCGCAAGGTCCGACCAAGGGAGTTCGCTGTTGAGGACCTAGTGTTGAGAGAAGCAACCCTTGCCACCAAGAATCCGACTGAGGGTAAATTGGCAGCCAAATGGGAGGGACCTTACATTGTGAAGACCAGACCACGTCCAGGCACTTACCGGCTTCAGGATCTAGAAGGACAAGACCTTCCATACCCCTGGAACGCCGAACACTTGAAACGTTATTTTCAATAAACTACTGCTTTTGAGTTGCTCAGTTATTGTATTTTCTTTTCGAGAAGTAACACGCTTGAACATTCCTGTCATCCTTTTTGTGCAATATAGTTTATTGACATTTATATCTCTCAGTCATATATATGGTGTCTCAATGACGTTTTAAGTTCCAGAAAGCCTCAGCCAGACCGAGCACTTCAAAAGCCTCGGCCAGACCGAGCACTCCAAAGCCTTGGCCAGACCGAGCACTTCAAAAGTCTCAGCCAGACCGAGCACTTCAAAAGCCTCAGCCAGACTGAGCACTTCAAAAGCCTCGGCCAGACCGAGCACTTCAAAAGCCTCGGCCAGACCGAGCACTTCAAAAGCCTCGGCCAGACCGAGCACTTCAAAAGCCTCAGCCAGACTGAGCACTTCGAAAGCCTCGGCCAAGAGACTTCAAAATCTCGGCCAGATCGAGCACTTCCAAAGCCCTCAGACCGAAAGACTTCAAAAGCCTCAGCCAGACTGAGCACTCCCAAAGCCTCGGCCAGACCGAGCACTTCAAAAGCCTCGGCCAGACCGAGCACTTTAAAAACCTCAGCCAGACTGAGCACTTCCAAAGCCCTCGGCCAGACCGAGCACTTCAAAAGCCTCAGCCAGACTGAGCACTTCCAAAGTCCTCGGCCAGACTGAGTAGTTCGAAAGCCTCAGCCAGACTGAGCACTTCCAAAGCCCTCAACCATGACCGAGCGCTCTAAAAGACTCAACCAGACTAAGTGCCATCAATGCAGGTCCAGAATGCCTTACCTACAACCTCAATTCCACCATCAGTGACACTCCATAATTATATCCTTAATAAGATCTACATTGCACATTAAGGAGTTCCTTACTTTCCTTTGACAGTCACAATTCCAGATCAAAGTTTTTACGCCACCCTTTACTTAGTCAAATTCCAAAGATGTTCTCACATGTTTCATTTACTAATCAGATTATTTCCTCCACCATCTAGCGTGAATTTTTATACAAGTCCCATGTCAGCCTACATTGTGCATTAAGGAGTTCTTTACTTTACTTTGCATTGAAGATTTATCCAAGTCCAACTTTACTCTGCATTAAGGAGTTCTTTACTTTACTTTGTATTGAATTTTTATACAAGTCCTATTTCAGCACCACTTTGAACTTCACTGAATTTTCATACCACTCCAATCTGGCTCTGCATTGAGTTTTTAAGTTTTTATACAGGTTCAGTTTTACTATGCATAAGGCAGTTTTTAACTTTGTTCAATATTAAATTTTTACGCCTCTCCCAAATTCAGTTCACAACTGACCTATACACAAGCAAACGCAATCGTCTGATAGAAACATAAATAAAGTTTTATTCAGCCACAAATGTATGCACAAGTTCACTACATCAACAAAAAAAAAAAAAAAAAAAACAAAACAAAACAAAACAAAAACCTTCAAGTACACACTCCTTCCGTTCACTCATCCCCCTCACTGGAGACGAGGTCTTCTTCTTCAATACCCTCATCTAGGGGGGTCTGGGCCACATCATCCTCCCCAACCGTCACACTACTCAGGTCAAGTTGTGGGAATAGCTCCTCAGCTCTACGTTTGAACATCATCCACCCACTGTCCCAGTACTCAGCCATTTCATGTTTGTAGAAGTCTGACTGCTGGAAGCTCTCAATGACTTCAGACTCAGTTCTCCGTGATGCCGTCCTTGATGGGCCACCCAGATTCCTCTCGGCTAAGCTCTTGCATCGCGGCATCCACTGCCATCTGAAATTCAGGAGACCCTTTGAATTGAGTAACTGCTGCAACACAAAGATCGGGATAGACTGCCCTTTCCGAGGCCGCCTTCGCCTTTTCTTCATCCAGCTCTTTTTGTAGGATCTCCTTCTCAGAGGCTGCCTTGGATCTTTCTTCCTCCAGCTCTTTACGCAGAGCCTCCATTTCAACGGCCGCCCTCGCCCTCTCTGCTTCGAGCTCTTTCTGCAGTCTCCTTTTCAACGGTCGCTTTCCCCCTCTCTGCCTGCAACTCCTTTTGCAGGCTCTCCCTCTGCTCCATCGCTGTGGCACGCTCACCCTCCAGCTCTTTTTGCAGAGTATCAACTTTAACATCTGCCTTATCTTTTTGCCTGACCAGCTTTTCATTGCTGACCATGGCCTCTTCATGCTGCTTGACCGCAACGGTACAGGCTCTTTTGGACTCCTCAAACTTTTTCTGCTTGCCAGCCAGTTGGAACTCGAGCGACACAACCTGGCGGCGTGTGTCCTCCAACTCCAACTTAACTGCTTGCAGATCAGTGTGGGCAGTCTTCCAGTCGGCACTCTCCTTCGTCAACTTCGCCAACTGGGACTTGGCCTCATCTGCTCTGAGTTTGGCAGCCCCCGCTTTCCTCAAGAGGGCCCCTGCTAAGGTAGTCACCTCCATTTGAGCGGAGCACAACCCCCTCAGCAGGTCCGACTCGTTGAATCTGGATGCTGAGCGTAGGGCTGCCTCTTCCACGATGCCCACCAACCGGTCTGCCCCAGCTCTGGCTGGGCCTTCCTCTCCCTCCAGCCTCCCCGCCACCGCCCGAGCGTGATAAATCGCGGTGGTCAGGCTAACTCCTCCTCCTTGGGGGGTAGGTCCCCCCTGGGGCTGTTCCTCCCTCCTAAGTTCAGGGGCAACCCCACCCGCCCCTGCGCCGACCGCCGCCACCACTGGCACAACTTCTCTGACCTCTGAGGCTAAGTCCACCACCTCTAGGACGATCACCCTTTTTGAGGTCTCCTCCACTTCCCCACCCTCCACCTCCTTGGCCAAATTGGCCTCTTCCACCCTCCCTTCCTTTCTCCTTTTTTGAGCAGGCTCTTCTTCACTCCGCCTCAGTCTCTTCTTCTTCCTCCCCACGCCCAACGCCTCCATCTCCTTCAACGACCTTTCCTTTAAAGGGTCCTTTGGAAGCGGTCGTGGTACAAACTCACCTAAGTTTTTCCCTCCGAGGGGTTTAGGCCGAGGTCAGATCCTCTCCCTCGCAACTAGTTTGGGTGGTCGGTCGACTTGAGACTCCTTGAATTTCTAGGCTTTCACCAGGATGGCTTGGTCCTCTACCTCTTGCGCTCTTCTCCTTACCTCCAACTCCGATCAGTCGAGGTCCCTACCGATCGGTTGTGGACCCAACCCTGCCTCAAACAATGCGGACGGCTGAACAAGCTCGTCCCACTTGACTTTTTTTCTCTCCCTCCACTCCTTTACTCTCTTTACCCTCTCCTCTGCCGCCGCCCCCAACTTTGGCTCCATAGATCTGGTTGCACCTTCCACATTGTGCGCACACCAGCCCCTCCAGAGGTGGACGCATAGAACCACCGTAGTCTCCAGCCTTTGATCGACGTTGCCAACCCCGCCACCAAACCCTTCCCTGCCGCTGCCTATAGGGTGACCCAAGTCTCTTGCTGCCCTGAAGCCTTGTAGCAGCAAAAGAACTCGTCCACTGTCATGGCCTGCCCTCCATTTGCCTTCGGCTATGCACTTGCGCAAGATAGCAAAATCTTCCACGCATTGGGCATTAGTTGCCCTGGTGCTACCTCCAAGCGGTTGAGCACGTCCACCACGATTTGCGGCAGTGGCAACCTTAGTCCACCCTTTAGAGCTTCCTCATAGAGAGAAAACTCTCCTGGCCTGGCGTCAGACGGCCTCTCCGTTGATGTTGGCAGCGACAACTCCACCTCCACCTCCGCCGGAATCTGGTACTTTTTGCGGATAGTCTCCAACTCCGCCGCCGTAATAATGGATCTGTCAGCCCTCGAATGCCGTGATCCGTTCTACTGGTGATTTGGTACGTGCTGCTACCATGGTGGAACCATGGGATCGCACCACCAACTCCCCCACCCTCTTTGACCTGTACTGTGCCGTTAGCTCCTCTGCATCATCGTCCCCAAGCGGATCCACCCTCACATTCGCAGCTCATTCTTGTGCCATTTTTAGGGTATGTTTACGAATCGCTCCTGATGCAGGAGCAAGGAAATTGAGAAAGTGTTGCAAAGGTGTATCGTGAGCAATGAAGGAATTAACACTAGGGATATTTTGAGTTTTTGTAAAGAAGTAAGTGAATCGCACAACGCCAAAAGCCCACGGTTTGCCCGTATTCCAAGGATCCCAATTAATTTTCGCCAGTTTGAAAACTTTTCAAATAATCTGCAAAAACTGTCTTTTTAACCCCATAATGACCTATCGTTTCATTTTTGCTCCAACGCCTCACTTACCCCCCACGATATCGCCCATCGCAGCTGGACACTGCCCCACCAACTTCCCCTGTCTTTTCCACTTCAAATCCCCATTTCACATGCCACCTCTTGAGCCCCACGCCACTCCTTGCGGAAGCACTCTCATCGCCCTCTCACTCACCACCATGGCACTCCTTGTGGTCGGCCCACTCCTCACGGTCGGCACTATTCGCGATCGGCCCTTTCACTCAGCCCCGCCCGCGGTCGGTACTCCTCGTGGTCGGCCCACTCCTCGCGGTCAGCCCTCCCACTCAGTCCCGCTCGCGGTCGGCACTCCTCGCGGTCGGCCCTCCCACTTGGCTCCACTCGCGGTCGGCACTCCTCACGGTCAGTCCGTTAACTCGAACCCCCCTGACGGCCGGACACATCTTCCTCATTACTATTCCCTTCGTTGGACTGAAGCTGCACTTGGGAATGGGGGACTACTGATAGGGATAGGCCCATAAAGGCCACAACCCATAGTGAACAGACCCAAGCCCACCATTTGGATCCCATTGCATAACTCGGATGGTAAAGTCCATGACAGCTGGAGGCCAACTGGACATGATGGACCAATGGCATTCGGACACAGGGCATGTGCAGAACAGGCCACGTCAGCAGATAAAGATCTGCAAAGTTATTGCTACAATACATCACCATTAATGTAGCCCATCACAGCATTTATTACGACAACACCTCCCCGTCGGAACAGCGCCCCCTTACCCTGTACAAGGCAAGCTACAACACAAGATTTCGGCGTAAGGGGCACGTCGGAAGGGACAGTGAAATGATTACCAAAGGATATAAGCAAGCATCGAAGACAAGAAGAAGGTTAAGCTTTTCTATCTTCAATCTCTCTCTACATACCTCATCTCCTTTCCTACTTGCTAACTTGCTCGTCGGAGGGTTCGCTGGGGGACTACCCCGTTCCCCACTGAACTTACTTGCAGGTCATCTAGTGGGCTTCGCCACCTAGATGTGGGCTCGAGGAACTTGGATCGGTCAAGCCCATCCACCGGGAACGAACTGTATCATCAATAGTAATTTTCAATTTTTTTCATCTTTAATAAAAAAAAAATTTTGATTTATTTTTTTGACCTTTTAGATTATTGTTCAAGATTAGAAAGACTTGAAACATTTTAAACAAATCGAAAAACTCTGGACTTTTTACTAAAAACTAAGCCTCCGTTTGGGAAGTGGGTTGGCTTTTTGGCTTTTTAGGCCTCATTTGGGAACATGCTATTTTAGTAACTTTTTGGTTTTTTACGAAAAGATGTGCAGAAAAGTAGAGAGGTGATGTGACTAGTTTTAGTTGGCTTTTTGACTTTTTGGCTAAAATAGCCACTCCCCAAACGATAGTTTTTTTGGCTATTTTAGCCTGGGCTAAAAAGTTTGGTTTGAGAAGGACTTTTTGGCTTTTTGACTTTTTTGACTTTTTTTGTGAAAGAATAGTGTAATGATTATGGGTTGGATGTGATATTTTGTTTGTTGTGGCTAAAATAACCTATTTTGTTTTTTGTGGCTAAAATAGCCAAAAAAGCCCCAAACCAAGCTTCCCAAACGAAACCTAAAACGATAAAGGAATTTTTTTTGATCTTTAATAATTTTTTTTTGATTTATTTTTTTGACCTTTTAGATTATTGTTCAAGATTAGAAAGACTAGAAACATTTTAAACAAATTGAAAAACTCGAGTTTTTACTAAAAACTAAAACAATAAAGGGGAAAAAAAATTCCCATCTAAATAAACACTTGCCAAATAATAATTAGTGTGTTTGATTTCAGTTTTTTTGAATTTAATGTTTTGGCAATTGAATTTTTTATTTTTTATATTTTTATATTTTTAGTGAATATTTTTAAAATTTTAAGCAATTTTTTTTTTAATTTTTTAAATGCATCTTACTTAGATGTATTTAAATAGTAAAATATTTGTGAAAAAATATTTAAAAAAACTAATAAACACACAAAATACATAAATGTATTGAATTTTCATATTTTTTTAATATTTTTGGTATTTAGTGAATTTTTTAAAGACTTTTTTCATAACTATTATACTTTTTAAGTTTATTTATATTAGGTATGTCTAAAAATTAAAAAAATTACTTAAAATATTACAAAAATTCAGTAAAAATAAAAAATACAGAAAATGAAAAAGTAAATTTTTTGAAAGTGAATTCTGAATACAGAGTGAATATTTTTCTAGTAGTAACCAAACAGAGCCTAGAACATTGTCGTTGATACAATTTGGCGCGGCGAAGAACATACCAAACTGAATTTCCAACTCTCAAACTCAGCGACTGAGTGAAATGCTCTCACCAACATTCATATTACCCCAAATTACTCTCTTTCATCCACCTTCCCTGCCCTATATTCAACCACCCAAATCACCAAACCACTCAAAAAACTTCAAAACAACAGTTCCAAAGAGTTCTCACCATGATTACCCCCAAAATCTTCCTTTTTTTTCTTCCAAAAATCCACCATTGACAACCCATTTTCCCGATGTTTCAAGCTCCCAAGAAGACCCACAACGCAGTTTCCCTAATGATTTGATCAATCAATTGGGTGATTCTGATGTGCTTGCTTCCCAGCTTCAGTTGTGTGACAGAGTAAAAGAAGTTAGGAAGTTACATACAATTGTTATAAAGTGTTTGATGAGCTCGGTTGTATTTGTGGATAACAATTTGATTAGTGCTTATGCGAGAATTGGGGATTTAATTGATGCGCGTAAGGTGTTTGATAAAATGTCGGAACGAAATGTTGTTTCTTGGACTGCTATTCTTAATGGGTATTTAAGGTTTGGGCTTGATGATGAGGCCTTCGTGTTTTTCAGGGAAAATATTGGAAGTGGAGTTCAGGCGATGAACTTTAAGACTTTTGTGTGTGTATTAAATTTATGCAGTAGGAGATTAGATTATGAGCTTGGGAAACAAATTCATGCTTGTATAATAAAAGGAAATTGGAGTAATTTAATTGTAGACAGTGCAATTGTCTACTTTTATGCACAATGTGGTGATCTATCAGGTGCATTTTGTGCATTTGATCGGATGCCAAATCACGATGTAGTTAGTTGGACAACAATGATCACTGCTTGCTCACAGCATGGGTGGGCAGAGGAGGTCTTTCTGTTATTCTCAAGAATGCAATTTGAAGGATTTTCCCCTAATGAGTTTACAGTTTGTAGTGTTCTGAAGGCTTGTGGAGATGAGGTGGCATTGAAGTTTGGGAGACAATTACATGGGGCCGTAGTTAAGAAGATATTCAAAAATGATGTGTTTATAGGGACTTCTTTAGTGGATATGTATTCAAAATGCAAGGAGATTGTGGACTCTAGGAAAGTGTTTGATGGAATGAGGAAGAGAAACACGGTTACATGGACTTCCATTATAGCAGGGTATGCTCGGAATGGACTTAGTGAGGAGGCCATAAGTCTATTTCGGATAATGAGAAGACGTAAAATACTTGCTAACAACTTGACCATGGTGAGCATCCTCAGGGCATGTGGCTCGGTTGGAGGTTTGGCATTGGGAAAGGAAGTTCATGCTCAATTAGTCAAGAATTCAACTCAAAGCAATATTTACATAGGAAGCACTCTTGTGTGGCTCTATTGCAAATGTAGGGAGTACTCTGTTGCATCCACGATCCTCCAAGAAATGCCTTTAAAAGATGTAGTCTCGTGGACTGCCATGATTTCTGGTTGTGCAGATCTTGGCCACGAGTCCGAGGCTCTTGAATTCTTGAAAGAAATGTTAGGGGAAGGTGTTGAGCCAAACCCTTTTACCTATTCATCTGCTTTGAAAGCTTGTGCCAAACTAGAAAATATTCATCAAGGGAGATTGATCCACTCCTCTGTGAACAAGACCCCAGCCTTCTCTAATGTGTATGTGGGCAGCGCTTTAATTTTTATGTATGCAAAATGTGGGTATGTTTCGGAGGCAATTCAAGTTTTTGATAGCATGCCAGAACGGAATTTGGTTTCTTGGAAAGCTATGATTATGGGTTATGCAAGGAATGGGTTATGCCGAGAGGCTTTGAAGCTCATGTATCGAATGCAAGCAGAGGGAGTTGAGGTGGATGATTACATACTTACAACGGTTCTTACTGCTTGTGGAGATGTTGATTGGAATGTGGAGCCTTCACCTAAGCATTGCTTGCAGTTGACTTGATCTTTCATGATAACAGAATTCCAGTTTTTGATTTGGAATTCTGAATGGAATTGTAGATGGCTGGTCTGATCAAGATCTATTGACTAAATTGTGGAATATAGATTGAATGTTGGATTAAAAAACATATAACAGTGAATCAGTATGAGAAGCTGTCTCCATATGCGAAGCCCTCCTTCCTAGGGAGAGGAAGACAGAAAGGGAAAAAAGGTTCAGTTTAGTTCTCATTCATTGGTGGGGGGATTTGTCCTACACCGCTTCTTGAGAATCTTGTGACATTACCAAATCACTTCTTGTTGTACAGTGATGTTTCATGTATTATTGATGTAATGTGTATTCATTACATTAGAAATTTGTCCATAAATGAGTATTGCATCCTAAGGGAAACAGATTATAGGTTGATTGATTTCAATCTTGTGTATAGAAATTATCTTCTTAATTTTTTCCTTAACCCCACATCATTTCATCCTTCACAGATATCTCACGCCTTTGAGGAATATTCTATGTGAAACGCAGGTGGCCAGTTTAGCTGCATTTTGGATTATCAGGTTTGTGTGTTTTATATAACCTGGATGTTTCTCTGCTAAAAATACAATTAGCATATAGCACAGACCAGTATTTCAAAATCAAACCATTTCTTTTTCTTACCAATTTTGATAATTTCTTTTCCGGTGGTTGTATTGTAGAAGTGGCTGCTGTCTGCTTTTTTTTTTTTGTTTGTTAAGGCTGCTGTCTGCTAAACATAATGCAAATGTATCTTATCTGTCTTAGTTTTCTTAATTTCCGTTGAGAATCTTGAGATCAGCAAGTAAGTTTCATTTGAAGAGGTTTAATGATTAAAGGCTGTTTTTTCCAACTTCCCTGGAACTCTATAAACATTGCTGAGCAAGACATCCTCAAACATTGCTTGGGTTTGGATATATTAAAAAATAAAAAAAATAAAAAAGAATTAGAAAGCCATATAAAGTAGGGAACCCACTATTGCCACCTCACTCCAACCATCATCCTCCTGCCACCACTGCTCTATTGCCACCACCACTGCTCTACTGCCAGTGCCACCCCCACCTCCTCATAAAAGTACACGGTTTGGTCGAGTCGTACTCAATTCAACCCAACCCTCTTAAACTCATTTATTAAATGAGCAAAGTTGAATTAAATTATTTTAATGTATAACTCGTATTAACCCTTCCAAATCCATCCGTTTGTCACCTCTAGATTTTATCAAGTTACTTGACACTAGTCATACTGTTAATAGGTTCAGATAATTATATATTTTCAAGGAGTGGTTGGTTATGGGAGGCTATAGTGAATCTTTTGAGTTAATTGTTGATTCATCTTAAAGGTTTTATTTATTAACTGTATAAATTACAGGGGCCAAGTTTGAATATATGGCATTTTTTATTGGAGGGGCTTATACATAATTTTGCTCATGGATTGGATTAGAGCTACTTTAATTTAAAAGAGATCTGAAAATGGGATAAAAACCAAATTAAAATTTTTGTTTAGAAATAAATTATTCTTAGTAAGCTGTACAATATGATAATTTTTTATCACAAAGTCAAAATTATGGGATAATCTCTGCATTTATCTTAATGGGGCTGTTTTAATTTAATTACTTTATTATTTGTCTAATTTAATTTGATTTTGTGAGTTAGGAAAGTGATACTTCCTAGAAAACCCTCATGACCTTGTCTAGTTAACCTGCCTTTGGTGGAGTTTGTGCTAAAATTGGCGGCTCTTTCTTGACCCCTTTGAAACCATGAAAGTCGTCAAAAGGCTTCAAAGAATGGCAAAAAACCACGATTTTTTTTTTTTTTTTCGAGAAAAGGGTAAATTTGTAAATGGCCTAAAGGCATAAGTGACAATGTCAAAGTTTAATCTTAAGTCTTCAAATTTTAAGCTTCCATGAAAGTTGGAACAGTTCTGTATAACGGGAAAATCAGCAAGTCAAAGGAAATGTTTTGTTGTTAGTTGTTGTTGTTGTTTATTTTTTGTGATTAATTAAAATAATTTTTTTTGAGAAAAAAATATTTTTCACAGAAAATGTAGATGTTATAATTTTGACAACCAACAACTTTTGGGTTAAAATTTTTTGTATCGCAAAAATCATATATATATATATATATATTTTTTGTAACAACAATAATATTTCCCTTGACTTGGTGTTTCTTTTTCTTCTTCTTTTTTATTTTTTATTTTTTATTTTATTTATTTATTTATTATTTTTTTTCATGATGTGTAATTATTATTTGCAAGCTAAATTTTTTTATTCATACATAAAATTTTTGATAAAATATAAACTAATTTGATAAAAATAAATGTCAAAAAAATATTTTTGAATTTTTAAAAATAATTTCTACCTACCAAAGATAAAATTATGTAAAATTAATAAATCTTTTAGACATTTGTTTATTTATACCAAATTAATTTTTATTATTTACTTGAATGATGATTGTGGAATGGGTAGTTGTTAAGTTTTTAATGTGTAATCGATATATTTAATATATGAAATGTTTTTAATTTTAGATTTTTTAATTTAATGGATTGGTTTAATAATGATATCAAAGTTATTGTCATATTTGAATTTTAAAAAAATAGAAACTAATTTAATGAAAATAAAAACAATCACCTATTACATGATTATTATCCAAATACATAATAAAAATTAATTTGGTAAAATAAATAAATAAATATCTAAAAAATTTATCAATTTTGCATAATTTTATCTTTAGTAGGTAGAAATAATTTTAAAAAATTTAAAAATATTTTTTTGACATTTATTTTTATGAAATTAGTTTATATTTTATTAAATTCATGACTTTACTTTTGAAATTAAATAATAATATTTTTAATTATCTTTATTTAAAACAATATTCACCCAAAATTAAAATAACACAAAATCACATAACCCAAGAAAGAATCCCAAAATTAAAAATAGTCGCTCTTTGAACTCGTCATTGGAGAGATTCCAAGAAGGTTGTGTTTTGAATGGTCACGAGAAGGGTGCAATTAAAATACACGTTGCCTAGCCTTGACATTTATTTATTTTTAAATATTTATTTCAAGAATATACATCAAAATTTATTTGATAAACTATTTCTCAAAGCACTTTTTGATTTTTTTTTTCTTGCTAAAAATGACCTGCGTTTTAAAAAACACAAAACATAATTTTATTGATATTTCAGTAATAAAATTTATTATTGAAGTTTTGAAAAATTATTTTTGCACCAAAAAAAAAAAAAAAAAACCTCCTTTTATTGATTCCTATTTACATTATACCCTTGGTCTATATATAGACGTCTCATTTCTTTCAAGCCTGCATAAAAAATATTCATTCATTTGTTTTTCTCCCTATCTCATCCTTCTCTCTCTCTCTTTGTACTCTCATTTTTCTCTCTCATTATTGGCTTCTTTTTTCTCTCTCAATTTTTCCAACTTCAACTCCAATAAATATTATGTATAGTAATAACACTACGTGTATCACCTATTAACGAGAAATTTCACATTCCGATAGTAAAACTATAAAAGTAGTAGTTTTTATTGATTGAATCTTTGCAACTAACGAGAAATTTCACATTTTGGTAGTAGAACTATAAATTGGAATAGTGGGTTTTTATTTATTCAATTGTTGTACTCAATATTTACTCCTCGAGCTCCTCTACCACTCTTTGATCCACCACTATATCGGTTAACTTTTTTAAGCCATGGTATTCGGTTGTTTTTTTATCGTGGCGCGACGGCTTCGAAAGAAGATGAAGGAAACAGAAAAAGAAAGGGATGAGAAAGAAGAAATTGCTGATGATCAAGGAGGACAAGTCTCAGCTGGTGGTGGTTTTCCCCACCCAACCGGGGCGGCTCCAAGGCGCCGCAACCGCCGGATTCTGTTGAAAGAGAAGCTGAGACATGGAACCACAACCGCATGAGTTGATTGAGTTCATGTATATACATATGGCTTATAGTGGTGTTGGCAACTTGGGGATTGCTTCAAGGTGTCATATATATTGTCCAGATTAAAGTTTTTGTAATTTTCCTTTATTTCATCAATTTTATTTTGTGTTTTGATTTGTTGTGCAACTTTGTTTGTTGATCCTTCGTAAGTACTAATTTGAAAGTATATACAATTTTTTTGCAATTTATTATTAAGTTTTTTACAGTGTTGTTTTATTATAACTTGGGTGTTGGTGGTCGAATCACGGAAACAACCTTTTTTTGCATAGTAATAAGATGTTCATGCACTTTATGTTCTTTTTTAATTATTGGCATGCCATGAACACTTGGTAAAATTTTCACTAGTTTTGGATATTTAATTTAACAAGTTGACTTGGTACTTTTAAATCAATAATAGTACACAAATAAATAAAATCAATCTAACTTACTTCAATCGAAGATTGAGGGAAAGACAAAAGCAATCTTTTTTTTCTTTTCTTTCACGATCTCATTGATTGGGAGTGGACAAAACGGGACGTTAGATTTATTTTATATTTGTTGTTAACGGGGTTAGTATTGTAATTTACTTTGAAATAACATAATTTTGGATTATTTTTAATGTCAATAGGTGTGTTTCAGGGCAGGGCCGGCCTTGAGTTATTAGGGGTCTAAGGTAAATTTTTAAATTGGGTCCTTTATATATCATTATAAAAAAAAAAAAAAAAAATTGTTTGGATAAAACAAAGAGGATACAAATTTATTTCTAATGCATTACAATTTAACAAAATTTAGATAACATATATATATATATATATAATAGTTAAATTTAAATTAGTTGAATCGAATCTTTATTTTTTAATTTACCAATGCTATAAGAATCAAAATTAATTGGGTGTAAGGATGAGAATTTTCGATACAACTCAAGCAATATATAAAATTAGCAAGTTATGATTGACTATTTTTCAACATTAATCTAAGTATGATACGACTCAATAACATAAATTATTAGTTATATATTTCAATATTCACTAAGGATTCCATGACATTTTTTTAATATTTTATTTAACTCCATCTAACTAAATAAAAAAGCATGTAAAATAATAATTAAGGTTAATATCTTTTTTTCATTTAATATATGTATTTTTTTGTTACTTATTTTAGAGTCAATCTAGTAAAAACTATATAGTAATAAGGTACATTTTTTTTTAATTAGAAGAATGCATTTGAATTAAAATCAAACATTCTATGAATAATTACATTTAGTATAAATAAATTTTATAAAATTCAACTTATGGGAAAAATTTTAATCTCTCCATACACTTGCTAAGTTATTTTTAACTAAAAGTAAAAGTTTTCACATTAAACATCAATCGGATACGAATCAAAATAACACCGTACGACAACATAAAAAAAATTAAATTGAGTTAATATTGAAGTAATTATAAAATAACACGCCATGATACACTCCCCTAGATGGGACTCTAAATTTTGTTCAAAATTAGGGGTCTGAAGCGACCGTCTTAGTCGCCTCACCTTAGAGCCGGCCCTATTTCAAGGCCAAACTATTAAGGTAAAAGAGTCCAAGTAAAATCAAAAAGAAAAAGTAGGATTACATTTCTCTTTCTCCCCTATATTTTCTATCATAACCAAATAAAAAATAAAATTATATTTCTTTTTCACTTTCTATTTCCATCATCAAAATTTCTAATAAAACAGTCTTAGTAGAGCATCCACAGAAGACTAGCCACTTCAACCAAAATGTTATAACAGCTAGGCTTGACCCTTGAATTGATGCTCCAGCAGGCTCGTTGGAGGCTTGCTAAATTGGTTTCTTGCTACACTTTCTCGCCAAGAAAAGCGGGCATCTGTTCACCAACTTTATATTTTTTTATTAGTTTTGATTTTTAACTTTTGTAGTGTTTGGATTTTTTATATTGGAGTTTTTTTATTTTATATTTATTTGAGTGTTACCTGGTAAAGTCTACATACAAATAATGCTTTTGATAACAAGTTACGTGAATATATTAAGAGTAAGAATTATCTGAATGAATTAAGATTTTTCGCAATAGTTTTTGGTACAATGATAATTTAAACTCTTAAATTAATCTTAAAAATCCTAATTGTTTGTGTTTTGGGATTTAAATCATTCTTAAACCACCATTGCAATATTATTATATCAAAAATTATTGGAGACTCCTATTTGAATATGCTTATTAAAAAAATATGATCATTAAAAAAAGTGAAATTTTAAATAGCCAAATTATAACCGTTAAAAACCTATGACAATTAGAAAAATGATTGTTAAAAAATATTGTAATATTTGAAAAGGAAATGAAAAGAAAAAATGAAAAAAAATTTATTTTAACGAATCATAGCTAAAGTATAAAGCCTTCTAGAATTGTATATTTAAAAAAGTGAGCAGCTAAAATAATAAAGGGATTGGCTTCCCTGATTGGAGGGTGTTGTTGAGCTTGTGGAGGCCCACTACGGATCCCGTTTCAATAATTCGAGCTATTTAATGTGTAAAACTTGTCTCATTCCGACCTTTTCATCAAAGTAAACGGTTTGGTTGGATTGTACTTAATTCAACCCAACCCTCTTAAACTCATTTATTAAAGAGTTCCGATATGGAGCTCAAATTCAGCCGGCCCCTAATGTCCCGAAAATGAAACGACGTCGTTTCGTCGTTGTTTTTTTTTTTTGTTTTTTTTTTTGTTTTCAATCAGACGAAGGAGACGAAGGAAGAAGACGAAGGAGGGGGAGGGGGAGGGGGCCCTAAAAAATGGGGTTGGAGGTGAGGCAGAGGCATGCGATCGGCGGAGGCGCGGCGATCGCGGCCGAGGCGACGCGATCGGCGGCCGACTCCCTCTCCCTCTCTCCCTCTCTCCCCCTCTCCCTCTCCCTCACCGTTTCAGAGTTGCAGACACGAGGAAGAAGAAGAAAAAAAAAAAAAATGTGAAACGACGTCGTTTCACGGATTAGGGGCATTCGGGGGCCCTACTTTCGAGTCACAAATCTTTTTCCTTTATTAAATGAGCAATATTGAATTAAATTGTTTTAATGTATAACTCATATTAACCCTTCCAAGTCCATCCGTTTGTCACCTCTAGATTTTTTCTATGTAATACTTACGTGTAAGTCATAATAAGTGAACTTATCATCTAATAGCTTTTATAGGAAAAATTTGTCATAAAAAAAATATCACTAATTGTAAGTTTTAGTGACAATTTATAAAAATTATGACAAAAAAAAGTCACTAATTGTCAATTTTTAGCGACATATATAAAAAATTGTTACAAAAAAATTATTTTTAACGACAATTTTACCAAGACTTATTTTTAATAGAACTTGATGAGAATTCTCCGTTTGGGAAGTGGGTTGGCTTTTTGACTTTTTTGGCTATTTTAGCCTGGGCTAAAAAGTTTGGTTTGGGAAGGACTTTTTTGACTTTTTTGTGAGAGAAGAGTGTAATGATTATGAGTTGGATGTGATATTTTGTTTGTTGTGACTAAAATAGTATATTTTGTCTTTTGTAGCTAAAATAGTCCCAAACCTCCTTGCTAAACGGTAAAACCTATTGGTAGTTTACCCTTTATCTATTAAGTTACTTGACACCTCAGTCATACTGTTAATAGCTTCGGATAATTATATATTGGGCGAATTACATTAAAGGTCGCTATAGTTTAGGACTTATATCACTTTAGTCCCTGATTTTTCAGTTGTGATACATTTGATTTTGAATTTTGAATCTTGTTCTAAATAAGGACAATTGAATATACCATTATTCAATTTCAAGGGAAAAATCGTCAATTTGATAAAATATAAATTAATTTGACAAAAATAAATGTCAAAAAATATTTTTAATTTTTAAAAATTATTTTTACCTACTAATGATAAAATTATGTAAAATTGATAAATCTTTTACATATTTATTTTTTTAACAAATTAATTTTTATTATATATTTGGAAGATAATCATGTAATGGGTGGTTGTTTTATTTTCATTAAATTAGTTTCTACTTTTTCAAAAGTTAAATATGGTGACAACTTTGATATCATTATTAAACTAATCCATTAAATCAAAAAATTCAAAACTAAAAATATTTCATATATTAAATATATCGATTACACATTAAAAACTATCAACCACCCATTACATGATTATCATCCAAATACATACTAAAAATTAATTTGGCAAAAAAATAAATAAATGTGCAAAAGATTTATCAATTTTGCATAATTTTATCTTTGGTGGGTAGAATAATTTTTAAAAATTTAAAAATATTTTTTTGATATTTATTTTTATCAAATTAGTTTATATTTTATCAAATTAATGACTTTGCTTTTGAAATTGAGCAATTGTATCATCATTTGTCCTTATTTGAAATAAAATTCAAAATTCAAGATTAAAAATGTGTCATAATTCAAAAGTCAAGAACTAAAATGACACAAGCCTTAAACTATAGAGACTGTTAGTGTAATTCGCCTTTATATATTTTCATGGGGTGAATCTTTTATGAGTTAATTGTTGATTCATCTTAAAGGTTTTATTTATTAACTTTATCAATTAGGGGCTAAGTTTGAACATATGGCATTGGATTAGAGCTACTTTAGGATCCGTTTGGGAAGATGGTTTGTGGCTATTTTAGTCACAAAAGACAAAATAGGTTATTTTAGCCACAATAAACAAAATATCACATCAAACTCATAATCATTACATTCTTCTCTCACAAAAAAAGTCAAAAAAACTAAAAAATCAAAAAGTCCTTCCCAAATCAAACTTTTTAGCCTAGGTTAAAATAACTAAAAAACCAAAAAGTCAACCCACTTCTCAAACCAAAATGGGATAAAAACCAAATAAAGTTTTTGTTTAGAAATAAATTATTCTTAGTAAGCTATACAATATGATAATATTTTATCACAAAGTCAAAATTATCTGATAATCTCTGCATTTATCTTAATGGGGCTCTATTAATTTAATTACTTTAGTATTTGTCTAATTTAATTTGATTTTGTGAGTGAGGAAAGTGATACTTCCTAGTAAACCCTCATGACCTTGTCTAGTTAACCTGCCTTTGGTGGAGTTTGTGTTAAAATTGGCTGCTTTTTTTGACCCCTTTGAAACCATGAATGTCAAAAGGCTTCAAAGAATGGCAAAAACACTACAATTTTTTTTTTCCCCTAGAAAAGGGTAAATTTGGAACAGCGTGTATTTTAACACGTTTTGTATAACGGGAAAATCAGCAAGTCAAGGGAAATGTTTTGTTGTGTGTTGTTGTTTCTTTTTTGTGATTAATTAAAATAACTTTTTTTGAGAAAAAATTAATTTTCACAGAAAATGTAGATTTTATAATTTTGACAACCAACAATTTTTGGGTTAAAATTTTTGTATTGCAAAAAATCATAGCAAAAATCATATTTTTTTTTTTGTTGTAGCGACAATAAATATTTCCCTTGACTTGGTGTTTTTTTTTTTTTTTTTTCATGATGTGTAATTATTATTTGCAAGCTAAAAAATCTATTCATACATAAAATTTATATAAAAAACTATACAAGAACGATGTGACAATATTATTATTATAAATAAATATATTTTCAATAGTGCTTTATTTTGAAATGAATTGTCCATAATAAGTTATATTATTATGTATGAAATTTATATTTGAATATTTTTATAAGTTAATTACTTAAAAGTCCTATTTATAAATGTTATGGTAGCTCAGGTCATATCTAAGATTTTTTAAACTAATAAGTCCTATTTAGTAAAACTGATAATATTATCATTTAATTTTTTTTTTAAAACTAAGAATATTATCAATTTTGTATAGTAATGTTCCAGATAATTGTTTTAGTAACTAATGAAAAAAAAAAACATAGAATGAGATTAAACATTTTTGCCCATTTTATTTATTTGTTTGATTCAACTATCCAATAAAATGAAGAACATTATCAATTTTTTTAATTTTAAAACTAAGAATTTATCCATTTTTATTTATTTATTTATTTTTTCAATTTTACACATCAATGTTCCATCATCATGCTCTTTTATAAATACAAAATTTTCAGTTTTGCACAAAAAAATAATTCACTTTTTAAAATTTTTTAGTTTTTTTTAACATAATTTTTTTTTTAGTTTTTTCAATTTGAAAGTTGATATTTTAAAATTTTGAAAATAAAAAAAAATGTCAAATCATCATGTTCCTTTATAGATAATCATAAATGATGAACGATCATTATTTGAAGGGTAATTTCGACTATAAAAAAATTTAATAGGATTTGAAGGTTCAAAAAATCTTAATTAAGACTTAATGAAATATAAGTTCATAAATTAAGACTTAATGAAGTATAAGTTCATATATTAAGACTTGTATGTAAATGCTCCTATTTTTATTTGTATAATATTACTCAACGTTAATCACTGATGTTTGTATTCGGTCAATTTAATTTATAATGTCATATAAAAAGTATTTTAAGTTATCCTTCAACGTAATTCTATTTCTCTCCCCTATCTGACTTAGAGACAAAACTTGAGAACAATAATTTTTAAAAAAAGACAGATGGCATATTTTGAGAACTAAGAATATAATTTTTTAAATTAAATTTTCCCACTTACCTTTTATTTTAATTACATCTACACAAACAAACTGCATTAGGGACAAAATTAAAATAATTTAAACATCAAAAATTAAAATAACACAAAATCACATAACCCAAGAAAGAATTCTAAAATTTAAAATGGAAAAAGATTGAGACCTCGAATGTGGCTCAAATTGTTGTTATTGTTGTTGTTGTTGTTGTTATTATTTATTTATTTATTTATTTATTTATTTTTGTTGAGGCTGTTGGTTTGGTTGTTTTTATTATTATTTTTATTTATTTGTTGGGTTGGGTTAGTTTGGTTTTTTTTATTTATTTGTTGGACTATTGTTATTTTATTTTTATCTTCCTGATTTGAAATAAAAATATAATAGGGACTCGTATAAAATTATATGGAATTAACAAATTTTAATCAGAAGTTTAACTAATCAGTCAATTTTATCACCAAATCAGTCTAACCTAACTCACTTACCTTATCAAATCACATAAGCTAAGTTGTTGTTGTTGTTGTTTTTTATTTTATTTTATTATTTGTTGAGCTGTGTTGGTTTGTTTTTTTTTTTAATTTAATTTAATTTTATTTGTTAAGCTGTGTTGGTTTGATTTTTTTTTTTATTATTATTAAGGTTTAAATTTTAAAGTACACATAACTACCCTTTCAAAGTTTGGCATTCCAATATAAGTGTACTTATTTCATCTTTTTATCTTTTTTGGGTCACATCAATCAACATCTCATCTCTACTTTTTCTACACATAATACAAGAAAAAGTCAAAAAGTACACTTATTCTAAACTTTCCAAACTTGACCTACAAAAAAAAAAAAAATCCAAACCAAATTAACGTAGCAAAAAAAAAAAAAAAAAAAATCCAATTCGAGGCAAATTCACGCCTCTCTTTTCGAGGCTTTTAGCGCGGCTCATTTAAAATAGTTGCTCTTTGAACACGTCATTGAAGAAAATCCAAGAAGGTTGTGTTTTGAATGGTCACGAGAAGAGTGCAATTAAAATACCGAAAAAGCATGGACCCCAATTTAGGATTCATGACTCTTAAATATGTGTGATTAATTTATATGTATTTTTATTTTTTTTTATCTATTTGTTTTCTCTTTCTCGCATGGAATGATGAAGAATTGTAAGGATGAAGTTTTTATGGGGATCTCAATCATTACTCTTAAAATACATGTTGTCTAGCCTGGACATTTATTTATTTATTTTTTATTTTTTTTTTCAAGAATATACATCAAAATTTATTTGACAAACTATTTTTCAAAGAGACATTGGGGCGTGGCCCAAAGGTTTAGTAGTTAAATTATATGGTGTAGTGAGTCGGAGATTAAGAGTTCGAGTTGATGAAGCAACGACTATCCTTTAGTTGTAATCTAACTATACTAACATATTATCTCTCTCTCTCAAAAAAAAAAAAAAAAAAAGACTATTTCTCGAAGCACTTGTGGATTTTTTTTTCTTGCTAAAAATGACTTACATCAAAAAAACACAACACATAATTTTATTGATATTTTAGTTGGGATAGTTTAGAATGATCTAAATAAATGTGCTTTTTAATTTTTTACGAAAAGATATACAAAAAAGTAGAGAGGTAATGTAACTCAATAAAATACAAAGATACAAAATGTACTTATATAATACACTCCAAACAAATTTTAGTTTTGAAAAATTATTTTTGCAAAAAAAAAAAAAAAACTCTTATTGATTCTTGTTTACATTATAAACTTGGTCTATATATAGACGTCTATTTCTTTCAGCCTACATAAAAAAATTCATTCATATGTTTTTCTCCCTATCTCATCTCTCTCTCTCTCTCTCTCTCTCCTTGTACTCTCATTTTTCTCTCTCATTATTGGCTTCTTTTTTCTCTCTCAATTTTTTTAACTTCAACCCAAATAAATATTAAGTAGAATAATAACACTACGTGTATCACCTATTAACGAGAAATATTCCGGTAGTAAAACTATAAAAAAATATAGTTTTTACTGATTGAATCTTTGCAACTAACGAGAAATTTCACATTTTGGTAGTAGAACTATATATTGGAATAGTGGGTTTTTATTTATTCAATTGTTGTACTCAATATTTATTGCTCGAGCTCCTCTACCACTCTTTGATCCACCAATATATCGGTTAACTTTTTTAAGTCATGGTATTCGGTTGTTTTGCTGTTTGCATGACGCTAAGGCTCCGAAAGAAGATAAAGCAAAGAAAGAAAGAAAGGGATGAGAAAGAAGAAATTGCTGATGATCAAGGAGGACAAGTCTCAGTTGGTGAAAATCCGCCCAACCGGGGCGGCTCTGAGGTGCCGCAAGAGCCAGATTCTGTTGAAAGAGAAGCTGAGACATGAAACCATAACCACATGAGTTGATTGAGTTCATATATATACATATGGCTTATAGTAGTGTTGGGAACTTGGGGATTTCCTCAAGGTGTCATATATATAGTCCAAATTAAAGTTTTTTTGTAATTTTCCTATATTTCATCAATTTTATTTTGTGTTTTGATTTGTTGTGCAACTTTGTTTGTTGATCCCTCGTAAGTACAAATTTGAAAGTTTATACAATTTTTTGCAATTTATTATTAATTTTTTTACAGTGTTGCTTTATTATAACTTGAGTGCTGGTGGTTGAATCACCGAAATAACATCTCTTGCATAATGAAAAACTTAAGTGATACGTGATTAGATTAAGATTTACTTGTACCAATTCTCAACCAATTAAAATTAACAATCTAAATCATCAAGCACGTATGAAAGTGATTTAAATTGTTGTTTCAAAAACAATAAGCCTCGTTTGGGAACAAGCTAATTTAGTAACTTTTTCGCTATTTGGCTAAAATATGAGCTAAAAAAAATTAGTATGTTTGTGATGACTTTTTGACTTTTTACGAAAAGATGTGCAAAAAGTAGAGAGAAGAGAATCTTTGACTTTTTGGTATGGGTTGTTGGCTTTTTGGCTAATTTAAGCCTTGTTTGGGAAGACTAAATAAGTGCACTTTTTGTTTTTTTTTGACTAAAAAAGTGAGGTTGAAAATATGGATGTTTGGGTTAACTTTTTGACTTTTTATGGAAAAATGTGTAATAAAAAATTGTAAAAATTAGTTTTTAGAAGAAAATTTGAATTGGGAGTTGTGCAGCCGTAATTGTTGACTTTTGGTGAATAGTGTTAACTTTTTAACTTTTTGAGTAACTTTTTGACTTTTTGGCTTTTTGGATACATCCCAAACAAGGCCTAGTAACTTTTTGACTTTTTAGCTAAAAAAGATGGTTCCCAAACGAGGCCTAAATAGACACAAATGATTTTTACATAAAAAAAAATCAATGTTGGAGCACCTCCAATTGTGATAAAAAAAAACCATGGCGAAATGCCACAAATCAATCCACTATGAAGGAAAGAAAGAATACAAAATATCCAAACAAATTACCCAAACTCTGTCAATTTATCTTCAACGCTTTGTATATCTTCTACCACAACTTTTGTCTCAGAATTGACTAGGTTGATGTTGATTCCACAACATCCATGTCAACTCATCGACCGCGCACAACTTCGAACACCTTCGAACACTCCATGCTTGAATCTCCGGATTCCACTCTTGAAGAACACTCTTGAAGATGATTACTTAAACAACCCCTTGATGTGTATTATCAAACCATGTGAGTTTAATATTCATCAAAGAAAAGCTAGCAAACTAGCCCTAAAAGAAAACCTAGAGCTCCCAAAACAAATCTAGAAGCCTTAAATCTAAAAACGAACCTAAACACAGATATATAGAAAACGGGGCTGCATACCCTGCTCGAGCGTAGGACTTCCCGCTTGAACGGAGTTCCTAAAATGCGTGCGATTAAAACATGTCTCCACTCGAGCGCTGGAACTCATGCTCGAGGCAAAAACACGCCTCCCAGTATTTGTGCAGACAAGCCAAACTACTGGGAAAGTGCAAACTCCGCTCGAGCACAAATGTTCCCGCTCGAGTAGGAAGACCAAACCCAAGAAAAAATTACAACTCTATTAAACTGAGCTTGTTCACAGAATTGACAACAAATAGAGACTTTACACATAGTAATAAGATGTTCATGCACATGTACTCTATGTTCTTTTTTAATTGTTGGCATGCCATGAACCCTTGGTAAAATTCTCACTAGTTTTGGATAATTAATTTAACAGATTGACATGGTGCATCTAAATCAATAAAAGTATAAATAAATAAAATCAATCTAACCTACTTCAATCCATTGAGTGAAAGACAAAAGCATCCTTTTTTTTCTTTTTTTTTCACAATCTCATTAATTGGGAGTGGACAAAACGGGACATTAGATTTATTTTATATTTGTTGTTAACGGAGTTTGTAGGTCTCGTTTGGCAACAGATTTTTTAAGTGATTTTTTAATTTTTTGGCTAAAATATGATGTAAAAAAAATTAGTATGTTTGGGATGACTTTTTAGCTTTTTACGAAAAGATGTGCAAAAAGTAAAAAGAAAAAGGAATCTTTAACTTCTTGGTATGGGTTGTTGATTTTTTAATTTTTTTTAGTAACTTTTTGACTTTTTAGCTAAACCGATCACTTCCCAAATGAGGCCTAAATTTAGTTCAAAATCACATAATTTTAGATTATTTTTAATGTCAATAGGTGTGTTTCAAGGCCAAACTATTAAGGTAAAATAAATTTTGCCTTTGAGGAAAATGTTTGAAACCTTAGGTTGTGTTCAGTTAGACAATTTGATGAGAAAAATGAGAAGGGAGAGGAAAATAGAAAGAAAATGAAAAAAATTTGTAGGATTCGAATTCCAAATTATGTTTAATTGAGTTGAGAAATGAAAAAAGAAAAGAATCTAAGTGAACTCAAAAGAAAAAAAGTAGGATATCATTTCTCTCCCTTTTTTTTCCTTATTGTTTTCTATTATAACCAAATAAAAAATAAGATTGTATTTCTTTTTACCTCTCTATTTTTTAATCAAATTTTCTAACTAAACACAATCTCGTTAGTGCATCCACAATCTCCTTAGTGCATCCACAAAAGACTAGCCACTTCAACCAAAATGTTATAACAGCGAGGTTTGACCCTTGAATTCATGATGCTCCGGCAGGCTCGTTGGAGGCTTGCTAAATTGATTTCTTGCTACACTTCTCGCCAAGAAAAGCGAGCAACTGTTCACCAATTTTCTATTTTTTTATTAGTTTTAATTTTTGACTTTTGTAGTGTTTGGATTTTTTATATTGGAGTTTTTTTATTTTACATTTAATTTAGTGTTACCTGATAAAGTCTACATACAAATAATGCTTTTGATGACAAGTTACGTGAATATATTACGAGTAAGAATTATCCGAATGAATTAAGATTTTTCGCAACAATTTTTGATACAATGATAATTTAAACTCTTAAATTAATCTTAAAAATCCTAATTGTTTGTGTTTTGGGATTTAAATCATTCTTAAACCACCATTGCGATATTATTATATCAAAAATTATTGGAGACTCCTATTTGAATATGCTTATTAAAAAAATATGATAGTTAAAAAAAGTGAAATTTTAAATAGGCAAATTATAACCGTTAAAAACCTACTATAATTAGAAAAATGATTGTTAAAAAATATTGTGAAAAGGAAATAAAAAGAAAAAATAAAAAACAAAAATTTATTTTAACGAATCATAGCTAAAGTATAAATATATTGAAAAAGTGAGTAGCTAAAATAATAAAGTAGAATTTTGAATAGCTACTCTGGCTAGTGTTCTTGGAGATTCTTTTATAACATCAATAACAAACTAGTTAAATTATTATTCATGATTTATTTGAATGTTATTATTCATGATTTATTTGAACGTTATTAAAAATAAAATAATGTTGTTAACTTTCAACAAATCTAAATTAAGCTTAACCTCAAACAAAAGACACTTTTTAACAAAATTTGCTTTGAGAATTCTAAAATCTCAAATAAAATTTGTAATTTTATATTATTAAAATATCAAATATAGATGTTTTAGTTATAGGATTATTTACCAATAAATCCTATCTCAGAATCTGTTACACCAATCAATTCCCACTTTATTTTGTTGTTCCGTTTAGTCCGGTTGGTGGGGGAAATAATTCTTTCTGGTCCTATTTGCCTTGTTTGGAGTTGTTGAGTGGACGATTGTACCATTTTTGTGTTTTGTTGAGTGGACGATTGTACCCTTTTTGAATGATTCATTGTTCTATTTACGTTTAGGGTTTTTGTATTGTGGGTGGGTTTTTGTGCTACGGCTGTTTGACGATTCCACGGATATACCATTTTGCCGGTGGCGGATTGTTGTTGGTACGTTCGTTCTTATTTTTGTTTGATGCGATTACTGTCGCTGTGTATTCTGCATGGTTGAAATTGTTTCTTGGCCGTCGTTTATATGTGTGACGTAGTTGCGTATTTGTGTGTTAGTGCATTTCGTTGGTGGGGTTGAATGTCGTGCATTATTGTGTTTGTGTTTGTTGGCCATTAGCGTATGTTTGCCATTGGCATGTGCGTTTACTTTCAATTTGTATTTGGTTTGTCTCACATGGTTTTCTGTATGTGTTTTATATACATTTATGTGTCTTGTTACCTTTTTTGTTGTGTGTGTGTAGGGGGATGGAGGGTGACGTAAGTCATGGTGGGGGTTGGGTTCTGTTATTAGTGGTCTGTTTGTCATTTTAGTTGTTTTTTTTGGAAATCTGATGTACCACATGTTAAGATTGATAGGGCCACAGACACTCAAATGATGTTAATATGTTCATACGGTAATATGAATGCCGTAATTAATTTGCAAGTTCTGGTTCGGTTTGATGACGTGGTTAGTCGTGCGTGTGAAAAGTTTGTTGGGTTAACACATGCCAACGTGTGTTTGTTCTTCAAGATTCTTGATTATAATAATTTCACAGTAGAGAACGATGTTGATGTGGAAAACATGGTATCTATTGCATGATGGCATCGACTGTAGTGCATTGATGTCATCATTCAATTACAAGATCCAACCGACGATGGCAATACTGACAGCCCATTATAGGCAGTTCCTTATCACATGACCGGGGTGTGTGACAAGTTGGACATGGACGACGAAGATGATTTATTGGCAAAATTCTATCCTCTTGTTGACAGGGTGTTTTTGTCTGCTTCATGGGCTAACGAGATTCAACATATTGGTCAAAGTTTTGAGGAGCATCTGAATTCCGGAATGTGCTTTACAAGTATGCCGTTGAGTGTGGATTTCGTTTCAAATATTTGAAAAAGGATTCTGTTCGAATCATAGCTGTATGCATAATGTGTGAATCGAAGGGATGCATGTGGTCAGTGCACGCACGTGTCCTGCATGCCAATGGATTTTTCTACCTTCGTTGGTGGGATAGTGAGCAGATCTGTGGGGTTGCCGTGAGGACCCCCAAGAACCCTAGGGCTGGTTCCGATTTGGTTTCCGATGTTATTTCTGAACGGGTGCGTGACAGACCGTTGATGCGCCCTACCGATGTTGTGTATGACCTGAAAAAGGATTACGAATTGGATGTTAGTTACCGCGTTGCATGGTTAGCTGTTAAGAAAGCTCGTGGTGAGATGTTCGGTGCACACTCAATTTCTTTTGACCAGCTACGGTGGTACGACAATGTAGTCATGGAGAACAACCCCAGGAGTTACATCAACATTGACTATGATGAACAAACCAATTGATTCATACGGTACTTCATATCGTTGAAAGCATGTATCGATAAGTTCAACCACTGCCACCCAATGCTCTTTCTGGACGGAACATTTTTGAAGGGGAAATTCAAGGGCAATCTACTGGCCGCTATTGCCAAAGATGGTAACCAAGGTATTTTATTATTGTTTGATGTTCACACCTAACAGTTTCACCTATGTGTGACGGTCAAATTAATTGTTCACACTTAAATTCCACAAATTAAGTTTTGTCTAATTGAGAAATACCAATAGCCAGGTTTATTCCCTTTGGCTGTTGTGATTGTTGATGCAGAAAACACCACAAATTAGGCATGGCTTTTGGGACACGTAGCAAACGTGGTGGACAGCCAGAGGACACTAACGTTCGTCTCAGACCGACATCCAGGATTAATCGAATCCATGCCCATTTTATTTTCCACAGCCCATCATGCGTTTGGTTACAACATTTGCAACGTAACTTGCAAGATAAGTTGCAGTACGGGAACAGTTCTTATAGAGCTAGGATGTTGAGTAAATTTCGTGCTTGCGCTTATGCACCAACTGTGTCCGCATTTAACTATAGCATTGAAGAGCTCGTAAAATGTGGATTGAAGGTTGTGCCGGCGTTCTTAAAAGATTTACCCCCTCATTATTGGTCGAACGCTTATTTCCGGTACGTAATTATATACTTATTTCTTTCATACTTACTGTGTACCTTATGCATGCATATAATGTGTGGCACACTTGTGTGCTCGATTTTTTTCATGTTAACATATTTTGTCTTCATTTCACACCAGTGGTTCACGTTTCGGCAAGATGAGTTCCAATGCCGTTGAGTCATTCAACTCGTGGATACGGGAAGCACACCACTTACCAATAACTCAACTTGTTGATAGTATTCAGACAAATATTAGCCGCCAAATGGCAAAGCGGCGACGTAAAGCACAAGTGTGGGCTGGTGTCACGACCCAAACCCGCCCCTATGGGTTTAGCATCAGAATCGCCAAGAATCCATGATTACCGAAGGCCCGCTAACAAGAAGACAAGATTACAGTATAGGGCATGGCGGAAGCTAAAACAGTAATTAAACAATGTCCAATGAGCTGTGATAGTCTGTATGCAAAAACGCTTTTCATAACATATATACTATCAGTACCAAAACAGTATGTACAGTATTTACAATCATCCAGGTCAGGGACTTAATCCCCATTAAAACAAGATGCAATGTCAAGATACAAGATATTACAAAATAGATACAGAGACAGATGGAGGAAACTAAAACACTCTAAAGTCGTAGCTTGAACGGGCTCGGAACCTCACAGTGAGGCACAGTGGTTGGCTTTGACAAAAGGGAGTCTAACCCACGTTCCTAGTTTCGGTTTGGTGCTTGGACACCTATATATATATATAAACAGTGAGCTAAAGCACAGTGAATAACATAATGCGTAAAGAGGTTAAGAATGAATGTCCTTTCAGTATTGAAAACAGTCAATTGATGCAATATATCAGTTGTTCAGTCATAACAGTCATATGTGGTACATCCATTAGCAGAACAGTACAGTAAACAGTAGGTCTTCAAAGACCGAGCAGTCAATGATGGCCATCATAACAGTAACCAGAAGTTCCAAGATAGGAACTAACAGAGATCTCAAGATATAACGATAGCGATACTTGATATGATGGTTGCTATGGATGCCACTGTCTGATTCGAGAATAGTGGACATACATTCATTCGATTAAAGATCAATTCGAAGCAGTATAGTTTAACCATTCAGAAGATATTCATATTTGAACATATCTTTACACAGTTGTTACTCACAGAGTTCTGGGCTACAGATAAGCTAGAGCGCGTCCTCAGATGCCAACCCTACACAGTTTACAGGATGAACACACACTAAGTTCACATTTGGGAATCAAAGACTTAGTCCCTACTTAGACTCAGTGCGGTTCTACATCTATATCCTCATTAAAATGTCCTAAACTAGGCCTAAGGATGCCTAGGATAGAATGAGGATGCAAAGATACACTTTAAAAACATTTTCAGAATTTTCAGAAAAACAGGGTCCCGCTCGAGTGGACATATAGACAAAGGTTACCCGCTCGAGCGTCACTTCCCACGCTTGAGCAGACTACAAAACATGGCAAAAGTACAAGATGTGTGAAAATCACGCTCGATGAGCGCTCGACACCCGCTCGAGCGTGTGATACAAAACCCCGCTCGAGCATCCATTATTCCGCTCGAGCAGACTGTAAAACAACGCAAAGTGCTGGGAGCATGAATTCCACGCTTGAGCGCCACTTTTCCCGCTCAAGCGTGAGTCCAAATTCTGAAAATTCCAGATTTGAACCTTAAGCTCAAAACCAAGTTTCAATGCATCAAATTCGATCCTTTTGGGCTAATTTTTTGGAAAACACTTCAAAACCCATTATATAACATATTTTAAAGCTCAATTTGTAAAATCAAAGCCCAAAGGTAGATCAATTAAATCCAACTTCAAACCCAATTTCATGAACATGCATGAATTTAAACCAATTCAAAGCTTCAAATACTAGCTCAAATGAGCCAATTCTTTCAAAACCAAGATGAATTCATGGTCCAATGCAAAAATATGAACATGCATGTACCAAATTCTATGTATTCAACCTCAAAATGCTAGGATATAAACATGTATGCATGATTCAAGCTTTAACTCACCAAATTAAGCTAATTCATGACCTTAATCTCTAGACTTCCATAAACCATGCAACATATGACTTGAATAAAACAATAAAAGGTTGAATGTTCTACCTTAGGTCTTGAATACAAGATGTACAAGCTCAATTATACAAGACTCCTTCAATCCTTCTAAATTCCAAGCAATTCTTTGAAGAACACAAAGTTTTCTCCTAGCTCTCTCTCTCTCTAGTCGGCAATAACAAGGAAATTGGCTGAGGAAATGTTTTGTTTTGAATGTAATAAGGCTCAAATATGTTTAGGTAGTGGGCCACTAGTGTGGCATTTTGGTGAATTAAGCTAATTAGTGCAATTTATCAATATTTAATCTAATTTAATCATACCAAATCACATTTCAGATAAATACACCGTAAAAATCATATAAATCTTAATTAGCATAAAACACTGATCAATTTTCGGTTCGGCCGCCGATAAGGCCTTCAATTTGTAGTTTAAAGCATAAAACATGGACAGATAATTTAACAGTCAAACATATAGAAATGCATTTAAACTAGTACATTCAATCAGTCAGTTCAGTATTTGTCACGACCCAAACCCGGCCCTATGGGTTTAGTACCGTAACTGGCTAGTAATCCGAGATTATCAAGGCTGTTGAACAATAAAAGCAGCTTAACAGAGTCTTGGTCTGGCGAAGCCAATACGATAAATAACTAGTGTCCATAGAAATGTGAAAATCGTATGCCAAAAACATTTTTCATGCATTCAAACAGTTCAAAACAGTACAATCTATACAATCATTTACAAACATTCAGTACGGGGACCTAATCCCTCGCTAATAGTACGGTAAAACAGTAGACAGTCTATACAATAGTACAAAAGCGGTGAGAGACAGTGGGGACAATAAAACACCCCAAGCCATAGCATGGCGACTGAACCTCACGGTGAGGCACATAGGTGGCTTGACAAAACTGGGGACCAACCCACGCTCCTAGCTCGATGCATTTCGAGAACCTACATATATATATAAACAGTGAGCTAAAACCCAGTGAATAACATAATGCATAAAGAGGTTATGAATGAATGTCCTTACAGTAATGAAATCCGTTCATTAAACAGTATTTCAGTCTTTCAGTATTTCAATCATTCAGTCATATGTGATACATCCATTAGCCTATAAACAAAGGGCAAAAGGACCGGGTCTCAATGCACTCCAACAAAGAATGATGGCCAACAACAAGAAAACAAAGATGGTTCCACAAGGAAACCGACAGAGCTCAGAATAAAGAATAATAATTGCTAAGGATGCCACAATACTGATTGAATACTGAGACATACATTCATTCAAAACAATAGCGATTCGATGCAGTTCGATTCAAGATGCAAAAGATAACCATTTTGAACATATCTTTACACAATTGTTACTCACAGAGATTGGGCTAATAGCAGCTAGAGCGCGTCCCCGAGAGCCAACCCTAAACAGTAAACCAATAGAACACACACTAAGTTTCACAGTCGGAAAGGATGATAATTAAATCCCTAAATTTTCTCGGTGTGGTTCTATGTCTAAATCCTCATTAAGATGCCTTAAACTAGGCCTAGGAATGCCTAGGATGGAATGAGGATGCAAAGATGCGCATGAACGATTTGAAATTTTCAATGAAATGGAGCCTCGCCGGCGCAGTTTCGCTTTCGGCGGACAAGAAAACAAAGGTCCCCGCTCGAGCGTCAACTTCCCCGCTCGAGCGTGAGACACAACCCTACATTCCCTCGCTCGAGCGGGCTGATGCACAGTGCAAGATGCTGGATGCGTGATTTATCCGCTCGAGCGCGAATTTATCTGCTCGAGCGGACTGCAACGCAGGTCAAAAAATACTGGGAGCTTGTTTTCCCCGCTCGAGCGGCACTTCCCCCGCTCGAGCGGACGACCAAAATCTGGAAAATCCAGATTCGACCTCCAAGCTCCAAACCAAGTTTTCATGCTCCAAATTCGATCCTCTTGAGCCCATTTTTCGAAAAACTCTTTTAAACACATAGAATAACAAGTTTTAAAGCTCAATTTAAGAAATCAAGGCCCAGGGGTGTTTAAATTCAAACTCAATTTGAAACCAATTTCATGAATATCATGCAAACATGACATGCATGCACTTTAAACAATGTCAAGCTTCCAAACTAGCTCAAATGAGCTCCAATCTTTCAAAACAAAGTGAAAGCATGGACTATAATACAAACATGAGCTTGCATGTACAATTCAACATGAAATCAACTCCAAAATACACCAAAATGGCCATGCATGCATGAATTCTAGCATGAATCAACCTATTTGCACTCAAACATGGCTTAATTCTACAATTGAGCATGAACCATGCAAGATGAAGCTTAAGGACAACAAGAGGATGGTGAATTTCCTTACCTAAGTCTCAATTTCTTGTCTAGGAGTTCAATTATGCAATCTATGCCCCAAGTCTTCAATTTCTTCAAGCAATTCTTATGAACACAAGATGAAAACACTCTCACTCCCTAATCTCTCTCTCTCTATTCGGTGATGGACTCAAATGTGCTAAAGGAGTGTTGTATAATGCAAGACCAAGTCTTGGGCAAGGTGTGGTGTAGTGGCCCACTAGGTGGCTTAAGTGTAATTAAGTCAAACTTGCCAATTAAATCAATATTTAATCTAATTTAATCATTCCTAATCACATTTTAAATAAATATACCATTAGATCACAAATATTCTACTGATCTCAAAACACGAAACGATTTCTAATTCGGCCGCCGATAAGGCCTTCAATTAGCAATCTAAACATACGAATTCAAACAGATAGTCATTCAATCAAACAGATGCAAGATGCGATTCAATAGATAAACTTATTCAATTTCGATTTTATTTCAATCGATCGGTCGATGCCGGTTAGTTCAATTATCAGTCATTATCAGTTCTGTTTAATAGTAACCGGTAGCTAATTCAGCAGTTTATCGATAATCAGTACGAGAGTTGTTACAGTATTTCAGTCGATTCAATTACTTATCATAATCTGACTCAGTTTAGCAGTAATCAGTGGTTAACCAATAATCAGTGGTGAGGGTTATTACAGCTGGTGTTATTTGTCCCAAAATGGAAGCTCAGCTGGTCAAAGTGTATAGCAAAGGCTGATCGTGGTTCGTTAGCCATTTGAACGACAATGTGTACGAGGTGCACTCTTTCCCATCCATCATGGTTGACATGGGTACACGTACATGTTCATGTTTCCAGTGGCAAATCAAGGGATTCCCATGCGCTCACGCAATCGTATCAATCCGAAACAGTGGACTAGACCTTTATGCGTTAGTTGATACGTTTTACCATGTGGCTGCATACCGTAATTCATATGAACAAAGCATATACCCCATTCCAACTGTTGAGAAGCCATCATTTACCGTTGCAGATTTTGTGATACAACCACCAGCAGTTAAACGACCACCGGGAAGGCCCAAGATGAAACGTATGCTTTCAAAAGGCGAACAAGTGCAACAAATTCGGTGCAGCCGCTGTCAACGCATGGGTAACCACAACAGAAAGACGTGCAAGGAACCAATTTAGCTCCCAACCAACACTCGACAATTTCAAATTTCAAAAGTACAACTTCTGAATTGTTTTTAATCTAAATAAGTGGGTTTCCACACCTGCGGGTTCGTCATGTATGATGGCCACATTTGAAAAACCATGTCTCTATTAAAACAATAGTTGTTGGTTCATTTTTTAACGTTAATACTAGGTTCATTTTTTGCCATAAAAATTATGTATGAGTATGATGGTGTGTATGCTTTGTATATCAGTGATGCGTGTACGATTAATTCTTCAATGTTGCTAAGTTTATTTCAAATCAATTATGCACATATGTCGTTTGTATATTAGTAAGACTAAGAGTTCATCATCATCGTAACAAATGGGACGCTGTACATTTAAAAAAACCACATATCCAAACAGAAAAGTAAAACATTTAAACCTTCATCTAAGCACGAATAAACACACAAAACAGCCCACATGAATAGCGGATAACACATTCCTATTTATACAGTTTAAATGTTTCCAATGTTTGGGTTAAACATTGATTGTCCCAACCTCATATGCACACATCCTACGTAACTCAACCCGTCCCACACATCCCACCAACACAATGCATCATCTTACACAAATGACGCAACAACACATATTACGTATGATGTCCACGTTTGGTAAAAAATGTCTCTATCAAAAACAAAAGTTGTTGTTCATTTTTAACGTTAATAGTAGGTTCATTTTTTCCCATAAAAATTGTGCATGCGTATGACGATGTGCACGCTTTGTATCTTAGTGTCGCGTGTACGATTAATTGTTTAATATTGCTAAGTTTAGTTCAAACCAATTGCGTACATGTGTCGTTCTAATATTTCTGGGACTAATAGTTCATCATTATCACAACAAACGGGACGCTGTACATTTACAAAAACCAAACATCTAAACACAAAGTACAACATTTAAACATTCATCTAGGCACGAACAATCACACAAAACATCCCACATGATTAGCAGATAACGTATTTCTATTCATACAGTTTAAATGTTTCCAATGTTTGGCTTAAACATTGATCGTCCCAGCCTCATATGCTAACATCTTACATATCTCAAACCATCCCACACATGCCCACTACCACATATTACGTATCCACACACCATACCACTTTCTTAATAAATAACACACCATCATGCCAAACAAGCATCTACATTCAAAATTGCAAACAAAATAATTTACTGGACTAATTTAACTGCCTGCGACCAAAATAGAAGCCAACATTTTTGATAATAAGTACGTGCAAAAAAAAAAAACAAACACCATCATTCAAACTACCCCACTGAGCAAAAATAAATATACGATTCAAAAACCTTAGTAAAACGGCAAAAAAATATTTAAACAAGACGCCTGACAATTATGAACCAAACAATAAACCGTATCTAATTCTTCATCTCCCGTATCGGATAGTTGATGAGAGCCTTTATCATATTTGCACGCAACACGCTGCAGTTGGAACCTTGAAGTGACCATTCTACATCACCTCGATACACATATTGCCTCATTATCGCACACACTAGCACTCCACAATCCAGCCTACACAGATTAATCAAAATCATATCAGTCACATTCACTACAACTGCAACGTCATGCCCAAATTCAACTAAAATAATCAAAACATGTTTCACTTACGAGTCTGGTTTTTGCTGCGGGCACTTGGTCACAGACTCTAGCAGTTGGCGGAAGTTTGCCTCAATGCTATGCTCATCTAGTCCGAATTCACGTAACGACTGTTTCATAACAGCCGACACACGTTCTTTCTGCCAAACAAACAATGACCATTAAATCTGATTTACAAAATTTCGGTCACACAATCACACCTACAGCACACACCACAAACACATCAAAAGAAAAATTACGAGTAAAACAGCTTCATTGTGATGTATATCTGCTCTGTCCTCACGCTGCCTCATGAGATTGAAATGTTTCCAGCTACCGTCTTCAGTATCATACACCACAAGTGTCCAATGTCCAAGGTGACACATGAGGAAATGGAAGTATCGGAACTCACTTCCTGCAGACACATTCCTTCTCACATATACCTCTATCGACCGGACATCTTTGTTCTTCACCATATCCTATAAAACAACATGACCAACATCACGTGACATAAAAACGCAACACACACCATGTTCATACGTGATGCACAACAACTCACCAAGCTACTAAAGAAATACGATTTATCTGCCAAATCATCATCCCCATACATCTTTAATTGATCAGATTTCAACAACTCCACATAAGCATCAATCACCTACCACACACCAACACTAAGGTCAAAACAAAATTAACCGAACATACACTTCATACTGCTCTGCCTATTAACATAATACTGACACATACACAATAATTGAAAACCCCAATCAACTACAGGATAATGATGATAATAGTCATATTTCCACGGATGCAGCTTTGTCAAACAAGGTTCTTCACATCGACGAAATAAACTACCACGGCATTGATAACGTCCTCCCACATAACAGCCCTACACATAACCCCATTTCAGACATTTAAAATAAATTTAAAACCCAAATAAATGGAAAAATAATCAGAAAACTAAATACGTACCCATCACCGTGCATGTCGTACGTGTTGGTGATTTTTGTTTTTTCATCCACTGTCATCATTTTCCAAACACCCAACCTGTTATTTATATCAAACCTCGACCACTTCCTCTTAGGAAACACCACATCGTCCACATCAATAATTGCTTGCTTTACTCCCCGATTATTTCCTCGCACCACAATAGAATGATCCATGGCTGCCTTTTTGTTACGACCCTTCAAGCGTGAGTACTCGAAATCCGGCATTTCCCATACCCGTCTCACTTTGTTCTTAATGTTACGGATGAACGAGTTTTGCATGCTCAACCTAGCAACTATTTCATCCCTATTTGACACATCTATACCTTCGTAATCAGAAACACTGTCATCGCCATGTCGGACAACTCTTACTAGTATGCACTCCGTCATTGCATCAATGATACCCTCATCATCACTACGTACCCTGTTCAACAACGCTCTCAACGGTGATGCATTGCATACCACCACACCCAACCACTCCACCCTCAACATCTCCATTGTCATGCCCCACTTACACGTCCCAAAATGCTTGCGTCACAACATGGACATAACGATTCGCAAGTTGATCCTCGAGTACAACTATTTTATTCCGCAACTTCATATTTTCCTCTTTCAACTTACCAATCTCATCGTCTTTCATTTGCACTACACACTAAAAACCTACCACTATGTTCATAGCCTGCAACTCCAACTTTCTCTTCAACCCAGCAATATCATCTTTTAGTAACGCAACCATTTCATTTTTTTTTTTTTTGATCTGTAACTCAAGCGTTGCAATTGCACCTAGTGCTTCAGTCAGCCTATTATCACCCACACTTTCACATCCTTGTGCACCGCGTAGAACATGTACTCCGTTTGTTTGCATTGCCCCTTCAACTTTTTTCGATTGTTGCACACTGCCTATACCACGATACTCACGTCCAGTGGTATCTCTACATCCAACGTTGCCCACACGTACCCCCTGCTTAGCATCCGCATCGTCAACCTTCCACACATCGACAAAATTCTCGTCCCCACCAATACATTCCACGACATCTGCCATTGCATCTTCCCTCATCTCGATATCTAACCCCATTACTTCATGCTCATAATCCAAAGACCTCAGTTGGTCAACTTTAATCTTCGTTTAACAAAACATACACAAACATTAACAAACACACAGAGCATCCTGACGGAGAACAGTGTACACCATAGATTTCACGCAGCAACGAACCTAAACAACCTTACCTGAAAATTGATTGGCCCAAACAAATTTACACCTTCAACTTTCGTCAGCAAAGCCCCAATGTCCCATTTTAGGAATCGGGGGAACATGTGGTCGGTTTGAGGCTCAATCAAGGTTGAATGTTCATATATCCAATACTACAATACCAACAAAAAACAAAAAACAATAACCAAACCATTAGCCAATTATGTTGACAAAAAAATGCAGTACACACAAATGCAGTCAGTCCAGTCATGTAATGGTGAACATACCATCAACGCAGCCACGCATCTAGTAACCTTCCCCAGTGTTTGATGAAACTTCTTCATTGAACCCATCAACGTCGAGAGCACTGCTCCAGTCCAATCATACATTCTAACCGTGTTCAAGTCATTTATGTACCTCACAAAGGCCCAATTTATTGTTTTTTCTGAATTAGCGAAAAAAAGTTTGCCACACATGTACAATGCCAATAACTTCGCCGTGTCTTCCTTATCTTGTTTGGTCTGTCCTTTCACAGCCTTTAGGAATAATGTTTTCACGACTTTCAGTGTTATGCGTGATGTGTCACGGCACCTACGTTGGATAAAGTCCGACACTGGGCGCTGCCCCGGTGACAAATCCAACCACTTTACAACCCAAATATCAACAGATATCACTACTTCCAAGTTTCACACTTTTCCCCCCCAATGTGGAACGAATTTTCTCACGGGTCATACGTGTTTATTATCTTCGAGATTAGCTCATCACCCTTCCTGAATTTATTGTGGTTCAAGTTGTTTATGTGTATTGCTTCCACATTTATCCAGAACGGTGTTTTTCTCACTTGTTGCAGTTGTCCCTCTCGCAACTTTGCAGAATTCATGAGCTTTACTATCCCTGCCACATTGGACCAGTAATTGAGTCTCTTGTGTATCAGCCCTTGTGAAACTTGCACAGGCTTACTAACATTTCGACCACCCACGTTGTGAACGACTTTGGACTTCTTGAATAGGATGTGCCCCTGCATTCTCACTCCCACGCTATCTGCCTTCAACCCTGCTGCTTCCTCACCTCTTATTCTTTCATATGACCTTGTCCACGGACTCCACACCATACCGCAATCTGCAACACCAACACAACACAATTCTACTTCAAAAAAATACACAAATACATAACCACAATGCACACAATTTAAATTGACATGACACACATGACACCAACTGGAAAAAAACAAACACAACAACAACAAACGTGACAGATTGCTTAACCTCATACACATACTCTGCACATCAGACACACACATGCCACTCGTGTGGTACAAAACCTCAATACCCCACGCTTAAACCCCACAAACCCCACCGCCACACACCCCAATGGCACACAAACATATTAATTATTTTTCTTTGTGGTCCCAGCATTCACTTTACCCTTCAAACAACTTTTGTCATCCACATGTGTGGAGCATCATACAAACATATCCATAGTACACATCACCATTGTGAAACTACCCCACAACACACACAAAATACGTAACCCACACACACACTCCATAACGCGAATTATGAACCTACTCCACACAAACCAAACCCCATAACACACCCTACCACCAACAAAACAACACACATCAACCATCTATGCCACACAACACGCGTACACACAACCAAACACTACAACCACAAAGCAAATAGAACACACAAAAAAACATCATCGTATCACGAATGTTCGATTTAACTATACCAAAACAACAACATATCTACTCATAATGAAAACAACAAATCCCCACTTACTACATCGTTACACAATACATATAATACATATACAGTGAACATACCTCATTCTCTGGCCATAACTGCAGTCTGAATCAAACAACAACCACGAATGGTGAACACTAGGGTTTCGAAGTAGTCGATGGAGTTAAATGTGACACCCTTGCGCACCTTTGCAATCTTCACCAATCGTTCCTTCCCCGAATCACGCAACGACGAATATGGTAAACCTAAATTTTCAAATTTTAGGAAATCGCAATATTAGGGTTCCTCTCGTCACACAATACCAAATTGCAATTGGTCTGGGATTTTTGTTTTCACATTAAACGGGTTATGGCAATGGTTATGGGTTTGTGAACATTCTATGAAAGGGGGTTTTGTTACAAATGTGTGGGAGGCTAACATCCAGTAAATCACGTGCCACTCACGAAACCAACAATCAGATTAGAAACCCCTATAGTGCGCTTTGACGGTGTGTGACACCATTTTGTGTGACAGGGGGCCCACCTCAAATACAATCCTTTCATACTACCTCACTAGTGCTACACGCACCTCAACACCCCGCTCCTCACATACAGCTGGAAGTCATACATTCATATGCACATTAGTGGCATTTACGTCCTTTCACACAAAACGGGACTAAACAAACCATTAGAAAATAAATGGGACCAATTAGATCATAAGACCAACATATGAGATTTATGGGTAAATTTCCCTTAGTTATATTTGCCTATAAAATTGAAAAGATTTTGAAAATATAAAACATCTATCTTACAGAGTATCACAAATTCATTGAGTTAGACATTAACCACTCCTCTAAAATAAAGAACCATTTTGAATATTTCAAACATTAATTTCCTTATATATATTGGTCTTTGCACGTATCTATTTGGGGACATTATCTATAAATCCCTATTCACATATTTATATTCCACTCAGTTTTAATTATTTTTTTATATTTCAATAAATTTTATGAGTATCATAATTATCAAAATATTCCTAATAATAATAGGGTGAAACGTGTATTGATATTCACATTAACAATGTGAATATTCCATGAGGTAAACATTCACACTATCAAATTTATTTAATGTGATGTTCACATTACTAAATTACTAAGGGTTCAAAAAAATATTTGTAAAGATAAAATTGTTCTTAAAATATCTTAAATATAATAATTAGGATTTTGTAAATCAAATATCCAAAATAATAGGATTTATTAGAATATAAGAATATATTTTGAGATACAAATAAAAAAAAAATTCTAATAAATTCCCCAACTATGTGTTGGCTCAGGATTCATTGACTATATGTTTAAAACATTTAAAAAGTACTTATTCTAATCTTTTTTTTCTTTGTAAATATCCACTTGTGAAAACCCCCAATTAGCTAGTTTTGTTTTTGAAATTTGACTTTAATTAAATCAACTTGGTCTTACTGCAATCAAATCTCTATAATCTTATAATTCTTGAAGTTCACATTATATATCTCATAAAAAATATATATTTAAGTTAACTCACCTCTGTGAATTTATATTCAATTTACATATTTTTATGAGATCATTTATGTAAGTTTGTAAAAATTTACATAATTTTCTGGTAAGGTTATATCTGGTGTGCATTGTACACTGAAGCATTTTTCCAAGTTATGACATTTTGTGGCGTTAATATTACAAAGTATTATAATTAAATCACTTTAGATCATAACCAAATACCATTTGAGGTATAACTAAAGACTTCTACGGTCATAATTAAAATAACAATCACAATAAATTATAACTAATATCATTATGAGTTATAACTAAGGTCATAACCAAAGAGCTAACAAAGATATCTTCAATTATAATCAAAATAACAACCATAATGAAATTATAACCAACACCATAATGAGTAATAATCAATATCATAATAGGTAATAACCAAATATCACAAAGATTATAATTTGGGCATATGATACAAAATTATAACCAATACCATAATAAGTCATAACTAAATTATAACCAACACCATAATAGATAATAATTAAAAATTATAAAAATTGTAATTTGTGCATATAATGTTGGAAAAATGGTGTTTTATATGGCTTATTTTGGGCCAACTTTGAAGCCAAAATGAAGTGGGCCCAAAACGTCTTTTGGGGTGGGTCCGAAGAGGTGACGTGTTCCTTGCTGCGTGGCAAGTCACACGGTGAAGACGGAACGTCAAAACCATTTATGAGTAAATGGGAAGTTGATATCGTTTTCGGGTCTAACATTAATTTTTTAGATAAAATTCATTTGAATTTTTTCAATAAAAATTATTATGGGAATTTAATTTAATTCTAAATTCAAATTTTGGGTTCCTAAGTGGTTTCCTAAAGTTTGTAATTTTGAGAATTTAATTTAATTCTAAATTTAAATAGTAGTTTCCTAAAGTTTGTTAAATAGATTTATATTTATATCCTATTCAAGGTTTTAATAAATCTATTCAACTTTTGGCTTTATTTGATTAAACTATTCTAAATATTTTAATAATATATATATTTCAACTATTTTGAATATTAGTCTACCTACGGTTCTTCTTCAAATTGTTTGGAAGGTTAATAACCGTTCCTATGCAACGGCTACTTTTCATATTTGTTTGAAATACATTGCACCTGTTCGGCTTGAACTTATATTTGTTCCAGGTGTGATCACACCTGTTCGGCCTTATTTAAATCCAGCACTTTCCAACAGTTTTGGGCTCCGGAAAAAAAACAGTCTGAAATCTATTTCTTTACTGTCCAGATTTTATTTGTATGCATTATTCTTCATTTTAGTTTTAGAATAAAATTCAAAGAGTTAGAACAGAGGTTTGGTTCGCTGAACAAATTGTTTGGAGTGCTACTACAATTTGTGAAGATCATTGTATCTTGGAAGATAGACGCCACTCAACCGTAAGCACCGTAGCAGGGTGAATCTGTCTTAAGGACAGAGTGTTACACACTCGACTTGGTTTTTAATTATTCATTCGGTTTAATAAATAAATTTGGTATGTTATTTATTTATTTGTTTGAATTTATTTCTATTTATTTTATTTACACAGAAGATTGTTCCAACGATGAATAAATGCACTAGAGAAAAATTGGACAGCATTTCCGACTGTTTTTTCCTGACCCAAAGACTGCTGGAAATAGGTATGTATATATAGCCCACTTGGTAACCTTTAAAACTTACCCGAACAGGTATTGTTTGAAAAGAACAAGTGCACCACTTATTCAAACATTGATTTTGACCGTTGCAACTTTTGAACATATTTTCAAATAATGAAAAGTGATCTGTTGGTCAAACACAATAACTGTTTGGAACTTCATTTAATAACTATTTCAAATATAAATATATATATATTAAACTAATTGAATATATATATATATATATATATTAAACTATTTGAATAGTATAATAAACAAAGGAAGAGGTACAAACTTTAGGAAAATTCTTAGGAACCTAAAATTTAAATTTAGAATTAAATTAAATTCCCACAATTACAAATTTTAGGAGACCACTTAGGAATCCAAAATTTGAATTTAGAATTAAATTAAATTCCCACAATAATTTTTATTGAAAAAATTCAAATGAATTTTATCTAAAAAATTAATGTTAGACTTGAAACACGACGTCAATTTCCCATTCACTCATAAATGTTTTTGACGTTCTGTCTTCACCTCTTCGGACCCACTCCAAACAACGTTTGGGGCCCACTCAAATTTGGGCTCAAATTAATTGAAAATAAAAGTTACAATTCTTGTTTCCTTTATTCATACAGAATTTAAAATTCTGTGTTTTTTGGTTTAAATTTTCTCTGTAGTATAAAATTCTAATTATAATTTTATTTTATAATTTAGAATTTATGGTTACTAAAACTGGTCAAACTAATGTTCTAACCAGTACTGGTATGGTGATTGCCATTACGCCAACCTCTCCTTATGTTGGGACTGTACCAGTGAATAATGGTGAAAAACCAGAGAAGTTCTTAGGAACTGTTTTTAAAGGATGGCAGAAGAGAATGCTATCTAAAAGAGGAAAGACTAAGAAGTGCAAGTTTTACTTTTGTAACAAAGATGGACATCAGGCCAAAGATTGTCGTTACAAATGTAAAGGCAAAGAAAGAACAAGTAAGAAGGTTACTAAAGTCGATATAACCGAAATGGATATAATTTCCAATGGTGTAGATGTCATAAATCTTTCTGCAGTTGTTTCCGAGGCAAATCTTGTCAGAAATCCTAAAGAATGGTGGGTGAACACTGGTGCTACTCGCCATATTTGTGCCGACAAAAAGATGTTCACATCTTATTCTTCAGTGGACAATGGTGAACAACTTTTTATGGGCAACTCCTCAACTTCCAAAGTTGAAGGACAAGGAAAGATTGTACTTAAGATGACATCTGGAAAGGAACTCACTCTCAACAATATGCTGCATGTACCGGACATTCGCAAGAATTTAGTTTCCGGATCTTTGTTGAGTAAGAATGGGTTTAGGTTAGTTTTTGAAAGTGACAAGTTTGTACTTACAAAAAACGGGATGTATGTAGGAAAAAGTTACATGTCTGATGGCCTTTTTAAGATGAATGTAATGACTGTTGTACCCTCAGTCACTAATAATAATACATCTTCTTCTTACTTGCTTGAGTCTTCAAATTTATGGCATAGTAGACTAGGACATGTTAATTATGGATCTTTGCGTAGATTAATTAATATGGAATGTTTACCTAAATTTGACATTGATTCAAATCATAAATGTGAAATTTGTGTTGAGGCAAAATTATCTAAAACTCATTTTCATTCAATTGAAAGAAGTACAGAATCACTTGAATTAATTCATAGTGACATTTGTGATTTTAAATCAATTCAAACTAGAGGTGGGAAAAAGTATTTTATCACTTTTATAGATGACTATACTAGATATAGTTATGTTTATTTAATTCGAACCAATGATGAAGCTTTGGAAACTTTCATTCAATATAAGAATGAAGTTGAAAATCAACTTGGTAAAAAAATCAAGAAACTTAGAAGTGATAAAGGTGGTGAATATGAATCACCTTTTGGTGAGTTTTGTAAAGAATATGGAATAATTCATCAAACCACTGCTTCTTACTCACCTCAGCAAAATGGAATTGCTGAAAGAAAAAATAAGACTTTAAAAGAAATAATGAATGCCATATTAATAAGTTTTGGATTACCTCAGAACTTATGGGGGGAAGCAATACTTTTTGCTAATTATATACTTAATAAAGTACCTCGAAAGAAAGTGAATCAAACACCTTATGAAATGTGGCATGGTAGAGTACTATTCTACAAATACTTAAAAGTGTGGGGGTGTTTGGCTAAAGTGGCTATTCCTAGTCCTAAAAAGACTAAGATAGGTCCTAAGACCATTGATGGTATTTTCATTGGTTATGCTAAGAATAGTAGTGCATATCGGTTTTTGATTCATAAATCAGAACATACTGAAATGCATGTTACTATTATTGAGTCAAGGAATGCATCATTCTTTGAACATGTATTTCCAAAGAAGACTGGACAAGAGACTAGTATTAATAAAAGATCTTTTGATGCTATTACTAGTCAGGATCAAGAATATGATCAAGAACAAGAGTTAGATCAAAATGAGGAAGAGGAACTTAGGCGTAGTAAACGTGCTAGATTTTCTAACATATTTGTTAGAAAATGAGCCTTTAACTTTTAAAGAGGCTATGTCCAGTCCTAAAGCTCCTTTATGGAAAGAAGTTGTCAACAGTGAAGTTGAATCCATCTTGCAAAATCACAGTTGGGAATTAGTAGACTTGCCACTAGGTTGTAAACCTCTTGGGTACAAGTGGATTTTCAAAAGAAAATTGAAAGCGGATGGATCAATTGACAAATACAAGGCAAGACTTGTGGTCAAAGGTTTTAGACAAAAAGAAGGTTTTGATTACTTTGACACATACTCACCAGTTACTAGAATAACATCCATTAGAATGCTAATTGCCATTACATCTCTATACAATTTAGAAATCCATCAAATGGATGTAAAAATCGCTTTCTTAAATGGTGAGTTAGAGGAAGAAATTTACATGGAACAATCAGAAGGGTTTTCTGTTCTAGGAAAAGAAAAGAAAGTGTGTAAATTGGTTAAATCATTATATAGTTTAAAACAGGCGCTAAAGCAATGGCATGAGAAATTTGACAAGGCAATGATGTCAAATGGATTTAAAATCGATGAGTGTGACAAATGTGTTTATATTAAAAACACAGATAAAGGTTATGTCATTGTATGTCTTTATGTAGATGATATGCTCATCATTGGTAGTAATAATGATATGATTAAAACTACCAAGAAAATGTTGAATAAATATTTTGACATGAAAGACATGGGCATTGCTGATGTAATTATTGGTATGAAAATTACCAAAACATCAGAAGGATATGCTTTGTCACAATCTCATTACATTGAGAAAATACTTGACAAATTCAGCAAAGATGATGATCATCTTGCTAGAACACCTGTAGATGTTAATTTATATCTTTCTAAGAATGTACAGGAAAGTATTTCTCAATTAGAGTATGCCCAAATTATTGGAAGCTTAATGTACTTGATAAACCGTGACTCGCCGTATATAGCTTATGCAGTAAGTAAATTAAGTAGATATACGAGTAATCCGGGAGTAGAACACTGGAAAGCAATTATAAGGGTTCTTCGATATCTTCGATTTACTCGTAACATTGGTGTGTGAGTGAATTTCTGATCACACTGCCCTTCTTAGTAATCCAACTGTAGAACACAGGCAGAATAGATGGCACCCTGCAATCTGCACAGAAAGAAAAGGCTTCGGCGGTGGTTCTTCCACCCGGGGGCACTCCGACGATCAAATCAGTATCTCTCAAAGATAATACAAGTACTTAAGTTACTGCTTAAGACTAAAAATTGCATACCTTAGACCCGCCGGGGGTGCCCTTCTTTTATAGTCTTTCTCTATCCTAGTCCCACTAGAAGTCTCACTTCTATGGACTCTAATTCCGGATCTACCTTGGACTCTTCAAGAGATAAGGATAGACTCCCTGAGAGTACTACCTATATCCATCTTGCAGTCTTTCTTCTTTCTAGAACTCCTGTCCCTTATCCACTTATCTCGGACTCCGGTTTCTTCGGAGATAACCTTGGCAACCCCGAGATCATCTTGGCATATCTGTCATGACACGTGGAACCTCGGCTGACACTTCGGCGTCACCACGGCTACGTGTTGGTACTCAGAAAATACTTCCCCACAACTGCCCCCTAGGTTCTATTACCTTGGCATTCTGAGGTGATGGAACCTATATTCGAACTTTTCTCGAACGTCGGCTCAAGAACTTTCTAGCTGAGATCATTTATTTTCAGGCCGACATGTCTTCATCTAAGAACAAGAATTCAAATCAATTTTCCTTCGCGCATGAGCTGTTATGCACCATTTTTCAACCGTTTTACTGACGCGTTTTTCCCTCATTGGTCCGTGCTGGTGACGCGCCAGTTGGCCTTTTTTCATCGCTATGCACTTGACGCTGCGCGTTGCCTAGGCACAATAATTACCTTTGTTTTGCCGCCGTTTCACGTTTTGGACAAAAACATTTGCCTCTCTCTTTCTTTTCACTTCTGTATTTGAATACTCCACATTTTCTCTCTCTAAAGCTTTTTTTCCTTCGAATCCGCCATTGCTCGAAGCTCTCGACTCATCGCTTTCTTGCATCCGCCATTTCTGCGGCTTTTGCCAGTAGTGTCCGCCATCCGACCTCGGCGAGCTCACTCCGCCTTCTCATTTTCCGTAAGCAACCCGGCTTTTCTCCTCCATTCTTGATTTATCCTCAAATTTCTTGCCATTGTTGTTCTCGCTTAGTATTTAATTTGTGAATCGCTCACCGAGTGTGTATTATTTCCTGGTTTTTTGCACACGTCATGTACACTCGCACTGTTGCACCTCTTGTTCTTGGTCTTCTACCGTTTCTGTTCTTGAATCTGAGACTTCGTTTTTGCTTTTCTGTTTTTCAGATTTCTGCCCTTCATACTCTTTCTTCGTAGATTTAGGTTTGGGATTTGCTTATAGATCCATCAACCCTTAGGAAAAACTGAAACAAATTTATCAATACATACTTAGGTTTAAACCGAGGTCCCAAGAACCCTTTAGGAATATTCTGTTTTTGTAGTCAAGCACTTGTATACCAAAACCATGGGTATGTGGAGAAATAGGGTTATCACCCCAACCAAACTAGAATATTTTAGGCAGGAGTTCTCCATCCCTGCCGATGTTCACTTAAGACTGGCTGGGGAGGGCGACTCCATTATGCTCGAGGATGATAACATGCCCTTTCCTGTTGTAGCCTTTGTCGAATGTGGGCTTCGGTTCCCTCTAGATCCCCTTTTCTGCGAGGTCCTTCATTACTATACCTTGAACCCTATGCAACTCACCATCAACGCCTATAGAACCCTTAATGGTATAATAACCTTAGCTCGGCAGGAGAGTGTTAGGATCACTCTTGCCGACATCCAATACTGTTACACCATGTGTGCCCTCAACCTAAAGGAGAAAGGTTATGTGTACTACCTCAAGCCGAGGTCCACCGAGTTTAAAATTGTAGCCGACCTTCCTGACTCCAACAAAGGTACTGGAGATGACTACCTTATTGCATCTGGTAACTGGGAGTTTGGCCCAGATGAAGAAGTCCATCTTTTCCCTCTCCCCCGAACAGTAAAAGAGGGCAAGGGTAAGAGCCCAACGTCAATTGTTTAGCTGTTGCTTTCTTCAAGTTTTTCCAAAAGATTTTATCTGTTTCTGATGTTTTGTTCTGTTTTGCAAACGTTCGCAAGCCTTCCAAAGACTTTCGCCAATCCTATTTTCTTGGGAAAGGCCTGAAAAAGCTCCTGGACCTTCCAATCCAGAAGCGCAAAGCTCCTTTGGTACTGAACTTCATCCTAACGTATAAGTCAACTTTGCCTGACGTCCCAAGAGCGAAGAAAAAGAGCTCATCCACAGCCACAACTCAAACCACATCTACATCCCGGACAGATCAATGTTCTACTTCTGACCCAGCCGATCTTCCATCCACTTCAGCCCAATACCTAATCCCAGTAACAGAAAGAAAGCGTCGGTGACGTCTCGTAAAAACTGCCGAGATGGTCCGCCCGAAGCCCGTTGTTCTAGATCTCCTCGCCGACTTTCCAGCCGATGTGGATGATGCACCATCCCAAACGGTGCCCCCACCAAAACCAAAAAGAGTCAAAAAGGCCCAGCCAAAGGCCAAAGCTATTGAGGCCGAGGTCGAAGATGCCTTGCCCATCTCCCAACTAACCTCAACCGTGAAGACCACTTCTGCTCCCGCCAAAAGATCTGCTGAGGCCCAGCCATCGGGGTCGACTTAGCCAAAAAGGTCGAGGTCGTCGTCTGCGACGACTTCGGGGTCCAAGGTTCCCAAAGTTCCCTGGGAGCTCAAAATTACACTTGAAAACAGGCCCGTCTACGCCAACGAAAGCGCCGCCGACGTCAACATCGGCGTGTCACTCAGCACTGCAGTTCTCCTTGAGGGTGATCTTGAGTGTAATGCCAAGATGAATGAATACGAGAACTACGCCCTCATGCTGCAGCGCTCTGTCCAAGTAAGTCTTTTCATTTGATAACTTTCCTTACTGCCACTTTTTTTCATACTTGTAAAGTTTCGCAATATTTCATGATAACCTCTGTCTTGTGAACTTTCAGGCCATTCAACATGCCCACACCTTCTCCATGCAAGCATTTGAAGCAAAGGAGAAATTGTCCGAGATAGAAAAGGAGTTTGCCGCTCTCCAGAAGCAAAACAAAAGTCTTAAAAATAAAATGAAGACTCTGGAAGACCAAGCCGAGGTCAAACTCAGCTCAAGAAGAGGTCGATGAAAGGGCCGAGGTCAGAAGCCATTAAAAAACGCGTCGGGCACGTAAGAAAGAGGCCGAGGAAAAAGCGGCCTAGGCCGAGAAAGAGCTCCAGGAAGCGCTGGCTACAAAGGATGCCGAAATCAAAGCGACTGATGACAAGGCATACGCCCAAGGCATGGCCGATGTGGCAGAAGATTACAAGTTACAGGTTAAGCAGACATGCAACAGGGGTTTTAACCTTGGTTGGATGTCCTTAGCCAAAAAACTTGATCTTCCTGCTGATTCGCTATGGCGCAAGGCCGAAGCTATCCCTCTCCCCTTTCCTCCTCCTCTACCTTCAACTCAGGCTGAGGAAGAAGTTGAATCTGAATCCGAGGCTGAGGATGAAGATGAAGAGAATAAAGATAACGAGGCCTTGGTGAGGAAGTCCAAATCTCCTCCTAAGGATGATCAAGTTTTGGACTTGACCCAGAACGAAGATCTTGAAGAGGCACCGAAGGAAGCTGACGTCGGCAAGTTATCCTCTGACCTTCTCTTGGCTGAGAGAAGTATTGAGAAGACTTTGGCCGAGATTGATGCCGAAATTGTGGCTGATAAGGAGGCCGAGGTCGTGGTGGGAAAAACATGCTGAGGTTGCGGCAGAAGAAGATGTCGAGGTTGTTCTTCAAGAGCCCTCTGAGGTCCCAGCCCAACCTGCTCCTGAAGCTTGAAGAAGTTTGAATGTCTTTTGTATTTTCTTCTTTGTATTTTGTTTCTTTTCTTTATTCTTGTTAATGTTCCCTGAACAATGTAAGCTTCTTCTTCATGGCCGATGTGCCTCTCTTTGTTGCTTTAGAACAATTTACTTCTGCTAGGCCATTGTGCCTCCTTTATATACAACTGTTTCTCTTTGAATGCTGTAGTCTTTAATTTTTCTTCATTGCTTCTGTTTGATTCTATACTTAGAATATTTTGCAAGCCTCTCCTCCTTTGTACAATCTCCTCAGGGAGAAATACCTCGGGTATGTTTACCTGAAGATTCACCTCGGCTTAACTTTAACTTGTAAATTGCTACAAATTTCAACAAGTAAAGATAAGGAATTTATCTCGACTTAACTTTAACTTGTAAATTGTTACAAATTTCAACAAGTAAAGATAAGAAATTTATCTCGGCTTAACTTTAACTTGTAAATTGCTATAAATTTCAACAAGTAAAGATAAGAAATTTATCTCAGCTTAACTATGTTTAAACATAATCTCGGCTTAACTTCGGTTAAGCATTACTAATATCTTCTCTTTGCCCCCAATGTGAACCTAAGTTCTACTTGGGTTCTCATTATTCAAAAAACAACATCATGCATAGATAAGGAATTTATCTCAGCTTAACTTTAACTTGTAAATTGCTACAAATTTCAACAAGTAAAGATAAGGAATTTATCTCGGCTTAACTTTAACTTGTAAATTGCTACAAATTTCAACAAGTAAAGATAAGGAATTTATCTCGGCTTAACTATGTTTAAACATAATCTCGGCTTAACTTCGGCTAAGCATTACTAATATCTTCTCTCTGCCCCCAATGTGAACCTAAGTTCCACTTGGGTTCTCATTATTCAAAAAACAACATCATGCATAGTTTTATAAGTTCTGAAAAATTCTGCTAAGATTCTATTGATCATATCGGCAAAAAAATCAAAGAACATCTAATGATAGAAAAACTTTAAATTACAAGTGTTCCATGGTCTAGGCAATGCTTTGCCCTCATTATCTTCGAGCCGATATGTCCCATTTCCTAACACCGAAGTAATTCTGTAGGGACCTTCCCAGTTTGGGCCGAGCTTGCCCTCTCTGGGATCCTTCTTATTGCCGACGATTTTTCTCAAGACTAAGTCGTTGACTTGAAAATCCCTTGGATTGACCTTCTTGTTGTAAGCTTTAGCAAGCTGTTGCTGGTATGCTGCAAGCTGGATTGCAGCTTTCTCTCTTCTTTCTTCCAGTAGATCCAGATCTCGGGCTAAGAGCACATCATTAGACCCATTCTCAACTCTCTATGTTCTGATCCCTGGGATGCCGATCTCTAATGGAATGACTGCTTCTGTGCCATAAGCCATGGCAAAGGGGGATTCCCCTGTTGATCTTCTCGGCGTAGTGTGATATGCCCAGAGCACATTGGGCAATTCGTCTACCCACTTTCCTTTTGCTGCCTGCAGCCTCTTCTTTATTCCATCCAGAATAACTTTGTTTGATGCTTCGGCTTGCCCATTACTTTGGGGAAAGCTTGGTGTTGAAAAGTAATTCTTTATCTTGAACTTTGCGCAAAAATTCTTGATGAGTTTGCTGTCAAACTGTGTTCCGTTGTCGGCAACGATTGCTCTTGGAATCCCAAATCTGGTGATGATGTTTTTCCAGATGAAGTTCTTCACATCCACATCTCGGATTTTGGCAAGAGGCTCTGCTTCTATCCATTTTGTGAAGTAGTCTATAGCTACCAAGAGTACTTCACGCCCAGTTGCTTGGGGCAATTGTCGAACGAGATCCATGCCCCATTGGGCAAATGGCCAAGGGTTGGAAACCGGGTTCAGGTCAGCAGCTGGCTGATGTATCAACGGTGCAAACCTTTGGTATTGTTCACACTTCTTCACATAGGCCTCTGCATCTTTTTGTATATAGGGCCACCAATACCCCTGGGTAATGGCCCTGTGAGCTAACGATCTGCCCCCTGTGTGGCTTCCACAAACTCCTTCATGAATTTCATATAAAAAGTCTTCGACCTGAAGAGGGTGTACACACCTTAAAAGAGGTCCAGTGAAGGATCTTCTGTAGAGATGTCCTTCTACTGTCAGACTGAATCTTGCCGACTTCAATCTGACCTTGTGTGCTTCCTTTCGATCTTCCGCGGCTTTCCTCTTCAGAATGCAACAATTGCATCCATCCAAATTTTCCGATGCCCACCCATAATCCTTCTTGCGTGGTATGTGGTGGCTCTTTGCTCGGGCCTGGTAAGTAATCGAGCATTATTGACCTCGTCTTTCCGGTTTGCATTGAGCTTGCTAAATTAGCCATCGCGTCGGCGTGGTTGTTATCGTCTCGCTAACTCAAGAAGTCGGCAGCTTTGAAACATGTCCGCTAGCTCGATGACTTCTTTTATGATGCCGACATCCTTTCATCTCGGGCAGCAAACTCTCCTGTAGTTTGATTCACTATAAGTTGTGAGTCACAAAAAATGATTACCTCATCTGCCTCTGCTGCTACTGCCAGCTTCAGTCCAGCAATTAATGCTTCATATTCCACCTCATTGTTCGAGGCTTTGAACTCCAGTCGAATGGACTGCTCCAATATCTCTCCATCGGGGGAAATTAACAATACTCCTGCCCCTGCCCCTTGTCGGTTTGAGCTCCCATCAACAAAAAGTTGAAAGGAGTCGCCGATGTAAATGCTACAGGGTCTGAGTTTTTCCTTCCTTGGTTCTTTAGCCTTTGGCTGGGTTTCTCCTTCCTTGTTTGGACACCGTTCATCTTGGCTCAACGGAGCCCGATGTTCGATGTATTCTGGCGAGAACTTGGCCACGAAGTCGGCCAAGACTTGGCCCTTAATTGTCGCTTTCTACCAAACTCCAGTCATATTGGCCCAAAACTACGGCTTATCTTGCGATTCTTCCAGTCAAGTCTCCTTGTTGCAACAAGGATTTTAGTGGGTGTTCTGTCAGAACCACTATCTTGTGAGCCTGAAAATAATGGTTTAGCTTCTTTGAGGCCATTACCAAGGCCAGCATTAATTTCTCCAGTGGTAGATACCTTGTTTCTGCGTCAGCCAAGGTTTTACTTACATAGTAAACAGCCTTCTACTCTCCCTTCTCTTCTCGGATTATCACAAAGCCATCGCGTGCTCAAACCGCTAAGTATAAAACAGTTCCTCCTGTGTTGAGGTGTTGAGAGGACTGGAGCCGAGGTAAGGTATTTCAGTCGCCAAAGCGCCTCACATTCCTCTCATCCATAGAAAATCCGTGGCCTTTTTCACCAGATTGAAAAAGGTTTACATTTGTCCGAACTTCGCTTATGAATCTGTTTAGGGTCGCGCCCTTCCAAGAAGTATTTGAACCTGCTTTTGCCGATGCCGACTCGTAATTCTAGAATGGCCTTGATCCGATCCGGCCGGCTTCAATGCCCTTCTAGTCACCAGTATCCCAAGAACTTACGGATCCGACTCCAAACGCATTTCGATGCGTTTAGTGAGCCGATATGTTTTGAGTATGTCAAAGACCTCTTCTAGGTCAAGAAGATGATCCTTCGTTCCTTGGTCTTCACGACCATGTCATCAATGTAGACTTCTAGCTCGCCAATCAAGTGTTTGAACATCTTGGTTACCGATCTTTGGTAAGTTGCTCGCGTTCTTCAACCCAAAAGGCATCACTCAGAATAATACAGACCTTTTGGGAGTGATAAACGCCGCTTCTCCTCATCCGGGGGGTACATGGCTATCTGGTGATACCCCCTATATGCGTCCAAGAAGCTCATCCTTCCATGTCCAGATGTGGCGTCCACCAACTGGTCGATCTTTGGCAGTGGGAAGCTGTCTTTGGGACAAGCTTTGTTCAAATTTGTAAAATCTACACAGACCCTCCACTTGCCATTCTTCTTCTTTACTACCACGGTGTTTGATAGCCATGTCGGGTAATTGGCTTCTCTAATGGCCCTGGCCTCTAGAAGTCTGTCTACTTCCTCCTCCACTACTTCGACGTGCATCAACGTCGGTCTTCTGGCTCGTTGTATCACAGGTTTGGCTGACCTGTCAACGTTAAGTCTGTGACATGTGACCTCGGGGTCAATGCCAGGCATTTCATATGGTGTCCAGGCGAACACCTCAATATTTTTTCTCAGAAAGGCTTCCAGCTCCCTTTCCTTTTCTTCGACTAACCCTGTGCCGAGAAGAAAGAAGCGTTCTTCATCGTCCTCCTGGACGAGGATTTTCTTCAATGCTTCTTCACTTTTCTCGGTCGGCTCCTTGCCGACATCATTTAGGACCTTCATGTCCTCTTCTCCGACTTCTGCCTCCTCTGGTTCCCGAATACTGCTGGTTAATTTCATTGCTGCCATGGAGCAATTTTTCGCCTGCAACTGATCTCCTCTGACTTCCTCAATCCCATGTTCTGTTGGGAACCGCAGTAGTTGATGCAGTGTTGAGGGAACTGCCCCTATTGTATGCAACCACGGCCTCCCCAAGATGATGTTGTAAGGCGAGGGCGTGTCAATCACAATGAATTCTGTCTTGATCTTCTTCATGCCAACTTGTACCTCCAAGCTTGTTGCGCCTAAAGGCCATGTCGGCGTTCCATTGAAGCCGACCATCGGGCCATTTGACTGCTATATCAGGGTGAAGGCCTAACTCCTTGTAACATCTGACATACATGATGTCGCAAGAACTGCCTTGATCAATCAGGATGCGTTTCACCTGGCACTCCCCAACCTGGAGGGATACTACCAAGGCATCATTGTGCGGGTGCTGAACCATATCAAGGTCGGCTTCTGTGAAGGTTATCATCGGTCCTTGGCAATCTTCAGGCCGAGGTCTTTTCAGTCCGACTTGGTTGACGTGCTGCAGGTGTTTTACCTTCTGTGTCTCCCCCCGTATGTCGTTTTCATTCACCTTTGAGTGGATCACGTTAACCACCCGAGGTCCACCTGCCTGTGGTTGCTACGTTGGGGGAGGCGGGGCTGCTGGTGCTTGAGGCAATCGTGCCTGTTCTTCCCTGGTTCTGGCCTCATCTACAAGGTCTCTTAGATGGCCTTGCCTCACCAAATCTTCTAGGTGTGCTTTAAGGGCTCTGCAACCCTGAGTTGGGTGCCCCTCCTCATTGTGGTAAGCACAACGCCTACCAAGGTTTCTCCCCATAAACTCTCCTGGTGCTCTTGCGCTCAAGTAGGGCTGATTTCGAATTTGATCAAGGACTTTGTGGACCGAGGTTCGGAACACGGTCGTCACTACTTGCTTCGCCCTCAACTCCGTCTCTTGTCTGTTGGGTGCATTGTTACCTCGCCTCGCTGAAGCCGCTGCCTTTTTCTCGCTTCGCTCCTTATTCCCCGACGATCTTCCTCAAGGCGTTTCTCGATTCTTGCCATGAGCTCTTCCATGCTCTTTAAGGTGGTTTTTGCCAAAGACTTCCGCAATGGACATCATCCTTCAGCCGTTCTTGAAAGACACGACCGCCACCTCTGGTTGCATTCAGTATTCGATTGAACACCTCATAGTACCTTTTGCATAAGCCCTAAGGCTTTCATCTTTGCTAATTTTAGGGCCATCAATGCATCCACCCTCAATGGTCATGCAGCTTTGTTTGTTATGAACTCGCCACAAACATCTCGCCAGCCTTCCCATTTTCACGCCCCCTTTGGTAGTTTGTGGAACCAATCGATGCAATCTCCCGAAGGATGAAGGAACACTTTGCAGAGCAACGGCTCGTTCCCAATCAGATAATGCCATTGAATTCAAAAATAATCCAACATGAAAGATAGGGTCTGACTTACCATCATATATCCGAGCCTCGGCATATCAATCTATCCACTGCCGAGAATGGAGTCCTCGCTTAACCGGGAAGTTACTTCGCCCAGATTCTCCTGCTTCCTCTTGAGGTAATCTCAAGTCCTCTTTACTTCTCCTTGCCTACCATTATGGGACTTCAAATTTTTCACAAGACTACTCGGCCTCATGGTGGCCCTTTCGATCCTTCTCCGCAGGACGATCGAACACAATATCCGCCTAACATGCCGATGTTCTTTGGTCGCTTTCCTTCGCGATATGTCCTTCGACTCTTCTTCGGCTCTTCTCGCCGACTTCCTGAGTTTCGTGAGAGTGCCTTCCACCTCGTGTCTTGAGGGGCTTCGGATTTCTTTCCGCCTTCTTCCGGGCGCTTGTCCGGCATTAGTGTGTCCCGCAATGCGGTATGGCGTTGCATGACATTATTCTACATCATGAAGTTGACGACCGATTGAAGGTCCGCCAACTTGTTTGCCATCTCCTTTATTTCTTCATCCCTCCTCGGACATCCGCCTTTCCGTGTCCGGAGGTCGCCCTCGTTATAGTATTTGCCCCGTCCGCTTTCTTTGATGTATCACCATCTTGGCCGACGTTCTCTGCGTGATTCTCGATCACGAGCTTCTTCGTTAGGTCTCCTCCTTCAACATAGGGTCAATGGGTCTTCCACTCCCTACCGAGTGTCGCCCCAATCTTTTCCTTCTACGTACATCTTATCTACTCCTCTTTCGCTCCCACAGACGCCAAATTGTGTGAGTGAATTTTCGATCACACCGCCTCCTTAGTAATCCAAATTGTAGAACACAGTGAATAGATGGCACCCGCAATCTGCACAGAAGAAAAGGCTCCAAGGTGGTTCTTCCACTCGGGGCACTCCGACGATCAAATCAAGATCTCTCAAAGATAATACAAGTGCTTGTTATCGCTAAGACTAAAAATTAGCATCTTTAGACCCACGGGTGCCCTCTTTATAGTCTTTCTCTATCCTAGTCCCACTAGAAGTCTCACTTCTATGGACTCTAATTCCGGATCTACCTTGGACTCTTCAAGAGATAAGGATAGACTCCCTGAGAGTACTACCTATATCCATCTTGCAGTCTTTCTTCTTTCTAGGACTCCTGTCCCTTATCCACTTATCTCGGACTCCGGTTTCTTCGGAGATAACCTCGGCAACCCCGAGATCACCTCGGCATATCTGTCATGACACGTGGAACCTCGGCTGACACTTCGGCGTTACCTCGGCTACGTGTTGGTACTCAGAAAATACTTCCCCACAATTGGGTTTAATTATAATAGATATCCATCAGTACTTGAAGGATACTGTGATGCAAATTGGATATCGGATACAAGAGACTCAAAGTCCACTAGTGGGTATGTCTTTACTCTTGGTGGGGCGGCTGTATCTTGGAAATCTTCCAAACAGACTTGCATTGCTAGGTCTACTATGGAATCAGAATTCATAGCTTTAGACAAAGTAGGGGAAAAGGCAGAATGGCTTCGCCACTTCCTTGAAGATATTCCAATATGGCCAAAACTGGTGCTTGCTATATGCATACATTGTGATAGTCAATCAACAATTGGTAGAGCACATAGTCATATGTATAACGGTAAGTCTCGACACATTCGTCGTCGACATAATATCGTAAGACAACTACTCTCTAATGGAATTATTTCCATAGAATATGTTAAGTCTAAAGACAACATAGCGGATCCACTAACCAAATGGTTAGCAAGAGAGTTAGTTGAGAATTCATCGAGGGGAATGGAACTTAAGCCTATTAAATAAGAGTTACCACAACGGCAACCCAACCTAGTTGACTGGAGATCCCAAGATCTAGGTTCAAAGGGACAACCGAGTTGTGAATGACTTAGAAGGATCATTGGGGAGTCTAACTCCTACTCATTTCTTTGATGAAATAGTGATGTCTGCAGCGTTTGAGGTTAAGTAAAATTTTAATGATTCATATATCTAGGTAAACCAGTGGAGTATGGCAGGATACTCTTCATAAGAATCACCAATGTGAGTGTGAACTGGGCTGATTCTATAAGAATTGTAAAGGGCTACAAGTCTTTAAAGCACTCATGAAAGACCAGGTTGTTCAGGGCCAAAATGAACACAATAGTGAGAACTAAACTGTGTCTGGGAATATACTGTGTGAGTTCTATTGTCTTGGTTTACACAAACGGCTGAACAGTTCAAAACATCATGTTCACTAGTTAGCTAGTAAATCCGATAGTGTTTCACAAGGGAAGGTTCAAAGTCAAAAGCTACTTATCCTTTACAGAATATTTCCAATTTTTTGTACTCTCTGATTAGATCATGTTGTTGCCTTTTCTCTCCTTCAAATTCCATTCATGTGGGGGATTGTTGAAAAAATGGTGTTTTATATGGCTTATTTTGGCCAACTTTGAGGCCAAAATGAAGTGGGCCCCAAACGTCTTTTGGGGTGAGTCCGAAGAGGTGACGTGTTCCTTGCCGCGTGACAAGTCACATGGTGAAGATGGAACGTCAAAACCATTTATGAGTGAATGGGAAGTTGACGTCGTTTTCGGGTCTAACATTAATTTTTTAGATAAAATTCATTTGAATTTTTTCAATAAAAATTATTGTGGAAATTTAATTTAATTCTAAATTCAAATTTTGGGTTCCTAAGTGGTTTTCTAAAGTTTGTAATTTTGAGAATTTAATTTAATTCTAAATTCAAATAGTGGTTTCCTAAAGTTTGTCAAATAGATTTATATTTATATCCTATTCAAGGTTTTAATAAATCTATTCAACTTTTGGCTTTATTTGATTAAACTATTCTAAATAGTTTAATAATATATATATTCCAACTATTTTGAATATTAGTCCACCTACGGTTCTTCTTCAAATTGTTTGGAAGATTAATAACCGTTGCCGTGCAACTTCTACTTTTCATATTTGTTTGAAATACATTGCACCTGTTCGGCTTGAACTTAAATCTGTTCCAGGAGTGATCACACTTGTTCGGCCCTATTTAAATCTAGCACTTTCCAATAGTTTTGGGCCCCGGGAAAAAAAAAAATAGTCTGAAATCTATTTCTTTGCTGTTCAGATTTCATTTGTATGCATTATTCTTCATTTTAGTTTTAGAATAAAATTCAGAGAGTTAGAACACAGGTTTGGTTCGCCGAACAAATTGTTTGGAGTGCTACTATAATTTGTGAAGATCATTGTATCCTAGGAGATAGACGCCACTCAACCGTAAGCACCGTAGCGGGGCGAATTTGTCTTAAGGACAGAGTGTTACACACTCGACTTAGTTTTTAATTATTCATTCGGTTTAATAAATAAATTCAGTACGTTATTTATTTATTTGTTTAAATTTATTTTTATTTATTTTATTTACACAGAAGATTGTTCCAACATATAATACACACTTTTTTTGAAGTTGTGAATTATAAAATTTCTATATTATATAATGAGAAGATAATCTACAAATTGAGCAATTCTGCTCGTTGTAGGCATGTTAGTTAAATTACCATTATACTCTCAATGGCTAAGACGCACGGCATTCAAAAGTAAAGAGGGCTAATTTCGTAATTGCAGCGGGGTCGAAATTTTCGTCCACTGGGTGTTCATGCTTTATATATAGAGGGATAGATAGTGAAAAAGCACAACTATTTGTGTCCCCACACCATTGATCTCCTTTCCAAGCCTTCATGTTTTGGAGTCTGCAAACATTCACAAATCAATAAGTTCACTAATACAAAACTAATTACATGAAACATTGTTGAAACAATTTGAGTAATTTTTTTTTTAATGACGGATCCCACTATTTGATAAATATGTATAGTTAAAATTATTTTAGATAATTAGTTCTATAATTGATTATGCATCCATAGATTTAGTCTTCACAAATTTATGCTCATAGATGGCTCACTTGTTCCCCAAGTTTATATATAACTGTTGAATAAGTTAAGGGTAGCAATGGCTTAGAGAGAGAAGAAGGCAACCAAAAAGTTTATCACCTAAGAGGTTGTGGGTTTGAAAATCATGAAGGCCAAAATTTTTAAACCTTTGGACCACTAAAAATTTGTCCGGTCGTTCGTTAATTTTAGAGTCACAGGATTAGTCGAGGTGGATGTAAATTGGCCCAGACACTCAGTTATGAAAAACAAAAAGAAGAGAAATTTGGACAGGTTTAGATGGGTCAATTTAGAGCACCTCCACCTAGGGCCGTTTCTGACTTTTTGAGGATCCAAAACAAGCTTTTAACATAGGACCTGCTTTACATATTAAAAAAAAAAAAACATTCCAAAACAAATTTCTAAGAGCATCTCCAACGGTTCACCAAACTTTTCACCAAATTTGTGTAAAAAAATCACTATTTTCCTAATTTGATATCACTTGCTCCAACGGTTAGCATCAAAAGATGAGGGGGCGACCGATTGGTCAACCGATAAGGCCATTATTTTTTTTTTTGAGTCGCCATTGATACACAGGTGCAAGACTTCAAGCTATTTCTTGATACACATTGTGGGCCCAGCTTGCAAGGTGCCATTGATACACAGGTGCCATTGATACACATTGTGGGCCCTGCTTGAAGGAACTTGAATGAACATGGGGCAAGACTTCAAGCTGTGTTTGTTGTTATTAGCCTCAGGTCGCCCGGTTGGTCAACCGGCCGGTTGACCGGCCGGTCGACCGGTAAGTTATTTATTTATTTATTTTGAACGAATTGAACCTTTTCTTGAACTTTCTGAACCTTTTTTCGGGGCGACCGATTGGTCGACCGGTCGGTCAACCGGTTGGTCGACCGGTTAGGGGAAAAAAAAATTTTTATTTTTTTTTTGAACTGTTTGAACCACAAATGTTGGACTTTTTGAATTCTTTCCGGGACAACCGGTTGGTCAACCGGTCGGGCAACCGGCTGGTCAACCGGTTGGTATAAACCCAACGGTCAGTAACAGTGATTTGGTGAAATTTGGTGAAAGGCTTGGTCTGTTCTCAGTTTGGTGAAACTTTTGCTGAAATCTCATTTTGGTATGACTTTGGTGAAACCGTTGGAGCATGAAAAAGTGAGTTTTTCATCAAAATTTAAATCTGATGCTGGGTTTGGTTCACCGTTGGAGATGGTCTAATAAGGCGAATTACACTAACGGTCTCTATAGTTTGGGACTTGTGTCATTGACTTTTCAATTATAATATATTTGACACTGGATTTTGAATCTCGTTCTAAATAAGGACAATTGTTATTTCATTTCAAGGGCAAAGTCGTCAATTTGATAAAATATAAACTAGTTTGACAAAAATAAATGTCCAAAAATTATTTTTAAATTTTTGAAAATTTTTTATACTCACCAAAGATAAAATTATGTAAAAATAATAAATCTTTTAAATTTTTATTTTTTTACCAAATTAATTTGTAGTATGTGTTTGGATAATGATCATGTAATGAGTGATTATTTTTGTTAATATTTTTAGATAATTATCATGTAATAGATGGTTATATTTGTTGTTAACAGATATTTTTAGATGGTTATCGTGTAATATGGTTATTAGGCTTTTAATATATAATCGATATATTTAATATATGAAATGTTTTTAGTTTTAAATTTTTTGATTTAATGGATTAATTTAATAATGATATCAAAGTTGTCGCCATGTTTGACTTTTGAAAAAATAAAAACTAATTTAACGAAAATAAATATTAAAAAAATTATTTCTATCCTCCCAAAAGATAAAATTATAGAAAAATGATGCGTTTTTAATTTTTAGTTTCTTAAAAAAAAAATTTTGAAAATAGATTCTGAAAACTAAACCACACAACTTTGTAACAAAAAAACGTTCCAACATTATTCATTTAAAAAAAAAAAAGGCCATTATATTTCAAACAACATATAAGTTAACCAACATAAAATAAATTGTATGACGACTTTACCCTTCAAATGAAGCAACAATGCCCTCAATTGTCCTTATTTGGAATGAGATTCAGAATTTAGGATCAAATGTATCACAATTGAAAAATCAGAGACTAAAGTGACACAAGCCTATAGGGACTGTTAGTGTAATTAGCCCTTTCTAATATGAACCAATTTTGGATTTTTCTTGTCAAAACTGGACTAGTTAGTAATTTAAATTTTATTTAAAATTTTTGACCTTTCATATGAATGTGTATAAAACTTAAATTATTAGCTGTGTGGATAAGTCAACTCTTGTGAATGAGCTTGTGATTGTCATGAGATGCTTTTATAAAAAGTGTGACTTCTTAGATGTTAGAATCATGGAGATCTGAAATCACATTCACATTCTCATTCCCTCCCAAGATTACTATCATTCAAATATAGACTAAGATTAATGATCAAAATAATCCAAACTAGCGTCCTAAATAAAAATAAAAAAATAAAAAAAATTAACAAACTATAACAATGTATCACTTAAACATGATAATTTTCACATTAGTTGCAAAATTACTAATCAAGCTTGTTATTATCTAATTTGTCAATTAAATTAGATAAAACTTGCGACAAATCAAGTTTGTAGCAGAGGAATAGGTTAACTCAGTGCCTGATGTTGTTGGGGGTTGGGTGTTGCTTGTTATTGTTCTTCACACTGTGTTTGCTGCAACTGTGATTTCTATTTCTTATCTTTTGGTGTTGCCCCTGTGGATTTAGGCTGTGCCTGCTGTTGTTGTTGTTATCATTTTGTTGTTGACCCTGTGGGTTTAGGTTGGGCTTCACTCTGTTTTGCTATTGTTGTTTTTTCTGTTCTATACTCTTGGTGTTGTTGTGTTGTTTTTTCTTTGTTTTGGTTGGTTCCTCACCAACTCGTTATCATGCTAGTAGATGATTGGGTTAGCTTATTGGTGCCAACTTTGTTGAGATCATTTTGCTTTGCTATGATGCTTTTGCATTCAACCTTTTTATTGATGTATTTGTGTTTACTATCAATAAAGTTCCTTTGTTTGCTGATAAAAAATAAAAATAAAAATTCATCTATTTTTTCTTGTTACATAATTAACTTAATATAAGATTTAATCAATTCCAACTTTGAAAATTTTCTTTTGCAAAAGCAATTTTAACAACTGTGGTCAATAATATTTTATACATAATTCATACATTTGAAAAACAATCATCCATTAGTTTTAAATAGTTCACTACATCAATTAGGTTTTTGATTTATTTTTAGGAGGCTTTTTTTAAATGAACAAGTATAATGGCAGAAATTTTTGGGGACCTTTTTTTTAACCAATTTTTGGGCCAAAGCGACAACCTGCTCGGCTCGTCCCCAAAGTCGGTCCTGTCTCCATACAATATGTCAAATCCAATGTGACAGTTCAACAATTCTATTTTGGCATATCAAATGAACTTGACCCGGTGTGTCACTACATGACTTTTGGTATCACCCCTTTATGCTTTTTTTTTTCCCCCCTTCAAATAAAAGAAAACTAATGGTACACAAAAGAGTTCAAATTTTAAAAATAATAGAATAATAGATTTGACATATTGAATGGAAAACTTCTATTTCAAATTGATATATGTCAATTGGCCAATCAAATTTTCAAAAAAAGAAATTTCACAATATAATGGAACTAGTTATATAATAAATTACAGTACTTTTCAAAAACACTAAATAACACTTTGTCCTTATGTAATACATTATTTTGAAAAAACACTAAAGACAAAGAAAAGCAAAGTTTTTTCCTCTTGTTTTTAGTGAACTTTTCTATTTTATTTTTATAAATATTCTTATAGTCTTCTACTCTTACAGAAGTGAAAATATTCAGTGTGTTTGGTTTAAGTTTTCTGGATTAAATTTTTTAAAAATTGAGTTTTTTTTGTTTTCGTATTCTTTTGTTTTTAGTGAATATTTTTTAAATTTTAAACTTTTTTTAACTTTTTTAGATACACCTTAGTTAGAGGTATCTAAAAAGTAAAAAATTTATGAAAAAATATTTTAAAAAATTAATAAATACATAGAAATACAAAAAATATACTGAATTCTTGTATTTTTTTTTGTATTTTTGGTATTTAGTAAATTTTTAAAAGATTTTTTTTACAATCTTTTTACTTTTTAGGTGTATTTATGTTAGGTGTGTTTAAAAAGTAAAAAAATTGCTTAAAATATTTTAAAAATTCAGTAAAAACAAAAAAATACGAAAATAAGAAAGTAAAATTTTCTGCGAAATGTTTTGAAAAACTGGTAGTCAAGCACAGTGATTGTAATTTATTATTACTCTTGCCAGGTTAGCTTAGTGAGCAAAAGTTGGAATTTGGGAGTGTACTTTGTAGAAGTTACAAATTCAATACTTATCAACAGTAATAAATTTATTGGAACTAGTATTTATTCCAATTTTAAATAGGACCTTCGCAAGTGACTAGCCCAACAACTGATTATTAAAAAAGAAAAAAAAAAATATTCTTGCCTCTCTAAATTGTCAAGCACATCAATACATGGAAGCAATTTGTGCAAATCATAATCGCAAGGACATTGACAATCCAGCCACATATGATACATTAATGTGAGCTTGAATTCATCCCACTTCTACAATAAAAACAAATACTCACATTATATTCGATGTTGACTTTAAAAAAAGCATATGTAAATTATTTATTTTATTTTATATAAATTTAGTGTCCTTATATAATAAATTATTTATTTTATTTTATAATAAATAATGGAAAAAAATTTTAAAAAAATTTAACATAATAAATTTTGAAGGTTTATATGGAGATGTTCGTAGTTACCATCCTCAATTGGGGTAAGTCTAAACCCCGCCTAATTAACAGGTGAATTGAATTTGGATTGGACGAGATTTGACTTTGTGGTTTAACAGTTAAATAATGGGAGTGATTGGGCATACTTTTAGGTCTATGGGTCTATTATGGATCATATTTCAATAATGTAAATTATTTAATGTATAGAACTCGTCTAACACTTTATTCTTTCAAAAAATTATGTTGATTGGATATTGGTGGCCTCTTGATTGGAATACATTTTTGTTAGGGTAAATTACAAACACACCCATTGAGGTTTAATTAAATTACAAATTATTGCGGTGGTTTTAGAAATTACATTATGCCCTCTAAGGTTTCTAATTTAATAACAAATAGGTCATTTTATTAATAAATCATCAAGTTAATTAACAGTTTTTAATAATGTTAAAATTTTATTTTAATTAATAATTTAAATAATTTAATTATTGTATAGGTGAACAGTTAGAAATTTCACTTTTTCAATTAATTCTGTTAAATAAAAAATTCTAACAGGGAAGTATTTGTAATTTTTCAAACCACAGGAGACAATTCGTATTTTAAGCAAACCTCAACGGGTGTATTTGTAATTTATCCTTTTTGTTAACAATTTATTTTTAAAATTATATTTACTATTAGCAAAATGTGTTCCGATCAAAGGGTTACCGATATCCGATCAATGTGATTTTTTGCAAGCAAAAAGTGCTCAACGAGCTTTACATAGTGTACGGTTTGGATCATTAAAACAGACCGGTGGTGGGCTTTACAAACTTAACAATACATTTCAATATACACAGTGGACTGGAGAGATTCGTTAAATAATTTGTGAACATCCACCTTTAGTAGATGGATGAAATGATTTTAATAGATTTTTGGTTCATGTTTAGGTTTGCATTGAACTTGTCAGCTCATTACAATATATAAAAGTTTTAGAAATTAAATTTTTTATTTTTAAAAATATAAATTTTGTTGCAAAAATTATTTAGAGACTAATTTCAATTATCCCGAATACATTCACTAAAAGATCATTTTAAAAAGTCAAAAAAAAGCTTTTAAGGACAAAATCTTAAAAATGTCACTAATAAATACATTTTTAAGAATAAAATAACATGGTCCAAAAAACGTTTATGTTTTGAGACAACTTTTGATCCCAAAATGTTAGTAATTTATCACTAAATATCCAATTTTGTCATTAAAAATAAATAATAACACTTTTGGCGATAAAAATATTTTGTCTCTAAAAAATAATTTTATCCCTAAATTTTTATTTCTAAAATCTTAAGTTCTAATAGTGTAAAAATAACTCAACAATGCTGCTAACACTTGACATATTTACACACTTGTACTGAGTCAGGCACAAGGCTCATATCAGGTAAGACCGATTGTAATCCATGTAACACAAGTAAGAGGAGGTGTAAGTACATCTGACAATCAATCCAAGATGTAAAATTAAGGGTATAGTTTTTGGATGAATTCCAAACTCAGCACTGTTGTTTATTTTTTTAAGCGTCTTTGAAATCTTTATTATTTTTCACTAAATTTGTTTTTAGAATAAATTCGAAAAATAAAACCCCAAAATATAGGTATTACTACTAGTATGGTAGCAGAACTGTGGAAGGTATGAATTGATCTCTCAATGGCATGGCAACATGGTTTTCTAAACATAGAAAGTTGATTCCCGCTCTGCTTATCTTTTGCTTACTTTTTCTACTCATGTGTCACCATGGATGCAACCTTTAGTTACTGATTATAGGTTACTACTTGGGCGTAATTGGGGGCGTAATTGGATCATCCGAATTCAGCATGTGTATCAAGAGGCAAATGGTGTTGTTGACAGTTTGGCTAAGCAATTGTGAGAGATCCCCTCATCCCAATCACTTATAATGTTGGGTCCACACATATATGAGTAGACCCCACACACATATTAAGGGTCAAGATCATATTGAGAATCATGGAACTCCCAAAAAAAAGGATCTAAAATATTTTTGATAAACAAAACTCTGCGTCTTTTTCGTTATCAATGTATACGGATGTCGAAATTATGATCAAATTGACTCAAATTAATAACTTTAATGACTAAAGTAACAAAATTAAAACTTAAAAAACTAAAATAATAAAAAAAAGCATACTTTAAAAACTAAAGCTATCTGTCATCCCAATTTTCCCATACAATACCACAAAAACTTGCCTTTGCTGACCCAACCAGGAAATTTCTTCCAGTCTGTCCTTCCAAGGAGTGTAAAGGAGGACAAGTCAACGTTTTCCATATGAAAAAAAATAGTACTATGTGGATATGTTTGATTGGACGGACTGGATAAGAGAGATTAGAATTCATCGGACTTGAGTCCTGAGACTGTGAATTCCTGACTATTTGGTTGGATTGGATATGTATCTGTGTTTGTTTTTTTATGGGATTAGATGTCTGGAAAGACTATTTTTAGTGAATCCAACGTTTGGTTGGATGGATTGGATAAGATAAATGAACAAAAGACTATTTTACCCTTTTTCAATTGTTTACTAAGTAATAACAATATTAAACATATCTTTAATATTTTAATTATTTTTAGCTAGATTAAATAAAAATTTATTTTATTTTATTTTTTACACAATTAAATAAATTTATTTTTTTTAAATAAAATAAATAAATAAATAAATAAGGTAAAATTTGATTACTGTGTAACCATTACTGTGTTAAATTTTTTTACACCATTACTGTTTTAAAATTTTACACAATGATTTATTAAATAAATTTGTTTTAATAAAATATAGAGGACATTATTTTTTTTATATTATTTAATAAATCATTAAAATTTCATTTAATATCAGTATAACTTTGTATAAAAATTTATATTATTTTTTAATTAAAATTTTAAATAAAACACCTATTAAAATTTAAATAATGAAATTAAATAAATTATAAACAAAATTTTAAAATAAAACATCAATAAAATATCTATAAAAAATTATTTTAAAAAATTAAATAAATAAAACATCAATAAAAAGTTAAATAAAATTATTTTATTTTTAAATTGAAACATTTAGATTTTATTGAATTTTAGTAAATATAATACATAATTAAATAGTAGAAGGTTAAAATGGTCATTTTAGCATCTAATCCCAACAGTAGATAGTCCCCCACATTCTGTTCCACCCCCCAGGACACAATAGTCCCGATATGGGGGATAAGGAGTCCGGCCGGATTCTATGTCCGACGGACTAAAAAAAAATCAAACGACAGATAAGGAACACTATTTAAATTATAATCAAAATAGTGAATAGTCCCCCTCCAATCCCATGAATCAAACACGCCCTGTGTGTTGTGTTTTGTTCATGGTCTTCAACAGCAACAAGCTTCCAGTCAACTTTGCTTGCTTTCCAAGCCCATACATATATATACACAAATGTCATTTATTTTTGGACTAAATAATCCGAAAGTTACTATTTAAGTCAATTGCCAAAGAGTGGCTATTTGAAAGGGAAACTGACTTTATATGCATATATATCCTTCCTTGTCTATATACATGCTTCTAATTTCTTGGTGCCTACTCAATCATAATATATTCATTCACCACAGCCATCTTCTCTCCCCATATATGTCATCCTTCTCTCTTCTTCTCTCACTCAGTCACTCTCTCTCTCTCTCTCTCTCTCTACTTGCTCTCATTTTTATCTCACTATTGTCTTCATACACACACGTACACTTGGTGGCGCTTCTTTGTTCTCTCTCATAAATCTCTAAGACTCTCTCTTATCTGATCCACAGTTATATATATTAGTGTTTCATTTTAATCCATGACAATGGTTGGATCTTGTCTTGCCGAAGTTTATGTGATGCGAAAGCTCCATAAGGAGAAGATGAAGAGAACATAAAAGAAAAGGGAAATTGCTAATTGTTGGAAATCGGGTCGTGTTTAGACTCCATACTCGAAGTTTAACCGATTAACATGAGTCAAAGCATACAAGTTGTTTTTGTCCATTTGTACTCTTAAGGAGATGGAATTATGAGTGGTTATAAAATATTTAAATTATTTACTAAATATAAAAATTTAGAATTTGAACTACACAATGTTGATACAGAGACAATAATGAACTACACAATGTTGATGGTCCCATGCCATGAACATTTAGTAAAAATTCAATAATCTCATAATATCAATTTAACATGTCAATGTGGTACCAATCATATATAAGAGCACAAATGGATAAGAACTTGTCTGTCAAGTTGACTCATGTTAATTGGTTAAGTAAGAGAGAATCAATCTCTCTGTCTGATATTTTTTATTTCTCGTTATTTTTTGTGTTCTTTTACTTTTTTTATTTTTTATTTTTAGTGATTTTTTTATTTTTTATTTTAGTCAATTATTTTTACTTTAAAATTTATAACATCCAGATGTAGTTAAAAATGTAAAATATTTGTAAAGAAATATGTAAAAATATATTAACAATAAAATATATTAAAATGTATTTTTTTCATAAAAAAAAATTGCTAATTATTTTTCATTATCTTGAACAGATGCGTAAAGGATATTGAAGAGTACGACGTGACATCATAATTTTTATTTTCCTTAGGAAAATAAAAACTTTATTAATGAAATCAATGAAAGTTTACAAAGATATACATCAATAAATAAATAACAGTATAAAAAGTATCAAAGTAAAATATAACCATCCCAATTATATTGTAACCAAAATACAAGCCTAATCATTTACAAACACTACGCCCCAAAGTTGGTAAAAAACCAACCAAAGTTGGTGAAACCAACCAAATAAACAAAAGAAAAAGAAAAATGAGTGACCCCTTTGTGGAGGAGCTCCACAATCCCCTTATTGATTTACATCATTCATGATGTGTGGGACCTACTCATGTATGTATGGAGTCCACATCATGAATGGTGTGGATCACAAAGGGGGTTGTGGGGGTCCTCCACAAAGGAGGTCTCTATCACTACTGAAAGAAAAAATAAAAGAGACAACAGTCCACACACCCCAAAAATACATCTGTAACAATAATCAAAATACGCAAGGATCCTCTAGAGTGATCTGGTGAAGTGATCATCTAGAGAGATCTTTCAAGGCTTGACATGTGCCCCACTAATAAAATCAAAGGTTGAGATTACTTTGGTGAGGAAAAAAAAATTCCTTCATTTTCCGCTCTCCTCTCTCTCTGCTCATCGATTTGAGCTTCAGAGATGGAATAAGATGATCCAAGGTCTTAGGGTTACAAAATCCACCAATTCGGGTCAAATTTCATCAAAATTAGTTTTTTTTCAGTGAATATTGTTTGGTTTATTCGTGAATATTCGTTGGGATTGTTTGGTCAGTGAATTCGACAATCTCGATCGATTCAGGAAAATTTGATGATGGATTTTGGTGGGTTTTCGATTTTCTGGTAAGGTTGCAGAGGAATGAATTGGTTAGGGATGGTTTGAAAAGTTTGAAAGGTTTTTGGGTTGTATTTTCGTATGATTTCTATGGGGAGTAGGGATGAAAGGAAAGGGTTAACGCTAGAGTATGATGGTGGTGTAGAGATGGAAGAGACTGAACTTGAAGAAGGCGAGACTTGCTCTTACCAAAACAATGATGATTCTACCATTGACCCTGATGTTGCTTTCTCTTACATTGTAAGGCTTATTGTTGTTCATTCACTTCCCAAAGTTTAGATCTTTTATTTTTTCTTCTATCTCGAGAGAAATATTGCTTCTCTTGTTGAATTTTGAATTGACCCTGCCTTATATCAAACATGTAGAGTGATCTGTTTTGAAGTTTTGTTTGATTTAATATATTTATCATGGTTGACTTTTTGAACTGTCTATCAAGATTAGAATGTAAGCACTTGCATATATTTCTATTCATTACTAGTTTGAGCATGGTAGAAAAAGAATGAAAACAATGAAAGTGACCCTTCATATTCCCTCTTCTATTGTAAGAGTATCTATGTGAATATATCAGAATATTTGGTGGTCTTCAAATGGGTGAAGAGGGTCTTAAAGAATAGCTTCTATGGCAACAACGTCACCCCACCGACTGTAACATCTTCTTCTTTCTCTCTTCTTGTCTTTCTGTTTTTGTTTTTGTTGTTCTTGTCTCTCTCTCACTTTTTTTTCTCTTCAAATTACTCACTAAAACGACATCGTAGAGATCATTGTAAGAGATGTAACCCTTAGTAGCTGAGTGGGACATGTATTGGCCATGGATGGATCATTGTAAGAGATCACTCTAGGAATTCACTCTAGAGGATCTTAATACAATCAAAATGGGCAACAGTCCACATGACCAAAACAAAAAGAACAACAATGGAAATATGCTGTTAACAGAGTAACCCCCTTTCCCCCCACACCAAGGTGACGAATGTGGAGATCTTATGAATTCCCACGAGTACAAAGAATAAATTGCCTAGGATTATAAATAAGTCAAGCACTAAGTAAGGTATAACCGGTGAATTACATTTGGCCCAAATTGCAATTCTTACTGTCACTGATTCACTTATGTTATGTTTAGTAGGAGATTTAGGAAGAAATTTGAAAAGGGAAAAAGAAAATATAGATGAAATGTGAATAAAATATATTTACATTTCGCCTAATTTCACATATCTTTTCTCTTCCTAATTCCAAATTCGATGGTTGCTGTTTGCCATTGAACGCACAATTATTTTGAGTTTTCCAAATAGACCAGAGGAGGGCCAACGGGATGACATTCCATATTTTTTATTCTAATTTTTTGAATCTAAAGCTTGACTACCATTCAAGTAATGTAGCCACTGATTCAAGCGTAACCCATTGAAGTCCTCGCCTGCCAACAGATCATTTCAGACCACACTACCTAGATAGGGGTGAGCATGGTCTGGATTGGGGTAAAATCAGGACCAATCCGTTATCTACGATTCCTAAAAAATTGGAACCAATCCAATCCGTTTAAATCATAGAACAAATCCGAACCAATCCATTTAAACACAGATTGGATCGGTTTAGAACTACGGATTCACATAATTAAATAACAAAAAAATATATATATAACACTTTAATTTCATACAAATATAAACATAGTGCTATATTAGTTTCACAATAGTAACATGTTTTTCTATAATAGTAACATACTGTTCTAAAATTTAAACGACCATAAGAAAACTGGTTTCACCATAAAAATTTAGACCAGTATAAATTAAAACTAAAAACTAACGAATAAAAGTAATAAAAGAAGATATTATACGGGTTTAGGTTTGAGTTTAGGTTTTATATAGAATGAGAGAAGATACAATGAGAGAGGATATATAATAAAAATATAGACTATTTGCATATGGTCCGGATCGGTTCTAATCCGGAACCGTGGGGTTTAATCCGAAACCAATCCGTGGAGTACAGATTTTTAATTCTTCAATCCGGAACCGAACCACGGATTCAAAGAATCAATCCAAACCTATCGGATTGGACTGGACTGGATCGGATTACAGATTTCATGGATTCCTTGCTCAGCCCTATACCTAGACATGAGGACAGAGCAAGAGCACATGGTTGATATTGGAATGTGTTTCGCATAGCTTGGAATTTCCCCATCTGTACTGGTTATAAGGTTTCAGTTTTTCTCTCTTTAATACCAGATTTTTAAGAAGAAGTATGGGTTGGGCTTTTCAATTTGGTATCAGAGCTTGGTTGAGTCTATTACTAGTGTGCCATTTGTTTGGCTGGCTATTGTATAGGCTCCAGTTAGTTTTCCTTTCCTTATACTTGGAGTTTAAAGAGAAGTGTGGGCAAGCAAAACAAGTCATCCAAAAAATTGAGCAATATTATTCCAAAGAAAACCAGGTAATGAGCAATATTATTCCAAAGAAGTGTGGCCAGCTCATGTGTCAGAAAAATTAGGCCAAGGCCCAGGGAGTATTCGGGCCTTGGACAAGTCGGCGGGCCTAGGCCTGGGCTCTAGCTTGGGTTGAGCCTGGGCAAGCCTAAACAAATTTTTTCTATTTTTTTCCATCAAAATTTTATTCTTTTTTACCAAAAATGACATTGGACCTCAGGCGGGCCGAATTTTGAGTGGGCCTTAAACGAGCCGATGGATCAGGCCACAGGTCAGGCCGGGCTCCAAAACACATGGAACAGAACTAGGATCCCTATCACGACCCAAACCCGCCCCTATAGGTTTAGCACCGTAACCGGCCAATAATCCGTGGATTACCCAAGGCCTCTGAACAGATTAGCAAATAATAAGGGGCTGCGGAAGCAATAATATAAAATAGACAAGGTCTAATGAGCTGTGATAACATACATGGGATAGAAAATTTCAAACTCATTTACATTTATATTTACATAAACATGCCAGTCCAGATACACAATATTTACAAAATGTACTTCCCAAGACCTGACTGTACAAACAGTTACAGAGACTAGCATGAAAACAAGAACAACCATGGCATTAGACTTCGATTGGAACCTCCTCAGGAGGCACAACAGTTGGCTGACAAAAACAGTACATAAGGCTGTCAACTTTGGCCCTGGTTATGTGCCGGCTCACCTACATACATAATATAAACTGTGAGCGAAGGCCCAATGAATAATAACAGAGTAAGGGGTTATATGAATGATGTCCAGCACAAGTTAAAATCCAGCATTTAAATCAGAGCATAATCAGACTTCAGAACAGAAACAGATTCATATACATCTTCATATTTAGATTTTGCATAAGATCATATGTGGTACACCCATTAGCTATCATATCAGATTGGTCCAAAGACCTACAGACATAGTTGGTACCAACGACCATAAGGGTCCATATCTTGCGCGCAAGTAGCCATGGTATTGTTAGCCCCAGGCAAGGGCCACGTGTAGATTTGCTGCGGTATTGTTACCCTCGGGCGAGGGCCACATGTAGATTTGCTGCGGTATTGTTACCCCCGGGTGAGGGCCACATGAACTAAGGGTGCCACAAATACGTTTCAGAAAATTGGACATTCATTCATAATTCGTAAGATAGCTCTTCAGAAAACAGATCATATCATACCAGTCAGAAAATACTTAAGTTAAACATAACTTTACAGAGTTATTACTCATAGTGGGCTTGGAGACAGATAGACAGAGCAGATCGATCAGACAAGACGTGGCACGTGACCTACACGACACATAACAGATACACACTTGAAACACACGTTCTAATTGTACAAAACTTATTTCATTGGCTCGTAGTGTGTTTCTAATCTCCTATCCTCATTATAGAGTCTAAAACATGGCCTAGGAATGCCTAGGATGAAATGAGGATACAAAGATGCACTTAGAAACACTTTTCAAAATTTTGCTGAAACAGGGGTCCCGCTCGAGCGTGGATTTCTTCGCTCGAGCGGACATGCAGACAAAAGGTCTTCGCTCGAGCGGGTATTCCTTCGCTCGAGCAGACTGTAAACTATAGTAAAAGTATTGGATGCATGAAATTCATGCTCGATGGGCGCTCGATACCTGCTCGAGCGTGAGACACAAGTCCTCGCTCGAGCGTGCATTACCCCGCTTGAGCGAACTGTAAACATGTGAAAAGTACTGGATACACGCATTTCACGCTCGAGCGTTACTCTCGCCGCTCGAGCGGAAGTGTATGTACTCAGGCTTCACGCTCGAGCGTGAAAGGCTCCGTTCGAGCGTGAGTCAAATTTTTAGAAAATCCAGATTGACCTCCAAGCATGAAACTCAACCTTCAACCATCCAAAACTCATTTTCCTGGGCCCAAAATTAAGGAAACACATGAAGACTCATAAAACAACATGTTTAAAGCTTCAATTCAAGAAATCATGGCCCAAGAGTAAACCAATTTGTGCAAAATCAACATGAACTTTATGAATATGCTATTAAATCCACATGCAAGACCCTCTTTGAATTCAAACCCTCCAAAACATAATCAAACTTGATAATTTGATGGAAAACAAGTTGAATGTCCACAATGAGAGTGAAATTAACACATGCATGGAAGAAACTCTTGAAATTATGTTCAAAATGTGAAGAAATGCACATGCATACATGATTTAAGCCTCAATTCCACATTTTAAGCCAAACTAGACTTTAATCTACAATGTTTCTACGAATCAAGCAAGCTATAACTCAATATCATAATTAAGGAGATGAATTCACTACCTTAGGTTTGAATTCCAAGCTTAGTAGCCTAATCTTCCAAGTTGCCTTCAATCCCTCTAAATTCGAGCAAAATTCTAGATGATTCAATTTTTGTTCTCTTATTCTCTCCCTCTCCTACGGTTTGGTCTCCTAGAGAAGGCTGATGAGAGATGCCTCTAAATGTAATAAGGTGTAATGTATAGTGGTCTCAATTCAAGTCACTAAGTGGCATAAGTGTAATAATTCATATTAGTGTAATTTAATGTTATTTAATCCAATTTAATCATACCAAATCAATTTTTAATTAAACCTACCATAAAACTCTATAAATCCTAATGAGCACATAACACAAGTCAATTTTTGATTTGAACGCCGATAAGACTTTCAATTTGTAGTTTAAAGTCAAAGACATGAACATATCATTTTGTGACAAACAGATAGAAACACGTAAATGATGCAATACACATGCAAATAAATCCCAAATCCATCCTAATCTTCTACAAGGCATAATTAAGTGTGAATTAACATTAATTAGAAGTCGGGGTCATTACAACCCTAGACTTAGTCAACCCAGAAAAGCTCGAGTCGTAGACGAACTTTGGGCAACTCACAGGCCCACAAGCCATTTTTATACGAAAATATGGTTGATGCTGTCACAGCCTCATGCTGTGACAGCCAAACGGTGCCGTTTTGTTTGTTAAAAAAAAGAAAAATGAACACACGCCTTAAGCTTATGTGTAGAACAACACTTTGTCTAGGTTGACTTGAAGAAAATAAAAAGCTAAAATAAAAAATAAAATAAAAAATTGAAACAATAGGTTTGATTAGTTGAAAAAATATATGCAAAAAATTGTATAAAAATTGAATTTTATAATATTTTATTTGTCTCAAATTTTTTTTTTTGTAAAAATAAATTTCAAGGTGAATTGCACCAATATTTCTTTTTTATAAAAAATGTAAATATGAGCGACATGTATTACGTAAGAGCACCCCCAACAGTTTACTTAAATTTTACCTTAAAATATTATTAAAAAATTCATTCCTTATTTTAGGAATCAATTTTTTATTTACTTCCCCCAACAAACTCCCTATTCTTTCTCTATTATATTAAAATAATAAATTTAATTGATTGGACATAATGAAGCAATTTATCCAGATGAGGAAGAGGCTGCATTCCTTCATTCTCTTGGTTGGGAGGAAAATGCTAGAGAAGATGATGGCCTTATGGAGAAGGAGGAAATCAATGCATTTTAGATCAACCTCACTTCCCACTTCCCACCTCCAACACACACACACACACACACACACACACACACAAAAACAAAACAAAACAAAAAAACTATACACTAGTAATTCTGTATCGTTTGGTTGTAAACTCAGCCCAAATTGACTGTGTCAAACTTAAATCTGGTTTTTGGTCTCACCCCAGGGGTAAGGAGTATAAGTTTACTAATCAGGGAAATATGTAAACCTGTATGAAGTTGGCCTTTAAACATCCAGATTAAGACACAGCAGTGCATATATTTCTTGCTTTCTATTATCTGCCTTGATCTAAATATCAAAGTTAATCCAATCACGTGGCTGCTCTCTCAATTTTGTATAAACAGAACAAGTTAAATAGAGTAGTTTTGTATAAATAGAGCAATTTTGATGTCATCCGGCTAGACTTCCGGCCGGTCAACCCCTTGGACGTCTGATCCCTTGTCTAGCTACTGTGTTCGCCTATTATGTTGCTACTATTTGTTTGTTGTTCTTCTGTTGTTTTGGGCATGAAATAGAATAAAAGAAGTAAGGTTTAGATTGGGAACAACACAAAGAAAATACATACTAGAAATTGCCTTTTGTGATGATGATGGTGAGAAAGAGCGACCTTGTAATAACCTCGACCTCTAATTAATGTTAATTCGCATTTAATTATGCCTAACAGTAATTTGGAAGGAATTTGGGATTAATTTGCATATGTATTGCATTAATTCTGTGTTTCTATCTATTTGCTATAAAGTGATCTGTTTATGTGTTGACTTTGAACTGCGAATTGAAAGCCTTATCGGTGATTGATTCAGAAATTGATTAGTGTGTTATACTAGTTAGATTTTATGTGATTTTATGGTAGGCTTAATTAAAATTCGATTTGGAATGTGTAAATTAGATTAAATAATGTTGAATTGCATTAGTTTGCCTAATTACACAAATGCTACTTAGTGGCTTGATTTGAGACCAATTTTATCACACCTTATTACACTTAGAAGCATCTCTCCTCAGCCATTTTCTTGACCAAATCGTAGGAGAGAGAGAGAGTAGGAGAACAAGATTGAGTTCATCTAGAATTTTTGCTTGAACTTAGAAGAGTTGAAGGCAACTTGGAAGATTAGGCTACTAAGCTTGAAATTGAAGACCTAAAGGTAGAGAATTCATCCTTTTAATTATGAATTTGAGTTGTTCTTGCTAGGTTCATGGTGAAATTGGTATTTAAAGTCAATATTTAGCTCAAAGTGTGGTTTTGAGAGTCCATGCATGCATGCATGCATAAATTTCCATGCTTTGAGTTTGAATTCTAAGATTTCTTCCATGCATGTGTTAATTTCACTCACATTATGGTCATTCATCTTGTTGTCCATCAAATTATCAAGTTTGATCATGTTTTAGAGGGTTTGGATTCAATGAGGTTCTTGCATGTTGTATTAATGGCATGTTCATAGAGTTCATGTTGATTTTGCACAAATTCGATTGCTCTTGGGCCATGATTTCTTGAAATGATTTTTAATACATGTTGTTTTATGAGTTATTATATGTTTTCTCAAATATTGGCCCAGAAAAATGAGTTTTGAGGGCTTAAAGGTTGAGTTTCATGCTTGGAGGTCAATCTGGATTTTCCAGAAATTTGACCCACGCTCGAGCGTGAATCCTGAGTACATGCACTTTCGCTCGAGGGTTGAGAGTTACGCTCGAGCATGAAATGCGTATACCTAGAAGTTTGTGTATTTTGCAGTCCGCTCGAGCGGGGGTCGAGCGCCCATCGAACGTGAAAATCATGTATCCAGTACTTTTGTCAATTTTACAGTCCGCTCGAGCGAGGAAGTTTACGCTCGAGCGGAGCTTCAATATCTGTATGTCCGCTCGAGCGTGGACCTTGTCTTCAACAAAATTTAGGAAATGGTTTTCAAGGCATTTTTGCATCCTCATTCCATCGTAGGCATTCCTAGGTCATGTTTAAAACCCTTTAATGAGGATTAAAGGTTAGCAACACACTAAGAACCAACGACGTAAGTTTTGTACAATTAGAACGTGTGTTTCAAGTGTGTATCTGTTATGTGTTATGTAGGTCACGTGTCGCGTTTTGTCTGACTAATCTGCTCTGTCTGTTTGTCTCAAGGCTAACTGTGAGTAATAACTTAGTAAAATTATGTTCAACTGTATCTATTTTCTGTGTGATAAAATAAGATCTGTTTTTCGAAATGATATGTTCGGTACAATGAATGATTGTTCAATTTCTGATATGTATTCGTGACATCCTTAGCATCATGTGATATCTATTGGCTGTAACCTGGTATCGGAGGTTCCTTTATGGAACTTATATTCGTCTGTACTCTATTACCCGTACCGGAGGCCCCGTCATGAGGGCTCAACTTCTGTTCTGTTACCTGGATCCGGAGGTTCCTTTAAGGAATTGGTTACTTGTAACCCTCACGTGTCTGCCTTTGTTCTATATCTGCTCTGTTATTGCTAATGGATGTATCACGTAAACACAAGCATGACTTATTATTTCTGTATATGATCTGGACCAATTATGGATTTGATACGAAACTGAATTATGATTTCTGAATCTGTACGGACTCATTCATTGAAACCCCTTTACTCTGTTATTATTCACTGGGCTTTCGCTCACAATTTATATTATGTATGTAGGTGAACCGACGTGTGACCAGGGCCAGAGTTGACGGCCTTCTGTTCTGTTTTTGTCAGCCAATCGTTGTGCCTCCCGAGAAGGTTCCGATTGAAGTCTAATGCCTTGGCTGTTTTTGTATTCATGCTAGTCTCTGCGACTGTTTTGTAAAGTCAGGTCTTGGGATGTGCACTTCTATAAATACTTTGTAAATATTGGCGTCCTTTGACTTGCATGCTCATGTATATATATATATATATATAATTTTAGAAATCTACTGTCTCATGTACGTTACCACAGCTCATTAGACCTCGTCTATTTTATATATTTGTTTCCGCAGCCCCTTATTATATGTTTATATGTTCAGAGGCCTTTGGTAATCCACGGATTACTGGCCAGTTACAATGCCTAACCTACGGGGGCGGGTTTGGGTCGTGATAGACCTACACCAGTGAAAGAGATTCTTGAGAGAGTCTTTGGTTGAGTTTTGGTGCCCTCTAGTTTTCTTTCGTGCCTTTTGCTGCAATAAAATAAGAATTTATCAATATGAGGGAGGTATAGTGACTCCCTACAAATAGAGAATGACTATAGCAACACTTATTTTTGGGGGGTTGGATAAAGGAACTACTGGGGCTGTTTTTGACAACAAAACTCCTTATTTTGGCTAAAAAGGTAATATAAGCGTACTGCTGGTGATGCTCTAAGGGGAAATTTACAAACTTTATCAATTTACTGAGTTAGTATCAACCAACTTAATAATTATTTTTCATCAAAAACCCTAACATCATTGTCAATTGAACTAAATTGACACAAAAATCTAAAAAAATTAAGAGTTAAAATTGAACTAATTAAAATTGTAGGAACCAATATAATACAAAAGACAGAATTTAGGGACTATCAATGTAATTTAATTTAAATTTAAAAAAAAAAACTAATGTTGAAATATAAGAACTTGAAACAAATGGTACTTCAACTATATAACCTGTAATAATCATATAATATAAAAAATATGTGTAACTACTATATATATATATAACTGTAATAACTAAATTAAATAAAAAATAAAGTTAAATTCAAACTGTGAACCAACCAACTGATTCAATGTTTAATATTATTCTAAATCCAATTCATTCACATACTAAATCATTCAAAATTCAAATTACTTTCAAAAACATATTCACAGGCTTGTGTTTCAATTTTTTTTTGTTTTTGTTTATCTTCTCCTTATTTTCTTAAAGCCAACCCATAAAAGTGTTGTTCTACACAACAAGAAGACGGCAGGAGTGCTTGTGTTTCAATTTTTTTTTAGGGTAAACTACCAATAGGTCTTAATAGTTTGACTTAATTTTTATCAGTCTTATTGAAAATAAGTCTTGGTAAAATTATTGCTAAAAATAGTTTTTTTATGACAATTTTTTATGTATGTCGCTGAAAATTAATAATTAGTAATTTTTTTTTTGTCATGATTTTTATAAAATGTCGCTAAAACTTACAATTATTAACTTTTTTATAACAATTTTTTTTATAGGACTTATTAAACAATAAATTTACTTATTAAGACCTACATCTTATTTTTATTACGTTTGATTGTCACAGCATGTGACAGCACCAACCCCGCTTCTATTTTTATACTCGTAATTCTGCCCTTCCAAGGAGTGTAAAGGGCACAACAAGCCAAAGTTTTCCTTCTGAAGAACGTTTCATTCATGGTCTTCAACAGTAACATACTTCCAGTCAACATTCCTTGCTTTCCAAGCCCATACATGTATATACACACAAATTGTCATCTATTTTTGGACTTAAATAATCCAAAAGTATTGTGTCAATTACCAAAAGGTACTTGAGAGGGAAAGTGACTTGTGCATATATCCTTGTGTATACATGCTTGTAATTTCTTGGTGCCTGCTCAAGCATAATATATTCATTCACCACAGCCATCTTCTCTCCCTATATATATCATCCTTCTCTCTTCTTCTCTCTCACTCTCTCTACTTGTGCTCTTATTTTTCTCTCACTATTGTCTTCATAAATACACTTGGGGGCTTCTTTGTTCTCTCTCCTAAACCTCTAATACTCTCTCTGATCTGATCCACAGCTACACACACACACACACACACACACACACACATATATTGGTGTTTATTTTTAATTCATGGCAACGGTTGGACCTTATCTTGCCGAAGTTTACGTGATGCGGAAGCTCCATAAGGAGAAGATGAAGAGAACAGAAAAGGAAAGGGAAGACAAAGAGGTAATTGCTGATCATCAAGGAAAAGTTTCCTGTGGTTGTTTTCCCAGAATGTTCAAGAAAATCCACCCAAACACAGTGGCGCCACCACCGGATTCCATTGTAAGAGAAGCTGAGAAATGGAACCACAAGATAGTTGATTGAGTTCATCATATATATATATAGATATATTAAAGTTGAGATTAAAGTTTGTGTATTTTGTTTTTTCATCAATTTCATTTTGTGTTTTGATTGTTGTGCAACTTTGTTTATTGATCTTTTGAGTACTTAATGCACTGGATCATTTATTTATTTATTTAATTTAGAGGCAATAATGAGTTACACAATATTGATAGTCCCATTAACATTTGGTAAATATTTAATAATTTTGGAATATACTTAACATGTGAACGTGGTAGTCTTGAAAATTCATATTTTAGTTAAATTTTTTTATTTTAAAATTCACATAATTTGAATGTATCTAAAATATAAAATATTTGTAAATAAATACAAAAAAATATTAAAAATAAAAATATATAAAATGTACCCTTTTTTATAAAAAAAATTTAATGAATTATTTTTCATTATCTTGAATCGATGCCAAAAGGATGTTGCAGACCATGAGGTCTTTACAACTCTATATAATAGTTTTATTTACTTCTATGATGCACATCATAATTGCTAAAACAAAAATAGATGGGCACCGCGTAGCCTTCCTTTACCTTTTTCTTATTACTTTTGTTAGAAAATTTTCACCTAAACATATTAAATGTACCCAAAGTAGGCCTACCTATTGAACTTATGGACAACTTGTTTCAAGATTGGCGCTACTCTATCTGGCTTATGGTGATATGACGCAATTTTTATTTATTTATTTTTATATATTTCTTTCTTTCTTACTAATTAAAAATTAAAAATATCGAGGGCAATTGAAAGACTCTTGAGCACTATATAAACCTTACCAATCTTGGCACACAGCAACAGGCATTGTTGTGTAGTCTTATGGGCTTATTTCGGCATTTGTTTTGATAATTCAAGCTATTCACATTTTAAAGTATATCCAGTAGAATATACCTGTAAAAAATTAAGTTAATCGGATATTGTTAACATTTTCATCCACTTATATTTATATCTTAAAAAATAAATGACATTGTGATTTAAAGTATTAAAATGAATACAAATGTGAGTGGATGAAAGGGTTAACGATATCCAATTAATTTAATTTTTTACAGGTATGTTCTACTTGATGTACTCTAAAATGTGAACGATTCAGATTATCAAAATAGATCCCAAAATAAGCCCATAAAACCGCACAGCAGTGCTTGCCGTGCACCCCAACTCCACTAATCCCATCTTAGAAGGTCAAGACAAATGAACAATGCCATAGCTTGTCAATTAACGAATACTTGGCTTGGGCAAGTAGAGGCTAGTTTGAAATTTTGAATTCCATTACTTATCAATTCTTTATCACATTCCCTCTACTTTATTTTATTTTTGGATACATTATAGGTTGGTTTGGTCCAACATCACAAAAGTTCAAATAGAATCTAAGTCAAATTCCTGAAGCAACAATATCTATCTAATCAACCTAGGTTTGGTCTCTTTCTTTGATAGTAAATACTGCAAAACAGTATGATCAGTGAAGACTATGACCTTGAAACTTAGGTGATAGGACCAAAATTTATCTAAGGTAAAGACCACAGCTAGCAACTCTTTCTCGGTGGTAGTGTAATTCAATTGTGCATCCGAGAGAGTGCGACTAGCATAGTATATAGCATATGGTGCCCTATTGACCCTTTGGCCTGACACAGCCCCGACAGCATAATCTGAGGCATCACACATGATTTCAAAGGGAAGCAACCAATCTAGTGATTTCATGATTGGGGCGGTAGTTAAAGCCACTCTTAGTGTTTCAAAGGCTTTTAAACATGTCTTATCAAAGATAAAATGTGTGTCCTTAGCAAGTAAACTACATAAAGGACGTGATATTTTATTAAAGTATTTGATGAACCTATGGTAAAAACCTGCATGCCCTAAGAACAATCGAACTTGATGCACAGAAGTGGGTGGAGGTAGGCCTGCAATGAGGTCAACTTTAGCTTTGTCCTCTTTTATATCTCGACGGGACACAATGCGTCCCAACACCATACCCTCACGAACCATAAATGACTCTTCTCTCAACTCAAAATTAGGTTTGCCTCAGTACATCGTTTCAACACTCTAGTCAAATTCCTAAGGCATTCCTCAAAAGACGGTCCAAACACTGAAAAATCATCTATGAAAATCTCTAGAAATTTCTCCACCATATTGGAGAAAATAGCCATCATACATCGTTGAAAAGTCACCGATGCATTACATAGCCCAAATGGCTTGTGCCTGTAAGCAAAATGACAAAAGGACAGGTGAACATGGTCTTTTCTTGGTCAGCGGGGTACACCGAGACTTGATTATATCCCAAGTAGCCATCAAGAAAATAATAAAAACCCTGCCCCGCTAACCTCTCAAGAATTTGATTAATAAATGGCAAAGGAAAATGGTCCTTCCTAGTCATGGAATTCAATCTGCTATAATCAATACACACTCGCCACCTAGTAATGGTTCGTGTGGAGACAAACTCTTCTTGCTCATTCTCTACAATAGTGATGCCCGTTTCTTGGGCACCACTTGTGTGGGACTCACCCACTTGCTATCTAAGATAGGGTATATAATACCCACATCTAACAATTTCAAAACATTTTTTTTCACAACTTCTTTCATGTTGGGATTTAGTCTCCGTTGAATTTCCCGAGAAGATTTGTTGTCTTCATCTAGATGTATATGATGCATGCACACGGAGAGATCAATCCCTTTCAAATCAGCCACCGACCACCCTATAGCACTCTGATGTGCCACAGGAACACTAATTAATTGACTTTCCTACTTTGCAGTTAAGTCAGATGTAATGATGACAAGTAAAGTATCCTTTGGCCCTAAAAATGCATACTCGAGTGTGAAGTGGCTTCAACTCAAGTGTAGGTGGTGTGACTAGAGATAGTGTGACAGGTTCCCTAGACAGATGAGGAAGGGGCCCAAACTGGGCTTTCCACGGAGGAAAATTTGGTGTAGAAGAAGAATTAAGTATGGCGTTCACCTTTTCAACCGATTCGTCAATATCAAAATTTTCAAACTTAAAATAAGCTAGACAAGTCTCTAGAGGGTTCTTTACAAGAATTGAGAGTAAAGCCTCTTCCACAATCCTATCCACAATATCTATAAATAAACACTCCTCTCTTTCACGGAGTTGTTGGGATGCTTGGAAAACATTGAGTTTCACTTGCATATTTCCAAATGAAACATCCGTAACACCGGTACGACAATTTATGCACGCATTGGCCGTAGCCAAGAAAGGTCGACCTAAGATCACCGAGATTTGCTTCCTAGAACTGGTTACTAATTCCATATTTAAAACTAAAAAGTCAATAGGAAAATAAAACCTATCGACCTTTACTAGAACATCCTCAATAATGCCACGTGGCACTTTGAGGGACCGGTCAGCCAACTGGAGAGTAACAGTAGTGGGCATTAACTCGCCAAACTTGAATTCCTCGTACACAGAGTACGGTAACAAATAGACACTAGCCGCTATATCTAACAAGGTCCTATCAATGAAATGGTCCCCTATAATACATGCAATGGTTGGGGCTCTCGGGTCTTAAGCTTAGGGGATGTGTCATTGAATAAAATGGAGCTTTCTTGTTCTGTGAGGATGACCTTTTGGGACACATGTGTCCTTGATTTATGCTTTTGTGTTCAAAGGTCCTTCAAAAATTTAGTATAGAAGGGTACTTGTTTAATCGCTTCCAACAGGAGGAGGTTGATTTTAACTTGTTTAAACACCTCAATCATCACTTCCGTAGATACCGCCTTCTTATTAAAAAGGGACGGTGTATCAAGGCATTGGGGAAAAGGTGCCTTAGGCACATATGGTGACTTAGGCTCATGTGAAGTGCTAGGAACTAAGTCATCCCCCGTAGGTGTCTCTCCCTCACCCTTGCTCTCTTTGGGTTGACCACTGTGATCACCCTTCTTAGCCTTAGTTGCATCAGATGCAACTAGCCGAGGCCCTAACTCCTTCCCACTTCTCTAGGTAATCACCGCTTGCACCTACTCATGGTGTTTTCTATTCCCACCCGACCCCTCTGCCCCATATTTACCCTTAGGGTTAGTTACTAGTTGACTCGATAATTTTTCCTCATCTTTTCTAGTCATGTTATTAGCCATTTGACCCAATTGGGCCTCTAGCTTGGCACTGTAGTGATTATGGGAGTGAACTACTGGTGCTAACCCCTTAAGTTCTGAGAGAACTTCTAACACCTGAGTTTTCAAAGGTTGAGTTGCCTTGAGGAACAGGCGGGGGTTGTGGTTGCCAGTAAGGTTATGCTGGTCGGTAAGAAGATTGATTGGCAAAATTATTAAAATTCTACCTTAGTGGTGGAGGATTGTAAGAAGTGCCTTGTGAAGGAGGTCTCCATGAATAATTAGGGTGATTTCTCTATTCTAGATTATATGTATTGGAATATAGGCCATTACCTAGGTTAGAGAATCCTTTGTCCGCATTCACATGCTTTTGAACTAATTCTAGAAATTGTGATGTCGAAGGGCACTCACTCAAGTCATGAGCAGGGCTCACATAAATAGCACATGCCTCGTGAAATTGATGCTAATCTTGCTGTGTAGGGGCATGCCTAAAGCTAACAATTGGTCCATTTTGTAGGACAATGTCTCTACTTGTTGGGCTAACTCTAGGTTTTGCCCTACCTCATAAATGCCCCTTCTTTTCGGGGCTCCAACTACTGATTGCTGAACTTGTTGGGCTGCAAAGGCATGGTGAAGGGAATTATCACTTAGGTTCTCAAATAATTGCCATGTCTCGGCGTCATTTTTAGACATGAATGTCCCACCACAAGAAGAATCCACCATTTGGCGGTGAGGCTCAGTTAAGCCATAGTAAAATGTCTGAACAAGTTGCCAATCAGACACTTGGTGGTGGGGACACTGTTGGAGAAGGTTACGAAGTCTCTCCCATGTCTCATAATTGCTCGCCATCAATTTGAACAAAATTGATAATGGCTCGCCTGAGTTGGTTTGTCTTACCAATGGGAAAGTACTTCTCAAAAAATTTCTGTTGTAATTGGTCCCAAGTTATGATGGAATTAGCAGGTAAGGAGTTCATCCAGTGTTTGGTTTTGTCCTTTAATGAAAATGGGAACAATTGCAACATTAAGGCCTCATTTATGAAATTCTGGATCCTCACTGTAGAGAAAATTTCTAGAAATTCATGCAAATGTTTATAAGGATTATCATGAGCTAGTCCATGGAATGATGGGAGCATTTGTATGGTATTGGACTTAATCTCATAATGAGCAGCAATGGTGTCGAGTAACTGGATGCATGATGGTGATGTATATGCAGTGGGTGTAAAGTAATCTTTAAAGGTCCAGTTGGGCCCATTTAGGCCATTCGGATTCACCATCTCTATTGGTTCGAAGTATGGATAAGTGTATTCAAGCCTAGGAACACGAGAAGAGGCTCTAAGTTTCCTAAAAGTTCTTTCTAGTTCAAGATCCAAACTCCACAATTCAAGGCGACAAGAACGGCGCTCGTGCATACACTACTCACACATACACACACTAAGTTCCAACTCTGTGCCCTAAGTTATGAAAGAAAAATACCAAAGGGAGAAATACTCACCGCTATTTAATGAAAATGCTTTACTCATCTTGCGAGTGTTTGACGTATAGACGTTATCCCCAATTTCCACTTGAGCTCTCTAGTTTTAGCACTTCGGTGCTTTGCTTGCTAGTATTTGCTTCTTCTTTTTTTAGCACTTTGGTACTGTGATTTTTTGTTTAAAACTTGGTTGCGCTTCACTTGCACTTCAGTGATGGCTCCAATTGCAAACACTCTGCACACTTAGCAACACAAAAATATAAATTCCTAAACTAAAAATTAAAATAGGAATATAACTTTAAATTAATTAGTTTCGCCAGAAGTTCCCGGTAACGGTGCCAAAATTTGATGGGTCATTTCACACACCAAAAATAAACACTAAACCATACCAAAGTTTTTTAGAATAATGGCAAGTCCAGGTATCGATCCACAAGGACAAACGGGAAATTAAAATAATTTAATTGTTAAATTCCTAAATTAATTTTGAAAATGAAATAAAAGAAAACCATTGTATGGAAAGCATTCAACAATCACAGAAAGTCGAATACTCGAAGAAATAGTGAAAAATATATATTTGAAACTTCTAAAACACCATAAAATTGTTCAAACACTTATATAATCAAAAACCAAAAAGAAAACCTAATTACATAGTTAGGGTTTCATCAAAACCCTAAAAAAGAAGAGCCTAGCTACTTATAGAGGAGTGGGAAGAGGTGGAAGAGATGGAACTGTAGACGTCCCCGAACACCCCGAGAGGGATGAGTCCCATTCCGTTCCGTTCATTTTGGGCTCACTATAGTTCAGGACTCAATTTGTCACGGTTCTCAATTTGAACCAAAGAGTCCAAATCCGGCAAATCGTTTTGAGAAAATAGATTTTTTGAAAGAAGTGCAAAACATGGACTGCTTTGCCAGATACAGAGTCGCCACCTAAATATTTTATTTTTGAGAAATTTAGGAAACCCTGACTCATGCCTAAGGCCACGTGTCCATCATCACCAAAGTTGCCTCAGCTCGGGAACTTGGGTATGATTGGGGAAGGTCACTGCAGCCCTTCGCCGCCGATCAAAGATCGGCCAGTACTAACCATGATATCTAGTTTTGAAAACATTATGCGTTTTTATTCCGGTTATTAGCCTAGATTTACTATGTGATGTGCACAGCGTACAAGTATAGACTGGATCGCCTGAATTGGAACAAAATATTTCATGTTTGTTTTTGAAAGATGGTTTGCTACCCGTAAGTAGGCTTAAAATGCAGATTTTGCCACCCTCAGGTGGGTTTAAAAAAGATGGTTTTGCCACTATCTAGTGGGCTTAAAACTCACAGTCCATGCATTGTTCCAATCCAAATAACCCAACCTTCACCCACAGGCATTCAGGCAGTTATATCACATAAGCACGTAGCCTCATGGTAAGCATGCTATCATGGCAGTCACTCACACACATGCAAGGATGCTAAAGCGTAAAAACTTACCGAGTACTCCAAGCCAAAACAGAAACTATGTTAGAAATCCATGTATGATCCTAACTATACAGAAATGCCTAATGCAACACATGCAGGAATGCAACTAAGATAGACTCGGCTATTCTAAACATGGCATATGGAATGCTACAGCTAACATGTATTCAACTTGTAATTGAAATACAATGCAGTGAGTTATGATGCGCCAAGCCTGGTGCATGCAAAACAGATGAATGAATGCAAACATGTTATCATACTGTATGCTAATTGAAACATGTCATAATCTAACCATCATAAGTTGGTAAATAAAAGGGAGAAAGACGTGGGGTTGGAAGACATACATCACACACACACACATTTATTACAGTTGTGCCCTCGCTCGGAGGGTCCAAATAAATAATGCAGTCCAAATAAATACAAAATCCTAATTAATTAACAAATTAATCTAGGAAAGCAGTAAATTAGCATGTAGGCTAGGGACTGCCTCAACTCTACTCCGGATGATGAATGATGCATGTTCGGGTTGCCTTTTGCGGAAATCCATTGCGATGCCCCGATTCGCCTCTGTTTGCAATTAACACCGAAATGTTGTGCAAGGCTTTAGAAAGCTGCTGATTTCTGATTTGCTGCAACAGAGAGCAAGAAAGGGACATGGCAAAGTATTTTCACATATGTATGCACGACTACCCTTCAGGGAGTGTAGTCCTCGATCCTCGTGCCACCAATCACGCATATCGATGCATGATGGTCGAGGAGTCGAATTGCACGACTTAATATGAAATGAATGCACATATAAACACAACAATACCTAAACTCCATCATGGATAATCCGGAGTGTCGGCGACAGGGAATTGAGACACGTTCCGTCACTCGGAGTACGAAACGCCCCTCGTTTCCCGTGCTCGGGCTAACTCCTATCCCAAACACAATGCAATATGCATGACATGCATAAATGCAACTAATATACAACCTAGCATACACAATGCTATGAGATGGCATACACGATGCACGATGTAACATGGCATACACAATGCTCTAACATGCAACCTAGCATACGCAATGCTATGAAATGAAATGACATACGCAATGCATGATGGGCTTACGCCAACATGAGTGGACCTCGGCCACACTCACATCAGCGGCCATTAGATGGAAATGAGACACTCGAGATGCATGCATACGTGCACGCAAACCGAGGACCGACCCTAAGGCACGAATGCCACTCTACCAAAGCATGGCAAGGCATGGAATATGGCATACAAATATGCGAATTTTAGTGCTAAAATATGATGCTAAACAGCCCCGAAAGATGGCAATATGGCGCTCAATGTATGAGATGAACCTCGAAACTCAAAACTAGGCATAAGCAATGACCTATAGCTATACAAAACATGCATTATTTGATCATGAGGCATGAAGACAGAACCAAAGAAGTCCCAAAATATGAACATTTCTAGTTCAAAGCATGGCCAAAAGATGCTAGCAAGATGGCCAAAAATAGCATGCGATTTTGACTAGTAAACAAGGGTTACATGGCAAGTACATGAAGCACATGGAATCTCACCAAACCAGCAAAAATCAGTGACCAAAACATGTAGAAATATGACCAAATAATCACTGAAATGCAGTCAACATGTGCAAAAATGAGGAACTCCTTTAGAGGGCCATGCAAGGAGTTATTAGGCACATACAAGATAGACATGAAGCATGACCAAAAAAAACTCTGGAAATCAAATATGGTAGTCCCAAAAATCACCCAATTGACCCTGAAATGTGACTTCAAAGCATGCAAGATAGGGTCTCTTTGGAAGGCCAAAATGACCACCAAATAAGTCAAGGTGAGAGGGCGTCACCCCCCTCTGATTTGGAAGCTCAAAACAGTGTTCCAGCCACTGAAAATCCATTGGATTTCAATTTCTAGAAGGCCAAACAAAGCATGCAATTGGAGCTTAGGTGTAAGGCTCAAAACAAGGGACAATCAAGCATACAAGGAAGCATGTGACCTCAAATAAGAAAATGCCCTTAATAAAACATGAAGATGATGTCAAAACAAGCCCTTTCCCAGTTTATAACAAGTCTCAAAAATGAACATAAATAGGGCTAATCTATCATGCAAAAATGGCCCTAAAAGAGAGAATAGAGACAAGGGACAGCAGCTAGCCCCAAATGGCAAAGAGCCCTTCAACAAAATTGAAGATGGGGATCAAAACAAGGCACTTTACAGTTTACATCAAGTCTCGAAAATGAACAAAAGTGAGGCTAAATCAGCATGCAAGAAAAAGGCCTAAAAGAGGGATAAAGAAGCAAGTGGTAGCATCTGACCTCAAACAGAGGAGAGCCCTTCAACAAAGTTGAAGAGGGGCTCAAAAAAAGGCATTTTACAGTTTATGAACAAGTCCAAAAAATCTCACAAATAAGCCTAAAATATCATGCAAAAATAGGCCTAAAATATCATGCAAAAATAGGCCTAAAAGAGAGTTTAAACACAAAGGGTGAAGAGGAGACCTCAAACAGAGAAAGACCCTTGATCAAACATGGAGATGAGCTCAAAATATGACTATTTACAGTTCATGTCAGAGCCCAAAAATGCAAGCAACAAAGGCTAAGAAAGCATGCAAAATAAAGCCAAAAGGGAGGGAAAAGAGACTTACCCTTGTAGCCTAAGTCTTTAACAGCTTTTGGTTCAAGAAATGGTGCCCTTAGCCTCTTGAAATAGCCTTCAAGTTGTTGGAATGGAGTGTGGAGGTGTGGTGCTATGGATTGGTGTAGAAATGGCCAAGAACCAATGGTGTTTTGAGGGTTGGAATAGAGAGAGAGGGAGATTTAATGCAAGAGCTCCAAACAAATTTTTGTAACCCTTCAAAATGAGCTGGGGGGGTTGGTTTTATAGAGGAGAGGAGTGGATAAAAGGGGGGAAATCAAATTCAAATTTCCCCTCCAAAAGACCCCCTTCGGATCTGAGGATCTGGGAAAGCAGAGTGCAATTGTAAGGAACTGTGGAGGGTCATGGCCGGCCAGGTTCAGAGGGTTCAGGTGGCCGGTTGGCCACCTCCCCTGGCCGGCCGGCCAGGTTCAAAAGGGTCAAGCAAGATTGTTGGCCGACCACCCTAGAAAAGTGGCCTCCCATGTGTGCACAACACAGCTATGTGGAGAAAAATCAGGAAATGTAACCCAGGAGAGAGAAAGACCAACTTTTTAGAGGGGTTCAAAAGGGTTAGGAAGAGTTAATGGCTGGCCAAGCCATATTGGTGGCCTCCCAGGTGTGTACAACACAATGGTGTGGTGAAAAGTCCGAAAAAGTGGCCCGGGGATGGAAAAAGTCAGCTTTCTAGTGAAGAAAACGGGCGATAAAGAGCGATGAAGGAATAAAGCTGGTCTTCAAAACAATTGCTGGCCTCCCACCCTTCTACGACTTTTATAACAATGAAAATAAGGTCCCTTCCAAAAATGGACCCAAATCGATGCAAAACAAAGGTTCAGGGGCCAAAACACGCAGCCTGGGGCCCCGAAAACTGGCTGTTAAGCACTGGAGGTGGCGTTTGACCACGAAGTTGGTCTCTTGAGCCACAGTGTCCCTCAAAAGGAAGTAAATAAGCTGTGTGCCAAAAACCGGAGCAAACGGAGGTGGTTAAGCGGTCCCGAACCGAGGCACACGGTCGACGGCTCCAAAAACTAAGAACCAGGCTCCAAACGGGAAAAATGGCCTACGACCATGAAACGTAGCCTACGGCCACTGAGAGATGATCTACGAGACCTCTCCCTCCCTTCGGGAAGAGAAAACGGAGAAAACGGGACCTGGTTCGCAAACCGAGGCAAGGTACAAAATAGTCCGAAAGTCTGGAGGCAAGGCTTGCAGCCGTGACTCCGCAACCTCAAAACGAGCACAATATGCAATATCACCAAGCGCTCAATCGGTGACGTCTGAGTCTTAAGGTCGGTCAAAAATGGGGTGTCTACAGGAACCCTCCATAGGAATTTGTTTTGAAGATTGAGAATCATTTTTTTTCAAACCCTAGCCTCCTCTTTCTCCTTCATTTTTTCAGAACATATTCTAACCTACTTTCTGTCTTTTAATACCTTTGATGTCTTTCAAACAGGTTCAAAATAGCGGCACAAAATTTGAGGTACGGCTGCACGTGCGGGAGTGGTCACCGCACATGCGAGAAGGGGTTCTGTACGTGTGGGAAAACCCTCCGCATGTGCAGAAAGATTAGGCCTTGTTTGGCTGCGAGGTAAAGGCCGCACATGTGGGAATAGGCCTCAGAACGCGCGGAAAGAACTTTTCTCTTCAAAATTCTGCATTTTTGCTCATTTTATGCTCCCACTATATACAACCTGATTGACATTAAACAGGCATAAAATATATAGTTTGACAAGAAAATAAAATTAAGAGATTCTAATTAACGGCCTCAGTGTTGCACAATTTGGCCTCAATCACAACCCCCAACTTACAACTTGCTAGTGCTTAAGCAAGGAATAAAGAAGAAAAATAAAATAAAATAAAATAACATATTATTAAACAAAATCTGGGTATTTCCTCTTTCGTGGGAAGAATGGTTGCATTTAGCATATGCAACAAGCCTTTCAACAACAAAGTTATCCTAAGTGGACGACTAAAGTCTCGTGAGGGTTTTCAGAAATGATATCCACAAACATTATCATATTCACAACTATCCAGCAACAATCAATCACACTACACCACACAAGAATTAACTTATGCATCACTACAGTGCAATATTAAGACTTGATGAGTCATTGAAGACACAGTAGACAAATATGAAGGAATCTATTGAGTAAAGACCGCAATTCAGTATTACACAAGTCAAGTTCTATGTACTTGTGAATGTTAGTAGAACACATCATCAGTAACCTCAGTGTAACGTGCAATCTCCATAACTAGTTAACTGACCACTATAATAGCCTAGTGTAAACTCATAATAACTCCCAACATATACAGACAAGATTAAATTTTTGTAACAAGAATTCTCAAAATATTTATTTATTATTATTATTTTTTTGAAAGACTGTGCAATGTCTTGATTCATTAAGTTTTCTAATCAACCCTTGTAGTAAGCATTAGCTTGCCTACACATTCACCTGACCCACTTGGACCTGGGTTTAATGGATTGGGCCGGCCCAAGGCTTGGATTCGATCTATTTATATTCTACCCCTTCATATATAGTTAAAATTATTTTATATAATTAGTTCTATAATTGATTCTGTATCTATAGATTTAGTCTTCACAAATTTATGTTCATAGATAGCTCACTTGTGTTTTGATCAAAAAAAGATAGCTCACTTTCTCCCCAAGTTTATATATAAGTAATTGTTAAATAAATTAAGGGTAGCAATGGCTTAGAGAAAGGAGAAGGCAACCAAAAAGTTTATCGCCCAAGAGGTTGTGGGTTCGAAAATTACGAAGGCCAAATATTCTAAACCTTGGGACCATTAGAAGTTTGTTTGGTCGTTGACTTTACGACCTCGGGAATTAGTCGAGATGTGCAGAAGCTGGCTCAGACACCTAGTTATAAAAAACAAAAAGAAGACAAATTTGGAAAGGTTTAGACAGGTCAACTTATAGCATCTCTACCTAGGACCGTCTTTAACTTTTCCAAGGACCCAAAGCAAGCTTTTAACATGGGACCTTCTATGCATATTAAAAAATAAAAAAACGTTCCAAAATAATTTTTTAATAGGGCGAATTACACTAACTGTCACGACCCAAACCCGCCCCTAGAAGGTTGGTATCGTAATCGGCCAGTAATCCTAGATTACCACAGGCCTTCCTGTACAAAACATAATTAATCGGGGCTCGCGGAAGCGAAAACAGAAACTACAATAGTCCAAAGAGCTGTGCATTAATATGAACAAGTATTTACATGCCAAAATGTTAATTTACCCACCATATTACATAACATGTAACAAAATCCATATACAAAACATATAGGCACATGCCACAAATACATAACAAAACAAACTCACTATACGGCCTTCTGTGCCCTAGCCACTTCACGGGCATACAAAACTCTGGTGGTTTCAAAACGGCGGCTCGGTGCAAGACTCCGTCTAGGCTTGACTCCCCGACTGCTCACCTATAAATACATATATACAGGGGTGAGCTAAAGCCCAGCAAGTAACATTAACGTAAAGGGGTGGTGAACGAACTCCAACATAACATGTATCTGTAAAACAAATCATCACAGACATAATCAATTCGTATCAGAACATAATAATGGCATACTTCACAGAACATAAACATAACAGAACGTCTTCCGACTAGAGTAATCAGTTCCGGATACTGATTAAACACATATCGTCACAATGAAGTGACTCACGAGACCTCGTAAACTAGTCATGGACCCGCATTTTCATGCCGTCCCCTATGACTTGGGACTCTCTATGGATGCCATACTAGATTCGCAAATAGGACATTCGTTCACAGAAAACATTATCATTTCAGAAAACATAACTTAACGTAGCATTTTCAGAACATACTTTATAAGAACATAACTTTACAGAAATGTTACTTACAGTGGTTTTCCAGGACCGGTTGTACGGTCTTCATGTTTTGACCTGTAAATATCCACAGTATCGCATGATTCTTTAACACATATCATTATCAAATCAAGTCCACGTATGCTCTTAATGATGTTTCAATCTCATCACTTCATTATCATGACTTAATTAAGCCTCAAGAATGCTAAAAATGCAATGAGGATGCCAAAATCATGCATTAAAACACTTTTTGAAATTTCCTGAAAAACAGGTCTCCGCTCGAGCGTAAAAACCTCCGCTCGAGCGGACAACACACTGTGAGAAAAAATGCTGGATGTGCGAAATCTCCGCTCGAGCGGCCAAACCTCCGCTCGAGCGGACTGTGAAAATCTGGGTAGAAAAACTAGTCCATTTTCTGTCAAACCGTGGCCTCCATTTTTGCAAAATCAACTTCCAAAATCATAAAATTCAAGGCCAAACTCACTTGAAAACAACTTGCTTTAAGCTTTAAAGCCAAACTCATATGAATCATATAAAAGATTAACCATGAATTGAGGTGGAAAGCCATAACTATGCCTATAAAACTTAAATTCATGATAATATACCATAGATGCTCAAAGATGCATTTAGGTGAAAATACAACATGATTTCCCTTCATTCATTCCATCACTTGCCATAAATCATAGATGATTCAACTTTATTTCTAGAATTTAGAGAAACATCCTTACCTTGAGTGCTTAATTGAAGAGAATTAGTTTGAATCCCCTTTTTCCTTCTCTTCTTCCCTTGTTTCTCTTCTTTGCTCTCTCTCTCTCTCTTCTCACGAATTCTCTCTTCTCTATCTCTTTCCAGATTTTTCTTTTGAGTCAAAGAGTCAAATGAGGTCAAATACCCTTATCTATACCCATATATATCCATATATAGTATATAACTCAAGTTGTGCCAAAACTCTTGGGCCAAACAGGACTTAGCGATTCAGACGAATTCAGTTCTACATTAAACATCCCAAATGGTTCCAAAAATTCCCAGTATCACATAGGCATGTTCAATTTCGTCTTTTGAATCCATTACAGTCATCAATTTCAGTCCCGAAATTGTAATTCCAACAGATATTTCTCCAATTCAAACAGATATTCTTCAATTAAATCATACGAAAACATAATTAATTACCGACAATTACGATATACGATTCCGGGTCATTACACTAACGGTCTCTGTAATTTGGGACTTGTGTCACTTTGGTCCCTGATCTTTCAATTGTGATTCATTTGACTCTAAATTTTAACTTTCGTTTCAAATAAGGACAATTATAAACATTGTTGCTCCACTTCAAGGGTAAAGTCGTCAATTTGATAAAATATAAACTAGTTTGACAAAAAAAAATGTCAAAAAATTATTTTTAAATTTTTAAAAATTATTTCTACTCACCAAAGATAAAATTATATAAAAATGATAAATCTTTTACATTTTTATTTTTATTTTTAATTTTTTACCAAATTAATTTGTAGTCTGTGTTTGGATAATGATCATATAATAAGTGGTTGTTTTTGTTGATATTTTTGGATAGTTATCATGTAATAGATGATTGTATTTGTTGCTAATTCATTTTTTTGTGTGGTTATCATGTAATAGAGGGTTATTAAGCTTCAATGTATAATCGATACGTTTAATATATGAAATATTTTTAGTTTTAAATGTTTTAATTTAATGGATTAGTTTAATAATGACATTAAATTTGTCGCTATGTTTGACTTTTGAAAAAAATAAAAACAAATTTAATGAAAATAAATATCAAAAAATAATTATTTAAAAAAATTATTTCTACCCTCCCAAAAGACAAAATTATATAAAAATGATGTGTTTTTAATTTTTTTTTTCACCAATTTAATTTTTAATTTCTTAAAATTTTTTTCTGAAAATAAATTCTAAAAACTAAACCAAACAAAACTTTATAACAAAAAATTTCCAACATTATTTATTAAAAAAAGGCCATTATATTTCAAACAACATATAAGTTAACCAACATAAAATAAGTTATTTTATGACTTTGCCATTCAAATGGAGTTATAATGTCTTCAATTATCCTTATTTGGAACGAGATTCAAAATTTATGGTCAAATCTATCACAATTGAAAAGTTAGGGACCACAATGACACAAACTCTAAATTATAGGGACTGTTAGTGTAATTCGCATTTTCTAATATGAACCAATTTTGCATTTTTTTTTGTCAAAGGTTGACTAGTCAGTAATTTAAAATTTGTGAACTTTCATATGAATGTATATAAAACTTAAATTATTAGTTGCTTGGATAAGTCAACTGTCGTGAATGAGCTTGTGATTGTCATGAGATGCTTTTATAAGAAGTGTGATTCCTCATATGTTAGAATCATGGAAATCTGAAATCACATTCACATTCTCATTCTCATTCTCTCCCAAAATTACTATCATTCAAATATGGACTAAGATTAATTATCAAAGTAATCCAAATTAGTGTCCTAAATAAATAAATAAAAATGAACAAACTATAACAATGTATCACTTAAACATGATAATTTTCACATTAGTTGTAAAATTACTAATCAAGCTTGTTTTATATGATTTGTCAATCAAATTCATTTAATTTTTCTCATTACACAGTTAACTTAATTTAAGATTTAATTAATTTCAACTTTGAAAAGTTTCTTTTGCAAAAGAAATTTTAACAACTATGGTCAATAGTATTCTATACATAATTCATATATTTGAAAAACAATTATCCATTAGTTTTAAATAGTTTACTACATCAATTATCTTTTTGATTTATTTTTAGGAGGATAATTTTTATTTTTTTTTTAACAAATTTTTGGGGGACCTTTTTTTAACCAATTTTTGGGCCAAAGCAACTGCTTGTTCGGCTTATCCTCAAAGTCGGTCCTGCCTCCATCCGATATGTCAAATTCAATGTGACAGTCCAACAACTCTATTTTGACATATCAAATGAACTCCACATGGTGTCAAAAGCCTACATGACTTTTAGCATCACCCCTTTATGCCTCTGCTTTTTTTATTATTATTTTTTTTTTCCTTTGAAATAAAAGAACATTAATGGTATACAAAAGAGTTCAAAATTTAAAAATTATAGAATAATAGATTTGGCATATCGAATGAAAAATTTCTGAATCAAATTGCTATATGTCAATTTGCCAATTAAATTTTCAAAAAAAAATTAATATAATAAATTTTGAAGGTTTAGATAGTGATGTTCGTAGTTACCATCCTCAATTGGGGTAAGTCTAAACGAGCCTAATTAACCGGTGAATTGAATTTGGATGCCCTTTTATGGACAAGATTTGACTTTGTGGTTTAACAGTGAAATAATGGGAGAGATTGGAGTATACTGCTAGGTTCGTGGGGTTTATCACGGGTTCCGTTTCGATAATTTGAATTATTCAATGTGTAGAGCTCATCAAATACTCCATACTTACAAAAAATCACGTTGATTGGATATTGGTGGCCTTTTGATCAGAACATATTTTTGTTAACAATTTATTTTTAAAATCATATCGGCGAAAATATGTTCTGATCAAAGGGTTACTGATATCCGATTAACGTGATTTTTTGCAGGCATAAAATACTTAACGAACTCTACATATTCAAAGGTTTGGATTATCAGAACAAAACCCGTGATAGACTCTACAAACGTAACAATATATTTTAATTCACACATTAAACTGGAAAGAAGCCTCATCCTTTTAAATAATTTGTGAACATCCACCTCTATAGATGGATGAAATGATTTTGATAGATTTAATTGGGTTGGTTCATGTATAGGTTTGGATTGAGCTTGTCAAATCATTACAATATATAAGAATTTTAGAAATTAATTTTTTTATCTTTAAAAATATAAATTTTATCGCAAAAAATGTTTAGAGACTAATTTCAATTGTCACGAAAACAATCGCTAAAAGATCTTTTTGAAAAATGAAAAAAGAGCTTTTAAGGACAACATTTTGAAAATGTCACTAATAAATGCACTTTTAGGGATAAAATAACTTGGTCCAAAAAATATTTGTGTTTTGAGATAACTTTTGATCCCAAAATGTTAGTAATTCATCACTAAATATCCTATTTTGTCATTAAAAATAAATAATAACACTTTTGGCAATAAAAATATTTTGTCTCCAAAAAATAATTTTATCCCTAAATTTTTATTTCTAAAACCTTAATTTCTAATAAAGTTAAAATAACTCAACAATGCTACCAACACTTGACATATTTACACTTGTACTGAATCAGAAACAAGACTCATATCAGGTAAGACCAATTGTAATCCATGTAACACAAGTAAGAGGAGGTGTAAGTACATCCGACAATCAATCCAGGATGTAAAATTAAGGGTGTATAGTTTTTGGATGAATTCCAAACTCAAATTAAGGGTATAATTTTTGGATGAATTCCAAACTCAGCACTGTTGTTTATTTTTATAAGTGTTTTTGAAATTTTTATTATTTTTCACTAAATTTGTTTTTAGAATAAATTCGAAAAATAAAACCCCAAAATATTACTAGTAGTATGGTAGCAGAACTTTTGTATGGCAACATGGTTTTCTAGACATAGAACTAGAAGTTGATTCCCGCTCTGCTTATCTTTTGCTCACTTTTTCTACCCATGTGTCACCATGGATACAACCTTTAGTTACTGATTATAGGTTACTACTTGGGCTTAATTGGACCATCCCAATTCAGCACGTGTATCAAGAGGCAAATGGTGTTGCTGACAGTTTGGCTAAGTATGCTGCCACTTTCATGGAGGGCTCTCTTGTGATATACCCTAAAATGCCCTCTTTTGTTCTACATTTTGTTAATTATGACAAACCTGGAAAGCTACTCCTTGTTGTGTAGCCAACACCCTTTATGCATAAATAAAACTCTGCCTCTTTGATAAAAAAAAATAAAAAACTTAAGTGATTATTAAAATAATATGAAACACATACTTTAGAAATTAAATCTGTCTTTTATATTTATTTCACGTTATCAATGGATACAGTTGTTAAAATTAAAATCAAATTGACTCAAATTAACATTTTTAATGACTAAAATAACAAAATTAAAACTTAAAAAATTAAAATAATAAAAAACACATACTTAAAAGACAAACTATCTGGCATCCTAATTTTCCTATACAATACCACAAAAACTTGCCTTTGCTGACCCAACCAGCAAATTTCTTACATTCTGTCCTTCCAAGGAGTGTGAAAGGAGGACAAGTCAAAGTTTTCCATATGAAAAAAAGCAGTACTCTTGTGACATTTGTGTGTTGTGTTTTATTCATGGTCTTCAACAGCAACAAACTTCCAGTCAACTTTGCTTGCTTTCCAAGCCCATACATATATATATACACAAATGTCATTTATTTTTGGACTAAAATAATCCAAAAGTTTAAGTCAATTGCCAAAAAGTGGCTATTTGAGAGGGAAAGTGACTTTAGATGCATGAAAAAAGTTAGGGATTATGAAATTTTTTTCATGAAAATGATTATGAAAGATTTATGATCATTGGATTACCTTAATTAGTGTGTGGTACTTTATTTTAAGTGTAATACAAGAATTACAAAGCTTTCATGATTATTTTCATAAAAAATATTTTATGATACCTAGCATTGTTGTGCATGCATATACATCCTTCCTTGTCTATATTCTACTTTCTTGGTGCCTACTCAATCATAATATATTCATTCACCACAGCCATCTTCTCTCCCTATATGTCATCCTTCTCTCTTCTTCTCTCACTCAGTCTCTCTCTCTCTCTCTCTACTTGCTCTCATTTTTCTCTCACTATTGTCTTCATACATACACGTACACATGGTGGCGCTTCTTTGTTCTCTCTCATAAATCTCTAAGACTCTCTGAGATCTGATCCACAGTTATATATATTGGTGTTTATTTTTAATCCTTGGCAATGGTTGGACCTTGTCTTGCCGAAGTTTATGCGAAGCGAAAGCTCCATAAGGAGAGGATGAAGAGAACAGAAAAGGAAAGGAAAATGAAATAAGTAATTGCTTATTGATGGAAATTGGGTTGGGTTTAAAATTCATACCCGAAGTTTAACCGATTAACATGAGTCAAGTTAACAGACGAGTTGTTTTTATCCATTTGTGCTGTTAAGGAGAAAAAGTTGTAGGTGATTATAAAATATTTAAATTATATACTAAATATAAAAATTAAAAATTTAGAATTTAAAATGCTTACGCCTCAATCTCTTAAAGCTTATGCCTCGTCTCATAAGAAATAAAATATCTCACGTTACACATTTGTCTTTAAAAACTTTGATATAGAGACAATAATGAACTACACAATGTTTATAGTCCCATGCCATGAACATTTAATAAAAATTCAATAATCTCATAATATCAATTTAACATGTTAATGTGGTACTAATCATAAGAGCACAAATGGATAAAAACAACTTGTCTGATGACTCATGCTAATTGGTTAAGAGATAATCAATCTCTCTGTTTGATATTTTTTATTTTTCATTATTTTTGTGTTCTTTTACTTTTTTTTTTATTTTTAGTGATTTTTTTATTTTAGATTTTAGTCAATTATTTTTACTTTAAAATTCATAACATCCAGATGTACTTAAAAATATAAAATATTTGTAAAGAAATATGAAAAAATATATTAACAATAAAATATATTAAAAAATGTACCTTTTAAAAAAAATTGCTAATTATTTTTCATTAACTTGAATAGATGCTGAAAGGATATTGAAGAGTATGATGAGACATCATAAAAAAAAATTGATCAATAAAAAGAAAATTTTTATTAATGAAATCAATGAAAGTTTATATATACATCAATAAAGAAATGACACTACAAGAAAACAGAGGAAAAATCACGGAGGAATTAGCGACGGGCGCCTCCCGTCGCTAAAAACGGTTTTTTGCGACGGTCCCTTTTCCCGTCGCCAATAATGTCATTTAGCGACGGCACTTTCCCGTCGGCAATAAAAATACGCGGAGGGGTCGAAAATGGGTAAGTATTAGCGACGGCAAAAAAAACCCGTCGCAAAAAATCTTTTTTTTTGAGAGAGTGGCTCATTTGCGACGGAAACGTGGCTCTTTTGCAACGGAAGTTTGCCGTCGCAAAAAATATTATCCAAACGGCGCCGTTTTACGAGCTAATGGCTACTATTTACGACGGTCTACAACCTACCGTCGCAAAAAGTGAAAATAAAATTTAGACCCGCCCCTCTTCTGCCTGTCCCGCTCGATCCTTCATCCCAAATCCTTAACTTCATCCCCAAATTTCTCAAATGGGCTACGGGTTGTGGTGCTCCGGCGACGGCGAGCAAGCAGCGGTGGTGCGGCGGCGACGGCGACAGGTTCCGGCGACGACTCTCTCTCTCTCTGCGTATGCTCTCTCTCTCTCTCGATATATATATATATATATATATAGATGAATCAGATAAATTTGTCCATATATATAGATAAATCAGATATTATTCTCATCCATATATCTGTATATATATAAATCAGATATAAATCGGTCCATATATATAAATCGATTAAATCAGATATATATAAATCAGATATGTAAATCAGATATATAAATCATTCCATATATAAATTTATATATAAATCATCCATATATATAAATCAGATATATATCTCAGATATAAATCAGATATATATAAATCGGTCTATATATATATAAATCATCTATATATATAAATCGCTTAATCTTAATCAAATTTGTTTATTGTATTTAAATCTTAATTTTTTTTTTATAAATCTGTTTATTGTATTTAAAATAATCTTAAATAACTTAATCTTAATGCATCAATCACTTATATTGTATTTAAAATCATAATTTTATGAGTGATTCGTAAAAAAGGGGGATAGAATTTCTTTTTTTTTTTTTTTGTGTTTTTGATATCATACACATGCAATGGTTCGATTACAAATTTAAATTGAAAATGTTTAAATAAGTCATAAAAATATTTAAGAGAAAATTAAAAAAATAGAAAAAAAAAACAGGATTTTTACCTTAAATAGAAATTTTAGACATTTCATTAATTTTTTTAACCTTAAATAGGATTTAATTAATTTAAACCTTAAATAGGATTTAATTAATTTTTTATTACTTTTTTTCAATCTAAAAAAAATAGGAGTTAATCCTAAATAGGAATTTTAGACATTTCGTTTAGTTTAATAACTAGTTTTTATTTTTATTTTTTTTGTCGGGTTTAGTTGACGAAAATAGGTAAATGGTATAAATTGAAAACCAATCAAAATATTAGGGTTTATTTTTATTTTCACTTATTTATTCTGTTTATTAGGTTTTTTATTTTTTTTTATTTTTGTATTTTTTGACGTTTAATATGACAATTTATTTAGTTGCGGGGAGGAATGCTATCATTTACTTGGTTTATGAGGTATTATATTTAGAGTTACTTTGGTGAGATATTTTTGTGGATGTGTACAGATGATGGATAAGAGTTGGATTGATTTGCCAAATAGGATGTCGAGTGAATACATTAATGGGATTGATGCATTCCTTGTGTTTGCCTACACCAATAGAGTTGAAGGTTCGATGATCAGTTGTCCATGTAGGAAGTGTGAGAATCGATACTATTTTGTACGAGATGGTGTACGGGAGCATCTGATTTTGAATGGTTTTTTTAAAAAATACAAACATTGGATTAATCATGGGGAATCTTACATATCTCGCATGGTAATCGAGAGAATGAAACATTAGCTAATTTAGACATTGGAGATGATATGATTGGAATGATACAAGGGCTATGGGAAATCCACATGCCGGTACAAGTATTGAGGGTGATGAACCACAGGGCCTCGATCCCCATGCATCCAACCTCATTTCGGTCCAAATGTAGAGACCGCAAAGTATTTCAAACTTCTTCAAGATGCACAAAGTGAATTGTATCCGTTGTCGAAGTTCACATCTTTGTCATTCATTGTTCGACTTCTACATTTGAAGGTGCTTAATCGAAGGATGACAAGTCTGTTGACATGTTGCTTGAGTTATTGAATGAGGCGTTCCCGTTAGGTGTGAAACTCCCGGACTCATATTATAAAGCTCAAAAGGTCACAACAGATTTGGGCTTCACGTATGAGACATGGGATGCATGTCCCAACAGTTGCATGTTGTTTCGAAACGAGGACGCCAATCTTGATAAATGTGTCATATGCAACAGTTGTAGATGGAAATCAAATGGTGATAGTGGTTCAAATGGTCCTAACACAGGTGGCAAACAAATAGCTGCAAAACAGATGAGGTATTTTCCTTTAAAGTCAAGGTTGCAGAGGTTGTTTATGTCATCTAAGACGGCCAAGTTAATGAGATGGCATGCAGAGGAACGAACTGATGATGGTGTCTTCAGGCATCCTGCTGACTCCCTTGCATGGAAAGATTTTGACCGTCGGAATATTGACTTTAGTAATGATTGCCGAAGTGTAAGGCTTGGCTTAGCATCTGATGGTTTTAACCCATTCAGGACGATGAACATAGTTCATAGCACTTGGCCTGTTGTGCTCATTCCATACAACTTGCCGCCATGGATGTGCATGAAGCAACCATTTCTAATTTTATCCGTGCTTATTGACGGCCCAAAAGGACCTGGTGACAAGATTGATGTGTATATGCAACCGTTGATTGAGGAGTTGAAAGAACTATGGAATGAGGGTGTGTCAACATTTGATGCATCAACAAATCAAATGTTTCAAATGCATGCAGCTTTACTGTGGACAATTAGTGATTTTCCTGCATACGCAAACTTGTCAGGATGGAGCACTAAAGGCGAATATGCATGTCCTTGTTGCAATAAGGAAACTACATCGTGTTGGTTGAAGCATAGTAGGAAACAATCATACTTGGGTCATCGCAGATTTTTACCTACTGGCCATAAATTTCGGAAGGATAAAGTATCATTTGATGGTAGTCGGGAAGTCAGACTCAAACCAAAATTGTTGTCTGGAACTGAGATGTTGCTACAATTAGAATCTGAGGGTATTTTAACCCAATACAATAGGGATGACCTTAAGGAGAGGCATAGGAGACAGGTAGAGAAGGAGAAAGTTGGACATCGCACCCATAGTTGGAAGAAAAAGAGTATCTTTTATGAATTGCCATATTGGGAGCACAATCTAATAAGACACAACCTCGATGTGATGCATATAGAGAAGAATGTTTGTGACAATGTGTTGTGGACAATATTAGGGGTTGCAGGAAAATCGAAGGATGGTGTTAATGCTCGGCGTGATTTACAAGATATGAATATTAGAAAACCCCTACATTTGCGCTAAGAGGGTCGAATAAAGCCTATTTACCACCAAAGACAATTCACGATGACCAAGGATGAGAAAGATTTGTTCTTGAAAGTGTTGAAGGAAGTAAGAGTTCTGACGGGTATTCATCCAATATATCACGTCGTGTGCGCTTACATGATAGAAGCATTGGGGTCTTAAGAGCCACGATAGTCATATTTTGATGCAACAACTTATTCCATTGGCTATTCGCAGATCGTTCTGCAAGAATGTAATTGAACCCTTGATTGAATTGAGCAATTTCTTTAGACAATTGTGTTGAAAGTGAATCGTATGCTGACGGTGCAATATATTAAAGATCGTATCATTGTAACACTTTGTCATCTAGAGAAAATATTTCTCCGAGTTTTTTGATATAATGGAGCACTTGCCTATACATCTAGTGATGAAGCCTTATTGGGTGGAAGCGATTCAGCTGATGGATGTATCCAATTGAGAGGTATCTTCTTACTTTGAAGCAATACGCGTAATAGAGCTCGTCCTGAAGGATCAATTGCTAAAGGATATCTTATGGAAGAATGCATGAATTTTTGTGCACAATATCTCAGTGATGTGGAGACCAAATCTAGTCGACCCGTGAGGAACTATAGTGGTGCTGATAATTTGGGTCATGCTACTGGTGAAAACACAAGCTTTTATCTTGATAATACTTCTTGGGTACAAGCTCATCGGTACATCTTATGCAATACAAGCGCGGTTCAACCATTCATAAAGTAGGTTAAGTCACTCACTCAATATTTTATTATGCTTTATTGAATTTTCAACTAAATTTTTGGTATGGCTAAAATTTCAATCTACACAAACAAACACCTTGAAGTACTTAAGCTCAAAATGCCTCGTGTAGTCGATCATCAACTTCGGCGTGAACATTTTGAAACTTTTCACATTTGGTTCAAGGAACATGTATGTATTTAACTCTATAGATTCTAGTTACTTAAATCGATCTACATTTTAAATTTTACATTTTCGTGTTAAATAGGTCCAAACTTTAGAAGGACTCTCGATGTCATACTTTCAAGAGATTATTCTATTGGCAAATGGTCCTCATAACCAGCAAGGAGGTTCAACGGGTATATCTTGAATGGGTTTTGATTTCGAGTAAAAGCCATGGATGATCGTCGAGCCACACAAAATTGTGGTGTAGCTTTGAAGGCAGATACCATAAGTTATGCTAGTCGAAAAGACAAGAATCCTCGTCTGGGGTCTGTGTACTATTATGGACAATTGACAGATATTGTTGAGATTCGATATTCCAATGAGAAGAAACATGTGTTGTTTAAGTGTGATTGGATTGACAACATTCACGGAAAGAAAGAAGATGTCTTCAATCTCACGTTGGTGAACTTCAATCATTTGTTGTACCAAGATGATCGAATTACCAATGAACCTTTCATCTTGGCGTCCCAAGCAGAGCAAGTTTGGTATGTTGCAGACCCGTTACAACCAGACTGGCAAGTCGTGGTGAAGATGTCTCAAAGAGGTTTATTTGATATGAGTTCGACTGATCCACAAATCGAGCCATACATGAGCCAACAATTGGAAGAAAATATAATGCTTCATGATGAAGAAGTTGGTTGGGTGAGGGAAGCCGCAGATGGGGAAACAGTTGATGTTCAAATAGGCTGATATGTAATCAACATTAGTAATTCAATTAAGGCCAAGGTTGTAGTTAATCATCAATTTCTTAATTTACTTTGTCTTTGTAATTGTATTAGTTCAATTCATGTCATATTATAGTTGATGACAAACCATTGTCTATGTTTCTAATGTCAATTAATGTTATATTGCTTGCAGATTATTATGGGAAGGAAGAGGAAGCCTGATCATCCCCGGCGCATGATGTCTGATGTGCTACATAACAGGACATCAGTAGCACCACCATCAGAGGAGGCATCACATCGGCCAGCATCGGAGGGGCCATTAGTGCCACCACCATCTGAGGGGCCATTACCACCAGTCGACCTCCATCAAGGCACCACAAATGACTACCATGTACTCAAATTTCCACGCCTACCATCGGTGCGTCCACCATCAGTGGCACCACAGCAGCTATCATCATCAGCTTATGAGCCATCCGCAGGTATATAAATTTGCTTTGATTTGCATGAAAATTATTTACACATACATTTATTTATGCTCATTATATATAACTTGTTTATTCTCATTGTATTTTGCAGACCCTTCGACTTCTTCACATTCACATCAGTTTATTTGATATGATTTGTATTAATATTATTTAAATTTACATTTGGTTGTTACCATTGCATATTGTTTATTATTATTGTATATCGCAGTCATGTTAGTTCTTCATCAACCTCGACTAGGCGTGGTAGAGGATGTGCCAAGGGCATTAAAGAGTGGGTCTTGGTAAAAAGTGGACATACAATTTGATGGAAATTATTGCCAATAGGATAACGTGGCCAAGTTAACTACTCAACTTGGCATTATTGTCCGAATGGTAACATTGTTCCTCTTACTTTTGTTGATCGAACAAGCAGTGTGCGATGATATTGTTGATGCTATCTCGAAGGATGTGAAGGTAAAAGTATATTTTTGTCCACAAATTCAATTCCAAATTTGTGTTATACTTAGCCTTAAACTTTGTGTTTTATAGGACAATTTGAATATATGTCCAGAGGAGTACAAGCCAATCTGCATGAAAAAGCGCAACTTGAGATATGGAAGGATCACAAGAACAAGCTTAAGGCTAAGTATTTCAAGCCTAGAAGCTCGATCCTAATCTGAAGGATGATGTTCCTATGAATGTTGTGCCAAGCGATGGGAACAACTTGTGGAGTATTGGCGCATTCGATCTTTGAGGTATACAATTACGTTATATTTATGATATGTAAACATACAAATCATATTTACATACTTACATTTGTTGAACTTGTTATAGAAAATTGCAAGTAGGAATGCTAAAAATCGGCGAGCTCTCGGCATAGCTCATACCACAGGGCGTACTACTTTCTCTCAGATACGGCATGAGGTTTACATTTTATTGTTCTATTTTTGTTTATAAACAAACATTGTATATTTGCAAATTATTTGGATTCTAATTTTCATATTTCTAAAAAAAATTTAGATGACCAGTAAGGGGGAGTCTACTAATAAGATGAATGTTTGGCTTATGACACGTAGAGTAGATGACCCAGAGGTTATCCAGACCTTGGTAGTTTCCAAACACCTTTGATTGTATTTAAAGTTTATTTTTTGTGTGTCAACCATCTTAATTTGGCGTATACTTGTGTGTCTTATTCAATACAGGATGAGTTTAATCGTCAACTCTCTATGCTACCTGAGGATGGTCGGACTATGGAGGCTAAGAATGCCATTTTCCATGAGTTGATAGGTCATGACAGACATGGATATTGTCGTACATACGGGAGAATCGTTCCTCGAAGAGTGGTGTATAAAGATGGTGCTGGGCCATCATAGTCAACACCCCAGCCATCGACTATTGATCAGATCACGCAGCAGGTTCGTGCTGAGCTAAGGGATGAGTTGAGGGAGGAGATTCGAGCAGTTCTCTACGATTCAGCAGATGAGAGTGAGATGATGGCCCTTGTGTCACAGGCAGTGTGGATCCCAATGCAGTGTTCCATATAAACATCACAATTGTTTGATAGTTCAATTTTCACTCAAGCTTATGTATGAAATTCGAATATGATTAACACATTATGCACAGACTAACATAGGTTCCTGATGCATCGAGTGGCCACCGGGCATTTAGGGATTCTGCAGAAGACGAGAATCCATATACACCACCACCAGAAGATCAGGTATAAAATGTATCTTTGCATTCTAAGCTAAAATGTATCTTTGCATTCTTTACATTCTAAGACGAGAGACATGTGGGAGAAGACGGGGCTCGAATTGGGTTCCCGGTTTGGGAGTTAGAGCCGGATTTCACTTTAGGCAAACTACTTCCTTAAGAAACTTGAATTCGAGGAGTTAACGCCCCAAAATCACCAAACGGCGTTGGTTGAGCACGAAACTTGGCACCCACGACGTCCTAGGCACGAGAGACTTGGGGGAGAAGACGGGGCTCGAATCGAGTTCCCGGTTTGGGAGTTAGAGCCGGATTTCACTTTAGGCAAACTACTTCCTTAAGAAACTTGAATTCGAGGAGTTAACGCCCCAAAATCACCAACCGGCGTCGGTTGAGCACGAAACTTGGCACACACGACCGCCTAGGCACGAGAGACTTGTGGGAGAAGACGGAGCTCGAATCGGGTTCCCGGTTTGGGAGTTAGAGCCGGATTTCACTTTAGGCAAACTAGTTCCTTAAGGAACTTGAATTCGAGGAGTTAACGCCCCAAAATCACCAAACGGCGTCGGTTGAGCACGAAACTTGGCACACACGACCGCCCTAGGCACGAAGACTTGTGGGAGAAGCGGGGCTCGAATCGGGTTCGGTTTGGGAGTTAGAGCCGATTTCACTTTAGGCAAACTAGTTTCTTAGGAACTTGAATTCGAGGAGTTAACGCCCCAAAATCACCAAACAGCGTTGGTTGAGCCTAAACTTGGCACACACGACCGCCTAGGCACGAGAGACTTGTGGGAGAAAGGCAGGCTTGAATCGGGTTCGGTTTGGGAGTTAGAGCCGATTTCACTTTAGGCAAACTACTTCCTTAGAAACTTGAATTCGAGGTTAACGCCCCAAAATCACCAAACGGCGTCGGTTGAGCACGAAACTTGGCACACACGACGCCCTAGGCACGAGACTTGGGGAGAAGACGAGGCTCGAATCGGGTTCGGTTTGGGAGTTAGAGCCGATTTCACTTTAGGCAAACTAGTTCCTTAAGGAACTTGAATTGAGAGTTAACGCCCCAAAATCACCAAACGGCGTCGGCTGAGCACGAAACTTGGCACACACGACCGCCTAGGCACGAGAGACTTGTGGGAGAAGACGGAGCTCGAATCGGGTTCCCGGTTTGGGAGTTAGAGCCGGATTTCACTTTAGGCAAACTATTTCCTTAAGAAACTTTAATTCGAGGAGTTAACGCCCCAAAATCACCAAACGGCGTCGGTTGAGCACGAAACTTGGCACACACGACCGCCTAGGCACGAGAGACTTGTGGGAGAAGACGGGGCTCGAATCGGGTTCCCGGTTTGGGAGTTAGAGCCGGATTTCACTTTAGGCAAACTAGTTTCTTAAGGAACTTGAATTCGAGGAGTTAACGCCCCAAAATCACCAAACGGCGTTGGTTGAGCACGAAACTTGGCACACACGACCGCCTAGGCACGAGAGACTTGTGGGAGAAGACGGGGCTTGAATCGGGTTCCCGGTTTGGGAGTTAGAGCCGGATTTCACTTTAGGCAAACTACTTCCTTAAGAAACTTGAATTCGAGGAGTTAACGCCCCAAAATCACCAAACGGCGTCGGTTGAGCACGAAACTTGGCACACACGACGTCCTAGGCACGAGAGACTTGGGGGAGAAGACGAGGCTCGAATCGGGTTCCGGTTTGGGAGTTAGAGCCGGATTTCACTTTAGGCAAACTAGTTCCTTAAGGAACTTGAATTCGAGGAGTTAACGCCCCAAAATCACCAAACGGCGTCGGCTGAGCACGAAACTTGGCACACACGACCGCCTAGGCACGAGAGACTTGTGGGAGAAGACGGGGCTCGAATCGGGTTCCCGGTTTGGGAGTTAGAGCCGGATTTCACTTTAGGCAAACTATTTCCTTAAGAAACTTTAATTCGAGGAGTTAACGCCCCAAAATCACCAAACGGCGTCGGTTGAGCACGAAACTTGGCACACACGACCGCCTAGGCACGAGAGACTTGTGGGAGAAGACGGGGCTCGAATCGGGTTCCCGGTTTGGGAGTTAGAGCCGGATTTCACTTTAGGAAAACTAGTTCCTTAAGAAACTTGAATTCGAGGAGTTAACGCCCCAAAATCCTGCTTGGCGTCGGTTGAGCACGAAACTTGGCACACACGACGTCCTAGGCACGAGAGACTTGGGGGAGAAGACGGGGCTCGAATCGGGTTCCCGGTTTGGGAGTTAGAGCCGGATTTCACTTTAGGCAAACTAGTTCCTTAAGGAACTTGAATTCGAGGAGTTAACGCCCCAAAATCACCAAATGGCGTCGGTTGAGCACGAAACTTGGCACACATGACCGCCTAGGCACGAGAGACTTGTGGGAGAAGACGGGGCTCGAATCGGGTTCCCGGTTTGGGAGTTAAAGCCGGATTTCACTTTAGGCAAACTAGTTCCTTAAGGAACTTGAATTCCAGGAGTTAACGCCCCAAAATCACCAAACGGCGTCGGTTGAGCACGAAACTTGGCACACACGACCGCCTAGGCACGAGAGACTTGTGGGAGAAGATGGGGCTCGAATCGGGTTCCCGGTTTGGGAGTTAGAGCCGGATTTCACTTTAGGCAAACTAGTTCCTTAAGAAACTTGAATTCGAGGAGTTAACGCCCCAAAATCACCAAACGGCGTCGGTTGAGCACGAAACTTGGCACACACGACCGCCTAGGCACGAGAGACTTGTGGGAGAAGACGGGGCTCGAATCGGGTTCCCGGTTTGGGAGTTAGAGCCGGATTTCACTTTAGGCAAACTACTTCCTTAAGAAACTTGAATTCGAGGAGTTAACGCCCCAAAATCACCAAACGGCGTCGGTTGAGCACGAAACTTGGCACACACGACGTCCTAGGCACGAGAGACTTGGGGGAGAAGACGGGGCTCGAATCGGGTTCCCGGTTTGGGAGTTAGAGCCGGATTTCACTTTAGGCAAACTACTTCCTTAAGAAACTTGAATTCGAGGAGTTAATGCCCCAAAATCACCAAACGGCGTCGGTTGAGCACGAAACTTGGCACACACGACCGGTTAGGCACGAGAGACTTGTGGGAGAAGACGGGGCTCGAATCGGCTTCCCGGTTTGGGAGTTAGAGCCGGATTTCACTTTAGGCAAATTACTTTTTTAAGAAACTTTAATTCGAGGCGTTAACGCCCCAAAATCACCAAACGGCGTCGGTTTAGCACGAAACTTGGCACACACGACCGCCTAGGCAAGAGAGACTTGTGGGAGAAGACGGGGCTCGAATCGGATTCCCGGTTTGGGAGTTAGAGCCGGATTTTTGTCCAGTCAAAATTATTTACTAAACAATATTTCTAATTATATAGTAGTCAATTTTTTTTTTATGTTTTTCTATAATTAAAATATTAACACCATTATATGGTTTTTAATTATGTTTATCTTGTTTTTTTCAGATATTTCCTGAGTAGCGCTTGGCTTCTACGGAATGTAGGCGTATCAAGATTATGACCAATTTTGTTTTTGTAACCCACGAGCGAATGAAGACGAAAACTTTTAGTTTTGATTTTGATTTATGTTATTTAAATTTGTGAGCAACATTATGTATGTATTATGGGATGTTATGTAGTGGCATAATTTTTATTGTTATGAATTTTTATTTATGTATTGTTATGAATGGAACAATATTATTAATTTTCATTATTTGTCAACTTTTGTTTATGTATGTATTTATCTTATTCTGTAATTTTTGGATTTTTTTTATAGTTATTTTTTATTTAATACAGGTTATTTTAATTTTTTTAATAATTTTTCAACAGGTTTTTTTTTTTTTTTTTTTTTTTTTGTTTTTGAGACGGGATATAAAAACCCGTCGCAAAAACCAAATCTAGGCTTTTGCGACGGCACCAAATATAGTCGCAAAAGCTGTGCCATTTGAATGTAGAAGACACCTTTAGCGACGGTAACCTTTGCCGTCGCCAATACTTATATGATGTCAGAGTTTTAGCGACGGGATGGTTGCCGTCTCAAAACCTCACTTTTAGCGACGGTAAACACGTGCCGTCGCGAAAACTGATATTTTTCCCATTATTGGCGACGGTAAAAATGCCGTCGCAAAAAAGAGACCTTACCGTCGCAGAAACTAATGGCGACGGTACGTACCGTCGCTAAAGCTCTTTTGCAATCCCCTTTGTCGCGACCCCTCATTACCGTCGCAAAAAGGCAACTTACCGTCGCAAAAGGCATTAGCGACGGGGTCCGGGAACATTTGCGACGGCTCGGTACCGTCGCAAAAAACGCCTTTTTTTGTAGTGTGAGAGTATAAAAAATATACAAATAAAGTATAACTATCCCAATTATATTGCCATCAAAATGCAAGCCTAATCATTGACTAACACTACGCCTCAAAATTGGTGAATAACCAACCAAAGTTGATGAAACCAACCAAATAAACAAAAGAAAAAACAAAAGAGAAAATAGTCCACGCACCCAAAAATACATCTGTAAGGGTAATCAAAATGGGCAACAGTCCACACGCCCAAAACAAAAGGAACAACAAAGGAAATCTGCTGTTAACAGAGCAACCCCCCACCATGGTGACGAATATGGGGATCTTATGAATTCCCGCGAGTACAAAGAATAACTTGCCTTAGAGTATAAATAAGTCAAGCACTGAGTAAGGTATAACCGGTGAATTACATTTGACCCAAATTGCAATTCTTACTATCACTGATTCATTTACGCTGTATTTGGTTGAAAGATTTAGGAAGAAATTTGAAAAGGAAAAGAGAAGATGTAGGTGAAATGTGAATAAAAAAACTTATGTTATACCTAGTTTCACACATTTTTTCTCTTTTTAATTTCAAATCTCTTTCCAAATCCCCTACTAAACACAACCTTAGTTCATTCGATGGTGACTGTTTGCAATTGAATGCACAATCATTTTGAGTTTTCCAAATAGACCGGAGGAGGGCCAGCGGGATGACATTCCATATTTTTTATTCTAACTTTTTGAATCTAAAGCTAGACCACCATTCAAGTAATGCAGCCACCGATTCAAGCGTAACCCATTGAAGTCCTCGCCTGCCAACGGATCATTTCAGACCACACTACCCAGACACGAGGACAGAGCAAGAGCACATGGTTGATGTTGGAATGTGTTCTACGTCGCCTAGAATTGCTCCATCTATACTGGTTATAAAATCCCAATTTTCCTCACTTTAATACTTGGTTTTTAAGAAGTATGAGTTTAGTTTTTCAATTTGGTATCAGACCTTACTTGGATTTGTTATTGGTGTGCTATTTCTTTGTCTGGCTATTATATAGGCTCCAGTTAGTTTTTCTCTCTTTCTACCTGGATTTTAAGGAGAAGTGTGGGTAAACAAGTCATCCAAAAAATTGAGCAATATTATTCCGAAGAAAACCAGGTAATGAGAAACGAGGATGGACAAACAGTAGACTGACCTGAGTGGTATACTGAAGACACTGAGAAATGGTTATCCCTTCATTTTTGTCTGTCATCTTGATTCGAGCAGGTGAGAGAGAGTGAGTTCAGAAGCTGAAAAAGTCGAACGAGTTCTTCATTTTCCCAGGCCCTGAGAGGTCTTCCAAAATTCAAACTCCAATCCTCTGAATTTCCTTTTTGATCCATAATCACCTTCAGGGTAACATTTTGCTCAGTAGACAGACTGAAAAGCATGGGGAAATCATCTTTAAGGTCAGCATTTCCAGCCCAAGCATCCACCCAAAACTGAATTCGAGTTCCATTTCCAACAACAATTGAGCAATTGCCAGTATAAAGATGAATGAGAGAGAGAGAGCATTACAAGAAGCAACTCCTACAATGCCTTTCCAAATACTAGATATATTCTAGAATTGTCTCCAAGGAATGGGAACCACTGACCACCAAAGAGAATGATCCTCTGACCCATATCTCCCTCCACCCCCATTTTAGCAAAAGGCAGTCATTCATTTTTCTCATGTCTTTGATATCTAGCCCACCATCCTTCTTACGTTTTGTAATATCCACCCAATCAACCATGTGTACTTTTCTCCTTAGATCTGAACCATTCCAAAGAAAATCTTCTCTATTTCTTTTGCAATGCCTCTGGCATTTTGAAGATGGACAAATAGAAAATTGGAAAACTAGATAGCACTGCTCTAATCAAAGTCAATCTTCCTGCGAATAACGGAAATCTCCTCTTCCATGAGGCAAGTTCGGATTTGAATTTGTCAATTACTGGTTTCCATGTGCTTTTCCTTGTATATCAAGTTTTTTTATTGTTAAGTAGTAAAAAATATATAAATAATAATTCACTTAGTATGTGTTGTACTTTTTTATTGATTGAAAATATCTCATAAATAATATTACATAATATTTTAGAGAGAATAATGTTACAATGACCATATTTAAACACCATATTTTATTTACTATGTGATGTATAGTATAGGTAACACGAGTTATGAAGCTCATTTATCAATCCCTTTGGGACCACGTTTGTGGACATAGCCCGAGATTTATACAACCGGCATGGAAGGGCGCTTTATGTAAATCTCAAGATTAAAGGTCAAGATTTTTCTCAATTCTCAATTATTAAAAAAAAATTAACAATGAAATAATAAGCCTAATATAATATAAAAATATATAATCATTATAATACTACTAGAAAGTCTAATAAATTTTCAAATAAAAGACTGTTTTAGTTTTTAAAATACGCATTCTTTGTTATTTTAGTCATTTAAATTTAAATTTTATAATTTTAGTCTTCAAAATTGTCAATTTAAATCAATTTGATCCTACTTCTAATGTCTATCTACATTAATAACAGAGAATAAAGATAAAAGATAGACGTTATTTTAGTCCCTCAAAGTCGTTTTTAATTGTATCACCGTACACAAAATCTTTCTCATTTATCTCCCTTTTCTTGGTAGTAACTCAAACCCCAAATTACAATTATTATAAGGTGAAAGAGATTAAGGGATCATTTTTGGATGTGGCTAATCTATTAAAAAGTAAAAAAATTATTAAAAAAGTCAAAAATTCAAAATGTCATTCAAAAAAATTAAACATTTATTCTCATTCTTTCTATTTTTTACACATTTTTCATAGAAAGGTAAAAAAATTATTACCAAGCATTCCAATTTTTTTCTTACCACAAATTTTTTTCTTACCTAAAAAACTAAAAAATCACTTTCCAAACCAACCTTAAGTAAAGTTGAGGGTAATGGCTGATAAATAAAATTTGACTAATCTAAAAAGGTACTAGTCATTTAACCATTGTATTTAATGGAATTGCCTAGCAAGGGATGTCACGTTATAGATAGGATCAAATTGATTTAAATTAACAATTTTAAATACAAAAATGATCAAATTGAAACTTAAAAGACTAAAATAACAAGAATCACATACTTTAAATCCTAATTTTCCTATATAATACCATAAAAGCTTGCCTTCGCTGACCCAACCAGCAAATTTCTTCGTGAAATTCTATTTTCACGCACTCTTTTATCTCTGTGTATATTATATTTTAGTTCACACACTTAATGAATTTGAAAAAAAATATTTTACTCAATACACAACTCATTATACCAGAAATACTCATTCTTCATCCTTCCAACACTAACCCTAATCTTTAACCTTAACTAGCCATAGTCGCAACCTCCACCCTAGCCGCTGCCGCTCATCGCGGTAGCCCGTCACTCCACTTACCTCACCACCGCTAGCCTCACTCCCAAACCCTTTTCCACCCCCTTCCTCCCTCCACCACCGATGCCACCACCTCCCTGCCATCGTTGTTGCAACCTTCTATCCCATATCCTTCTTCTTCTTATTTTCTTCTCTAAAAATCCTAAATCTAGGATTTGCACCATTGTTCCTTCCTAGACGACGCTATCGACATCATTCTTCCTTTCTTTTTTTTTTGATCAGCAAAAAAGAAACCTTTATTGATGATAAAACCATACATCAAATGAAATTACATCAAATAAAAGGGCGAAGGAGCAAAAAGTATCATAGCAAACTAACCCAATCCCAACTAGGTCGGCACCGAAAAGAGAGCCGAATCATCTACTAGCTCAACCACAAAGGGTTGGTGAGGGACCAAACCCCGCAGGAGAAAAAACCAACAATTAACACTAAATCTTAGAAGCACTAACAAATAGATCTCAGCAAACACAATCAAAACACCCAGCAGGGCACAACAGATCACACACCAAAATAAACCACAACAAAGCATTCCAGCAAGGAGACCACAACAGAACACTGCAACAGATCCCAACCCAGGAAACCATAGCAGCTTCCAAATCAGTTCATAATGCAGACTTTAACGGCAACATACAACTGCATACACATATCAATTTGTGAACAGCAACCAATAGCAGCATATAGTAGGCCCAACAGATGCCACCTACAGACCAGATTCTAACTTCAGAACTACCATAAAGCAACCATCCACTTCAAGCACAGATTCCGACTACATCAAGCCCTTAAAGATCACAATGCTTGACCCCAAATCAGCTGCATATTATGAATTAGATCATGCACTAAAAAAGCAAGGCTTGTGTTATGATACTTAACCCACAGAGCTATCCTAATTTTTACCTTCTCACAAAAATCCATCACCTATGGCTGAACTCCTCTAAGTACACAGTCATTCTTGCACTTCCATATGGACCACAACAAAGCCATATGAATTGTTTTCCAAATCAGCCACTCAAGCTTTTTAAATTTAAACCCAGCCCACTAATCAAGAAGTTCGACAATTGAACCTGGAACAACCCACCTTAGACCCCACCAATCCACCATATTCAACCACACCTTCCAAATTAAAGGACATAGCAAAAGAACATGATTGACATCTTCAATATCATTATTGCAAAACACACAGGTATTCGAGCCACACTAGAAAATAGACCAATCCACTGCAGATATGCCACTGTTTTGACCCTCCCTTTCCAAGCCAACCACTCAAAGAATTGTGTTTTAGGAGGAGAGAAATTATTCCAGATGAGGGAGGAAATAACAGAAGTAGCTTGAGATTCACTCCTATTATACAAAGAAGCAACACTGAACTGACCTGAAGAGGAAGCTAACCATCTTAAACAATCATCACGACCCGCCAGTGTCGGCAAAGAACCATTAATGATATGGATAAGTCTTCCTTCCTCAGCCACCTCTCATGCTCTAAGCAGCCTTTTTAACTCCAACCCCCAACTTCCAGAATCACTTATCTTTGCTAACATCATCCCAAGAATGGTATCCTTCTCTATTGATAACAAAAACAATCTTGGAAACAGCTCTTTAAAACTTTGTTCACCAGCCCAATTGTCTTTCCAGAAACTAATTCTGCACCCATTACCAACAACAATTCTAATTTGTGACAAGCAAAACCTTCCCAATCGAACGTTACAAGCAGCAACTGAAAGGATATCACCGCAAACTCTTGAGCCTCTACTAATATCATCCAAAAATGGCTGCCAACCCCCACCCGAAGACCCATACCTAGAACAAATTACTTTTTTCCACAATGCATTATCTTTATTGCCAAATTTCCACTACCACTTAGCAAGTAAGCAGTCATTAAACTCCCTGATTCTCTTGACTTCCAACCCTCCTTGAGACTTACTTTTGGTGATCTCTGCCCACCTAATCATATAAATTTTCTTCTTAATATCTGCACCACCCCACAAGAATGTAGCTTGCAATTTATCAATAATTTTTGCCACACTCTTTGGCATTTTAAATAACGAAATATAATACACAGGCAAGCTTGAGAGTATTGACTTAATCAAAGTAAGTCTTCCTCTAAAGGATAAAAACTTCCTTTTTCCAAGAGGCTAACTTGCGCTTAAACCTCTCAATTACTAGCTTCCATGTGGCTACTCTTCAGGGACTTGCACCTAATGGCAACCTAAGATAAGTAAAAGGAAGCTTCTGCCTTCTGCAGTGAAGAAGATCTGCAAATTCAGATACCTCCGCATCAGTCACTTCTACACCACACACACTACTCTTATGAAAATTAATCTTAAGCCCAGACATAATCTCAAAACCTCGGAGAATTCTTTTGATGGTTAGCAGTTCCCCCATTTCAGCTTCACAAAAAATAATAGTGTCGTCCGCAAACTGTAAGTGAGTGATAGCTTCATCACCATCTCTAAGTGTTATTCCTTTGACCAAACCCAAAGACTGTGCTCTTACCAACAACAAATTTAGTGCTTCAGCAACTAAATTAAACAAGAATTGGGACAGAGGGTCACCTTGCCTGAGCCCTTTTTCAGGACAAAACTCCTGGGTAGGGGATCCATTAACTAGAACTGAGATCCTTGCTGAAGACACGCACTCCTTGATCCAGTTGACATATCTATCCCCAAAACCAAAGCCCTTCATCATATGCAACAAAAAAACCCCAGTTCACTGAATCATAGGCCTTTTTAAAATCAATTTTTAGTATCACCCCCTTCTTATGCTTCTTTTTCCACAAATCCACAACTTCATTAGCAATCAAAACTCCATCTAGAATATTTCTTCTTTTTAGAAACGCAGATTGTACATTACTAACCACCTTAGGAATAACTTTCTTCACTCTATTTGCTAGCATCTTAGATAGTACTTTGTACAAAGAACCAATCAAGCTAATAGGGCAATAATCTGCTAAGGACTCAGGACAGTCCTTCTTAGGAATTAAAGTAATGAAGGAATTAATAATACCTTTTGTTAACTTCCCATGCATGTGAAACTCCTTGAAAAATTGCAGAATATTTGGTTTAAACGCATTCCAACATTTTTGAAAACATAACAAGTTGAACCCATCAGGGCCTAGGGCCTTATTACCTTCACACCCCCTTACTGCAGCCCATATTTCATCCTCTAAAAACTTAGATTCAAGTTTGGCCACTGTAGCTGTAGCCCCAATAGACTTAAAGGACCCATCCAATGTAGGCCTAACCTTCCAATCATCTGTGAACAATGTTTTGAAAAACCTATGTACCTCCATTCTGATACTTGCTGGCTCATTATACTGAACTTCATCTATGCATAAAATGTTGATCAGAATCTTATTTTGTCGACTGGATGCCATAATATGAAAAAATCTAGTGTTTCTATCCCCCTTCAAAGCCCATGACATCCTTGACTTTTGTAACCACAACCATTAATCTTTTTTCCTCCATAGCCACACCTCTCCCTTTAATGCCTGTCTTCTACCTTTTTCACCGTCATCTAGATCTCTATACTTAGCACATAAATCAAAAGAATGGAGTTCCTTCTCAGCTTCTTTCAACTTATGCTTCGCATTTCCAAAGACTTCCAAATTCCAAGTCTTTAACGCTATGCTGAGTGCTTTCAACTTAGAATAAATTACATAACTAGCCCATCCAGTCACTGCAACTTCCTCCCAAGAATGCTTAACGACTGATAGAAACTGAGGATGTAAGGTCCATGCATTAATGAACCTAAACAGCCTAGGCCCCCAATCCTTAGCATCCTCCATTAAGATAATTGGGCAATGGTCAGACACAGACCATGGGAGCCCCCATTGTTTGAGTTTAAACACCTATAGCCATTCAGGTGAAATGAGAAACCGGTCTATTCTGCTCCACTTATCCCCATCTACTGCATTACACCAGGTAAATCTCCTTCCTAACATGACAAGGTCTGTAACTTCCATAGATTCAATAAAAGAATTAAAATCTCGCATTCCCCGATCCCTCCTCAAACACCCTTTTCTTCCCCTGTTGATTTGATTTCATTGAAATCACCACCTAAAATCCAAGAATAGGCAAAGTCTAATTTCAGTCGAATTATAGCTTCCCACAATTTATGTAACGCCCTCAAAATAATAACATTAAACCCACAATATTGACATGCATTGATATGTGTGTAAAGGTTCATCATTCTTCTATTCAACTGAATAGTTCATTACAAAAGTATTACATGTTAACAACAAAAGCAAATGCCCTATGGGCTTACAGCTTTCCAAGTTAACACTTGGTTACAAAAAGAGAGTGCTAACTCATTTACATGTTAAGCCCTTGGCTTGTATCTACATGTAACACATCAAAGAAAGCAACACCAAAAAGTCTGACAGCCGCTAGCCTCCCAAGCTATGTTCTTGGAGGTGGCATGCTACCTGTACCTGAAAATGATGTCCCCATATAGGGTGAGCCACAGCCCAGTAGAAGTACACGAAACCAGCTATGAACAATGACTAAAAGATTAGCAGTTGATAGGTGGCCAACACTTTACAGTTTCATGACATACAAGTCTATGTTACTTTTCGTTTTCCATTTCCTTACAAATTCTCAACTCATAACCATGGCTCAGAACTTGACCAACAACTTATGTGAGACAGTAACTCATATTCAACATTTTCCCATTTCATAATAGATAAGCATACTAGCTATATCAATACTTCCATAGACATGCATAAGAGCAATATCATATTTCCAAAGACAAGCATATGAGCTGTGCCAACACATCACTAGATAAGCATATGAGCCGTATCTATGGAGTCCATCCCCTATCTCCTCCCAAACAATATCCGGTTTAGAGGTCCATCCCCTATCATCCCCTAAACCGTGGACTACATCCCCTATCTCCTCCAACACAACACACAATGCATATAAACAATTATTATACACATCCATCAATACATAAATTTAACGTATTCCTTCAACCGTCATACTCAATGACATCCTCTAGTGATTAGTTTTAGTTTGCCTAATCATCATGCATTGTCTACAACAATCAAGACTATCCTTCACCGATAGCCCAAAGCAGTTATTTCTAAACAGAAAATAATTGCACAAAATGGATAATACATCAACATTTTCAAGTCAATTCCTCGTTTCTCACAATTAATTATATCAATTAATTAATCAATGTAATTAGGGCATTTTCCATAATTAACATTACAACCCTTAAGGTTCCATTTTCATCAATGTCTTCACATAGATTCCATTTCTCTAGGCCAAACATGCCTCTAGGTTCATTATAAATAAACCCTAACTTTTGTAAAATTACACAAAGGCCCAAAGTTTTCTCAAAATTACACAACAACTCCCAACATATCAAAATGCTAAAATTTAAAGACAAGGTCCATAAAGAGGAGTAGGGTATCCCTACCTCAAAGTTTGAGCTCCAATGAGATGAAGACCCAACGACCAATGTACTCCAAATCCAAATATTTTCAGATTAAATCGAAGCCCAAGTCACCCTCTATCTTTTTAACAAAGCACTTAGGGTAGATCCACACTAGAAGGAGATGATTTCTTAGAGAGAAGACTAGTCTAGAGAGAGAGAGTCTCGAACTTAGGGTTTGAAGATGAAAAAGTTTTGAAAAAGTGATGTTTAACTTGGCTGCTGCTAACTGATATAAACAGGCTCGCTCGAGCGAAGACTTGGTCGCTCGAGCGACCAGACATAGAAAACCCTCGCTCGAGCCAAGACGGTCTCGCTTGAGCCAACGACTTATAAGCTCGCTCGAGCGACAAACTTCTCGCTCGAGCCAACAACTCGAACCTACAGGTCTGCAACTAGACGCACGCTCGAGCGACGGAACGCTCGCTCGAGCGAAGAAAGACCAGATCGCTCGAGCGAAGAAAAGCTCGCTCGAGCCAAGAGATGCAACTCTCAGGTCCAGAACTAGACGCAATCGCTCGCTCGAGCGAAGTCACTCTGGCTCGACCCACCAGACACAAAACACACCTCTCGCTTGAGCGACCAAACCCTGGCTCGAGCGAAGGTCCAAAACAAAGAGCTCGCTCAAGCGACGAACTTCTCGCTCGAGCGAAGGTCCAGAATTCTGGGCAGCAACACTTGGCTCCCAGACACAACCAACCTGTAACAAATCCGCCCAACACATCCTATAACTCAAATACAAAGTAGGAAAGGACGTTGACAAGATAATAATCAACTACTAACATCCACGAACACATGTCCGAATCACTGTACAACAAGGGTAAACCCGGGATCGCTATAACCTCTCCCCCTTAAAGAATTTCGTCCCCGAAATTAAAAACAAGTTTTCGAAAACAGGGTTTTCTCCATTTTAAACAATGTTACATTAAAACATTCAACAACTCGACCCATTACCGGTCATTCCATCTTTTATCAAGAGGCATTTCACAACATATATTACAAGTGCACTATCAACATGCATTTTCTTCTTCCATTTCCAACCATTTCCAACATATATGGTTCACAATTTCATATCATAATAAATTTTCATGATACATCTCCAGTTCTATGATATAGCCAATATATGCAATATTACAATCAACTCCCATATCAAGGCAAGTTCTACAATATTTCCATAAATCAAAACATTCACAATGTTTTACAACTTAAGACATATTTAATGATCTTAAAGCTCAACAATACAACAATACAGATAACATATGTTCAAACATCCACAAATAGGTCCGGATATTTCTCTTGGACCTCCAACTCACGTTCCCAAGTGGCCTCCTCCACTACGTGATGTTTCCACAAAACCTTTACCAAAGGAATGGTCTTGCCACGCAGGACTTGATCCCGCCTATCCAAGACCCGAACCGGTCTCTCTTCATACGAGGCATCCTCATCTACCTCTAAGTTGGTCCAATTCAATACATGTGATGGATCCAGCTCATACTTCTGAAGCATACTCACATGAAACACGTCATGAACCTCGGACAACTGAGGCGGCAAAGCTAAACGATAAACCACTTCTCCAATCCTCTCGAGGATCTCAAAAGGACCAATAAACCGAGGGGATAACTTCCCGCTCTTTCCAAACCTCATCAATCCTCCCCTAGGTGATATCTTCAGAAAGACATGATCACCTACCTCAAACACCAAAGGTCTCCTCCTACGGTCGGCATAAGATTTCTGACGACTCTGGGCTGTAACAAGCCTCCTACGGATAAGCTCAACTTTCTCCATCGTCACCCTAACCAACTCCGGACCCAACAAAGGTGCCTCACCCACTTCGGCCCAACAAACCAGAGACCTACAAGGCCGGCCATACAAGGCCTCAAACGGTGCCATACCGATACTAAACTGAAAGCTGTTGTTGTAGGCGAACTCCACTAATGGTAAGTGCCTTTCCCACGTCCCACTAAAGTCAAGGACACAACCCCGAAGCATATCCTCAAGGATCTGAATAGTATGCTCGGACTGCCCGTCAGTCTGAGGATGATAAGCCGTACTAAAGGTCAACTTAGTGCCCAAAGCTCTCTGCAAACTCTGCCACAACCTAGCAGTAAAACGAGGATTTCTATCTGAGACGATCGTTACTGGGACCCCGTGCAACCTCACTATGTCTCGAATATATAAGTCGGCAAGATGATCTACCGAGTCTCTCACGCGCATGGGAATGAAGTGCGCCGACTTAGTCAACCGGTTTACAACCACCCAAACAGCATCACTACCCCGCTGAGTCCTCGGAAGACCTACAACAAAGTCCATAGTGACATGCTCCCACTTATCCCCATCTACTGCATTACACCAGGTAAATCTCCTTCCTAACATGACAAGGTCTGTAACTTCCATAGATTCAATAAAAGAATTAAAATCTCGCATTCCTCGATCCCTCCTCAAACACCCTTTTCTTTTCCCTATTGATTTGATTTCATTGAAATCACCACCTAAAATTCAAGGATAGGCAAAGTCTAATTTCAGTCGAATTATAGCTTCCCACAATTTACCTCTTTTGGCCACATCATTAAGGGCATACACATTCATCAAAACACACTTAACAGAAGGAAGAATAGTACCTGATAGAAAGATAAAGCTTCTACTGCTGCAACAACTCCTCAATTTGAACACTCTAGGATTCCAAACACAAAGTAAACCGCCTGCTCTCCCTTCTGGATCAACGACCATAAAATCAAACTCCTCCCCAAGCCAAATTGCTCAAATAAACTCCCTAGTCACTCCAACCTTCTTAGATTCTTGGAAAAACGCTATATCAACACTTCTATCTCTAAGCACAGCTTTAATCTTCCTCCACTTCCTACTCCTACCGGAACCTCTGATATTCCATGATAAAATCTTCATTAAACAATGCTTAAACTCCCAAGCCTCCTAATTATGATGCTCAAGAATAAGCACCCACCAGTCAAATTGCTACCCGATCTGCGTCCTTCTATTCTAATTCCGTACATCTCTGAATTGCTTCTTGGTCCATCCCATTACAATTAAGACCCAATACTCTTCGAACTCCAATAGTTTCTTGAGCCTCGAACACTAACTGCTTCTCTCTGTCATTACCATGGCCACCCGACAAAGATGAAGATACCGCCTTCAATGCCCCCCAAAAGAGAACTCCCCAATGCCAATTCCCACCTAGCATTGACCCTCGAATCTTTGAGATCTTTTAGCCCCTAGCAAGCCTCCTAATCACATTCACCTTTGTCTTGCTCATCTTTTTCCTTCTTATGGTTCTCCTTTCTATATTCTGCAAATTAGGGCTCACAAGACTGTCCCTCTTACGTTCCACCCCAGCACCTGACTTCATAGCAACTCTGTCATGGGTTTGGGCTGAAGTGCTAATAATATCATGGTTGTCCACTTCATTCCTTCCTTGTGGGCTTCTATATATTTGATACAAAGGTTCAGTGTATAATGGCCCACTCGTTTGGGCTATACCTAGTGAAACTTTCACATTAATTTGAGATCGATCCACCTCAAGTCCATTAACATTTGCAATGAACCCAAGTGTGATAATTTCATCCTCCAACTCCCTAATTGACCGTTGCATATTAACTCCTGTGATTACGGTTGTTATGAGAACATCATTGCACGCCAACTTGTTGTTTGGATTTCCAAGATCACGACATGCTATCTCAGCCACCATTAATGGAATAGTCGAACCATCAACTCCATCCTCCTCAGCACAACCTCCACCGTCATGCCAGTCATTGACTGCCACCTCATTTGAATGCTCTACCTCACGGTCCACAAAGGCTTCCACCTCACTTGTCTTCTCAGAACTCTGTTCTCCATTCACAGTACCGTGAAGCTCTTAACCGATAGAGCTGTCATCATCATCACAAATATGTAATAAACATTTGTTGACTTCCATAATTAGTTTTGACATCACCACTTGCTCCTCGCAGACCCGTACTAGGTACAATGACCCCTTGCAACTCAAATTAACCACTTGGTTGATAGGATGCATATGCTTTGTGACAATGTGAATCTTGCCACTACCGAAGGACTCCATTCTTAGTGTTGCCTCATCAATCTAAATCACATCACCCCATACCTTACAAATATTTCTAAATGTGTTATAGTTCCATACATTGAGCGGCACACTGTAACAAGTAATCCACACACTTCGCTCTTGGGCCAAATGAACACCTTTGTTCCATTCCATAACATAATCACACCATTCCTTACGAGTATCATCAAGTTGGACAAGCATTTCCCTCATGATGGCCACCAACTTGAATGTTAGCACTGCACACTTACCTCATCCATTTCTTACCACTATATCATCTGCTCCTCTGAGATGAATCACACTCTCAAACTCTGCAAACGTATAATGGCTTTTGATCTGGACAATGATACTTTCATACAACCACCCATTGCCTTCCTCATGCGTTACCACAGTCTTTTCACCCACAGTCCTGGCTTGCACTACTTCTACAAAAGACATTCTGCCTCCATCATCAAAGGATTGATGATTCTGCTCCCTGATACACGCTTTGGGGGGACCATTAACAGTACATTTCCCTACATTTACACCAACACCATCCTGACCTTCCACTTGATCTTTCCTGTACTCTGCCATCTTTACTTTGATTTGTTTATCATCACACCATAACCTATCAGCTTTTTGGATTGCTACCTTCGCCGCCACTGTACAATCAAATCTGACAACTCCAAATCTTGTCCTTGTAGATTTCCTGACCTTACTGGGGATGAAAACATCTTTAACCACTCCAAACTTTGAGAACAAGAGGAAGAGTCCCTTTGGGTTCATGGACACAGGCAGATTGTCCATAAAAACTGTGACAATCTCTGCCCCAACTCTTACAAAAACAATCCTTTGTGCTTGATGACTTTTCCCATAAATGACCGGCTTCCAACCTCCTTGTTCAAGAGTAATTGTAAACTCCCTTTTTCCTAAACAACATCGTTCTTCCTTGAGTTGCAGAAGAAGAGAGACACAAGTTATAGAAGAAAAGAATGAGAGAGATGCGATGAAAAAGAAGAAGAAAAAGAAGAGAGTGTGTCGGTGCAAGGCCGATGATGGTGTCGGTGATGGAAAACGCGATCGTGATAGCGAAGATCGCAACAGTTGGAGCTGTAAAGATGGGCCATCACGGGGTAACGGAGATGATGGAGAATGACTGTGGTGGCCAAGGGAGGAGGAATTGGTTATTGGAAATAGAATTTCATACTTTCTTCCTTTCTAGAGGTGTAAATTTGTCCCAGCCTGGCCCATATCAAGCTACGCAGGCGTGTGCCAAACTTTGGGCCGGGCCGGGCTAGCCCATGTGTCAGAAAAATTAGGCTCAGGTCCAGGGAGTATTCGGGCCTTGGGCAAGTCAACGGGCCTAGGCTTGGGCTCAGGTTTGGGTCGAGCCTGGGCGAGCCTAAACAAATTTTTTTATATTTTTTTCACCAAAATTTTATTCTTTTTCATAAAAAAAATAACACTAAATCTCGAACAAACCGAGTAGACTGAATTTTTAGTGGGCCTTGAGTGAGCCGATGAGTCAAACTACGAGTAGGACCAGCTCCAAAACACATGACCCAAAACCAAAATCCCAGGCTTAATTGGCCCAGGCAGCCCAAGCCGCAGACAAACTTTGGGCAATTCACAGGCCGACAAGCCATTTTCCACTACAAGAAAAGTGGGCTTAAAAGACGGAATTTTTTGAGACGGCACAACTTGCCGTCGCAAAAAATAGAGTATTTGCGACGGCATAAAATGTTGTCGCGAAAAATGAGAGTATTTGCGACAGCAGAAATTGCTGTTGCAAAAAAAAAAAATTGAGTATTTGTGACGGCAAAGATTGCTGTCGCAGAAAATTAGAGTTTTTGCGATGGTACCAAATTTCATAAAAAAAAAAAAAAGAGTTTTTATGTAATAGAATCTTTGCAAAAAAAAAAAAAATGTAAATATATATATATATATATTGTGGCTTTGAGATGGCTTCATATATATATATATATAGTCACAAAATGGTTTAAATAAATATAACGGTATTTTTCTGTCACAAAAAAAAAAAAAAAGACGTCGTCTTACTCTTTTGAACGTTTCTCTTTTCACCTATTTTTTTCATCTTCCTATCTCTCTGTCTCTGTCTCTCTTCTCTTTCTCTCTCTTACTCATCACTCTTCTTGTCTGTCTGTCTCTTTCTCTATGTGTCTCTGTCTCTCTTCTCTCTTCTCTCTCTCTTTCTCACTCATCACTCTTCTTTGTTTATCTATCTCTCTTTTTCTCTCTATGTCTCTCTCTCTTCTCTTTCTCTCTCTCTCATCTCTTTCTCTCTTTCTCTCTGTGTCTCTCGTCCATCTCTCTTCTCTCTATCTCTCTTCTCTCTCTGTCTCTCTTCTCTCTCTTTTCTCTTTATCTCTCTCGCTCATTTCTCTCTGTCTCTCTCTCGTTTATCTCTTTTCGCTCTTTTTCTCTCTTTCTCTCTCTTTGTCTATATCTTTTCACCCATTTTTTCATCTTCCTCTCTCTCTTCTCTTTCTCTCTCTCACCCATCACTCTTCTCTCTCTGTCTGTCTGTCTATCTATCTCTCTATCTCTCTCTTTCTCTGTCTCTCACTCATCTATCTCTTCACTCATCTCTTTTCTCTCTCTGTCTCTTTCGCTCATCTCTCTCCTCTCTATCTCTCTCGCTCATCTCTTATCTCTCATCTCTCTCTATGTCTCTTGCTCATCTCTCTTCTCTCTATCTCTCTCGTTCATCTCTCTTCTCTCTCTGTCTCTTTTTATGTCTATCACTCTCTATCTCTTTCTCTTTTTTTTCTCTTTCTCTCTCTCTCTCTATCTCTCTGTCTCCCCCACTGTGTTCGCGTTGTTCACTCTCTCCCTCCCGTCTTCTCTATTTACTGAACTCCCTCTCGATTTATCGATCCACTACAAGAAAATGCACTTTTAGCGACCACTTTGTCTCTCTCTCTCTCTCTCTCTCTCTCATCTATCTCTCTCTCACTCATCTCTCTCTCTCACTACTCATCTCCTCTACCACCTTCACTACTACTGCAAACACCATTCCACTGCCACCACTACTATGACTGTCGACATTTCACCTCTACGACTACCATTACTACTACCATTGCCACTACTCCACTACCACCACTACCACTATTGCCACTACTACTACCATTACCTCTCCTTCACCCCTGCTACTCCATCTACTCTACCACTACCACAACTTCACCCCTAATCTCATTCGCCATCACCACCACCATTACCATCTTCTCTTATCCATCACCTTCACCACTACTGCCGCTCCCTCTTCTCTACCACAAAAAATTAGTTCATAATTTTTAGTAACCAAAAAAAATGGGCCGCAAAAAAATATTTTTCATTGACCACAGAAAATTAACTTTTATTTTAGTGGAAAATATTTTTTTTTAAATATTACCCCTACTTCTACCAAATAAAAAATAATAATAAATTTTTTTTCATTAAAATAAAAATGAAACAAATAAATTTTCAATCTTCGTAACTAAAAAAAAATGATTTTTTTTTTTTTAAATTCATTAACTACAAAAAAAAATTTATTTTAACAAAAAATAAAGTTTTTTGGTGACAGCAACCCCCTTTCGCAAAAAAAAAAAAGAGTTAAACGGTGTTGTTTTGTTATTTAAATTTCATTTGTGACCCCCCAAAAAAAACAAAGAATTTTTTTTTTTTTTCATTCCCGCTCTGTTCGCCTTGCTCACTCTCTTCCTTCCCTCTTCTCTATTTATCGATCCACTACAAGAAAATGTACTTTTAACGACAACTTTGTCTCTTTCTCACTCTCTCCCTCCACTCTTCTAGTCAATAAATTGTAACAAGAGTAAATGGTTCGGATTGTCGAAATCAGTTTCAAAATATCAAAATAAGCCCACAAAACCCAAAGTTGACATAACCAAATTAAGAGAATCGAAACTCTTTCCAAAATTAAGGTGGTGGCCAGGTTTGGTTTGATTTTCTGAAACTTGATTTTAATTTTTTTTTACAGACTAAAATTAGTTTCGTGAAAAAATTTAAAACATCAAAACTACCATACTTGTCAATTTTATATAATTTTACAAAGGATATGATCAGTTTGTTTGGTTTAGATTTTCAGTATTTATTTTTCAGAAAATTGAAATTTTTTATTTTATGTGTTTGTTTTTTATTTTTATTTTTTTTTAATATTCTAAGCATTTTTTTAAAAATTTTTTAAATACACTCCACATAAATACACTTTAAAAATATAATATTTGTGAATTTTATTTTTATAAAATTCACTAAATTCTATATATATGTATGAAAATTTAGTACGTTTTTTGTATTCTTGTTTATTTATTGGTTTTTTAAATTTTTTTGGACAAATATTTTACTTTTTAAATACATCTAAGTGTGCATCTAAAAATATAAAAAATAAAAATTGTGTAAAATTTTAAAAATTCACTAAAAATTTAAAAAAAAAAAACAAAAAATAAAAAACTTAATTTTCAAAAAATTAAAATCAAATAATTTTTAAAAATTCAAAAATACATTTTTTAAAAGAAAATCGACCAAACAACCTCCCTCCCAAATTTCCCAATGTTCGAATTTCCCACAAAACCCTCGCTCTCTCATTTCATTTTCCCTCTCTCTCTTTTCACGCTCAATTATAATGCCTTTCTTCGTGTGATTCATCATTTTCCTGGGTTCTCCCCACTCCACCTTCACGCAACTCATCTTCGTGCAATTCGCCGATGGGCATGGCTTTTCGTCATCACCGACCTCTCCATAATAATTGGTGTGTATATCCTTCTGTTTCTCTCTCTCAATAAACCCTAACATTTATATATATATATATATATATATTTTCCCTTTTCCTTATATTTGCCCTAGCCTTTTCACAAACACTGATCGGTCTCTTCGCTCTCTCTATCTCTATCTCTCAGTAATATGACTGGTAAGAATCCTAAAGGTACTCTATTCGATTTCTTCTTTCGAATTTTAGTCCCTATTCTCTAATCAATTTCGGCTTTATTTATTTATTTATTTTTTTTTGAATTTTTCTCTATATCAGTTTTTATCGATTGATGCAATATGTTCTGTTTTTATTTTTTCAGAATTCATGTTCAATTTGATGTGCTTTTAAATTATATATATATATATATATTATGTTCAGCTATTTTTTTCGTTGGTTACAAAAGGCTTCATCTACCAAAAGTTTATTCTTATTCCAGTTTGCTACTTGGTTTTCAACCTATAAATTTACTTTCTATTGCTCTCCCTGTCTAAAATGTGCAACTTTGGTTTTATAATTTGTACCTTTTGTTGGTTGCTAAAATCAACTCTACATCCTTTTTTTTTTATATATTTCTTATATGCCTTGTAGACTTACATAGTGTATGAACAAAATTTCCAACAGATTTTTCTTACTTTGTGTAATGTACATATATTAGCTTTTGCTTGAGTGCATTGATATACTACAAATTTTCATCTTTTTCTACTGAAGTCAATGTTCTCATCCAATTATGATAAATAGGTGCAGCTTGTAAATTCATGATTTCCAAATTACTACCAATCCCATTATTGGGTTTAGTTGATGAGAAGTGTAGCTGAAACACATTATGATCTCACTTAACTGTTTTTGTTTAAATGAAATGATTGTATGCATTCTAACTGCAGACCATTCATTCGTGTTCACGTCTCTAAATCATATTAGTAGTAATCTCTTTTTAACATATCCCATTAGTTGGGTTTAGTTGATGAGAAGTGTAGCTAAAACACATTATGATCTCACTGATATGTTTTTGTTTAAATGAAATGATTGCATGCATTCTAACTCCGGACTGTTTTTTTAAAAACATATTTTGCATGCTTGTTTCATGGTGATGTAATATGGAGCCCTTTATATGATGGCATCATGAGAAGTTTCATTACATCAGTGCAGAATACATATTTTGAGAGGACACTTGCACTAGACTTAAGGAATTATAGATAGTATTTCATTATAGATACTGTTTTCTTTGAATTGTTTCCCAATTTTGGGTTATTTGGTTACTTTACAATGTCAAAGATATTCCAATGTTATGTTTAGGAGATTAACATGTAAAACTTTAATATGTTTTATTATGGCCATGAATTTGTTGCATTTTCACAAGAATACACAAGTGTTGTGATCCTTACTTGACTTCTCCCGTCAGTCTAGCAAACTGATACTCATTAAGTATTCTACTTTTCTTATTGTGATTATTAATGTTCTTTCCTATTTTTCTTTGGTCGTTCTTTCATCTATTTTCTTCATTTTTGAAAGTTTAATATCCATATATTGTGGTCCATGGACTCGATTTTGTTCTTCTATATTGTGACTAGTATAAACTGTTTATTTTTTTGGATATTCTTCATTAATTAATCTTTTATTTAATTTTAATATTGCAAATGTAATTATGATTGGTTTTTTTATAGGTGGTATCCCATTGCCAATATTTTCTGAGTGGTGGTTAGCCAAAGAAAAGTTCTCTACAATTGAAGCATTTATTATATTTTCATTTCCTGGAGTAACATGTCAAGGTTGCAATGGGTTGAGCATAAAATATCAGGTAAACCCATGTGAAGCTTTGGAATACTTGTTGCATTTTGGTATAGTCCTTGCACAAAGGATAAAGAGGGTTACTATATATGTTCTACTTTGACCACATGGCTTCTTTAATCCCTGTAGTAATTGATCCCAAAATTATTGAATTGAGCTTTGTATGATATGAGTTGAAAATGGAATTATATATGTACGTATGGTTGAGTTGGTGTTCTGGACTGCACAAACAGATTGGAGTGGTAATCAACATGTTACAGCTCTGTTTTACTTCATTATTTAAAAGCAAAAGTTCATTTTTGTATTCATTTTTTTTGTTCATTCATTCATATTTACTCACCCTAAGTAGTTGAGATCAAAGCAAGTGGAGTTCTTGTGTTATGTTATGCTGTGTATTTTAACCCAGATTGTGACTTAATTTGCATGATTTAGTCATGTATGGATAACCTTTTTATATCTTTAAATCTTATCTCTCAAAACATGCCATAAAAAAGCTTCAAATTTTCCGGACTCTAGGTAGTTGCAAAATACCCTTCTTTTGTTCAAATTCTCCATGTACTAATACCCGTGAACTTTATGATACTTGGGGTATCAATGATATTCACACTTGGGTGTTCCATTTACTCCAATTATCTGCATGTGTCTTTTCATTTTTTTCCTTTCAATTATCTAAATTAACAAGGTCATGTTGATTCCTGTTTGTTTTTTATTTGTTTTAGCTTGATTGATGAATTTTTCTCATAGTTTTTTCCTCACAAATCAGATTTATTTAATCACAATGGTTCTTTGTTCTTTAGGTATATGTACAGATATTGCAATGTCAAAACATGAGTACTGGTCATCTTAAGCACCTCCTCCTTTCGAAGTTGTTGTTTCTGCAGGGCAAAAGGCTAAAAAGGGATGCTGGGATAAAGGTTAATGTCATTTGCCTTTTCATTGCAGCAAATATTATGATTCTTATTATTTGTTTGATAAAGACAATATATTTGCTTTATTATATCATCTCTTTCAATCACATTTGGGGCCTTTGTATCTAGATTATGTTTTAGGGTAACTGATATTCATTGGCATAGAAACTATTCTATAAGTGAATTTTGTTTGATATAGTTATGGCTTTGAGAAAGTCTAGTGGTTGGAAAATATTAAGTACCTTAGGTTCAATAATATCCTCTGAAATACTTAACTTTTTCTTACTTATTCTTTTATTCCTTTCATATGCAGATGTCAAGTCACCAGGTGATCCAAAGTTTATGGATGCATTTGGTATGTGTTTCATTTTGTATGCTTTGGGCTTTCCTTGGTGTAGTTTTCTAGTACATTTTGCTTTAGAATTTATATATGTATGCACTGAATTCCTGAAAAGTACTATTACCATTAAGTAGGGATGCAATTGCAATTTGCAAGGTATAACACTCGATTAAGAGATCTTCATTGTCAAAAGTGTTACAACAAGCTACTGGTAGAATTTGGGTTCCCGATTTGGGAGTTAGAGTCGGATTTCGGTCCAGGCAAACTAGTTCCTTAAGAAACTTAGAATTCGAGGTGTTTACATCCCAAAATCACCAAACGGTGTCGGATTAGCACAAAACATGGCACACACGACTGACTAAGCACGAGAGACTTGTAGGAGAAGATAGGACTCCAATCGGGTTCCCAGTTTGGGAGTTAGAGCCGGATTTCACTCTAGGCAAACTAGTTCCTTAAGAAACTTGAATTCAAGGTGTTGACGTCCCAAAATCACCAAACGGCGTCGGTTTAGCATGAAACTTGGCACACACGACCGCTTAGGCACGAGAGACTTGTGGGAGAAGACGGGGCTCCAATCGGGTTCCCGGTTTAGAAGTTAGAGCTGGATTTCACTCTAGGCAAACTAGTTCCTTAAGAAATTTGAATTCGAGGTGTTGACGCCCTAAAATCACCAAACAACGTCGGATTAGGACGAAACTTGGCACACACGACCACCTAGGTACGAGAAGCTTGTGGGAGAAGATGGGACTCCAATCGGGTTCCTGGTTTGGGAGTTAGAGCCAAATTTCGGTCTAGGTAAACTAGTTCCTTAAGAAATTTGAATTTGAGGTGTTGACGTCCCAAAATCACCAAATGGCGTTGGATTAGAACAAAACTTGGCACACACGACCGTCTAGGCACGAGAGACTTGTGGGAAAAGACGGGACTCCAATCGGGTTCCCGGTTTGGGAGTTAGAGCCGGATTTCGGTCTAGGCAAACTAGTTCCTTAAGAAATTTGAATTTGAGATGTTGACGCCCCAAAATCACCAAACATCGTCGATTTAGTACGAAACTTGGCACACACGACCGCCTAGGCACGAGAGACTTGTGGGAGAAGATGGGACTCCAATCGGGTTCCCTGTTTGGGAGTTAGAGCCAGATTTCACTCTAGGCAAACTAGTTCCTTAAGAAACTTGAATTCGAAGTGTTGACGCTCCAAAATCACCAAATGGCATCAGTTTAACACGAAACTTGGCACACATGACCGCCTAGGCACGAGAGACTTGTGAGAGAAGACGAGGCTCCAATCGGGTTCCCGATTTAGGAGTTAGAGCCGGATTTCACTCTAGACAAACTAGTTCATTAAGAAACTTGAATTTGAGGTGTTGACGTCGCAAAATCACCAAACATGTGACAACCCACACCACTGATTAGTGCTAATCTATGATTAAGCATGTTAATTGACTGATTGACTGAAATCCTGAACTGATTGATTGAGTATATTAGTTTAATGCATTTCTATCTGTTTGACATCAAATTATCTGTTCATGTATTATGTTTAAACTGCAAATTGAAGGCCTTATCGGCGGCCGAATCTGAAATTGATTAATGTTTTATGCTAGTTGGAATCTATGTGATTTTATGATGAATTTCATTGAAATGTGATTTGATATGATTAAATTGGATTAAATACAGCTAAATTACATTAGTTTGAAGTATTTACATGTTTGCCACTTAGTGGACAAATCTAGGATCTTTGAGTTGACTCTTATGTTAGCATTATAACATTTCTTTAGCCACTTCTAGAGAGAAAACCGACTAGAGAGAGAGAGATAGGAGTTAACTTGATTTCATTTTGTTTTGGCTTGGAATTTGGAAAGAATTGTAGAAGATTTGCAACATTAGACTCCCATACTTTGAATTCAAGGTACAAGGTAGGAGAATCATCTTCTTGATTGTTAAATTAAGTCACATGTTGCATGGTTCATGGAAGTTTAGAGTTTTAAAGTCTTGAATTGGTTCTAGCATGTTGAATTGAAGCTTAATCATGCATGCATGTACACATTTGTGAGTTTTCAGGTTGTTTTCACGGAAATTGTTACATGCATGCTCATATCTTGATTATAGTTCATGAATTCATCATGTGTTTGAAAGAATTGACTCTTTTGGTCATGTATTTGAAGTTTTGAATTTGGTTGAACACATGCATGTTTCATACACTTTGTGTTCTTGAAGTTTATTTGAAATGGTGTTTAATTGAACTACCTTTGGGCTTTGATTTCTCAAAATGATCTTTGAAACATGTAATATTATGGGTTTTGAAGTGTTTTTCAGAAAATTAGCCCAAGAGGATCGAATTTGATGCCTTAAAAGTTGGTTTTGAGCTTGAGGTTCAAATCTAGAAATTCCATATTTTGGACTCACACTCGAACGGGGAACTCCACGCTCGAGCGTACACACTGAATTCATGCAGTCCGCTCAAGCGGGAAAAGTGACGCTCGAGCGGTACATACGTGTATCCAGTACTTTCATGTGTTTTACAGTCCGCTCGAGCGAGGACATGTGTCTCACGCTCGAGCGGGGGTCGAGCGCCCGTCGAGCGTAAATTTCATGCATCCAGTACTTTTGTCATGTTTTACAGTCCACTCGAGCTAAGAAAGTGACGCTCGAGCGGAGACCCTTTGTCTGCATGTCCGCTCGAGCGTAGAAAGCCACGCTCGAGCGTGACCCCTGTTTTCTAAAAATTTTGTAAAGTGTTTAAAAGTGCATCCTTGTATCCTCTTTTTATCCTAGGCATTCCTAGGGCATGTTTAAGGCATCTTAAGGAGGGTGTTGATGTAGAACCACACCGAGGCAAATTAGGGATTAAGTTATTATTTCCTAACTGTGTAGCTTAGTGTGTGTTCGTTCTGTAACTGTGTAGGGTTGGCATCCGAGGACACTCTAGCTGCTTATAGCCCAGTGCTCTGTGAGTAACAATGTTATAAAGATATGTTCAATCATGAATATTTCTGAATGAACAACTATACTGCTTTCTGAAATGATATTTCTTGCTGAATGAATGTTTGTCCTATTTGTGAACTGTATTCGTGGCAACCATAGCAATTTACTATTATCTTGTCTTGTCGCTCTTGTCACAGAGATCTCTGTCGATTCCTATGTTTGGAACCGCCATCTTGCATCGATATGATGGCCATCGATCGATCGTATTGGTCTATTAAGACCCTCTTGCCTGCTTTTGCTATTGGATGTACCACATATGACTATTATAGTTTCGAATGATCATATGGCATGAAATATGAGCCACAAGTGAATGATCGATATCTTGATAAATGACTATTTTCAATCTTGAAGGGCATTCATTCTTAACCTCTTACGCATGTGTTATTCATCGGGCTTTAGCTCATCGCTCATATATATATGTAGGTGTACAGCACCGGACCGTTGCTAGGGCGTCAGTTAAGCTCCTATTTTGTCAAGCCAACCTTCGTGCCTCACCGCGAGGTTCCAGATCTGTTCAAGCTAAAATTTGCTTAGGGGTGTTTTAGTTTTTCCCCTTTGTATCTCTGCTTTTGTAATATCAGATAGACTGTCACTTTGTCTCATTATAGTAAGGATTCGGTCCCTAACCGAATATCTGTATATGATGTATGTACATGCTGTTTTGTTTCGAATGTGAATATGTTATAAAAAGTCTTTTGCATACTGATCACACAAATTCATTGGACATCTTTTAATTCGCTTTTGGCTTCCGCCACTTGACCCAGACTGTATTCTTGTTTTCTTGTTAGCGCCTTCGTAATCTTGGATTCTTGGGCTGATTCTGATGCTAAACCCATAGGGGCGGGTTTGGGTTGTGACAAAACAGCGTCATGAAACTTGGCACACACGACCACCTAGGCAGGAGAGATTTGTGGGAGAAGGCGGGACTCTAATTGGGTTCTCGATTTGGAAGTTAGAGCCGGATTTCATTCTAGGCAAACTAGTTCCTTAAGAAACCTGAATTCGAGGTGTTGACGCCCTAAAATCAGCAAACGGCGTCGGTTTAGCACAAAACTTGGCACACACGACCGCCTAGGCACGAGAAACTTGTGGGAGAAGATGGGACTCCAATCGGGTTCCTAGATTGGGAGTTAGAGCCGGATTTCACTCTAGGCAAACTAGTTCCTTAAAAAACTTGAATTCGAGGTGTTGACACCCCAAAATCACCAAACGGCGTCAGACTAGGACGAAACTTGGCACACACGACCGCCTAGGCACGAGAGACTTATGGGAGAAGACGGGACTCCAATCGGGTTCCCGATTTGAGAGTTAGAGTCGGATTTCAGTCTAGGCAAACTAGTTATTTAAGAAATTTGAATTCGAGGTGTTGACGCCCAAAAATCACCAAACGGCATTGGTTTAGTACGAAACTTGGCACACACGACCGTCTAGGCACGAGAGACTTGTGAGAGAAGATGAAACTCTAATCGGATTCCCGGTTTGGGAGTCAGAATCGGATTTATGTCTAGCAAAAATTATTTACTTAATTATCTTTGTAATTATCTAGTAGTTAATTTTTTATGTTTTTTTTATAATTAAAATATTAACACATAATTATATTGTCATTAATTATTTTTATTTTTTGTTTATAGATATTTCCTAGGTAGCAGTTTGTTTCTTGTGGAATGAAGGCATGTGAAGATTGCGATTAACTTTTATTTTTGTTACCCACGAAAGAATTATAAGGAAAACTTTTGTTTTTGATTTACGTTATTTTGATTTGTGAACAACATTATGTATTTAAACATTGTATATGTATTATGCAACATTATGTAGTGGGATAATTTTGTTGATGTGTTGTTATGAATGGAAAAATATTTTATTATGGATGAATTGTTAATTTTATATTGGAATTTTTATATTATTATATAATTATCGATTTCTTTTTCAATTATTTTTCATTTAATACATGTAATTTTCATATTTTCAATATTTTTCATGCAAGTTTTTTTTTTTTTTTTTTTTTTTTTGAGACGGCACTACACCGTCTCAAAAAAACATATATAAGAACCAGATTTTTTTTGTGACATAAGGAATGCCGTCGCAAAAGATATTGGCAATAGTTGAAAAAAATCCTTTCGCAACGGTATTTTTTGCCGTCACAAATAATATTTTTAGCGACAGTATGTCGTGCTGTCTCAAATAACTTTTTAGCGACGGCAAGTACCCAGTCGCAATAAAAATACTTTTGCAACGGTATTTTTTGCCGTCGCAAATAACACTTTTAGCGACGGCAACACAGTGTCGTCTCAAAAAATCTTAAATTTTTACACATTAATGCCGATGGCATAATTCCGTCGCAAAAAAAGGCGACGGCACTTTGCGGTCGCTAAAAATTTTTAGCAACGTCCTTTGTTGTGACCCCCCTTACCGTTGCTAAAAATCAGTTGCCGTTGCAAAAAAAAAATTGAGACGGCATTTTAAGTATTTGCGACGATATTTTACCGTCGCAAAAAGTCAAATTTTTTTTGGTAGTGTTTATACCCGTAATTTCTGCCCCTCCAAGGAGTGTAAAGGACAAAAGAGGACAAGTCAAAGTTTGCCTTCTGAAAACAGCACTGTACTTGTGTGTGTTTCATTCATGGTCTTCAACAGTAACGAACTTCCAGTCAACATTGCTTGCTGTCCAAGCCCATACACGTATATATACACAAATGTCATTTATTTTTGGACTAAAATAATCCAAAAGTTAATACGTCAATTACCACAAGGTGGCTATTTGAGAGGGAAAGTGACTTGTGCATATATCCTTGTGCATACATACTTCTAATTTCTTGGTGCCTACTCAAGCATAATATATTCATTCACCAGAGTCATCTTCTCTCCCTATATATATCATCCTTCTCTCTTCGTCTCTCTCACTCTCTCTACTTGTGCTCTCATTTTTCTCTCACTATTGTCTTCACAAATACTCTTGCGGGGGCTTCCCCCTAATACTCTCTCTGATCTGATCCACAGCTATATACGCACACACACACACATATATTGGTGCTTATTTTTAATTCATGGCAACGGTTGGACCTTATCTTGCCGAAGTTTACGTGATGCGGAAGCTCCATAAGGAGAAGATGAAGAGAACAGAAAAGGAAAGGGAAGAGAAGGAAGTAATTGCTGATCATCAAGGAAAAGTTTCGCATGGTTGTTTTCCCAGAATGTTCAAGAAAATCCGCCCAAGCACGGTGGCGCCACCACCAGATTCCATTGTAAGAGAAGCTGAGACATGGAACCACAAGATACTTGATTGAGTTCATCATATATGTGTATATATATTAAAGTTGAGATTAAAGTTTGTGTATTTTGTTTTTTCATCAATTTCATTTTGTGTTTTATTGTTGCGCAACTTTGTTTATTGATCCTTTAAGTACTTGTTGATGCACTGGATCATTTTTTTTTATTTTTTATTTTTTTTTTAAAGGCAATAATGAGTTACACAGTATTGATAGTCCCCTGAATATTTGGTAAATATTTCGAACGTGGTAGTTTTGAAAATTTATATTTTAGTTAAATTTTTTTATTTTAAAATTCACATAATTTGAATGTACCTAAAACATAAAATATTTGTAAACAAAAATGAAAAAATTATTAAAAATGTACTATTTTTTTAAAAAAAATTTAATGAATTATTTTTCATTATCTTGAATGGATGCCAAAAGGATATTGCAGACCTTGAGGTATTTACAACTCTATATAATAGTTTTATTTACTTCTATGATGACACATCATAATTGCTAAAACAACCATAGATGGGCACCACATAGACTTCTTTTTCCTTTTTCTTTTTACTTTTATTAGAAAATTTTCACCTAAACATGTTGAATGTACCCAAAGTAGGCCTACCTATTGAACTTATGGACAACTTGTTTCAAGATTGGTGCTACTCTATCTAACTTAGGCTAAGTTTGGGAAGACTAAATAAGTACACTTTTTGTCTTTTTGGACTAACAAATTGAGGTTGAAAATATAGATGTTTGGGTTAACTTTTTGACTTTTTATGGAAAAATGTGTAATAAAAAATTGTAAAAATTGATTTTTAGAAGAAAATTTGAATTGGGAGTTGTGCAGCCGTAATTGTTGACTTTTGGTGAATAGTGTTAACTTTTTAACTTTTTAAGTAACTTTTTGACTTTTTGAATTATTTGGGAATACCCAAACTTGGCCTTAATGTTTGGGATTGAATCTTATGGTGATACGATGCAACTTTTATTTATTTCTATTTATTTCTTTCTTTCTTCCTAATTAAAAATTAAAAATATTGAGGGCAATTGAAAATTTTTTGAGCACTATATGAACCTTACCAATCCTGGAGTTGGGGTGCCTGTTGTGCAGTCTTATGAGTTCATTTCGAGATCTATTTTGATAATTCGAATTATTCACATTTAGCGTACATTGAGTAGAATATTTTTATAAAAAATTAAGTTAATCGGATATTGTTAACAATTTCATCTACTCACATTCATATCTTCAAAAATAAATGACATTGTGATTTAAAGTATTAAAATGAATACAAATATGAATGGATGAAAGAGTTAACGATATCTGATTAATTTAATTTTTTACAGGTATGTTCTACTCGATATATATAAAATGTGAACGATTTAAATTATTAAAATAAATTCTAAAATAAGCCCGTAAAACCACATAACAGTACCTATTGTGCACCCCAACTCCACCAATCCCATCTTAGAAGGTGAAGACAAATGAACAATGCCATAGCTTGTCAATTAACAAATACTTGGCTTGGGCAAACAGAGGCTAGTTTTTTTTTCTTTTTTGAACGAAGCGAACAGAGGCTAGTTTGAAATTCTGAATTCAAACGAGGTCGTTTCTCGGTGATTGGATCCCACTACTTATCAATTCTTTATCACATTCCCGCTACTTTATTTTATTTTTGGATACGTTGGTTTGGTCCAACATTGCAAAAGTTCAAATAGAATCTACAGTGTTGGGATAAGATTGCAAGTATTTGACCTTTTTTAAATTTTTAATAGAATGTATTTTTTTTTATTAATTTTAATTTTATTAAAAAGGAAATTGATATAATTATACTGAAATTAATTTTTTTTTTCTTTTTACATTTTAGAAGAAGTCAGTGTAATTTATTCAAAAATAATTATTTGTAGCAAAAATATGGTAATATAACAAATAAAGCATTAAGTTAACTTTTTAGATTTACTGGCTGCTGCTAGTGTTTTGGGCCCAAGCAAAAAGGTGGTTGCAATTGGTAAAGATCACTGGTTGGGTTTTGGCTCTATTGAGAGTTTGGGTGTTGTTTGCTCTGTTTTCTTTGTTTACTGGTACTTGGATGGTTGCTTTGTTTTTGCTCTGTTTTGGTTGGTCTCTCACCAACACGGTGATATATGATTTGGCCATTTTCTTTTGCTGCCGATTTAATTGAGATTGATTAATTTCGCTACGATACTCTTCGCATCTTTTGTTTTGATGTATTTTCTTCTTCTGTCAAATATCAGCAATAAACTTTTTCTTCGTTAAAAAACAAGTTAACTTTTTAGAAGTTGACTCAGATATTGCATATTTGTTGTTATCCTCTTCTATGTGTACCTTACCTTCATTACAACTGTTGATTTCCGATTGCAGGTCACTCCTCCTGGGCGTGATTGAACTGTCAAAGTCACGCATATCTACCGAGAGGCAATAGTGCTGCAAATATGTTGGCTAACCATGTTGTTCACCTACATCAGGGAGACCTTGTGATATATCCTAATTCTCCTTGTTTTGTTTGTCTTTAATACAACATGACAACAGTGGGATGGCTACCCCAGTTGTGTAGCCAACAATCTTACTAGTTAAATAAAATTGCCTCTTTTATCCACCCAAAAAAAAAAAAAAAAGGTTCAGAAGCAAGGGCTACATAAATCACAAAATGATGCTTTTTTAATATTGTTATGTATGTTTCAAAACGTAATGGTCACGCCAAAATAGCATTTGGGGAGCCCATGTCAAAACCCAAAAAAAGAAAAAAGAAAAAAAAGAAGAAAATTACAAAAAAAAAAAAAAAAACTTTAGGATTTGACTCTTGTAATATAATAGACCTTGAGTTTTTAATTTTATCAATTTAAATCTTCATCTTTTTATTTGTTATCAATATAAACCATTCGCCTATTTTTATTAAGAAAAATTGATCAAAAAAATGATATTTTAGTTATTAAACTCATTGTAGGTGTACATAAAATATCTAAAATACTATTTTTTGTTGAGTTTAATGACTAAAATACTATTTTTTTTATTTAGTTTAGTTTAGATTGAAAATAAATCAAAAGATTAGGGTTTAAATTGATAAAATTAATAATTAAAAATTTATTTATTTATTTATTTAATTTAGAGGCAATAATGAGTTACACAATATTGATAGTCCCATTAACATTTGGTAAATATTTAATAATTTTGGAATATACTTAACATGTGAACGTGGTAGTCTTGAAAATTCATATTTTAGTTAAGTTTTTTTATTTTAAAATTCACATAATTTGAACGTATCTAAAATATAAAATATTTGTAAATAAATACAAAAAAATTAAAAATAAAAATATATACAAATGTACCCTTTTTTATAAAAAAAAATTTAATGAATTATTTTTCATTATCTTGAATCGATGCCAAAAGGATATTGCAGACCATGAGGTCGTTACAACTCTATATAATAGTTTTATTTACTTCTATGATGACACATCATAATTGCCGAAACAAAAATAGATGGGCACCACGTAGCCTTCCTTTACCTTTTTCTTTTTACTTTTATTAGAAAATTTTCACCCAAACATATTAAATGTACCCAAAGTAGGCCTACCTATTGAACTTATGGACAACTTGTTTTAAGATTGGCGCTACTCTATCTAGCTTAATGTTTGGGATTGAATCTTTTGGTGATATGACGCAGCTTTTATTTATTAATTTTTATTTTTTTCTTTCTTTCTTTCTTTCTTACTAATTAAAAATTAAAAATATCGAGGGCAGTTGAAAGACTCTTGAGCACTATATGAACCTTGCCAATCTTGGCACACAATATCAGGTATTGTTGTGCAGTCTTATGGACTTATTTCGACATCTGTTTTGATAATTCAAACTATTCACATTTTAGAGTACATCCAGTAGAATATATCTGTAAAAAATTAAATTAATCAGATATTGTTCACATTTTCATCCACTTACATTTATATCTTAAAAAATAAATGACATTGTGATTTAAAGTATTAAAATAAATACAAATGTGAGTGGATGAAAGGGTTAATGATATCCGATTAATTTAACTTTTTACAGGTATAATCTACTCGATGTACTCTAAATTGTGAACGGTTCAGATTATCAAAACGGATCCCAAAATAAGCCCATAAAACCGCACAGCAATGCTTGTTGTGCACCCCAACTCCACCAATCCCATCTTAGAAGGTCAAGACAAATGAACAATGCCATAGCTTGTCAATTAACGAATACTTGGCTTGGGCAAACAGAGGCTAGTTTGAAGTTTTGAATTCAAACGAGGTCGTTTCTCGGTGATTGGGTTCCACTACTTATCAATTCTTTATCACATTCCCTTTACTTTATTTTATTTTTGGATACGTTATACGTTGGTTTGGTCCAACATTACAGAAGTTCAAATAGAATCTAAGTCAAATTCCTGAAGCAACAATATCTATTTAATTAACCTAGATTTGGTCTCTTTCTTTGATAGTAAATACTGCAAAACGGCATAATCAGTGAAGACTATGACCTTGGAACTTAGGTGATAAGACCAAAATTTATCTAAGGTAAAGACCACAACTAGCAACTCTTTCTTGGTGGTAGTGTAATTCAATTGTGCATCCGAGAGAGTGCGAATAGCATAGTGTATAGCATATGGTGCCCTATTGACCCTTTGGCTCGACACAGCCCCGACATCATAATCTGAGGCATCACACATGATTTCAAAGAGAAGCGACCAATCTAGTGATTTCATGATTGGGGTGGTAGTTAAGGCCACTCTCAATGTTTCAAAGGCTTTCAAACATGTCTTATCAAAGATAACAGGTGCGTCCTTAGCAAGTAAACTACACAAAGAACGTGATATTTTATTAAAGTATTTGATGAATCTATGGTAAAAACCTGCATGCCCTAAGAACGATCGGACTTGATGCACAGAAGTGGGTGGAGGTAGGCCTGTAATGGGGTCAACTTTAGCGTTGTCCACTTTTATACCTCGACGGGACACAATGTGTCCCAACACCATACCCTCACGAACCATAAAATGACTTTTCTCTCAACTCAAAATTAGGTTTGCCACAGTACATCGTTCAACACTCTAGTCAAATTCCTAAGGCATTCCTCAAAAGACAGTCCAAATTTAGTTTAGTTAGATTGAAAATAAATCAAAAGATTAGGGTTTAAATTGACAAAATTAAAAATTTTCTTTTCTTTTTCTTCTTTGTTTGTGTGTGTGTAATTTCTCCATAAAAATGTTAAGAATTATGAAAACTTATCAAGAATTTTATCTCGAAAAATAATATATAATCTAAATTTAATTATTATATCATGAGACTCACCCTTGAAATAAATTACAACTACATACTATCTTTGAGTTTTTTTTTAAAAAAAAAATATTCTAAAAAAATAATAATTTAGAGAATTGACCTACTTTTCAAACTATTTAGGAAATTAACCTACTTTTTAAAATCGCATTTTAGAATTGTAATTTTAAATTGAAATTGTATTTTCAACATGTGATTTCACCTTGAAATGGCATGTTGAAAATGTAATTTATGATAACATAAACTTCACTAAGATATATTATATTTTCAACATGCGATTTTAAGTTAAAATTGCATATTGAAAATGTAATTTCAATTTTAAAATCGTATTTTCAAAATGTGATTTCATAAAGTATGTTAGTTTTTTCTTAAATAGTTTAAAAAGTTGGTCAATTCTCTAAATTATTTCTATTTTTAGAATATTAAAAAAAAAAAAAAAACTCTACTATCTTTTCTAGGTGTTTTTCTAGGTTGATGCCATTGCTAAAAACAAAATGTCATGTATAGATGATAATGAAAAGCACAACTGTTTCTTTGCCGAACAATAGTAGGGATGCAAAAAAAAATTATAAATTTTTTTATACAATATTTCTATGGGTGTAGGGCCTCTATCTTTATAATTTTGAAGATGAGGTGGTTGTTGTGCGACTATATAGACCCATTTTGGAGCTTATTTTGATGATTTAAATCGTTCACTTTTCAGAATATATTAAGAAAAATATATTTGTAAAAATCAAGTTAATCAAATATCGTTAACTCTTTCATCTAATCATATTTATATTCAGTTTTATACTCTAAATCATATTTGTTATTTATTTTTTAGATATAAATACAATTCGATAAAAGAGTTAACAATATCTGACATGGATAGGCCCACAAAGGCCATGAACCACTATAAACAACCCAAGCCCATCAATCGGAGCCCAATACATAACCCAGTTGGTGAAATCCATAACAGCTGAAATCCAACATGGCATAAAGAGCCAATGGCATTTAGACACATGGCAGGTGAAGGACGAGCCACATCAGCAGACAAAGATTTGCAAAGTTATTGCCACTGCACATCACCATTAATGCAAATTTCATCACAAGATTTATTACGACAACACCTTCCCGTTTAACAGACCCCTTACCCTGAACAAGGTAAGCTACAACATAGACTTTCGGCGAGGAGGGCAGGTCGGAAGAGACAGCGAAATGATTACCAAAGGATATAAGCAAACGTTGAAGACAAGAAGAAGGTTAAGCTTTTCTATCTCCAATCTCTCTCTCTCTCTCTCTATATTCTACTCCTTTCTCTAACTTGCTCGTCGGACGGTTCACTAGGGAACTACCTCATTTCCCGTTGAACTTGTTTGCAGGTGATTCGGTGGGCTAGACCGTTTCTATGTGGGCTTGAGGAGCTTGGACAAGTTCGATCCATCCACAGGAACAAATTGTATCATCAGTTGGCACCGTCTGTGGGAAAGTGGTTTATCCGTGCGCCAGTTGTGTTCATTGTCGCCGGAGACCCTGTCCCAGTAACCTTTTCCTCTCACCCATCAAAGTGTATAGTCACGACTAGATCCATGGCTTCTCACCATAATGTTGCTAATCATCAAACCGACCCTCCCAATCTAAACAATCCACCACAGTATTTCATCGAACTTACCAACAACATTAACCGCATGGCCGAGCAAAACCAGGCCCTAATCAATGCTTTACTTCAAAGAAACCTCCCTATCCCTCTTCCACCACCTCCAGATATTCCACCAAACCAAGAACGAACCCCAGGCGATACTATCCCGCAACCCCACCCACCCAACCTGGAAGGTTTGCAATCTCCTCCCCCACATATAAATCTACCACCTCCACCTCCACGCCCATCAATCGTGGTACCAGCCCCTGAAGAGGAAGCTAGCAGCGTCCAGCCCCCATTGACTGACCATGGTGACAACCTTCTCCTCTGGGACGCTAAACTCCGAGCTATGAAGCTCCAACTTCAAGGGGTCATACAGAACATTTAGCACAAGTCCTCTACCACGGCAAACTCACAGTTTTTTGCCTCTATCCGGGACAAATCTCTGCCCGCCAAGTTTAAGATGCCCACCATTGACTCTTTTGACGGCACGACGGACCCCGTCGACCATCTGGAGACCTACCGCACCCTCATGATCTTCCATGCCTTCCCTGACAAGATCATGTGTCGGGCTTTCCCCGTGACATTGAAGGGGTCAACTCGACTGTGGTTTAGTCAATTACCAGCAGACTCTATTTCCACTTCCAGCACCTCAGTGACTCTTTCCTTAGCCACTTCATTGGAGCCCAGCGCCAACGCCGCTCGGCGACCCAACTCCTTAACATTCATCGAACCGAGGGGGAATCCCTGCGCAGCTTCATTACTCGCTTCAATACCGAAGCCCTACAAGTAGTCAGAATAAATACCGTGGGCCTCTCTATGCTACGATTCGGACTTTTTTGTTATGTTCTAAATCTTGAACCAAAGAGTCCAACTCTGGCAAATCGTTTTGAAGAAAAACAGATTTTGAAAAAGTAATGCCAAACATGGACTGCTTTGCCAGATTACAGAGTCGCCACCTAAATATTTTAAAATGGGAAATTTAGGAAACCCTGACTCGGTGCCGAAGGCCACGTGTCCGTCATCACCAAAGTGGTCTTGGCTCGGGAGCTTGGGTACGATCGGGGAAGGTCAGCTATGAGCACCCCCTTTCGCCCGGTCCGAAGACCGGCCTCTACTAACCGTGATATCCGTTTTTGAAAACATTACATGCTCTTATTCCAATTATTAACCTAGAATTACTATGTTATGCGCGCAGCAGACAAGTATAGACTAGATTGCCTAATTTGGAAATAAACATTGCATATCCGTTCGTTTTGAAAACAGTTTAAAATTGCTACTCGCAAGTAGGCTAAAATACAGATTTCAACGGGTTATTCCAACTCAAGCAATCCAACCTCCACCCACAGGCATTCAAACAGTTTATCTCATGTAAGCACTTAGCCGCATGGAAAGCATACTGTCATGGCAACACTCACACGCATGTGGTATGCTAAAGCGTAAATACTTACATCGTACTCCGTGCCAAAACAAGAAACTAGTTAGCAAACATGCATGTCCTAGTTCATGTTAAGTGGCTAATGCATCGCATATAGGGATGTAATCTAGACAGGCTCGGCTACCCTAAGCATGGCACATGAAATGCAGCAACTATCACGTATTCAATTTGGAATTGAAAGTACGATGCAGTTTGCATAATGTGCTGAGCCCGATGCATGTAAGCAAATGCATGAATGCACGCATGCGATGTATGAATGGACGCATGCGTGGCATAAGGTATGCTAAAATAAACGTGCCCTAATCTACCATCATAAGTAGGTAAATAAAAGGGAGAAAGAAATGGGGGTTGGAAGACATACACCCACTCACGCACACTTATTACAATTATGCCCTCACACAGAGGGACCGAATAAATATTACAGTCCGAATAATAAATAAATTAATTATTACAAAAATTTCTATTTATCAAATTAAATCATATGTAAAAAGAAGGGGGGCTTCAGCCCTGCCTCGGGATGCGTGAATGATGCATGCTCGAATCCGACTCGCCCGGAAAACCCAAACCGCACCACTGCTGCCTTTGTCTTTACTGCCCTGTCTCTCCAAAAAAATGCGAAAGTCTCAGGATGCCTTCCTTGCATGCTTCTGTACACCACCGGCCGGAGGAAATGTTCACCGGCCATCCAAAATAGCCACCGGCTGTAAATGAGGTTATCGGCCACCTATATAGTGCCGGTCGGCACTATATATTGTCTACGGGCACAAAATTCTGCAGAGGATGTTTGACAAAGCAGACAAGCGAGGCATGGCATGAATTTTTAGGCATATGTAAGCATGGTCAATGCTTCCCTATCATGTTTGGGACTCAAAGGAGCATGACCCTTGGTTCTTGGGCCATCAATTATGCATCTTGGTGCATGATAGCCTAAGGAACCAAGATTGCATTTTAATGTCAAAATGCATGCAAACACACAAATGAAACCAAGGCCTTATCATGTGTTGGTCAAGGGCCTTGGGGACCAAGAGTTGAAACAAGTTGCACCACTTGGAGTGTGAACTTCCCTCAACCCTTATGCTTGGTTTGACAACCCCAAACCAAGACATGGAATGCATGTATGCAACATGGCTTAAATGATGCAATATGAGGTGAAATGCGAGGCATACCAAATGTAATGCAACATACTATGGCAAGTGTGCAATACTAAGCATGCAAGGTGCAAAGTGTAATACAAACATGGGCCATTTATGCAATAGAGTTAGCATGTGACAAGACCTCATTACTCAAGCATGCAACAAACATGATGCAAGCATGCAAAAGTAGAATTAACCACAATGGGGCAGCCCTCAAACCAACCCAAAACAGTGGCGAAACATGCCCAAAGTGGTGACCAATACTTGTGCAAGCATACAAGTCAAATGGCCTAAGATTAAGGCACAAAAAGGGAGCACCCTTCCACCACTACCAAGACCAACCATGGCATGAATTATTTAAGTAAAAACAGAGTTCCATCATGCAAAAATAAACCCAAAAAACCTTGATATGGCAGCCCCAAAAATGCATTAAACATACAAGCATGCACAATGCCCTTTTTAAAACAAAAGAGACCAACACTTCAAGACATGGAAGAGGTGATAAATGGAGACATATGAGCATGGTATAGAGATTGAAATAGCATGTTAAATGACTCCAAATCACTTAAATAGCCTAACCAATACATGTTCATGGATCACCTACCTAAGGCTTACAAGCCATCATGCAAAACAACCAAGTCAAGCATGCTAAATATGACAAAAACAGTGGCCCACAGCCCTTGTACATGGTAAAATGATGTTAGTATCCCCATGAAACTAAGCTAAAACATGCAAGGAAACATGGCCTCAAAGCATGGCATATTTCTAGGCATAAGAGAGCATTTCAAAGGAAACATAAGAGGCATGTTAAGGACCATAAAACCAACCTAAAACAGAGGCATGGCATGTCATATTAACCACAAATATGCTTTGAAATGAAGCCAAAACCAGTCATGTATACATGCTATTATTTGGCCCCAAAACAAAGGCAAGCAAGGGACAAAGGGGAGAGGGGTGTCCCTCCCCTATATGAGACTTAAAACCATCCCCCTCACCACTGAAAATCCACTGGTTTTCAGTGGTGAGAAAGCCAAAAACACCAAGTTAAACAATGCCCAGAGAAAAGGCACTAAAAGGGCCAAAACAAGGCCTAAGAGGGTGAGTTCTTACTCAAATCAAAAGATGACCTTAATGAAAGTTCTTAAGCAAGTAAAAACAAGATTTTTTTATGTTATACACAAAGCTTAAAACACAAAGCAAGAGGGGTATAAACTAGTTGCAAGAATGGGGAAACTAAAGTAAAGAGTTTACCCTTGAAGATCCCTTGAAGAACAGGTGGTCCAGCCACTCTCTAATGGTCAAAATCAGTCCAAAATCACAACAAACAACCCTCCAAGAACCTTAATCTCGGAATAAGGTGTAATAGTGTGTGTAACGGTGCAAAAGTAAGGTAAAAGTGCACTATTTGGCCACAAAACACACACACAAGGATGAGAGAGAGTGAGATATAGAGAGAGAGGATATATAAGCTCTGGTTTTTGATCTCTTAGAATGGCTAACCCCCAAGCCAAGAAGACAAGGTCTCCTCTTATAGAGGAGGCAATCTTGTAAGCTTAGCAACCAAGCAAGCAAGGGGCTCATCCCTCCATACACGTGTATGGAGGGGAAGAAAGTGGTAAAAAGTCGTCAAAATATCTCCAACAACAAAAGTAGTGAATGGCAGGGCAAAATGGTCATTTTGCCAAAAGTAGTGCCGACCGGCACAAAATAGTGCCGACCGGCACAATATAGTGCCGATGGAAACAATCACCAGCCGGTGGCCTCTATCCACTGCCGGTGGTGTGTAGGAAAGCCTCACTAGGCATTCCATGTCCCTCAAAGGCAAAGCACAAGTGCTTGGCGAAACCGACATTAAAAACGGTTAAGTTCGGAGGTCCTGAGGCAGGGCGCGTAGCCGAGGACTCCGGGAACTCCAAACAAACACAAACATGGATAATCACCGAGTGTTCAAGCCGTGACGTCCAAGTCTTGAAGACGGTCAAAAATGGGGTGTCTACAGTTGCCCCTCTTTGACAGAACTCGGAAGCCATGACGATGACGGGAGTGAATGTCAAAGCCCAGAGACGACCCATTTTTGACAAGGCCGAAGACTTGGACAAACATGCTAGACAAAACAAGGTATACGCCCGAAGGCAGTGGCAAAATGCAAGACGATGCAAGAAGCCGAGCATAACTTATGATCATGCAAAGAAAGCTGTAATGAAGCACACATGCAACAGTTATAAGCTAGCATATGCCAATCTACACTACAATGCAGAAAGGATATGAGAATTATGCAATTCTCAGAACGTCTCATGCGGAGGATACAATACCTGTGTGGCTCGCCCGGTTGCACCGGCCTCAAATGAGCCGTACATACAATATCGTGCCTGCAAAGAAAGCAAACTTAACAGGTACAATATTGTTAGCAATATGCATGACAAGGCAGTCGAAAGTGCGTGACAATGCATGCAATGTGTGCAGCAAGATAGTAGAATTGAACACATGTGAGTAAAGCAATGCACGTATGCACGCAATATGTATGGAAAAAGAACTTGAACACATATTAGTAAAGCAATGCACGCATACAATGCAATGTGTATATAAAAGGAAACTTGAACACATATCAGTAAAGCAAAGCACGCATACAATGCAATGTGTATATAAAGGAAACTTGAACACATATCAGTAAAGCAAAGCACGCATACAATGCAATGTGTATAGAAACGGAAACTTGAACACATATCAGTAAAGCAAAGCACGCATACAATGCAATGTGTATATAAAGAAACTTGAGCACATATCAGTAAAGCAAAGCACGCATACAATGCAATGTGTATAGAAAAGGAAACTTGAACACATATCAGTAAAGCAAAGCACGCATACAATGCAATGTGTATATAAAGAAACTTGAACACATATCAGTAAAGCAAAGCACGCATACAATGTAATGTGTATATAAAGAAACTTGAACACATATCAGTAAAGCAAAGCACGCATACAATGCAATGTGTATATAAAGAAACTTGAATACATATCAGTAAAGCAATGCACGCATACAATGCAATGTGTATATAAAGAAACTTGAACACATATCAGTAAAGCAATGCACGCATACAATGCAATGTGTATATAAAGAAACTTGAACACATATCAGTAAAGCAATGCACGCATACAATGCAATGTGTATATAAAGAAACTTGAACACATATCAGTAAAGCAAAGCACGCATACAATGCAATGTGTATATAAAAGGAATTTGAAATTGATCATGGCAAACATGATGCTGGAATGCAACGTACTGCAACTCAGTATATTTGAAATAATTTAGAGAATTCACAAGATATAAAAGGATACTGGAAGGGACATCCTTCGCATGTCCCGAGCATTGCTCACAAAAGTTGTGGTACGAGGTCAACTCGAAGCTCCATTTATGTTCTGGAGGTGCAATTTCTTGGACTGCCTTAAGTGATAAAGGTGCCAAATCACACGATTGACCCGAACAAGGGCGCAAAAGGTACGATGACCGAAAGGGGGAGGTTACCGGTGTCAAACCCAGCACTCTGCTACCCTGCTATTCTTCTGCTTTACTTTTCTTTTTACTAGGAGTTTAAGCACATTGCACTGCTTCGGGCAGGTCTTATTTCTCAAAAGCGTGTGTTGTTTTGTAAAAACATATGATGGAAATGAAACAGCTGTTTGTTCAAAAGGTGTTACATTTGCGTGTTCTATGCATCGCATCGCAAGGCATCATACAACAATGTGACTGAAACTGAAACTGTGTTTTGAAAACGAAGCATCGCATCGTAATAATCAGGTAGTAAACCAATTACAACTCGATAAGCAAAACAGGGGGACTCAGCAAACAAGCCAAATGCGAGTACGCCTTGCCAAACATTACAAAGGCCTAAAGAGAGTGAAATACAACTCAATAAGCAAATATGCAACAACTCGATAGGCAAATGGGCGCGCCCTCATAAGAACTGATCACTGGAGGGTATTGGAAGTGGTGGGATTTTCCGAATGCCTAGCATAAACAGCTCAGAGGGCAAAGGAGAGAACCACCGGCTGAGCAGAAAGGCTACCGGCCTTGAGGAATGGCCATCGGCCGAAAAGATGATTCACCGGCCAAAACAGATGGCCGGTCGGCACTTAAAATGTCAGCACCAGCAGAATGTTGACATCTGTCCTTCACTCAACCTTATCTTCTTCAAAAGGGTCTCAACTTCGTGGTTTCCTTCATTTCCACACTGATTTGCTCCAAATGGAAGAATTTCTTGCCCAAAATCTCGCAACTTGGATTAACAACTTGGATGGCTCGGAAAAGCTGAATTTCTGGGCTTTCGGCATAAACGCACTATTCACTTTGGCTGCACTTCGCCGCATTTTCCGTTCCTCCATGCCGCGCAAGGTTCTCGGAACCCGTGACACATGTCTTTAGCTTTAGCGCAAGAGGTGTGTCCCACCTTTGAAGATTTCCAAGCTCTAATGGAATTTAAGCAATGAGGAGATCCCGCCTAACTTCGTTTTGGCCATGCTCAAGCCTTAGGACAAATGTGTGGGCTCTCAATGCCCGATGCTCGTTTCTAATTTGTGACGGGACATTAGATGTTCCAAGCTTGGTTTGTCGCTTTTTCGAGACTAGTGATCGTGGCGACCATCGCCGCAAGGCTTCGGCGACACGCCTCTGCCTATGCCCGCTTCCCATTTTCGCTCGCTCGGGTTTCGGAGGGCCCAAAGGTCCTTGATTGAAGTTGCCCAAGGCTTGAAGGAGGGCAAAAGCTGCATTGCCATGATCCTGGCTGAGACACTGCTGGGCTTAGACGCCTTTTATTGTCGAGAGACGATCAGATTAGCAGGGAGTCCACTATTACTGCAGGTAATGTTTCCCACCCCAAATCACATTTTATGTTTGCTCACATCACTCGGCCCTCAGGCTCGGTTTTTCTCACAAAAACCCTTTCTCACTTTTTCTCTCATCGCACTTCTCTCTATTCTTTATTCTTTCATTTTTTATCCCTCCCCAGGTGTGGTTAATGGATAAACTGAAGGTTGTGGACTCTTGCCCCGCATATTCAGCTCGTGGCTATTTCTTTAGGCAACGCCTAGTTGACACCCTTGATGAGGGTTGGTGGTTTGAATGGATGTGCAATTTGTCCGCAGACCGCATTGCTTGGCGGTGCCCTTGGCTCAACCTCCCAATGATGAGTTATAGCATGACCCATCAACCCGGGATCCAATTGATTGGCTTGACTCACTGTGTCTTCTACTTCCCATTTCAGATCTCAAGGCCAGCCTGGTCATAATCGACTTGTCCACGGAAGGATAGAGTACCGCCACATTCCCGATTCGAGGCGCACAATACCAGTATGCCACAAAGATGGAGGACGAGAGCTCGCCCCGCCTCCCGCTTTCAATTGCACTTTGTCTGATGAGTGCTTGGATTGGCTTAATGAAGAGGCACAGGAGGGGCCCACTTTGGCATCAGAGGCTTCGACCAGCTCTGGGAGGGGGCGCAGGGACATTTGACTTGACCATGCCCCAGATTTATTGCTTTATTAGTACTTTCAAGTTTTCTTTATGAATGTAATAAAAAGCAACTTCAATTGTATGCAAGAGCAAGAGAACTTTATTTGAAATCAATGAAATTGAAGGTTGTGGTACTGAAAATTTTCCGTTTTGGTCCAGAAATGGTCTTAGTTGTAAAAAGATTTATTTGAACAAAGTTATCTTCATTAAAACTTTTCAAGACTATTTTCGATATGGATCAGAACTGGACACGCTTGAGATCTGTCGCTGAGATATACAAACCCGGATCCTAGCAACTGGAAAGTTGCCCCTTGTCTGAATGGTACCGCGGCACTTGTACGGCAACGGAAAGTTGCCCCTAGTCTGAATAGCACTGCATCGAGATTGCAAATGCCGATGGACAAAGATGACCGAGATAATCAAATGGACAAAGTTGATCGGGAAAAGTTTATGGTCAACTTCGGATGAAGCTACCACGATCCCAAAGATGGGAATCAAGCCTTACGTAGTTCAGCTTGGGTTTACCTCGAGTATTTTCACTCTCCTTTTGTGCTCTAACTTTTGCCAAGGCCGCCTTTATGGTTTTCAACCTTATGCGAGCTCGCTTTTTATATTTTCTAATTTTTTGTGCTCAATTTTGCCTAGGTCGCCTTTCGGGTTTTCGCCCAGCGAGCCTCTCAGGGGTAATATTTCTTCAACTTGTCCATGTTAATCGGGGAGAACTCTAGGCCATCTAGGTCCATCGTAACCACAGCCTCCACCGACTGGATAGACTTGATGATATAGGGACCCATCCAATTGGGTCTGAACTTGCCCCTTGGGTCGTGGATGGGAGCTCGGTTGTCTTTGAGCACCAAATCTCCTTCCTTCAAATTTCTGGACTTAACCTTCTTGTTAAAAGCCCGAGCGATTCTGCGTTGATACCCTTGGACATGGTACAGTGCTTTTAATCTCCTTTCATCAAAGAGCATGAGTTCCCCGAATCTGCTTCTCACGCTAATCTGCCTCAAATTTATCCGACACTCACCAAGATCAGAAGACGGAACCTCAATCTCTATGGGTAGCACGGCCTCCATCCCATATACCAAGGAATACGGAGTTGCCCCGGTAGAAGTTCTAATTGAAGTTCGATAGCCCCACAGAGCAAACGGCAACTTATCTGGCCAGTCCCGATAGGTTTCCACCACCTTCTGCAGTATGTGTTTGATGTTTTTGTTGGCGGCCTCAACTGCTCCGTTGGTCTACGGCCGATACGTGGATGACTTATGAAAAGCCACATTATACTTCTCCAACAAATCAATCACCTCCTTTTTGAAGTGAGAACCATTGTCCGAAATGATCTCATTCGGGACTCCATAACGGCAGATAATGTTGTTTCTGATAAACTTTGCGACATGCGAAGCCTTCAACACGGCATAAGATTGGGCCTCGACCCACTTTGTAAAGTAATCTATTGCTACTAAGATAAACTCATGCCCATTCGACCCCTTCGGGGTTACAGCTCCAATCACATCGATCCCCCAAACTGAAAACGGCCATGGCGATGTCATGTTGTACAGCTTTGACGGCGGGATGTTCATGCGGTTTGCGTGAATCTGGCATTTGTGGCATCGCCGAACAAAGCCGATACAATCTTCCTCCATGGTAGACCAGTAGTAGCCTTGTCTGAGGATCTTTCGTGCCAGCATCACCCCATTCATATGTGCCCCACATTCTCCTCCATGGATGGCCTCCATCAGGCGCTTCGACTCTTCGGCTTCCACACACAGCTTGTGCATTCCCAGATGACCTCTTTTGTACAATTTACCCCCGCAGATGATAAACTGAACAGCCATTCTTCTGATCGCCCTCTTGTCCTTGGCATTTGTCCCTGGTGGATATGCCTCCTTTTCCAAGAAGTTCCATATATCGTGGTACCAAGGGTTGTTATCCTGCACTTTATTTATGGCAAAAATTGACTCGTAGGCAGGTGCAAATTTCTGGTCAATGATGACTGGACGCATCCGGACCCCAGATGGGATGTCTATCATGGAAGATAGAGTTGCTAGCGAATCTGCAAACCTGTTGTTCTGTCTCACTAGGTGAGTGAAATTTAGCTTTTCAAACCGAGGGATTAACAAATCCAAGGTCTGATGGTAAATTATCATCTTCTCCTCCTTGACTTTCCAGTCTCCTTTCGCTTGAGAGACAACTAGGTTCGAATCTCCAATGACGTCCAATCGCCTTGCCCCTAGTTCTAGGGCAGCTTCTCAACCGGCAATACATGCCTCATATTCTGCCTCATTGTTCGAGACTTTGAACTGGAGCTTAAATGCTAAAGGGATACGAGAATCGTCAGGCGCTATCAGCAACACCCCTATCCCATACCCGTATTGATTTGACGCTCCGTCAAAGTACATCGTGCAAGTTTCATCTTCGATGCGTAATATCTTCATCCGAATAGGTACTCAATCGCTTCATTCCTTCAACCGGTGGTCAAGGAATTCGCCACCGCTTCTCCTTTTACGGACTTAACGCGTCACATACTTGAGATCAAATTCGAGAGCAACAAAGAACCAACGAGCTAGCCTACCCGTAAGTGCTGGTTTCTCGAAAAGATATTTGATGGGATCAAGTCGTGAAATCAACATTACAGAGTGAGCTAACAGGTAGTGCCGCAGCTTCCTAGTAGCCCATACCAAGGCCAGACATGCCTTCTCCAATGGAGTGTAGCGGTCTCGTAATCCAAAGATCTTCTTGCTCGATAGTAGATGGCCATTTCCACTTTATCTTCCGACTCTTGTGCCAAAGATACGCCCATTGTAATCTCGCCATCGACAGTACAATATCAACAGCTTCCGACTTTTGGTGGTGACAACACGGTGGATTCTCAGAGATACTCTTTAATCTGTTCAAATGCAGCTTGGCATCGGCCGTCCCATTGGAACTTCTTTCCTTTCTTCAGAAGACCAAAAAGTGGTTCACAAGTTAAGGTTAGTTTTAAGATAAACCACCTTATGAATTACACTTTACCCAGAAAGCCTCGCACCTCCTTTTCAGTCATTGGTGGTGGCATTTCTAAGATGGCCTTGATTTTGGAAGGGTCGACTTCGATGCCCCTTTGTGTAATCAGAAATCCCAGCATCTTTCCCGCTGTAACACCAAATGTACACTTCTGAGGATTCAACCGCAGCCGAAATTCCCTGATCCTTTGGAAAAACTTTTGCAAGGCGATGTAGTGGCCCTTTTTTTCTTTGGACTTGACAATCATGTCGTCCACATACACTTCAACCTCTCTATGGATCATGTCATGTAATATTGTGGTTGCAGCCTGTTGATATGTAGCCCCAGCGTTCTTCAAATTTCAAACGGCATTACTCAGAGTAATATGTCTTCACGGGTGGTAAAAGCAGTCTTCTCCCGGTCTTCGGGTGCCATTACTATATGATTATAGCCTGAAAAGCCATCCATGAACGAGAGCAAAGCATGCCCCACTGTAAAATCTACCAACTCGTCGATATGTGGCAAGGGAAAATCATCCTTCAGACTGGCCCTGTTCAAATCCCTGAAGTCCACACATACCCGGATTCTGCCATCCTTCTTCGGCACTGGAACGATATTGGCCAACCAAGTTGGGTATTCGGATACCAGCAGGAAACCTGCATCAATTTGCTTGGTGACCTCTTCCTTGATCTTAATGGCCCAGTCAGGGTGGATCCTCCTGAGTTTCTGCTTGACAGGTCGGGCCTCGGGGCCAAGAGGGATCCGGTCTTGCAATCTCAGATCGATTCTGCATGTCTTCAGAGGACCACGAAAACATCTTTGAAATCTTTTAATAAAGCGACTAAGCGCCAAGTTCCTCCGAAGACAATGTGGACCCGATCCGACCACCATGGGTCCTTCTCAAGACTAATGTTCACGGTAGTGATTTCATCCATTAAGGGTTTAACAAACCTCTCTCGCTCTTGTTCAATTAGTCGTTGCAAAAACCGAGGAATTTCATCCTCGCTGCTTTCATCAAAATTTTGAAAGTCCCGATTTAAGCAATAAACCAAAGGCACGTAAAAGTACTCTAAAACCATACACCTCATTCTCATTAGATACTTCCAAACCGCCCAATTCTTCATATAACAGACTCAAAAGAGAAAGAAAAAGACGACCGACAGATCATGCGGCATCCCAAGTTATCACCCAGAATACGGACTCAGACTCGAGATTTAGCCGAACCCGATTCCGACTCACAAGACTCGTGGAATCAGATTCCGTTCACTACCCGACCGGTCGCTTGACAAAAATCCTCTTCAGACCGCCAGTGAGGGAGGGTGCGATGGATGCATCCGTAATAGCTAATGGTAGGCCCGCACCGCTTTCATCTCCGATCATGGACACCAAGAGTCATCCCCAAGCACAACCGGGTCGATCGAAGGAGCCGAAAGTAGACATGCTGCTACCCCCATTTCAAACTCTGGCCCTCGTGACTTCATTTCCTTGCTATGCTCGGCCTCAACTGGGTCTGGTTCGCTTTCAATAACATCATCCCGATAACTCAGAGGTCAAAGAAAATTTCAACTCGCACACGCTTCCTCTCAGATTCAACCATGGCTCAGGAAAACCACGTAACGGAAAATCCTCTTCCTGACGGTTATCCGTTTAGGGTACCTCGAATGGGCCGATGCATCAATTCAAAAGGTTTCCCCATCTGTTTTGCTTTGGCTCTTCCAGCCATCTCTTTTCCTTTCCTTACCCAATCTTCTTTGGTGGGCAGATAACCCAAGCCAAAGGTATGAGGGTTGTGCGGCACTTCGGCCAACGCTGCAATGCCCTTACGGCCACTCTTCCCTAATCCCATCCTGGGGATGTATTGGAGCTTGTTCATGAGGTACACTGCTTGAGCACTAACATATATCCCTTCGTTAGCGGCCATGACATTCTGTACAACCTGAGCCTCGGCCAAGGTAAAACCTGATATGAACACATCTTCCATGCCGTGCTCGATTTCTAGAACAGGCGTGGATACTTCCGGTGGGTGGATTGATGAATTCCCAAAGACGATGGCTACTCCCTTCCCGTAGGGGTATTTCACCATTTGATGCAAAGTAGATGACATCGCTTTCACTTGATGCATTATGGCCGCCCTAAAAGCAAATTAAAAGTTGCGGAACTTCTAGGACATGGAAATCTATCTCGTGGTCGCCCCCAACCTTTGTTTGAACTTTAACCGCTCCCATTACTTCTCTACTTGTATTGTCGTGACGCCCGATGACTGAAGTTGGTACGAAATCATGGTTTTCAAACCAATCGTGATATGTCATTCTAGTCAAGGCAGACATTGATGGCGGACCCGATCGACAAGTACCACCCAGATATCCACTTATCTCTACATTCCACAGAGATGTAGAGGGGTTTATTGTGATTTGCGCCCTCGGGCGAAAGTTCTTTATCTAAAAAGGTCAACGTCGGGGAACCTCCTCCTGAAGACTACCCAACCACCGCTTCGTATAGTTTCTATGGAGAGTTTGGCCTTATCCATGGCTGTCAAAACAGCCTGCCTGTGTACTCGCGAGGCCATGAGCAGTCCCCAAATGGACATGTCTGCTTGTATCTTTTTCAGCTGCTTGAGAACAGCTTCTTCCTCAAGTTGCTTCTCCTTTTGCTTCTCAGCCTCCCTATCCTTCCCTGAGGCTTTTGGTTGATCCAAGTGTGGGGGTTTGAAATATCGCCCACTCCGTGTCATGTGGTCAACCTCTCCAAGGTACCAGGTGTTATCGGGTTGGTTATTCCCCCAATCTTCATCCGTGTGGGCAAGACATAAGTCCTCATCTTCCCACCACATTCCATCACGCCGATGCAGACACCGTCCGGCCTGTATGATCGTTTTGCGCCGCAAAGACCTTCCATCCATCCGCATAGCATTCTTGCCTCGTGCACACAGCAGTTTCAACTCCCACATGGGCCTTTGCTTTCCTGATTCTCTCGCAATCTTCAAAATTTACTTGTTCCGGCATAACCGATCGCTCAATCATCTCCATACTCAAAATGTTCCAATCTCGCGAAATTCTTGACACCGACGTCCTCCCATGATGTATTCGCTTCTTCTTCCTTCCGGTGTCGCCGATATTCTCATTCCTCATTGAAAGGTTTCGCTCAAATTCTCCTACCACATTGGGCTGATCGTCCAACCACCCAGCTTTCATCAATCCTCATAATCGAACCACGCAACTATTAAGGCCCTTCCGGGTATTGGTTCTCAGAAATTAGAGATTGGCCAGGTCCTCCCCCGCAGCTGTTACCTCATCTGTTCCCTGCCCCAGACTATCTCCTTGTGTCATGCATAACTCTCCCCCTGTTGGCAATTCTATCCCGGGCCTATCCTGGCCTATCGATGGAATGTAGTCACTGATCAGATGTCTTACCCATATAACTCCCAGATTCCGCAGACTCTGACTCAACAACTCTTTTTTTCTTCGGGGTCTCCTATCTCCTGTTCTCGGCGGTCACCACCACTGGCTTAGGTTGGGTTACGGAGATGTCCATCATGCACAAGTCGGTGCAATCGGGGAGGAACACCTCTGGTTTAGGCAGGTGGGCCGGTGTGATATAGATACTAGGGTCGTAGGACATGGCCCCGGTATGGATGAAATTAAGTATTTTGGGTAGTGGAGCTTGGTTATGTGTGGGGAGGGGATTTGTAGTAACATTGGGTTTTTCGGGAGGCAAGATTACCCCGTTGTCAATGAGATCTTGAATTTCATGGCGTAACTGATAACACTGGTCGGTGTCGTGACCGTGCTGCTGGTGAAACGCGCAATACTTGGCCGGGTTATGGGTAGGAGGGAGTTTTTCTGGTAGGGGCCGCGGCTCCAGGGGCTTTAGGTGCCCTTTTTTGATCAAAACCCCCAGAGCTTTGAATAGGGGCATATAGAGTGGAGCGAAAGTTCTGGAGTTTCTGGGTGGGTATTTGGTTGTTTGCGGGTTGCTTCCGGATGCACCGGAGAATGGCGAAGCTGCCGTATTTCTTTGTGGGGGGTTAGTGGTGACCATGCTCACTTCAGAGGCTCTCGTAGTAGATGCGCCACTCGGGCCTGCATTAGTGTTGCGGTTGAAGGTCCTTCGGGGTTGCTCCCGATCATTATCAAGCCAGCCTTGCTTTAAGGCATCTTCAATCTGCACCCCCATTTCATGTAGGTCAGAAAAAGTGGGAAATGGGACTACTATCATCTTTTGCATCAACTTCGGCTGTAGATTGCGCACAATCATCCGAATCTGGTCTTTGTCCGTAGGCCTCAAGGTCATCATCGAAGCCTTGGTCCTCCACCTGGTTACGAACTCTGAAAAACTCTCCTTAGGCTCTTGCCTAGTTGTCTCGAGATCACGGGTCGTGATCTCAATCTGTGTGTTGTATGAGTACTGCGCGATGAAGGCCTCAGCCATTTCGTCCCAATTTCTCTTGACGTCATCTTCTAGCTTGGCATACCATGCGGATGCCACACGGTGGTCCGACCAAATGAAGACAACTTCTGGAGCCTACTGAGGCCCATTGGCCTTAGAACGTCCGAAAACAGTCTTAAGTGTACCATGGGGTCCCCGGACCCATCAAATCGATCAATATGAGGCATTTTGAATCTGTCGGGTAGCGTCACAGCTGCGTCAGTGTAACCATCTTCAATGTCGGGGATAGTGTAGACACCCCATTTTTGACCGACCTTAAGACTCAGATGTCACCGGTTGAGCGCTCGGTGATGTTGCATACTGTGCTCGTTCAGAAGTCTCAGAGTCGCGGCCGTGCGCCCTGCCTCCGGACTTTCGAACTCTCTTCTGTGTCTTGTCTCGGTTTGCGAACCAGGCTCGATTTTCTCTGTTTTCTTTCCTGCGGGAAGAGAGTGGTCCCGTAGACTATCTCCCGGTGGCCGTGAGCTACATTTCGTGGACGTAGGCCATTTTGCCCATTTCGAGTCTTGCCGTCGGGCCGTCAATGCCTCGGTTGGTTCGACCGCCTAACCATCTCCGATTTCTCCGGTTTTTGGCAAGTGCCTCGTTTTATCATACCGGGGACACTGGGCCTCGATGCCCACTGTGGCGAATGCCACTTTCGGTGCTCAGGGTTTGAGACCCCAAACTGCGTGATTTGGGCCCCGAGCATTCATTTTGCATCGCGTTTCTCCGATTTTTGGCAGGAACCTCTGTTTTGTCATTCCCAGGGGCACTGGGGTCGAAGATACCCACTTTGCCAGATGCCACTTTTGGTGCTGCGGCCCATTTTTTGACTCGAATGCGCTTTGGACCCCGAGCGTTCATTTCTCATTAGTTTTTGTTCAATTTTGGCAGGTACCTCTGTTTCAACACCAGGAAGATCACTGGGGGGTGGGAGGCCAGCAATTATCCCAGATAACCAGTTTCGCTCCTCCGGCGCCCGGTTTGCTCAATTCCGCCAATGTTGAACACCCCGGGATATTTTCTTCCAACCAAAGCTACATATTTGTGATCGGGGGACATGGAGGACCCTAAAAGTGCATGGTCCAAGAATTGTGCTTTTCATTTTTGAGCCTCTCCTTCAAATGCAATGTTGTGACTCCTGCTTCAGTGTCGCCAATTTCCAACCTTGGAACCTTGTTCTACACACCTGGGAGGACACCAAGGAGTGGTGGTCGGCCAGAAAATTTGGACTTCATTTTTTGGGGTGGCCGTGCAGATGAGTGGTGGCCGACAGCTTGGGGTGGCCGGCCGCCACCTTCCGAAAGTTACTGGCCGCCAGTTTCGCTTCCAAATTTCTTTGTCCAGGATACTTTTTGAAATATCTCACCCCTCCGGGAGATATTTTGGGAGGAAAAGCTTGGATGCATTTCCCTCCCCTTTTACACCCTTTCTTGCCTATTTGAGGGCTGACTCCTTCCCTAGGGTTAGAACATTTGATCTCAAGAGCCTCTTCCAAAAGCTCCATTTCCATAGCCAAAATCCTAAAAAGTTTCAAGTCCCTAGCTAATTCCTTCATCAACCCTAAGCCTCACCATCACCACTACCATTCCAGCAGCAAAGGAAGGTTCTTCAACGGCTTAGAAGCAACAAATACTAGCCAAAAGGTAGCAAAGTTGGATCTTCAAGGGTAAGTCTCAAATTCCATCTTTTGTGACATTTTCTTGCTTCCTATTTCTACCCTACTTGCCTACTGTTTTGGGCTCCGACCCCTACTGGTTTTAGGCTCATTTTGAGCCCCTCTACAACATTTTAGAAGGGCTCAACCTTGTTTGATGCTTCTATATACCACTTGTTTCAATATCCACCTTGTATATCATAATCTTGCATGCTATTTTTGGCTTATATACATTTGTTTTTTGGGCTCCGACCCCTACTGGTTTTAGGCTTATTTTGAGCCCCTCTACAACATTGTAGAAGGGCTCAACCTCATTTGGTGCTTCCATGCATGACCTATCATTATAGCCTTCTTTTGGTCCATATATTGCATGCTATTTTGAGCATATCTACATACTGATTTTAGGGTTGTCATTCACTGTAAATATGCATATTTTTGGCTCCTCTTTAATGTTGTAGAACTGTTTTTTTCAGTTTGAGCATTGTAGATACCACTTGCTTTGTAATTCTCCTCTTTTCCCCCATTTTTGCATGCTATTTTTGCCATACTTGTGGTTGTTATTTAGCCTTGTTTTGTACTGAAAAGATGCTATTTTTGGGACTGCCTTGCTACTGTTTTTTCTGTCATGTGCCAATTTTGCATGTTTAGCATAGCCGTAGGCCATTTCGGGTACTTAAAATCACATTTCGAGATGATTTCATGCATTGATTGTCATTTCGTATCATTTCGGGGCTGTTTTCCCCTTCATTTAGCTGCTGAAATTTGGTTTGCATGCTTGCATATCATTTTCCATGTCATTTCATGCTTTAGTGCATTACCTCGGTTTGTGTGCCTGTGGGCACGCACTTCGAGGCACTCCATTTTCATTCATTGGCTTCCTGCGTGAGTAGGCTGAGGCTCTCTCATGTTGGTATAAGCCCATCATTGCATTTCTGTACCATTTTCATGCTTGTATATCATCGCCTCGGTTTGCGTGTCCATGGGCACGCACTTTAAGGCACCTCTGTTTTACCCGACGGCAGCCTATGTGAGTGCGGCTGAGGCTCTCTCATGTTGGCGTAAGCCCATCGTTGCATTCCGTATGCCATTTCATACATTCCTCAGTTTGTGTGCCCGTGTGCGCGCATTTCGAGGCACTTCTTTTTTATCCGACGGCAGCCTATGTGAGTGCGGCTGAGGCTCTCTCATGTTGGCGTAAGCCCATCGTTGCATTCCGTATGCCATTTCATACATTCCTCGGTTTGCGTGCCCGTGTGCGCGCATTTCGAGACACTTCAGTTTTATCCGATTTGCATTTCACATCATCGCCTCGGTTCGCGTGCCTGTGGGCACGCATTTCGAGACACTTCGGTTTTATCCGATTTGCACTTCACATCATCGCCTCAGTTTGTGTGCCTGTGGGCACGCATTTCGAGACACTTCGGTTTTATCCGGTGTGCATCTCACATCGTGACCTCGGTATATGTGCCCGCGGGCACGCATTTCGAGGCGTCTCATTTTCATCTCATTTTCTCCGCATTGTGCATACTAGGTTGTATCTTAGATTGCATTCATGCATTTTCTCGGTTTGCGTGCCCGCGTGCACGCATTTCGAGACATCTCATTTGCATAGCATTGTGCACGCTAGGATACATATTAGCTACATTTCATGCATACCATGCATATCGTATCGTGTTCGGGATAGGTGTTAGCCCGAGCACGGGAAACGAGGCACGTTTCGTACTCCGAGTGACGGAACGGGTCCCAATTCCCAAGTCACCGACACTCCGGATTACCCATGATGGGGTTAGGTTTTGTTGTAGCATCCATCTGCATTCATCATATATTAAGTTGTGCAATTCGACTCCTCGGCCATCATGCATCGATATGCGTGATTGGTGGCACGAGGATCGAGGCATGCATATATTTGTGAAATACATTGCTATGCCCTTTTCCTGCTCTCTGTTGCAGCAAAATCAAGGATCAGCAGTCTTCCGAGACCTGGCACGCATTTCGAGAAAAATTGCAAACAGAGGCTAATTGGGGCATCCTAGTGGATTTCCGCGCCAGATTGCAAGATACATTATTCATCGTATAAGGCCCCACGGCTTGCATGCCAGTTTTACTTTTTGTAGTTAATTTGTCAATTAATTAGGATTCTCAGATATTTGGACTGCATTTATTCTTTTATCCGATTCAGATATTTATTCGGACCCTCTGCGCGAGGGCATAATTGTAATAAGTGTGTGGGTGAGTGTGATGTATGTCTTCCAACCCCACGTCTTTCTTCCCTTTTATTTACCCGCTTACGATGGTTAGATATAGGGCATATTTCAATTAGCATACAGCATGACAGCATGTCTACATCATTCATCTGTTTTTGCACGCACCGGGCTCGACGCATCATACAAACTGCATCTGTATTTCGATTCCAAAAATGAATACATGCTAACTGTAGCATTTCATATACCATGTTTAGAATAGCCGAGCCTGCTATAGTTGCATTTTGCATGTGTTGCATTAGGCATTTCTGTATACTTAGGATCACGCATGATTTCTAATCGTTTTTTCTGTTTTGGCTTGGAGTACTCGGTGAGTTTTTATGCTTTAGCATCCTTGCATGCGTGTGAGTGTTGCCATGATAGCATGCTTGCCATGAGGCTATGTGCTTATATGATATAACTGCCTTGAATGCCTGTGGGTGGAGGTTGGGTTATCTGAATTGGGACAATTCGTCGAATGTTTGTTTTAAGCCCACTAGATAGTGGCAAAACCGTTGTTTTCTAAGCCCACCCGAGGGTGGCAAATCCGCGTCTTAGCCTACTTGCGAGTAGCACCATCAAACCATTTTCAACAAACAAACATGAAGTGTTTTGTTCCAATTCAGATTCATTTATACTTGTATGTCAGGCATCACATAGTAACCTAGGCTAATAACCGGAATAAGAACTCACAATGTTTTCAAAAACAGATATCATGGTTAGTAGAGGCCGGTCTTTGACCGGGCGAGAAGGGGTGCTCACGATGTGACCTTCCCTAATCGTACCCAAGTTCCCGAGCCAACTTTGGTGATGACGGACACGTGGCCTTTTGGCACCGAGTCAGGGTTTCCTAAATTTCCCATTTTAAAATATTTAGGTGGCGACTCTGTTATCTGGCAAAGCAGTCCATGTTTGGCACTTCTTTCAAAAAATCTGTTTTTCTTCAAAACGATTTGCCGAATTTGGACTCTTTGGTTCAAGATTTGGAACCGCGACAAAATCGAGTCCGAACTATAGCGAGGTCCCTCGCGGGCCTGTTACAGATAGTCTTGACCCCTTGGGATCTCTTGAACAACTTTTCAAGCTTGCTCAACTTGAGTGCGGTGGGATCGGTCTCGAACTCAAAGGGAGAGTCTAGTAAATTGGTGGGTGTTTTTGATAGCTGAGGTTGGGTTTGAGGTAGGGTTGGAGGTGGGGGTGGTCCTGTGGGTAGCTCTGTATCAGTCTGAACATTGGTTGTCTCCCCGACGTTAGGAACTCCTGGTGGGGAAGGAGCTTGATGCGGGCAGATGTCTTGCTTTGTCGTTTCTAGCCTGCAATTGTCTTCGCCGTTTCTCACAACCGTGGCTCGCTGTTCGCGAATTCGCCGACGGACGGCATCCCGCCAGACGCTTCATGCTCTCTTGAAGGTGGCGCACCATCTCCTCCAAACTAGCCATGCTATCCTGCTCTGGTTGGATTACTGGTATATATTCTCTCTCTGTCGGTGACACAGAATCCCGATCCCTACTGAACACAGGTGGGGTAGATAAAGCCCTCTGAACTGACTGCTGTACTGATGTCCTCTGCCTTACTGACCTCCGTTTAGTAACCGGGGGTAGTGAGTAGTACACTGGTTGTCCGTCTATCAGATCCTCAGATCGAAGGAGTCGACGGCCTCTAACCCAGGGTGCTTGGGGGATATCTATCGGGTCGGTAGCAATCGTGCTCAACTACCTAGTAAAAAGATAAATAAAGCGTATAAATAAACAGACAATTGGACAGCACAACGGCATAAAATAAACATACAACACACGGTTTAGATAACACTCTGAGCTCGATACATTGTTCCTCAAACACTGATTACCGTTTCTGAATCATTGCCCCCAAGTCTGAACCTTGTACCCACAGATAACTGATTCCCCAAAATACTGTTACTAGTGCCCTCAAGCCTGATACCCAATCTTGCAAACTGACATGTGTGTTCCCTGTAGAGATACACCCTAAAAACACATAACAGGTAAAAGAGAGCCAATACACCCCTATGTTGGGGTAGGGTTTCCCTGTCCTATTTTTGTCAGGAGCTAGGGTTTCACTACGCACGCAGCGGTTTCAAACAACCTATATCGGGTAAGCAACCTGTCCTAGTTTGGAATGGTCACTATGGATTTCGATATGCACTAGGTCAAATGGTCAAAAAGGGTGCCCCGGTAAAACCGGGGTTTGTGTTCCCATCTTGGCGAGTTCGCAGAATCGGCCTTACGGACATGCCTTGACAAGGCAAGCCTCCGACAAACCGCTCAGGAATAGCAGATGGCCAACACTGTGTCCTAGGCGCACCAATGCACATGCAATGCAAAGAAACACATAAGCGTAGTCAAAACAGGATATCATGCATTCGAGTCAAACTCTCTAAACTTCCCCAGCAGAGTCGCTAGAAACTGTAACAGCGCCCGTGGGCCTCTCTATGCTACAGTTCGGACTCCTTTTTTTGTGTTGCGATTCTAAATCTTGAACCAAAGAGTCCAACTCTGGCAAATCGTTTTGAAGAAAAACAGATTTTGAAAAAGTAATGCCAAACATGGACTGCTTTGCCAGATTACAGAGTCGCCACCTAAATATTTTAAAATGGGAAATTTAGGAAACCCTGACTCGGTGCCGAAGGCCACGTGTCCGTCATCACCAAAGTGGTCTTGGCTCGGGAGCTTGGGTACGATCGGGGAAGGTCAGCTATGAGCACCCCCTTTCGCCCGGTCCGAAGACCGGCCTCTACTAACCGTGATATCCGTTTTTGAAAACATTACATGCTCTTATTCCAATTATTAACCTAGAATTACTATGTTATGCGCGCAGCAGACAAGTATAGACTAGATTGCCTAATTTGGAAATAAACATTGCATATCCGTTCGTTTTGAAAACAGTTTAAAATTGCTACTCGCAAGTAGGCTAAAATACGGATTTCAACGGGTTATTCCAACTCAAGCAATCCAACCTCCACCCACAGGCATTCAAACAGTTTATCTCATGTAAGCACTTAGCCGCATGGCAAGCATACTGTCATGGCAACACTCACACGCATGTGGTATGCTAAAGCGTAAATACTTACATCGTACTCCGTGCCAAAACAAGAAACTAGTTAGCAAACATGCATGTCCTAGTTCATGTTAAGTGGCTAATGCATCGCATATAGGGATGTAATCTAGACAGGCTCGGCTACCCTAAGCATGGCACATGAAATGCAGCAACTATCACGTATTCAATTTGGAATTGAAAGTACGATGCAGTTTGCATGATGTGCCGAGCCCGATGCATGTAAGCAAATGCATGAATGCACGCATGCGTGGCATAAGGTATGCTAAAATAAACGTGCCCTAATCTACCATCATAAGTAGGTAAATAAAAGGGAGAAAGAAATGGGGGTTGGAAGACATACACCCACTCACGCACACTTATTACAATTATGCCCTCACACAGAGGGACCGAATAAATATTACAGTCCGAATAATAAATAAATTAATTATTACAGAAATTTCTATTTATCAAATTAAATCATATGTAAAAAGAAGGGGGGCTTCAGCCCTGCCTCGGGATGCGTGAATGATACATGCTCGAATCCGACTCCCCCGGAAAACCCAAACTGCACCACTGCTGCCTCTGTCTTTACTGCCCTGTCTCTCCAAAAAAATGCGAAAGTCTCAGGATGCCTTCCTTGCATGCTTCTGTACACCACCGGCCGGAGGAAATGTTCACCGGCCATCCAAAATAGCCACCGGCTGTAAATGAGGTTATCGGCCACCTATATAGTGCCGGTCGGCATAAAATTCCTGCAGATGACAGTTTGACAGCAACAGCAGACAGACAGTGCATGGCATGAATTTTTAGGCATATGTAAGCATGGTCAATGCTTCCCTATCATGTTTGGGACTCAAAGGAGCATGACCCTTGGTTCTTGGGCCATCAATTATGCATCTTGGTGCATGATAGCCTAAGGAACCAAGATTGCATTTTAATGTCAAAATGCATGCAAACACACAAATGAAATTAAGGCCTTATCATGTGTTGGTCAAGGGCCTTGGGGACCAAGAGTTGAAACAAGTTGCACCACTTGGAGTGTGAACTTCCCTCAACCCTTATGCTTGGTTTGACAACCCCAAACCAAGACATGGAATGCATGTATGCAACATGGCTTAAATGATGCAATGTGAGGTGAAATGCGAGGCATACCAAATGTAATGCAACATACTATGGCAAGTGTGCAATACTAAGCATGCAAGGTGCAAAGTGTAATACAAACATGGGCCATTTATGCAATAGAGTTAGCATGTGACAAGACCTCATTACTCAAGCATGCAACAAACATGATGCAAGCATGCAAAAGTAGAATTAACCACAATGGGGCAGCCCTCAAACCAACCCAAAACAGTGGCGAAACATGCCCAAAGTGGTGACCAATACTTGTGCAAGCATGCAAGTCAAATGGCCTAAGATTAAGGCACAAAAAGGGAGCACCCTTCCACCACTACCAAGACCAACCATGGCATGAATTATTTAAGTAAAAACAGAGTTCCATCATGCAAAAATAAACCCAAAAAACCTTGATATGGCAGCCCTAAAAATGCATTAAACATACAAGCATGCACAATGCCCTTTTTAAAACAAAAGAGACCAACACTTCAAGACATGGAAGAGGTAATAAATGGAGACATATGAGCATGGTATAGAGACTGAAATAGCATGTTAAATGACTCAAAATCACTTAAATAGCCTAACCAATACATGTTCATGGATCACCTACCTAAGGCTTACAAGCCATCATGCAAAACAACCAAGTCAAGCATGCTAAATATGACAAAAACAGTGGCCCACAGCCCTTGTACATGGTAAAATGATGTTAGTATCCCCATGAAACTAAGCTAAAACATGCAAGGAAACATGGCCTCAAAGCATGGCATATTTCTAGGCATAAGAGAGCATTTCAAAGGAAACATAAGAGGCATGTTAAGGACCATAAAACCAACCTAAAACAGAGGCATGGCATGTCATATTAACCACAAATATGCTTTGAAATGAAGCCAAAACCAGTCATGTATACATGCTATTATTTGGCCCCAAAACAAAGGCAAGCAAGGGACAAAGGGGAGAGGGGTGTCCCTCCCCTATATGAGACTTAAAACCATCCCCCTCACCACTGAAAACCCACTGGTTTTCAGTGGTGAGAAAGCCAAAAACACCAAGTTAAACAATGCCCAGAGAAAAGGCACTAAAAGGGCCAAAACAAGGCCTAAGAGGGTGAGTTCTTACTCAAATCAAAAGATGACCTTAATGAAAGTTCTTAAGCAAGTAAAAACAAGATTTTTTTTATGTTATACACAAAGCTTAAAACACAAAGCAAGAGGGGTATAAACTAGTTGCAAGAATGGGGAAACTAAAGTAAAGAGTTTACCCTTGAAGATCCCTTGAAGAACAGGTGGTCCAGCCACTCTCTAATGGTCAAAATCAGTCCAAAATCACAACAAACAACCCTCTAAGTCCCTCAATCTCGGAATAAGGTGTAATTGTGTGTGTAATGGTGCAAAAGTAAGGTAAAAGTGCACTATTTGGCCACAAAACACACACACAAGGATGAGAGAGAGTGAGATATAGAGAGAGAGGATATATAAGCTCTGGTTTTTGATCTCTTAGAATGGCTAACCCCCAAGCCAAGAAGACAAGGCCTCCTCTTATAGAGGAGGCAATCTTGTAAGCTTAGCAACCAAGCAAGCAAGGGGCTCATCCCTCCATACACGTGTATGGAGGGAAAGAAAGTGGTAAAAGTCATTCGAAAATATCTCCAACAACAAATTGTAGTGTGGTGTAGGGCAAAATGGTCATTTTGCCAAAAGTAGTGCCGACCAGCACAAAATAGTGCCGACCTGCACAATATAGTGCCGATGGAAACAATCACCAGCCGGTGGCCTCTATCCACTGCCGGTGGTGTGTAGGGATGCCTCAGAAGGCATTCCCTGCCCCTCAAAGGCAAAGCACAAGTGCTTGGCGCAAAACCAGACACAAAACGGTTAAGTTCGGAGGTCCTGAGGCAGGGCGCGTAGCCGAGGACTCCGGGAACTCCAAACAAACACAAACATGGATAATCACCGAGTGTTCAAGCGGTGACGTCCAAGTCTTGAGGACGGTCAAAAATGGGGTGTCTACAGTAGCAGAAAACGATGACAAGGTCATCCTCACGGCTTTCATGGCCGGTCTGCGGTCATCCAATTTCCTTTTCTCCCTCTCCAAAAACCCCTCGACCTCTATGGCAGCGCCACTCTCCAAAGCCCAAAAATACATGAATGCTGAAGATTCGCTGGCCGCTCGGCAGGACCCAATAGCTAAAAACCCGACCCCCAAAGACAAGAGAAAATACTCAGAACCCAGAAACGTCCAGTATAATAGCCAAACACCGCACTATAACGACCAACCCCCCCGAGCTGACCGGTCGGCACCCGTCCGACCGCCCGGTCGGTTCGAGCGGTACACACCCCTCAATTCTCCCATGGAACAAATACTCAACCAGATCCAATGGGACGACCCTCTCAAATGGCCCCTACCTTCGCGGACCCCTTCAAATCGGAAAGATCAGTCCAAATATTGCCGTTTCCACCAGGACCATGGCCATAACACTGATGACTGCATCAACCTCAAGGATCAGGTCGAGGCCCTAATACGTCAGGGGCGTCTCAGCTGCTTCACGGACACCCGACCACAGCAGAGGCAAAGAACCGAGCCCCCTAGAAACAACCGCCGGCGCACCCCACCCAGGCAGCCAGCTCAACCCAACCAAGGCCATGATCACCCCCCACAACAGCTCCGCCCACCAGGTAATCCCCCTCCACCAGTTGAAGAGATCAGAGTTATTTCAGGCAGCCTTGCTTGTGGCGAACCGTCTCGCTCAGCTCACAAGGCAGAACTCAGAAAAATAAAGCAGGGTTCAGACAAAGCAGTGGCCACAGTGGACTGACCCTCTAAACAGCCGAAATAGTGGACCGAACCTATCACCTTCACAGACGCCGACTGTACAGGCATCCGTTACCCATATGATGACCCCCTTGTCATCTCTGTCATCCTCTCCAACTACAAGGTCAGACGAGTTCTCATCGACAACAGCAGCTCTTCAGATATCATCTTCCTCAATTGCTTCCGCCAGCTCAAGATTGGGGAAGAAAGTTTGTCTCCCCTCCAAACCCCTCTGGTCGGCTTCACTGGCGATCGTGTGACCTCCATCGGTTCCATCGATCTCCCTATCACGATCGGTGAATACCCACGGCAGACCACGAAGTTGCTCACCTTCTTGTGGTTGACTGCCCATCCGCCTACAACATCATCCTTGGCCGCACTGCCCTAAATGCCTTCCAAGCCATCACATCCACTTATCACCTTGCCATCAAGTTTCCCACCGATCTCGGGGTCAGAACAGTCAGAGGAGAACAGACTGTGGCCAGGGAGTGTTATATTGCCTCATTCAAAGAAGTCAAGCTGAAGGAGGCAATGATCATCGAAGGACTTGACGTCCGAGATGAGGACGAGTTGGTCAGAGGAGAACCTGTAGAGGAACTTGTTGCGGTTCCTATCGACCCCACCGACCCAACCAAAACTGTCAAGATCGGCAGCCAACTATCCCCCCAAGCCAAGGCCGACCTCATTGCCCTCCTGACCGAGCATAATGATGTATTTGCATGGACGCATTTGGACATGCCGGGTATTGACTCCTCCTTTATAACCCATCGCCTTAGCGTCGAACCCCATTTCTGACCTTACCGCCAGAAGTAGCGCATCTTCCATCTGGAGCACAATACTCTTATTGCAGTAGAGGTCGACAAGCTCCTTGAGGCCCAGTTCATGACAAACGTAGACTACCCCAAATGGTTGTCAAACATGGTCCTAGTCCGCAAGAACAATGGCAAATGGCGACTCTGTGTCGGTTACTCTGACCTGAACCGAGCTTGCCCCAAAGACAACTATCCTCTTCCCCGCATAGATTCATATCGACGCCACGCCGCCATCGATGCTCACCATGGATGCTTTCTCTGGGTACAACCAAATCTTGATGCACCCGTCCGACCAGGAACATACCTCCTTCATTACCGACCGAGGTACTTACCACTACCGTGTGATGCCGTTCGGACTAAAGAATGCTGGGGCCACATACCAACGGTTGGTCAATGCCGTTTTCCATCACCAGATAGGTCGGAATATGGAAATATATGTCGACGACATGCTGGTCAAGAGCAAACTCTCCACTGATCATCTGACCGACCTGCGAGAAACTTTCGCCACCCTCCGCAAGTACCAAATGAAGCTCAACCCAGAGAAGTGCACCTTCGGCGTAGGATCTGGGAAGTTTTTAGGTTTTATGGTCAGCCAGCGCGGCATTGAAGCGAACCCCGAAAAGATCAAGACCTTGATTGAGATGCAGTCACCCAGAATGGTTAAGGAGGTTCAAAGGCTCACTGGCCGAGTTGCAGCCCTCAACCGTTTTATTTCCCGCGCAACAGACAAGTGTCTACCATTCTTCAAAGTCCTTCGGTAAACTTTTGAATGGACAACTAAATCCGAAGAGGCTTTTCAGTAGTTGAAGCAGTGCATGGCCAATCCCCCTCTCCTTGCATAGGCAATCCCGGGCGAGCACCTTTTCCTCTATTTAGCCGTGTCAAGCACCGCAGTCAGTGCGGCACTTATCAGAGAAGACGGCTCTGTCCAACGGCCGGTCTACTACATCAGTCGTGCTCTCAGAGGAGCAAAGCAGAATTATCCACTGTTAGAAAAATTGTCCTTAGCATTGGTCACCGCCTCCAGACGGCTCCATCCTTACTTCCTAGCCCATTCCATAGTAGTTCTCACCAACCAACCCTTAAAGAAGGTCATGCAGCAACCAAAACTCTCCGACAGACTCATGCAATGATCAGTGGAACTTAGCCAGTTTGATATCACCTACCGGCCGCGAACAGCAATTAAGGGACAGGCTGGCGCAGATTTCATCCTGGAATTCACTAACCCTATCCCAACCACTGCCCCTCCACCCCCACCAGCTCCCATCGAACCAGAAGACCCTCATTCTTGGACTCTCAACGTCGACAGATCATCTCGCAAGGAAGGAAGTGGGGCTAGCCTCATCCTCACCGCCCCTGAGGGCGGTTATTTCAAATGCGCTCTCTGTTTCCTGTTTGAGGCCAGTAACAATGAGGTCGAATATAAGGCATTGATTGCAGGTCTTCGCCTGGCCAAGGATATTGGTGTCAGCCACATCCAAGTGTTCAGCGACTTCCAGCTCATCGTCGGACAGATCACGAGAGACTTCGATACCAAGGAGGACACAATGCGGGCTTACAGGGACATTGTACTTCCCCTTGTTCGCCTCTTCAATACCTTCCACATCAAGCACATCCCTCGGGCAGAAAACTCCAAGGCATACGAGATAGCTCAGCTGGCTTCGGCAGATCAATCCGACCTCAGCCATGGTGTCCGCCTCGAATACTTGTCCCACCCTGCCATTTCCCCCGATCAGCAAGAAGTACAGTTCCTCCAGAACGAGCCCATCCCTTGGGCGTCGGACATCTTCCTATTTCTCACAACAGGGGAACTTTCAGACGACCCACAGCAAGCTGCCAAAGTCAGGGCCCGGTCGTCCAATTACATCCTCGTCAATGGCATCTTGTACAAACGTGCCTTCTCACGCCCGTATCTGCGATGCCTCAATTTGGCTCAAGCAACCTATATAATACGGGAAATCCATGAGGGAGTTTGTGGTAATCATTCGGGCGGCAGGTCTCTAGCGCACAAAATACTCTATACTGGTTATTTCTGGCCAACTCTCAATCAAGATGCGACAGATTTCGTGCTCAAATGTGATAAGTGTCAACGTTTTGCCAACATCCCCCATGCTCCTCCTACAGAGTTGATCACACTTTGCAGTCCTTATCCATTCGCCAAATGGGGAATCGACTTGGTCGGCCCACTTCCCACCGGCCGAGGCCAGACCAAGTTCGCGATTGTCGCCATTGATTACTTCACCAAGTAGGTAGAGGCAGAACCCCTTGCGACCATTACCAAGCGGAACACAACCAAGTTTATCTAGCAATCGATCGTTTGCAGGTTTGGCATCCCTCAGGCCATCGTCTCCGACAACGGCAAACAATTCGACAACGCCAAGTACAGGAAGTTCTATGCAGACCTCCAGATTCAACCATGCTTCTCTTTCCCCGGTCATCCCCAAGCCAATGGCCAAGTTAAGGTCACCAACCGTTTTCTTCTGAAGATCATCAAAACTAAGCTAGAAGCTGCTAAGGGACTTTGGGCTGAGAAATTACCGAATGTACTCTGGGCTTATCGAACTACAGCTCGGACTCCCATTGAGGAAACCCCCTTCCGCTTACGGCGCTGAGGCGGTTATTCCGGTGGAAGTCGGTCTGCCTACTCCTAGGGTTTTACATCCGGATCCAGCACTAACCAAAGAGCTCCATCGGGCAGACCTGGACCTGATTGAAGAGCTCAGAGAGACCGCTACTGTCAGATTGGCCTCATACCAACAGAAAATGAGAACCCACTACAACCGTAAAGTCCGACCAAGGGAGTTCGCCGAAGGGGACCTTGCCTTGAAAGAAGCAACTCTTGCCACCAAAAATCCGACCAAGGGTAAACTGGCGGCCAAATGGGAGGGACCTTACGTTGTGAAAGTCCGACCACGTCCAAGCACTTATCGACTTCAGGACATGGAAGATCGAGACCTCCCCCACCCCTGGAACGCTGAACACTTGAAGCGTTACTATCAATGAATTCTAACTTTTGTATTGCTCAGTTGTTGTATTTTCTTTTTGATGCATAATATAAATTTTGATCGATTGGACTACACTGTCCATGACAAGCATTTTATATCTCAGCTATCTGCGTGTTGTCTCAATAGCATCTTCATCTGCAGCACTTATAAGAAGCCTCAGCCAGACTGAGCATCAAAAGCCTCAGCCAGACTGAGCATCAAAAGCATCAAAAGCCTCAGCCAGACTGAGCATCAAAAGCATCAACAGCCTCAGCTAGACTGAGCATCAACAGCCTCAGCCAGACTAAGCATCAAAAGCATCAAAAGCCTCAGCCAGACTGAGCACTAAAAGCCTCAGCCAGATTGAGCATTAAAAGCCTCAGCCAGACTGAGCACTAAAAAAGCCTCAGCCAAACTGAGCACTAAAAAAGCCTCAGCCAGACCGAGCACCAGAAGCCTCGGCCAGACCGAGCGCTAAGAGCCTCTGCCAGACCGAGCATTGCCTAACAAGTTTTAGCCAGACCGAGCGCTACAGTTTCAGGGTCAAACTTAGGTTATTTTCTTCTCAATCAAACTCTCACAAGTCAACCTTCCTCCTAACAAACCACGCCTCACTCCATGCACCACTAACCTACTTAAGCAATGTGGCAAATGCAAACTTGCAATTTTACTACATTTTAAATTTCACTCTGCATTGAGGAGTTCCTAACTTTACTCTGCATTGAGGAGTTTCTAACTTTACTCTGTATTGAGTTTTTTACAAGTCCAATTTTACTCTGCATTAAGGAGTCCTTAACTTTATTTTTATTACAACTTCAATCCCACTCTGTCTTGAGGAATTCCTAAATTCAGTTTTTATCACCAGTTTTTATCACAAGTTTTCATCCATTTCAGCCACTCAAGCAAACACAGCTAAATGCAGAGCACAACTGAAATTTTATTTATTCACAACTTTGTACATAAGCTCATTACAGCAATAAAAAAAAATAAAAAAAAAAAAGAAAGAAAGCAAACAACCAACACAAAACAAAAACAATGTCTGTACAAAGTCTTTTTCTTCTTCTTCTCCAGTTACTCCTCCTCACAGGAAATGAGGTCTTCTTCAATGCCCTCATCCAAAGGGGTTTGGGCCACATCATCCTCACCAATTGTCACACTACTGAGGTCTAAGTCTGGGAACAGTTCTTCAGCTCTACGTTTGAACATCTTCCAGCCACTGTCGCAAAACTCAGTCATTTCGTGCTTATAGAAGTCTGACTGCTGGAAGCTCTCAATAACCTCTGCTTCGCCTCCAAAGATGCGTCTGATGGGCCCGCTTGATTCTTGCCTAGCCAAGCTGCTGGCGACGGCGGCATCAACTGCCATCTGAAACTCAGCAAATCCTTTGAATTGCTCCACTGCTGCGACGCACAGATCGGGATAAGCCGCCCTCTCAGAGGCTGTCTTCGCCCTCTCTTCGTCCAGCTCCTTCTGCAGGATCGCCCTTTCAGACGCAGTCTTTGCCCTTTCCTCCTCCAATTCCTTCCTCAGGCTCTCCTTCTCCGTCGTCGCCTTTGCTCTCTCTGCCTCCAACTCCTTCTACAGCCTCCCTCTCTCCTCCACTGCGTTGGCCCGCTCGCCCTCCAGTTCCTTCTGCAGATCGTCAATTTTGACATCTGTCTCATCTTTTTGCCTGACCAGCTCTTCATTACTGCTCATGGCCTCTTCATGTCGCTCGACCGCGACGGCGCAGGCTTTTTGGGCCTCATCCACCTTCTTCTGCTCGCCAGCCAGTTGGAACTCAAGCGACACAACCTGGCGGCGTGTGTTCTCCAGCTCCACCTTAACCGCTTGCAGATCAGCATAGGCGGTCTCCCAACTTGCACTCTCTTTCTTTAACTTCGCAAGCTGGGCTTTGGCCTCATTTGCCTTGAGTTTGGCAGTCCCCGCTTTTCTCAGCAGAGCCCCTGCTAAGGTGGTTACCTCCATTTGGGCGAAGCATAACTGTCACGACCCAAACCCGCCCTTATGAGTTTAGCATCGTAACCGGCCAGTAATCCTGGGATTACCGAAGGTCTCTGTAACTGATTAACATAATATTAGGGGCTAGCGGAAGCAAATAAGAATATACAACGTCCATTGAGCTGTGCAGACTTATATGAGACAGAAAAATTTTAAACTTTTTATATACATATATACACATTATCTTTAAATCATCATATATACACAGATTAGACCAAAAAGGAACTTAGCTCTATTTACAAAATACCCAAGACTTGTTTAACCAAACAAGAAAACATAACTTAAACTTTAAGTCACATAGCAATAGTCACATGATATATCCGGAACCTCCACGGGAGGCACATAGATTGGCTGACAAAACAGATTCTAGGCAGAAGCCTCTAAGCCTGGTCACGCGCCTGATCACCTACATACATAAATAATACTGTGAGCTAAAGCCCAGTGAATAATAACAGAGTAAAGGGTTTAATGAATGTTGTCCATAACAGTTACATAGAATAGAATCCAGTAGTTCATAACAGTTACAGATTCAGAAACCATAATTCAGTTCGTGTCAAAATCATAATCTGTCCAGATCATATACAGAAATCATAAGTCATGCGTAAGCATACGTGATACATTCATTAGCCCTCACAAATACAGTTGACCCATAAAGAGACGGCCATAAAGGCAAACAGTTGACCCATAAAGGGACGGCCATAAAGGCAAACAGTTGACTCACGTGTACGGAGACGATACAGTTGACTCATGAGACGTACAGTTGGCCCATAAAGGGACGTAAGGATCCATAAACAGTTGGCTCATGAGATGTACAGTTGGCCCATAAGGGACGAAACAGAACATATTTGAGGCTAAGAATATCACGAATACATTTCAAAAAACATTGGACAACCATTCATTCATACAGAAATATCATTTCAGAAAACAGATCTTGTTTCATCACACAGAAAGTAGATACAATTGAACATAACTTTACTAAGTTATTACTCACAGATAGCCGCAGAAGCAAATCAGACGGACTGAACATATCAGATAAATCAGGCAGACAATGGCGCGTGACCTACACAAGCACATAACATATACACATTGAAATACAATATTACTCCTCGATCAAACTTGACTTTTCTAGTCTTCTACTACGCTTATTCTTTCTCATTTAAATAAATCGGGTTCTTATTTCACATATTCTTTCATTACTAAGTCCTTCTTTTCCAAATAGATTGATCCTTTACTTGGCTTCTTAAATAATTATCACTAGATCAATGATTCATTCATCGACTAACTAATTTATGTTGATTGGTAGCTCATTAATCTTTATTGAGTCATAAATCATGTTTAGAATGCATTGGAAAGAAATGAGGATAAAATATGAACTAAATGCAACTTTTCAAAACATGCTGAAAATGGGTCTCTGCTCGAGCGCTACTTTGGCCGCTCGAGCGGACAGTAAAATTTGAAAAAACTACTAGGAGGTCAATTTTCACGCTCGAGCGGGACTTCCCTCGCTCGAGCGGACAACGAAAATTCAGAAATTCCAAAATTACAATTAAAGTTCAAATGTGGTATTTAAAGCCTCAAGACATTTACCTTAGTATACAAACATGGAGAACCATTTATTAAAGTCATGAATTGCTAAATCATTTATTCAAAAATCATTTATTCAAAATCATGCCCCAATTGCCAAATTTAGTTTTAATTCATTCTCTCCATATCAAGCCAAATTCCAACTCAAAATGATTAACTCTAATTTGAACTCCATAAATTTAACATGGCCCCAATTTCTCCTTTTCTTTTTTGTTACATAAAATTGATTTCAAGTTCTTTCTACTTTCCCTCCAAACATGAAATTAAAGGCATAAATTCCTTAGAAAATTATTTACATGTATGAAATTGACATCAAAATTACTAGTTTTATATTCTTATAAATTTTTCAACTAATTTCCATAACCACGAGTCTACTTAATTTCTTACTTAATTCATGAGACTAATTTCATAGCTTTCTTAATTCATGATGCATGTGTGATTGAACTCAATTTCATATCAAACAAATAAATTCAAACCCAAAATGGTTATTTTCAAATTAACTTCTATAATTTTGAATCTAATTTAATTCCTACACCATTTTACTAATTCCTTTTTAATGTACATGAAATTGTTTGCCTTAAATTCCTCAAAATCCATAGTGCATGTATAAAACACTTATCAAGTCCAACCAATTTTACATCATCAAGCTCAATTTATATTTTGACTTCTTAATTTATATCACAATTTAATCTCAAGCTCATAAACCTTAAAATATGAATTAAATTCTAAAATCTAGGAAACTTACCATGCATGTAATGATAAACTTCAATTATGTGAAGGATGAAGAAAATCAAACTCAAATATTTAATCTCAACATCAATCTCTTAATAATTAATTTCTAATCTATCTTCCATAAACTTGATTTTACATGCAACCCAACTCTTAACAATTCATAATATCTACAAAGCTTTATTTTTTTAATTCCTTCAAAATTCATGATGTATGTATCAATCTAATCTAAATCCCTTTCCATAGCTTTCAAATTATAAGATTGAATTTCAACATAACTCAATCCTAGAATGCATGCAACTTCAAAATCCAACATATTCATGTATGTATGGAAGGAATGACCTTCTTCTTAACATGCTAAAGCAAAATACATATGATGGCCCATAAATCCAACTCCATACCATAGAACCTTTAAGGTTTGAGAGACAAAATCCTTACCTAGAGTCTTTATAGACACTTAATCTTGCACAACTTTGACAAATCCAAGCCAAACTTGAGTTTCTCCTACCTTTTCTTCACTTTCCTCTTGGTTTTCCTTCAAATTTCCAGCAAAGGTTTAAGGAATTGACTCCCTTTCTCACCCACGGTGGTCTCTCTCTCTCCCACGGTTTTGTCAAGACCAAAAACAAGCACAGAATGGACTCACTCAATTAATCAGTGGGTTGCCTACTCTCTCTCTCCTCATGTGCACATAAAGAGATTGAAGGTTTAATAATTTATTATATATAAATATATATAATATATACCCACAATTCTAATTTAGTCCATAACTCAAATTTTATCTAGGGTTAATTTAATTAAGCATAATTTGATCTTAATAAATTTTGATCAGCATAAAATTAGTTAATTATAATTAACCCCAAATCCCATATAATCTAATTAGTCAAATTGACTTCTATTATAGCCTAATTAAATATAATTAAATTTATCAATCTGAATCAGGTTTGTAATCGAACTCCTAAAAGGCTCCAATTATTAAATTAAACTTATTTCCAACCTCAATTTTAGTTTCTTAAATCATTTAGGTCTTCAATTTCTGATCAGACCCCAAGTTTCCGTCAATTAAATTACATATTCAGATAGGACACCCCATAAATAAATTTAATTCGCAATAATCACAATTCTCAATCTTCATAATTTAATTAGCTTAATTAACTCCAATTAGGATCTAATTAATCGAACCTTAATTTTACTAAACTGAAATGAATATTTAATTAAACTCCCGAATGGGTCCATAATTAAGATTAAATTGATTCAACTTTTTAACTTCAATTCCTTAAGCCATTTAAACCCTTAATTTCTAATTCCAAATAAATCCTTGATAAAACCATATATGAATCAATCTCCATAATTGTCGTGAATCCTAGATTAAATTATAATAATTGGCAATTAATTTCCAAATCTCCTTAATTAATTAAATGCTAATTGTTATACGTGATGGGGTCATTACAATAACCCCCTCAGCAGTTCAGCCTCGTTGAATCTGGATGCCGAAGCCAGGTCGCTTTCACGATCCTCACCAGCGGTTCCGCTCGCCTCTAGCTGGGCCTTTTTCTCCTTCCAGCTACCCAGCCCCCGCGCGAGCGTGGTAGATCGCTGTGGTCAGACTAACCCCCCTCTTGGGGTGCAGGTCCCCCCTAGGGCTGCTCTTCTCTTCTTGAGTCAGGGCCGCTTGCGCCATCTTCTCCTTGCCCTTCAGGGGCAGCTCTCGCGACCCCTGCGGCGGTCGCCGCCACCACTGGCACCACTTCCATGCCCTCTGAAGCAACATCCACCACTTCTGGGCCATCCACCCTTCTTGGGGTCTCCTCTACTTCTCTCCCCTCAGCCCCCTTGGTAGCACTGGTTTCCTTTACACTTGTCTCCCTCCTCCTCTTCTAGGCAGGCTCTTCCTCACTCCGCCTCACCCTCTTCTTCTTCTTCCCCACGCCCAACGCCTCCATCTCCTTCAAAGACCTCTCCTTCAAAGGATCTATTAGGGGCGGCCGTGGCACAAATTCGCCTAAGTTTTTCTCCCCCAAGGGTTTGGGGCGAGGTCGAATCCTCTCCCTTACAACCGGTTTTGGTGATCGGTCGGCCTGGGACTCTTTGAATTTCTGGGCTTTAGCAAGGATGGTCTGATCCTCCGCTTCTTGAGCCCTTCTCCTCGCCTCCAACTCCGCTCCTACTTGGCTTTGGACCCAACCCTGCCTCAAACAATGCAGACGGATGAATGAGCTCGTCCCATTTGGCCCCTTCTTTCTCCCTCCACTCCTTTACTCTCTTCACCCTCCCCTCTGCGGTTGCTTCCAGTTTTGGCTCCATAGACCTGATGGGTACTTTCTAAATGGTGCGCACTCCAAACCCCCTATTGGCAGACACGTAGAACCATCGTGGTCACCATCCCTTAATCGACGATGGCAGCCCCACTACCAACCCTTTCCCCGTTGTTGCCTAAAGAGTGACCCACGTCTCTTGCTGCCCTGAGGCCTTATAACATGCAAAGAATTCGCCTACTATCATAGCCTCCCCTCCATTCGCCTTCGGCCACGCACTTGCACAGGCCAGTAAGATCTTCCATGCATTGGGCATTAGTTGGCCCGGTGCTACCTCCAGACAGTTGAGCACATCCACCACCACTTGCGGCAACGGCAACCTCAGTTCTCCCTTCAGAGTTTCCTCATAAAGGGAAAACTCCCCTGGCCTGGCATCAGACGGCCTTTCCGTTGATGTCGGCAGCAATAACTCTACTTCCACAGGGATCTAATATTTTTCGCGGATAGCCTCCAACTCCGCCGCAGTAATCGTGGATTTGTCAGCCTTCGTGTGCCAATGATCTGGTTCCGCCTAGCTGATTGGCTTTGGAGCTGCTATCATGGTGGAACCATGGGATCGTACCACCGACTCCCCCACCCTCTCTGTTCTATACTGCGCCGCTAGCTCCACTGCATCATCATCACCAAGTGGATCCACCCTCACATTCACAGCTTCTTCTTGGGCCATTTCTGTGGTATGTCTGCAAATCGCTTCTGATGCAAGTGCAAGGAAATTAAAAAAGTGTTGCAGAGGTAAATCGTGAGCAACGAAGGAATTAACACTTGGGATGTTTTGAGTTTTTGTAAACAAGTAGGTGAATCAAATGATGCCAAAAGCCCACAGTTTGCCCGTATTCCAAGGATCCCAATTAATTTTCGCTAGTTTGAAAACTTTTCAAATCATCCGCCAAAACTGCCTTTTCAACACCCATTATGACCTATCGTTTCATTTCTATTCCAACGCCTAACCTTCCCCCTAAGATATTGCCATGTGTACGACCACGATGCATTGTCTCCTCCCCTTACCCCGTCTTTTCCACTTCAAATCATCACCTGACACGCCAACTCTTGAGCCCCGCGCCCCTCCACTCGGCCTTCGCGCGCGGTCGCCCCTCTTCACGGTCGGCCCTTCCGTTCGACCTGCGCGCGGTCAGCCCTCCTCACGGTCAGCCCTTCCGTTCGACCTTCGTTTGGTTAGCCCTCCTCACGGTTTTCCTTTCCGCTCGGCCTTCGCGCGATCCACCCTCCCCACGGTCGGCCCTTCCACTCGGCTCCCCTCGCGGTTGACACACCTCATGGTCGGTCTCCCTTTCACGGTCAGACCATCTCACGCTCGGTCCACCAACTCGGCCGCCCATCCCGGTCGGACTTATCTTCCTCATAAATATTCTCTTCGTTGGACTGAAACTACACTCAGGAATGGAGTACTACTGACATGGATAGGCCCACAAAGGCCATGAACCACTATAAACAACCCAAGCCCATCAATCGGAGCCCAATACATAACCCAGCTGGTGAAGTTCAGAACAACTAGAATCCAACATGGCATAAAGAGCCAATGGCATTTAGACACATGGCAAGTGAAGGACGAGCCACATCAGCAGACAAAGATCTGCAAAGTTATTACCACTGCACATCACCATTAATACAGCCCATCACAGCATTTATTACGACAACACCTCCCCGTCGGAACAGGACCCCCTTACCCTGAACAAGGTAAGCTACAGCATAGACTTTCAGCGAGGAGGGCAGGTCGAAAGAGACAGCAAAATGATTACCAAAAGATATAAGCAAACGTTGAAGACAAGAAGAAGGTTAAGCTTTTCTATCTCCAATCTCTCTCTCTATATTCTACTCCTTTCTCTAACTTGCTAGTCGGAGGGTTCACTGGGGTACTACCCCGTTCCCCGTTGAACTTGTTTGCAGGTGATTCGGTGGGCTAGACCGTTTCTACGTGGGCTTGAGGAGTTAGGACAAGTCCGATCCATCCACAGGAACAAACTGTAATTTTAAATTGAAATTGCATTTTAGAATTGTAATTTTAAATTGAAATTGTATTTTCAACATGTGATTTCACCTTGAAATAGCATGTTGAAAATGTAATTTATAATAACATGGACTTCACTAAGATATATTATATTTTCAACATGCGATTGCAAGTTGAAATTGCATATTGAAAATATAATTTCAATTTCAAAATTGTATTTTTAAAATGTGATTTCAAAAAGTATGTTAGTTTTTTCTTAAATAGTTTAAAAAGTAGGTCAATTCTCTAAATTATTTCTATTTTTAGAATATTTAAAAAAAAAAAACCTCTACTATCTTTTCTAGGTGTTTTTCTAGGTTGATGCCATGGCTAAAAACAAAATGTCATGTATAGATGATAATGAAAAGCACAACTGTTTCTTTGCCGAACAATAGTAGGGATCCAATTTTTTTTTTTTGTACAATATTTCTATGGGTGTAGGGCCTATATCTTTAGAATTTTGAAGATAGAGGTGGTTGTTGTGCGACTATATGGGCTCATTTTGAAATTTATTTTAATGATTTAAATAGTTTATTTTTCAAAATATATTAAAATATATATATTTATAAAAATCAAGTTAATTAAATATCGTTAATTCTTTCATTTAATCATATTTATATTCAGTTTTATACTCTAAATCATATTTGTTATTTATTTTTTAGATATAAATACAATTCGATAAAAGAGTTAATAATATCTAATCAACTTAATTTTTCATAGGTATGTTTTATTCGATATTATCTAAAAATGGACAGTTCGGATTATCGAAATGAGACCCTAACTAATTATGCAAAATGAACACTTAATTTGGATTATCTATTGCAAAAGAAACGTGAACAATAGACAATTATGTATCTCACTAATCTAACTTAATAACTAAAAGACAGGTTATTTTTTGGTTTTTTAGGCTAAAATTTACAAAAAGACAAAATAAGTTAAAATAGTCAATAAGACAAAATATCACATCAAATCCATAATCATTTTACTTTTTTTTTTCACAAACATCACACCCAACTACAAAAAAATCTAACTATCTTCCCAAATACAAAAATTTTAACCTACAAAAATAATCAAAAATTAAACTAACTTACTAAAATAACAACTTCTCAAACACCCTCATTAATTCTCTCAATATTAGTTTTACTAATCAAACAATGCTTAAGAATTACAAATGGCCGAGTTTAGACGGATCAATTCGGATTGTATCTTCAATTGAACAAATCCAAACCCACCAATTAATTCACCTTAACAAACTTTCTAAGTGGATGGATTTAGAAGGTTTTTTTTTTTTTTTTTTTTATGAGGGATCTGTAAAACGTCTGAATTACAATTCATCATAAGCTTCACCCTTAGGCTTCGTTTGGTAGCTCTTACAAGCTCATTTTGCTAATAAAAAGAAATTCTATTTACACATCACACAAACTCTCAATAAACACCATTTTCTTAATACGCACCACACATATTTTTAATTCTTTAATTTCTTTTCATTTGACACCATCAATTTTAAAAATCCTAAATTACCCTCATTTTCTTCAACTCTTAAACTCTCATCCCAAACCCTAAACCTAACCCTAACCATCACCGTAGCCGCCACCCACCTACTCTATGCAGCCTCTCTCCCATCTCACTGTTGCTATTGTCTAGGGCCGGCCCTGGGCATGGGCCAACCAAGCCATGGCCTAGGACCCCTTAAAATAGATCCAAAAAAGAGACATTTCTTATTATGGTTTAGTGTAATATATTAAGTATGTTTTAAGTTAAAAAAAATTAAAGAATGCCCAAATTAACTTAAAATAAATTGATCCATTAAAAAATTGAAAGGCCCGTTCAAAAAAATTAACATTGTTATCTATTGAAAATAGACCAAAAAAAAGGATCCACTCCTATTATAATTTATTGTAATATATTAGGTATATTTTAAATCCAAAAAAAAATTAAGGAAGGCCCAAACTAATTTAAAATAAATTGACTCATTAAAAAATTGAAAGGCCCATTTAAAATAATTAGTATTGTTATCCATTGAAAATGATTTTACAAAAAAACTAGATTATTCAAATATTTTTGATTTGTTTGCTTCTAAAAATGCAAGAAGAGCAAGGATCAAGCAACACTTGTTAGTTGTTGTAATATAATACTAAGTATTTTTTGTGATTTTGACACAAATCTTTTGTCTTATACCTTTTTTTTTTTTCTTTTTTTTTTCATTCAATGAAAAAAAAAATGTGAAGGGCCCCAAAAATTTATTAGTTGATTATCGGCTTTGGACCCCGAAAATCTCAAGGCCGGGCCTACTGTTGTCTTCCCAACGTCCCTAGGGTTCTCTCTGTTAGAAATGGTTTTGAAAAAATTAGATTTTTCCTTAACTCTAGTCTAATTTTTAGGTAGGACCCATGCGCCAAATCTTGCTGGTCTAAGTGGTAACATATTCTATGCCGCGTTGTGATTCATGTAGTATATTTAGTTACTCAAAACCATTATCAGGTGAATAGGAAATTGAAGCCAAAGAGAACTCCATGGAAATGGTGTATTGGTGAAGTTTCTTTAAATGTTTGAACTTAAGATTTGTCCCACATTGGTTTGGTGGGCAAACTTTTGTGGGTTTATAAGGCTTGAGTTTGCAACTTGGGGAGGGCTCCAAGGGGCAATCCAAGTTTGTAAAAGGGAGAAGTTATAGGCAAAGTGGGATAGACCCATTAGACCAAAAAATAAACATGTGCGCGCGCCGCCGCCGCCGTCAGTGAGCCGAGCTTGGGCGCGTGGTGTGAGGTTGGGTTGGGCTTGTCTGGCCCAAAACTTATTTTTTTGGGTCAAAAACATTACATTTGAATTTTATTTTTATTTTTTGTTTGGAAATAAATTTTGTCCGATTTTATTTCAAATTTTGGTTTGCACCCCTTCAGAATTTCTGCATAGGTTACATTTCTGTTCAAACAAATCCAAATCTGTTCAAATTCAAACCTAAACAGTTTTTATCTATTCAAAATTCAAACTTCTATCTGTTCAAATCAAACCAGATCTGTCACGACCCAAACCCGTCCTTATAGGTTTAGTGTCGTAACCAGCCAGTAATTCTTAGATTACCGAAGGCCTCTTAACATAATAGCATATAAATAGGGGCTGCGGAAGCAAATACATGAAATATACAGTCCAACGAGCTCTGAAGACATACATGATTGATAACTTCGAACTTTCATAACCATGCATGTGATCAAAACAAAATGCAACGATTAAGTCACTTCATGTATATGCAACATATAACTTGTTCGTAAATCAAAAGGAACAAAAACTTATACATCCCCAAAACACAGTCACGAGGCTTGACTCAAACCAGAACCTCTTCGAGAAGCACAAAGGCTGGCTGTCAAAACTGAAACTCGAGGTCCTCAACTCTGAGCCTGGTCACGTACCTGATCACCTACATACGTAATATAAATAGTGAGCAGGAGCCTAGTGAATAATAACAGAGTAAAAGACTAAATGAATGATGCCCCATAATTAAGTTCGTACATAGAACCAATTATCTTTGTAATTATCTAGTAGTTAATTTTTTATGTTTTTTTGTAATTAAATTATTAACACATAATTATATTGTCACTAATTATTTTTACTTTTTGTTTATAGATATTTCCTGGGTAGCAGTTTACTTCTTGCGGAATGCAGGCGTGTGAAGATTACGATTAACTTTTATTTTTGTTACCCATGAAAGAATCATGAGGAAAACTTTTGTTTTTGATTTACGTTATTTTGATTTGTGAACAACATTATGTATTTAAACATTGTATATGTATTATGCAACATTATGTAGTGAGATAATTTTGCTAATGTGTTGTTATGAATGGAAAAATATTTTATTATGGATGAATTGTTAATTTTATATTGGAATTTTTATATTATTATATAATTATCGATTTCTTTTTCAATTATTTTTCATTTAATACATATAATTTTCATATTTTTAATATTTTTATTGCAAGTTTTTTTTTTTTGAGACGGCACTACACCGTCTCAAAAATACAAATATATGAACCAGATTTTTTTTGCGACGTAAGGAATGCCGTCACAAAAGATATTGGCAATAGCTAAAAAAAACCTTTCGCGACGGCATTCTTTGCCGTCGCAAATAATATATTTAGCGACTGCATGTCGTGCTGTCTCAAATAACTTTTTAGCGACGGCAAGTACCCAGTCGCAATAAAAACACTTTTGCGACGGCATTTTTTGCCGTTGCAAATAACACTTTTAGCGACGGCAACACAGTGCCGTCTCAAAATATCTCAGATTTTTACATATTAATGCTGACGGCATAATTCCGTCGCAAAATGGCAACTTTGCCTTCGCCTTGCCGTCGCTAAAAATTTTTAGCAACGTCCTTTGTTGTGACCTCTCTTACTGTCGCTAAAAGTCAGTTGCCGTTGCAAAAAAAAATTTGAGACGGCATTTTAAATATTTGTGACAGCATTTTATCGTCGCAAAAAGTTAAATTTTTTTTGTAGTGTTTATACCCGTAATTTCTGCCCTTCCAAGGAGTGTAAAGGACAAAAGAGGACAAGTCAAAGTTCCCCTTCTGAAAAAAGCACTATACTTGTGTGTGTTTCATTCATGGTCTTCAACAGTAACAAACTTCCAGTCAACATTGCTTGCTGTCCAAGCCCATACATGTATATATACACAAATGTCATTTATTTTTGGACTAAAATAATCCAAAAGTTAGTATGTCAATTACCACAAGGTGGCTATTTGAGAGGGAAAGTGACTTGTGCATATATCCTTGTGCATACATACTTCTAATTTCTTGGTGCCTACTCAAGCATAATATATTCATTCACTAGAGTCATCTTCTCTCCCTATATATCCTTCTCTCTTCGTCTCTCTCACTCTCTCTACTTGTGCTCTCATTTTTCTCTCACTATTGTCTTCACAAATACTCTTGGGGGGGGCTTCCCCCTAATACTCTCTCTGATCTGATCCACAGCTATATACACACACACACATATATTGGTGTTTATTTTTAATTCATGGCAACGGTTGGACCTTATCTTGCTGAAGTTTACGTGATGCGGAAGCTCCATAAGGAGAAGATGAAGAGAACAGAAAAGGAAAGGGAAGATAAAGAAGTAATTGCTGATCATCAAGGAAAAGTTTCCTGTGGTTGTTTTCCCAGAATGTTCAAGAAAATCCACCCAAACACAGTGGCGCCACCACCGGATTCCATTGTAAGAGAAGCTGAGACATGGAACCACAAGATGCTTGATTGAGTTCATCATATATGTGTATATATATTAAAGTTGAGATTAAAGTTTGTGTATTTTGTTTTTTCATCAATTTCATCTTGCGTTTTGATTGTTGTGCAACTTTGTTTATTGATCCTTTAAGTACTTGTTGATGCACTGGATCATTTATTTTTATTTTTATTTTTAATTTAGAGGCAATAATGAGTTACACAGTATTGATAGTCCCATGAATATTTGGTAAATATTTAAAAATTTCGAACGTGGTAGTTTTGAAAATTTATATTTTAGTTAAATTTTTTTATTTTAAAATTCACATAATTTGAATGTACCTAAAACATAAAATATTTGTAAATAAAAATGAAAAAATTATTAAAAATAAAAATATATAAAAATGTACTATTTTTTTTATAAAAAAAAAATTAATGAATTATTTTTCATTATCTTGAATAGATGCCAAAAGGATATTGCAGACCTTGAGGTATTTACAACTCTATATAATAGTTTTATTTACTTCTATGATGACACATCATAATTGCTAAAACAACCATAGATGGGCACCACATAGCCTTCTTTTTCCTTTTTCTTTTTACTTTTATTAGAAAATTTTCACCTTAACATAATTAATGTACCCAAAGTAGGCCTACCTATTGAACTTATGGACAACTTGTTTCAAGATTGGTGCTAATCTATCTAGTCAATTAACACATACTTGACTTGGGCAAAGAGAGGCCAGTTTGAAATTCTGAATTCAAACGAGGTCGTTTCTTGGTGATTGGGTCCCACAACTTATCAATTCTTTTATCACATTCCCTCCACTTTATTTTATTTTTGGTTGGTCCAACATTGCAAAAGTTCAAATACTATCTACAGTAGTTGGGATAAGATTGCAAGTATTTAACTTTTTTTAAATTTTTACTAATAGAATTCTCGTGTATTGTGTATATTTTTTTTTCCTTAATTTTAATTTTTTAATTTTATTGAAAAGGAAATTGATATAATTACACTAAAATTATTTTTTTTTCCCTCTAAATTTTAGAAGAAGTCAGTGTAATTTATCTAAAAATAATTATTTATAGCAAAAACATGATAATATAACAAATAAAGCATTAACTTTTTAGATTTATTGGCTGCTGCTAGTGTTTTGGGCCCAAGCAAAAAGGTGGTTGCTATTGGTAAAGATCACTGTTTGGGTTTTGGCTCTATTGAGAGTTTGGGTGTTGTTTGCTCTGTTTTCTTTGTTTACTGGTACTTGGATGGTTGTTTTGTTTTGCTCTGTTTTGGTTGGTCTCTCACCAACACGGTGATATATGATTTGGGCATTTTCTTTTGCTGCCAATTTAATTGAGATTGATTAATTTCGCCACGATACTCTTGGCATATTGTTTTTTGATGTATTTTCTTCTTCTGTCAAATATCAGCAATAAACTTTTTCTTCGCTAAAAAACAAGTTGACTTTTTAGAAGTTGACTCAGATATTGCCTATTTGTTGTTATCCTCTTCTATGTGTACCTTACCTTCATTACAACTGTTGATTTCCGATTGCAGGTCACTCCTCCTGGGCGTGATTGAACTGTCAAAATCAGGCATATCTACCGAGAGGCAATGGTGTTGCAAATATGTTGGCTAACCATGTTGTTCACCTACATCAGGGAGACCTTGTGATATATCCTAATTCTCCTTGTTTTGTTTATCTTTTATACAACATGACAACAGTGGGATGGCTACCCCAGTTGTGTAGCCAACAGTCTTACTAGTTAAATAAAATTGCCTCTTTTATCCACAAAAAATGAAATGGTTCAAAAGCAAAGGCTACATAAATCATAAAATGATGCCTTTTTATTAATATTTTTATGTATGTTTCAAAACGTAATGGTCACGCCAAAATAGCATTTGGGGAGCCTATGCCAAAACCCAAAAAAAGAAAAAAGAAAAAGAAAAAAAGAAGAAAATTTCCACCAAAAAAAAAAAAAAAACTTAGGATTTGACTCTTGTAATATAATAGGCCTTGAGTTTTTAATTTTATCAATTTAAATCTTAATATTTTCGTTTGTTATCAATCTAAACTATTCGCCTATTTTTATTAAGAAAAATTGATCCAAAAAAATGATATTTTAGTTATTAGACTCATTGTAGGTGTATATAAAACGTCTAAACTACTATTTTTTTGTTAAGTTTAATGACTAAAATATTATTTTTTTATTTAGTTTAGTTTAGATTGAAAATAAATCAAAAAATTAGGGTTTAAATTGACAAAATTAAAAATTAAAAATTTATTTTATTACAATGATTAAACTTCAAGTTTTTCTTTTCTTTTCTTTTTTCCTTTTTTTGTGTGTGTGTAATTTCTCCCAAAAAAAAAAAAAAAAAAAGGTTAAGAATCATGAAAACTTATCAAGAATTTTATCTTGAAAAATAATATATAATCTAAATTTAATTATTATATCACGAGAGTCACCCTTGAAATAAATTACAACTACATACTATCTGAGTTTTTTTTTTTAATTCTTAAAAATATATATATATTTAGAGAATTGACTCACTTTTTAAATTATTTAAGAAACTAACCTGTTTTTGAAATCTCATTTTGAAAATGCAATTTTGAAATTGAAATTGCATTTTCAACATACAATTTCATCTTAAAATCGCATGTTGAACATGCGATTTCACCATGTCAACATAAATTGCATTTTTAACTTGCGATTTCAAGATGAAATTGCATGTTGAAAATGCAATTTCAATTTCAAAATCGTATTTTTAAAATGCGATTTCAAAAAGTAGGTTAATTTTCCAAATAGTTTGAAAAGTGGGTCAATTCTCTAAATGTTTTTTTTAAGAATATTTTTTTTAAAAAAAACTCATACTATCTTTGATTTTTTTAAAAATATTCTAAAAAAAAAATTAAAGAATTGACCCACTTTTCAAACTATTTAGAAAATTAACCTACTTTTTAAAATCACATTTTAAAATTTTAATTTTAAATTGAAATTGTATTTTCAACATATGAATTCACCCTGAAATGGCATATTGAAAATGTGATTTATGATAACATAGACTTCACTAAGATATATTACATTTTAAACATGCCATTTCAATGTGAAATTGCATGTTGAAAATACAGTTTTAATTTCAAAATCGTATTTTCAAAATATGATTTCAAAAAATATGTTAGTTTTTCAAATTGTTTGAAAAGTGGATCAATTCTCTAAATTATTTTTATTTTTAAAATATTAAAAAAATAAAAAATAAAAAACTCTACTATCTTTTCTAGGTGTTTTTCGAGGTTGATGCCATTGCTCAAAACAAAATGTCATGTATAGATGATGATAATGAAAAGCGCAACTGTTGCTTTGCCGAACAATAGTAGGGATCCAAAAAAAAATTATAAAATTTTTTATACAATATTTCTATGGGTGTAGGACTTATATCTTTATAATTTTGAAGATGAGGTGGTTGTTGTGCGACTATATCGGCCTATTTTGAAACTTATTTTAATAATTTAAATTATTTATTTTTTTAAAATATATTGCGTAAAATATATCTATAAAAATTAAGTTAATCGGATATTATTAACTCTTTTATCTAACCACATTTATATTCAGTTTTATACTCTAAATCATATTTGTCATTTATTTTTTAGATATAAATACAATTCGATCAAAAGGTTAACAATATTCAAATAATTTAATTTTTTACAAGCATGTTTTATTCGATATACTCTAAAAATGAACAGTTCGAATTATCAAAACGAACTCCTAAATGGCCTCATATAGCCGCACAACAATGGTTGATGTGCTCCACGCACAACAACCACCCCACCTCCTGTAATTTTTGTTTGATTGTAATTTTTGTTATCTGATTTAAATTTCAATGGATAGTCTATCTTTCAAAATTAGCATTTTTTTTAAACCTACAACTAATTATGCAAAATGAACATACGTGAACAATAGACAATTATGTATCTCACTAATCTAACTTAATAACTAAAGACAAAGGCTATTTTTTGGTTTTTTAGGTTAAAATTCACAAAAGGACAAAATAAGTTAAAATAGTCAATAAGACAAAATGTCACATCAAATCTATCATCATTTTACTTTTTCTCTCACAAACATCATATTCAATTACAAAAAACTCCAACTATCTTTCCAAATACAAAAATTTTAACCTACTAAAATAGTCAAAAATTAAACTAACCTACTAAAATAACAACTTCTCAAACACCCCCATTAATTCTCTCAATGTTAGTTTTACTAATCAAACAATGCTTAAGAATTACAAATGGCCGAGTTTAGACGGATCAATTCGGATGGTATCTTCAATTGAACAGATCCAAACCCATCTAGTGAATCCACCTTAACAAACTTTCTAAGTGGATGGATTTAGAAGTTTTTTTTTTTTTTTTTTTTTTTTATTTCTTTTATGAGGGATCTGTAAGACGTCTGAATTACAATTCATCACAAGCTTCACCCTTAGGCTTCGTTTGGTAGCTCTTACAAGCTCAGTTTGCTAATAAAAAGAAATTCTATTTACACATCATACAAACTCTCAATAAACACCATTTTCTTAATACACACCACACATATTTTTAATTCTTTAATTTCTTTTCATTTGACACCATCAATTTTAAAAGTCCTAAATTACCCTCATTTTCTTCAACTTTTAAACTCTCATCCCAAACCCTAAACCTAACCCTAACCCTAACCCTAACCATCACTACAGCCGCCACCCACCTTGCCGCCACCTACTCTATGCAACCTTTCTCTCATCTCACTGCTGCTATTGTCTTTCCAATGCCCATAGTGTTCTCTCTGTTAGTAATGCTTTTGGAAAAATCAAATTTTTCCTCAACTTTGATCTAATTTTTAGGTAGAACCCATGCATCAAAGTTGGCGGGTCGAAATAGTAACGCGTTCTATGTCGCGATGTGATTCACGTAGTATATTTGGTTGCTCAAAACTATTATCGGATGAATGAAAAATTAAAGCCAAACACAGCTCCATAGAAATGGTATATTGGTGAAGTTCCCTTAAAGGTTTGAACTAAAGGCTTGTCCCACATTAGTTTGGTGGGCAAACTTTTGTGGGTTTATAAAGCTTAAGTTTGCAAGTTGGGAAAGGCCCCAAGGGGGCACCCCAAGTTTGTAGAAAGGAGAGGTTATGGGCAAAGTGGGATAGACCCATTGGACCCAAAAATAAACATGCGCGTGGTGTGAAGTTGGGTTGGACTTGTCTGGCCCAATACTTAATTTTTTGAGCAAAAAACATTACATTTGAATTTCATTTTATTTTTTTGTTTGGAAATAAATTCTGTCCAATTTTTTTTCAAATTATGGTTGGAAATAAAATTCAAATTTTGGTTTGCACCTCTTCAAAATTTCTGTATAGGTTACATATCTGTTAAACAAATCCGAATCTATTCAAATTCAAACCTAAACAGTTTTTATCTATTCAAAATTCAAACTTGTATCTGTTCAAATCAAACCAGATCTGTCCGAGCAAGTGCCATACATGTTGGATTCAAACCGAACAACCACTATTTTCATCCATAAATAGGCAGTCCCTCAATTGATTTTTTTTTAATTGAGAAACTTCGTCCTAAATCTGCTATTGCTCTCTGTATTCGTGTTGCATTATTTTTCTTGTGAGAAAGAGTGTAAACACTAAGTGTTTTCGTTGTGTGAATAGTTTGTAGTGCTGCTACTATTTACTGTTGATCATTTTATCTTAGAAGATAGACGTCCATAATCTGAAGGCACCATGAAGAGGACAAATCTGTCTTAAAGACACAGTGTTAAACACCAGACTTGATCAAAAATTTTGTTCGAGAAATTAATAAGGTAAGTAATTAATTTAATTTCAGTTTTAAGTATTTTTCCTTTTTCAGATTCTAATTTTGTTTTAGTAACAAAATAAGAATCTGATTTTATTTTTTATTTTTTTATACTGTTTTGATTTTTGTAATCAAACAATCTCTCGCCTCTCTTTAATCCATTCTTCGAATACAATGAAGATTGTCCAACAATCTTAAGACATTTATTTTCTATGTCCTCATTGTATTAATTTTTTTGTGCTTTTACAAAGTAATATTCTGGTTGGAAAATACAAGAAGTAGTCATATACTGTTTGATAAATAGTAGTAATATATTGTTTATTTTCTTTGGCATATAGTAGTAATATACTATTATCATTAACAATTTCAGAGTATTATTTTGTGTAGCAGTGTTACAGAAATTTAGTGAATAGTATTTTATTTTTCTGGTTTTAGTAACTAGAAAATTTAAATTATTTTGTGTTATAATTTATTTTCTGGATTTAGTAACTAGAAAATTAATTTGTGTTTTGGTTTTTCTGATTTTTGTAATCAGATATTATGGCTACTGCAACTAAAAATGGTACTCCAATTGTTACAACAACTCCGGTCTCTATCCAAAACTATGTTCAAGTTCCAATAAATCATGGAGAAAAAATTGGAAAAATTTAATGGCACCGAGTTTAAGAGATGGCAGCAGAAAATGTTGTTCTATCTTACAACTCTAAATCTTACACGGTTTCTCTATAAAGAGGCTCCAGTACTTAAAAATGATGAAAGTGATCGTTAAGTTGTTGCCGCTATAAACGCCTAGAAACATTCCGATTTTCTGTACAGAAACTACATCCTAAATGGCCTCGACAACATGCTGTATAATGTTTACAATCCTCTTAAAAAAGCAAAAGAATTGTGGGAATCTTTGGAGAAAAAATACAATATAGAGGATGCCGGTACAAAGAAATTTATTGTCGGTAAATTTCTGAACTTTGTTATGGTAGATTCTCAAACGGTAATTTCTCAAGTTTAAAATTTTCAATTAATTTTGCATGACATTCGTGCTAAGGGTATGTCTCTGAGTGAGTCTTTCCAAGTCGCTGAGTTAGTGGAAAAATTACCACCGGCTTGGAAAGATTTCAAAAATTATTTAAAATATAAACACAAAGAGATGACCATGGATGAACTTATTATAAGATTGAGAATTGTAAAAGATAATCAAAAGGCTGAAAAGAGGAATGGTAAAAATCCCGTTGAATCCAAGGCTAATGTGGTTGAACAAGTGTACAAACCACATAATAAAAAGAGGAAGTTTGCTGGAGATAGTCTTAAACAAGGCGACAACAATAATAAAAAGTTCAAAGGAAAATGCTATAATTGTGGCAATACTAGACATCGTGTTTCTGATTGCCGATGCCCTAAAAAGGATCGTAGAAGTACTAGCAAGAAGACTACCAATCAAGCCAATGTAACAGAAGTTGAATACATCTTTGACGGGGTAAATGACATCAATCTCTCTACTGTGGTGTCTGAAACTAATTTGGTTGGAAATCCCAAGTAATTGTGGGTTGACACTAGGGCAACTCGACACATTTGCGCAGACAAGAAGATGTTCACTACTTATAATAAGGCTGCAAGTGGTAAGCAACTATTCATGGGAAATTCATCTACTTCTGTTATGGTTGGACAAGGGAAAGTTGTTTTGAAGATGACATCGAGGAAGGAACTTACCCTCAACAACGTGCTACATATACCAGACATCCGAAAGAATTTAGTTTCTGATTTTTTGTTAAGTAAGAATGGTTTTAGACTTAGCCCCCGTTTGGGGAGTGGCTAAATTAGCCAATTAGCCAAAAAGTTACCTTTTTAGCCAAAAAGCCAACAACCCATACCAAAAAGTCAAAGATTCCCTTTTCTCTCTACTTTTTGCACATCTTTTCGTAATTAGCCAAAAAGTCATCCCAAACATACAAGTTTTTTTTACCAACCTTTTTAGCCAATTAGCCAAAAAGTTACTAAATTAGCCTGTTCCCAAACGAGGCCTTATTTTTTAGTCTGATAAATTTGTATTAACAAAGAGTGGTATGTATGTTGGTAAAGGATACATGAGTGATGGTCTCTTCAAATTGAATATAATTACTGTTGTACCAAAGCTTTCTATTAATAAGAATAACACATATTTTGCTTATATTCTTGAGTCAAATTTATAGTATGGTAGATTAGAACATGTAAATTTTGATGCTTTGCATAGATTAATTGGTTTGGATTATATACCAAAGTTTGAAATTGATTCTAATCACAAATATGAGATTTGTGTAGAAACGAAACTAACTAAGGCTCCATTTAAATCGGTTGAAAGAAAAACCGAACCTTTAGAATTAATTCATACTGATGTATATAATCATAAATTTGTTCAAACTAAAGGAGGCAAAAATTATTTCATAACATTTATCGATGATTGTACAAGATAGTGTTATGTATATTTACTTAGAAGTAAAGATGAAGCTTTGGAAATGTTTAAACTCTACAAAACTGAAGTTGAAAATCAACTTGGTTAAACCATTAAAATGGTTAGAAGTGATAGTGGTGGTGAATATGATGCATCTTTAAATGAATTTTGCGCATAACATGCATTATTTACCAAACTACAGCATCCTATTTTCCACAACAAAATGGAATTGCTGAAAGGAAAAAATATAACCCTTAAAAAAATGATGAATGCCATGTTACTAAGTTCAAGCTTACGGCAGAATTTGTGAGGGGAAGCAATATTATCTGCTAATTATGTTCTTAACAGAATACCCTACAAGAAAACTAACAGCACTCCTTATGAATTAAGGAAAGGTCGACCACTTTTCTACAAATACTTAAAAGTGTGGAGGTGTTTGTCAAAGGTAAAAGTTCTTGTTCCGAAAAAGACTAAAATAGGACCAAAAACAGTGGATTGTGTGTTTATTGGTCATGCTTAACATAGTAGTGCTTATCGGTTTCTGACTTATAAATCAGAAATACTTGATATAAATATAAACACTATTATAGAGTCAAGGAATGCTGTGTTTTTGAACATATTTTTCCTTACAAGAAATAACAGGAATTAAGTTCACAGAAAAAAACTTATGATTGTACACAAAATCAAGAGACTAATGACAATTAAACACAAGAGACTGGTAATGGGCTCGACCAGCAGGATTTAACTAATGATGAACCAAGATGAAATAAGAGAGTAAGAACATCAACATCCTTTGGTCCAAATTTTCTGACATACTTGTTAGAAAATAAATCTCAAAACTTTAAGGAAGCAATGACAGGTCCCAAAGCATCTTTGTGGAAAGAGGCTGTTAATAATGAAATTGAATCCATTATGCAAAATCATACTTGGAAATTGGTGAATCTTCCACCCGGTTCTAAACCTTTTGGATATAAAAGGATATTCAAGAGAAAAATGAAAACAGATGGTTCAATAGACAAGTATAAAGCAAGACTTGTGGTAAAAGGTTACAGACAAAAGGAAGGTTTGGACTACTTTGACACATATTCCTCTGTGACAAGAATAACATCCATCTTCATGCTTATTGCTATAGCAGCGTTGTATAATCTAGAGATACATCAAATGAATGTCAAGTCAGCTTTCTTAAACGGTGATCTAAATGAAAAGATCTATATGAAGCAACCTAAAGAGGTTGTAGTGCCAGGGTAAAAAAAGAAAGTTTGTCGACTTGTAAAATCTCTTTATGGATTAAAACAAGCACCTAAGCAATGACATGAAAAATTTGATCATGCTATACTTACTAATAGGTTTAAGATAAACAAATGTGACGAATGCGTCTATGTTAAAAACACTGACAAAGGTTATGTTATCTTTTGTCTTTATATGAATGACATGCTTATCATTGAACGCAGTCAAAACATGATCAAATCAACTAAGCAAATGCTTAACAAAAGATTTGATATGAAAGATACAAGGGTTGCAGATGTAATATTGAGAATGAAAATTACTAAAACATCTGATGGATATGAATTATCTCAATGTCATTATATTAAGAAAATTCTTGGTAAAATTATCAAGGATGATATGAATGTAGCTAGAACACATGTAGACATCAGTCTTTATTTATCAAAAAATAAAGGTGACACGGTGTCTCAGCTAAAATACTCCCAAATCATTGGAAGCCTAATGTACCTAATGAATTGCACTCGTCCTGATATAGCTTATGTTATCAGTAAATTGAGTAGGTACATTAGTAACCCTGGAGAAGACCATTGGAAAGCAATCATTCGGGTTCTTAGATATCTCAGATTTACCCATGATCATGATTTGAACTTTACTCGATATCCTGCAGTACTAGAAAGTTATTGTGATGCCAATTGGATATCGAATACTAAAGATTCAAAATCCACTAGTAGATATGTCTTGACTCTGGAAGGCGCTGTTGTTTCTTGGAAATCTACAAAACAAACATGCATCGCATGATCCACAATTGAATCTAAGTTCATCGCTTTAGACAAAGCAGGCAAAGAACCAGAATGGCTTCACCATTTCTTAGAAGAAATTCCAATGTAGCCAAAACTTGTGCCAACTATTTGCATTCATTGTGATAGTCAATCTACAATAGACAGGGCAAAGAATCATATGTATAATGATAAATCACGACATATTCGTCTTCGACATAATACCGTGAGACAATTGCTCTCAAATGGAATAATCTCAATAGATTATATAAAATCTAAAGAGAATATTGCGGATCCGTTAACAAAAGGTTTGACAAAAGAGGAAGTGTATAGTTCATCGAATGGGATGCGATTAAAGCCTATTACATAAGAGTCATCATAATGGTAACCTTACTTAAATGACTAGAGATCCCAAGAATTAAGTTCAAAGGGATAACTAAGTTATGTGTGGCTCGCCAGAAATCACCAAGGGACTAAAATTCCCTACCCATTCCTATGATGAGAGTGATATCTGCAACATGTGTTGTATGCAGAGGTTTAAGGATAAGCTTTGCTTTTGAGTGTCAAACTGGGGACGGTTCTATGAGAATGAAAAAGCTAAATTCTCTAGAAGCAATCATGAACAACCAGGAGCGTTCAAGGCCAAAATGAACACAACCGTAAGAACCACGATGTGTCAAAAGATATTTTGTGTGAAATCTATTCTCTTGGCTTACACAAACGGCTGAACAATTCAAGACATCGCGTCCATTGGTTAGCTAGTAAGTTTGATAGGTTATCACTAGGGAAGGTTCAAGGCTGAAAGCTACCTATCTTGATGTAAGATATTTTTTATTTATACTCTTTTGACAAATTCTGCATATTGTTGCATTTCTATTGTCATCAAATTCCATTCATGTGGGGGATTGTTAGAAATGGTTTTGGAAAAATCAGATTTTTCCTCAACTTTGGTCTAATTTTTAAGTGGGACCCATGCCCCAAAGTTGACGAGTCCAAGTGGTAACGCATTCTATGCCGCGTTGTGATTCACGTAATATATTTGGTTGCCCAAAACCATTATCGGGTGAATAGAAAATTGAAGCCAAAGAGAGCTTCATAGAAATGGTATATTTGTGAAGTTTTCTTAAAGGTTTGTCCCACATTAGTTTGGTGAGCAAACTTTTGTGGGTTTATAAGGCTTGAGTTTGCAACTTGGTGAGGGCTCCAAGGGGCACTCCAAATTTGTAGAAATGAGAGGTTATAGGCAAAGTGGACTAGACCTATTGGATCCAAAAATAAACACACGTGCGCACCGTCGCCGCCGTCCGTCCGGTCGGTTGGGAAAGGCTGGCAGGGCCTAGGCTTGGGTGCGTGGTGTGAGGTTGGGTTAGACTTGTCTGACCCAATACTTATTTTTTGGGCCAAAAACATTACATTTGAATTTTATTTTTATTTTTTGTTTGGAAATAAATTCTGTTCGATTTTATTTCAAATTTTGGTTGGAAATAAAATTCAAATTTTGGTTTGCACCTCTTCAGAATTTCTGTACATGTTACATATCTATTCAAACAGATCCAAATCTTTTCAAACTCAGACCTAAATAGTTTTTATCTGTTTAAAATTCAAATCTTTATCTGTTCAAATCAAACCAGATCTGTCCGAACAGGTGTCATACCTGTTGGATTCAAACCGAACAGCCACTATTTTCATCCATAAATAGGCAATCTCTCAACTAATTTTTTAATTGAGAAATTTCATCCTATCTACTATTGCTCTCTGCATTCTTGCTGCATTATTTTTCTTGTGAGAAATAGTGTAAACACTAAGTGTGTTTGTTATGTGAATAGTTTGTAGTACTGCTATTATTCACTGTTGATCATTTTATCGTGGGAGATAAACGTTCATAATCTGAAAGCACCATGGAGATGATGAATCTGTCTTAAGGACACAGTGTTAAACACCAGATTTGATCAAAATTTTTGTTTCAGAAATTAATAAGGTAAGTAATTAATTTAATTTCAATTTTAAGTATTTTTCCTTTTTCAGATTTTGATTTTGTTTTAATAACAAAATAAAAGTCTTTTTTTTTTTAATACTGTTTTGATTTTTATAATCAAACAATCTCTCTCCTCTCTTTAATCTATTCTTCGAATGCAACGAAGATTGTCCAAGACACACACACACTCTCTCTATATATATAGCAATGAAGGACGATGTGGACTAGATTGCAATGGTAGGAGTGAAAGGCTAGGTCGTGACAGTGGGGCTGGACGGCAGGGCTATTCGTGATGGCGGGGATGGAAGACGATGGGGCTTTTGTGATAGCGTGTGTTGGTTGTTCGCTATGGTGAAGAATCGCTAGTGATGGGAGGGGGAAGGGTTTGCAGCAGGGGAAGGGGTCACCGGTGAGGGAATGGTTATGATGGTTGTGTTAGTGGGGGCAAGAGGCAGTGGAACAGCAAAGTAAGGATACTATAGAAGTTGCGATGGTAGCTAGAGAGGATGGTCATGGTGGTTGGTATCGGTGACGGTAGCTGAAGGTAGAAAGCAGGCCATGGAGGGTGGTGGTGATAGTGGTAGGTGGTTGTGCTCTCTAATGAAGAAAGGTATGTATTGAGAGTATAGGGTTTAGAATTATGTCCAAAATGGTAATTTGATAAAAGGACATAAGAGTAATAATAATAAAAAAATTATGAATTGGTGTATACTAAAAGGTTTGATATTATGCAAATAGAATCACCCAAAGCTCTATATCATTTGGAATTAATAATTTTTTGCCAAAAAACTCAACTCTAATTACTTTAAAAAGGCTTCAAAAAAGCGACATAAAAAGCCTTAATCAGGTCATTTGTGCCAATTTTAGCCTTGTAATTAAAAAAGAAATAGTGTAAATAGAGAAGCTAAGGGTAACTATTAACGGTGTTTAAAGAAGCTATTAACATTTAGTAAACGTAATCATAGAAATAGGTTAGCTCATAAACTTATCGAGATTGCTTCCTACTACTGCTAACAAGTAAGAAGAAAAGGACATCCCTTACTTTATTTCTTAGTGTAGACACCCTATTTTGACCGGTCCTAAAACTTGAGCGCTTTCTTTCGAACACCCGATGATGAAAATTGGAATTACCATTTTACGAATTTTTTAGCAGAAAAGTTAGGTTTAAGCTTTAATTTCAACCTTACACCCGTTTTGAGCAAATTATTTCAAACATATTCAAAAATATTTTTCTAAATTTTTTCTTTTTTGAAAAATTTAGCAATTTTGGAAAATCAATTCTTACATCACATGGCAAGCCACATGGTTTTGAGATACCACATGGAAAGCCATGTGTTTTTGGAAATATCACATGGCTAGCCATGTGTTTTGAGTGTTTAAGAATTCAATAAATGTCCCACATTTTGTTGTTTTAAAAAAAAAGGAAAAAAAAAGAGAGAAAATTTTGAGAAAGAAAATTTTGTTTCAAAAAAAAAAAAAAAGAAGGAAAAAAGAAAGAAAATTAAAAAAAAAAATTTGTTTCACAAAATCTTGAGAAGAGAAAATTTTGAAAAAATAATTTTTGTTTTAACAAATCTTAAACCTTTCTATCCACTGGTATATAACAAAAAATTTCATTAAAGCTTAAACTTACAACTTCTTATGAAGAGTTCAAAGCATACTCCATAACCGTAAGGGTGTTAGGAAGAAAGTTTGATAATTAGAAAATTCATCTTTTCCTTCAAAGCTGTTCATGGGACATCAATAAATATGTAAGTTTTTATACTTTAGCATCCCGCGTGTGTTTTCCTTACTATGTTTATTATTCTACCATGAGGTTATTTCCTTATTTGATATAACTTTATAAATGCCAATGGATAAAGGTTGTGTCATTTAATTGGAATGATGTTGATTTTCATGTTTGTAAACTCAATTTCTTTGAGTTGTACATCTTCAAAACTCTTTCAAAATGCATGAAAATTGTATTGTTCCAAAATGAATGACATAGTATATACTTGTTTGCTTCACATAGTAAATTTTAGGATTTATTTAATAATCAAAATATGAACATATAAAGTCAATACAATTCATATCATGGTTTAGTAAAGGCCGATCTTTTGAGCGGAGGTGCTCAATTAATGACTTTTCCTCCATATCTAAGGTTCCGAACCGAGACATCTCCGGTTACGACGAACAATGGCCTTGGCACGAGTCACAGGTTTCCTAATTTTCCCAAAATATTAGGTGGCAACTCTGAGGTCTGATAATGCAGTCCGTTTCTAGCAAAGGTTTTTTACTAAAATGGATTTTCTATAAAAATTGTTGGATTTAGACTCTCAACTATGTTTCACATTGCACGCGTGAGATTAGATTAAAAAAATTGAGGGTCCGAACTATTTAGCACGTCTGGTACCCCGGTGATCACGACACCTAGCTTGCAAGGACAGCTGGATGAAAACTCTTAAGCCCAAGATGGATCTAGCCCGCACCCTCAAAATTTTGAAAAATATTAAATATTATATTAAAAATTTTTAAGTAATTTAAAATTATAAAGATTTGCACTCTCAAATATACTTTTGCACTCTATAATGATAATTCTGGATCCTTTAAGCCTTGGTTTTTCCTAGGACAGTAAGCATCATTGACTGTTGAATAACCCAAATAAGAGGAATCAAACTCAGAGGCAAGCATGGACTCAACAGTAGGGGCTTTCGTAGTAGCAATGCCATGAGTAGAGTATGAAGCACCCTCTAAGGAAGAGAGACTTAAATGGTAGGAGTGAGCATTGTAGTGGAGGTTTGGGAAGTGATTCTCATAATTAACTTGTACAACCTGATAATATGTTTGAAAAATTTTAAGAACACATATATCAATTACATAATTAGACACAACTCTCTTATGTGAAATGAATTTCACCTTTTTGTAAATCTCACATCTACTACTATTTTAAAAGTGTATACTCTTCTCAAAACGTTGCCCCTGAAAAGGCACCATATAGCAATAGTCAAAGGCACCATGTAGCAACAGGCACTAAGACTTCCGAATTTTTGTGAATGGTCACTTTATGGTTTTCATCCATTAGAAAACTTCATCATATAATAATAATAATGAAACTCTAAAAAAAATCTAATTTAATTCACAATGATGTGGCATAATTGATACTAATATATGTAAATTTTGAATTTGTCAAACACTTAATTATAGTAGTAGATATAGTGTCTAATTATCTTGCCACATTATTGTACTTGAATTTATAGATACAAAATTGTGGATCCCCAACATTTTTCATATAATAATATATAATTTTATGGTAGAGTTTTTGAAAAATTTAAATCTAAATTCAAATATAAACGTGATAGAATTTGACAGGCTTATGAGACTCACCACAAGTTCTGTTTTAATGATCTGAATTGTTTATTTTGTATGACCCTCTATGTAAATTTTATCGTAATTGTCTTAAAAGAAGTTTATTTTTAAAAATATATTTGACGTCTATTTTTTTAGAGACATGTGATAAAATAAAAATGCTATGTTTATTAGATTAATCTCTTCTCTTTTTTTTTTTTTTATGAATGATATATATTGAGGGTTCTACAAAATAACTGATCGAATCATCAAAACATAACTTTTGGTGAGCCCCACGAGACCATCAAGTGTTCTCAAACTTAAACTCAACCCTAATTTTAAAAGTTAAAAATTAATATTTTTTTATATGGACCGAAGGGTTACGCTCATACGAATCATTACAAAATTAAATTAAATAGACATATTTATTCATTGAGAGACATTTTATCTTCTACATAAAGTGTAAGTTTTTCATTGTTTGTTACATATACAATTTTTACTTATGTTTACTGTACAAGAGAGAATCCAACCACTTATTGATAATGCACATTTGTCTTTGTTACCAGGACTTCTACAAACTCAAAATTTTTACTGGAAATTTGTAACGCTCCCAAATTTATAAACAATAAATTAGATAAAATGATACCCAACACACGATCCTACCTCAATCAATCAACTCCCTCAATTAGCATTTCATTTCATAGAAGGATTATACAAAAAGTGTTTACATGCAATATATATTTACCCTTCTAAAAAGATGAATCCATATATGGAAATGAAATAAATGAAAAACAAGGTAGATACCCTGAGACTACAAGTTCCAAGGCTTAAGACTGGTTACACAAAAGGTTGTCAAACCCTAAATATATTAAGCCATTGGCTTGCAACAAAATCATACAAAAGGGAGAGTCTCTTGCCCTCCATACATTCCACACCTTCAACTAGGCAAGATTACTACATCCTTTCCTGTACAAATCTACTAAGGATGAGCACAACACCCTGTAGAGATATCTTAACAAAGTATATATGTTTTAAGAAATCATATATATATATATCTGAATGCATTACCATACCATGTTCGAATGTTAAAGTTCTCCATCTTTTTCAAAATCCATGCAATATTTCATTCAAAGTTCATTTTCTTCATGAAAGTCAAATTTAGACAAAGGGGTGGTAAATACAACTCAGGTAAATCTACAAGGCTAGTGTTTGCAAATAGGCGTATCAAGCACTACCAAATCCTACCTTACCGGTTACTAACCGGAGGGCTTAGGCACCCATACACACGTGTTTCTGATCTTACACCAAGGACGCTCCGACTAACTTAATTTTCAATCTACACCCCCTAACCGGATTTATCAAACATATTTACCTCCAAAACGTTTTCAACAATAACAGTTGTTTTTTCAAAACAATAAATAAATTTCCGAGTCAAGATCATAAGTGAATAATATTCAAGATAATGCAAATGAATGGAATGAGAAATAATTGCATATAAATATCTCCTCTGTATATTATCTCCATAATTCTCACATTTGTTCAAATAAAACTTCCATGGTTCAGTAGTTCTCAAAATCATGGTGAGGTACGAATCAATGTGACATATGACATTTTCTCATATTCACAATCAACATCCATTTTCAATTTTTCCAAAATCCAAACGTATATACCACACATTACCATAATCGTACAATCAAAATACTTACCCCTCGCATGAGAGCCTCGTCAATATAACTACAAAAGGAAGGTTCTTTCAATTTCTCAAAGGATTTAACATCAATTTCATGAATATTACACCAATTTCACTTTTTTCCAAATTAACCCAAAACTTAGGGTTTGATCAAAAGAGGGTTTTTTTCTTCATTTTCAAAATAACTACAAACATACATCCCCAAATGGTTCATAGTTCATAAAATAATTTATTTTAGACCAAATCGTAAGAAAGAAATCACTTCTATAACATTTTCTAGATTCAACACCTCAAAACCCAAGCCCAAACTAAAAATTATAGTGAAATGAACAAGATATGCTAAAAACCATATATATAACTCAAAAGAAGAAAAGATGAAAAGCTCCGAAATCAACCTTGTTAAAATCCGATCTCCGCCATACACAACATAGCCCTTGACGAACTCTCCAAAATTAAATAAGACACTAATGCCAAAATCTCAAGGGATAAAGAGATATCAATGAGTAAATGAAGTGGGTGGAGGGTTTTCTAGGGAGGCATGAGAGAAAAGAGAGTGAAAGTTAATGTAGAGAGGGTGTGAAGTGAAAAGTGATAGAAAAGTATGTATGGGTCAACTTTTGAAGTGATTTGACACAATTTCGGAGCAGACTACGAACAGACCGCTCAAGCAAACAATTCAAATTTGAGAGACTGCTCGAGCGATAAAACCTGCACTAGAGCGAAAAATACTCACTCCCAAAATCTCTACTCCCCTTTGTAAAAGACCACTCAAGTGATAAAAGCTTCACTTGAGCGAAGAATACATGCTCCAAGAAGTTCAGACTGCAAACCAAGATATTGGAAGGTCAATTTCACCACTCGAGCGACCAAGAGACCGCTCGAACAGTCTCAACCTGAAGGTGAGACAAAATTAAAAACATTAGTTAACCTTTCCGATTTCTCTCTAACACCCAAAAGTACAAGAAAACATCTCAGAATACACTAAGACGTATCTATTGAAACAACCACAACGAAGAATGAATAACAACACAAGACTCAAAAGGTTTAACAATGATGAAGACGACACAAGGAGACATAGCTTATCAATTAACGCACTCAGTTTTCTTTAAGGGATTCAGGACATCACAAAATTTGTCTAGAAATTACATGTGTGGTTGAGATTTATTTTAAAAGTATGACCCATCATTTAACAATTGAATCTATTCATCAGGATTCTCAATAAATTTTGAGTTTAAATTTTTTCTTTCTTACAATTTCTGCTTAGTTATTCCTAGGCCAAATCACATTTGTACAAAGTTATGGTGTGTAACTTTTCTCAACAAATAAATATATAAAACAAATACTAAGATAATTCTTCCATCTAAAAAAAACTACTAAGATAATTCGCTGGACTAACAAAGAAGTAGAAGAAAATACATATACATACAAATGACTAATTTTATTCATACATAAATCATACTTACATAACAAATGACCAATTTTATTAATAAGTAAATCATTAAGTAAATTAATAATTTTTAATGATATGAAAAATATTTTTTAGTTAACCATTTTGTTAATAAATAAATTATTAAGTCAATTAAAGATTTTTAATGATATGAGAAATATTTTTCAATAAACAATTTTGATAATTTATTATTGCATAGGAGAATAGTTTTTTTTCATTGAGTATTGTGTTAAATTAAAATTTATAACAAACGATAGTTGTAATTTCTTGTATTATAAGATCAATTCATATTTTAAACAAACCTTATGGGTGTATTTGTAATTTGTTAAAAAATAAAAGATTTATATTTCATAATTGACCAAGAATATTTGCGTAATTATGAAAAAAAAAACCTATTTCAAAATTGACCAACAATGTTTGCATAATTACGAAAAAAACCTTCACTCAATATGTAGGCCACCATTAGTAAATTATTAAAAATGAAATGACAAAATCAGAAAGAAAAATGAGCCTTAAGTAACTAAGCGGTTCTTATAAATATAGATATATAAGAATCTCTTTCATTTTGGTGGCATGTACTTTTTTTTTCCTATTTTGCCCTTAACTTATATTTCTACTTTCTATTTTGTCCTTTATTAGTTGGTGGAATGACCTTGAGTGAAGGGTTTTCAAAAATTATGTAAGGTTTTTGGCAATTATGTAAGGGTTTTGAATTTTATATTTTGTCCTTGGCTTGCTTTTTAATTATTCATTTTGCCATTTTTTGGTTTCTTTCTTTTTTGTTTTTGTTTTTGTTTTTGTTTTTGTTTTTTGTGGAGTTTTGAGTGTTATTTTGGAAAAAATCAGCTTTCATAGAGGTATCATTTTTGGGTAATTATATTTTTGCACACCGTAAAAACTCTTAGTACACATCTAGGAGTGTAAATTTGGCCCGGCCCACCAGGGCTAGGGCTCAGGTTAGCCCATGTTAGGCCTCGCAAGCTCCCGTCGGCCCAGGTGCTAGAAAATTAGGCCTACGCCTAGGGGGTATTTGGGTCTTGGGCAAGCCGGGCCGGTGGGCTTGGTCTTGGGCCTGGGCTTAGGCTTGGGCAGGCCTGAATATTTTTCTTGTTTTTTTTTTTTTAAATTTTTTCCACCAAAATTTTATTATTTTCCACTAAAAATGACACTAGGCCTCGGGTAGACTGGGTCTCGATCGGGCTTTTAGTGAGACTTGAGCGAAACAATGGGCCGGGCCACGGGTCGGCCAAGATAGGCTAGGCCCATAGATCGGGCTGGGCTTCGAAATGACAGCTCAGGCCCAAGCCCAGGGCCTGGGCTTCACCGGGCCGCGGGTAGGCTTCGGGCCACCCATGGGCTATGTGCCATTTTTACACTCCTATACACATCACAAATAGTGTTCGAATATAAACTTTTAAAATTAATAATTTCGTGCTATTTCACTAAATTTAATGATATTCGGCCTTTATTGCAATTAATTAAGTATTATTTGAGATTATTATCCCAAAATAATATTTTTTTTTCTCGAAATTGAATAGAGTGGAAGATTAAACAAATCAAACGTTCATATTGTAGGGTTCGTTGAGCATATCATCTATAAAAAAAAAAAATTAAAAATCAAATTAATTAGATATTTTTGGAATTGTTCAAAAGAATTTCATACTATTTTTTAAAAATAAAAGGCCTTTTTATCCAACAATTGGAGGAAAAAAGGAAAAAATATGAGAAATTTTTTTTACACAACATACAAACTCTTAGAAGGAAAAGAAGAAAAAAAAAATTAGGAAAAAAAGGTCAAAGTAAAAAACATTTGATTTTCCAAAACTACCACTTTTGACTAATTATAAATATATTAAAATTTAAAAAAGATAAGGACATTAGAGAAAAAATATTTTAAAATTTAAATTTAAATTTAAGTGTAATGATTGCATGCTCCCTTTACAAATTTGGAATCCCCAAAAGGGATCAACAAATTGGGACGGAAGGAGATAAATGTATACATACCGATAATGCTATAGTATACAAATAATGTTAAGGATCATGAAAAAAAAAATCATAAAATGTATCATGAAGATTTTTCATCCTTTTATTAGTGTGTAGTGTTTTATTGTATGTATAATCCAAAGATAGAGAATCTTTCATGATCCTCTTCATAATATTTTTTTCATGATCCATGCTTTTATGTATTTTCTTTTAAATATGTTTGAATTTAGAATTTATGAAGAAAAAAGAGATAAAATAACTTATTTAGAATTTATCAAGAAAAAAGAGATAAAATAACTTTTGATGCACATAGGCACGTAGCCAAGTATCGTAAAACCAATTAAAACTCATAAATTGTAGAAATCTTTATATTAACTTCCTTTGTGGTTTGAAAAAACTCAATGCATCTTACAATTTTGGCAAAATTATATCAGTTTTTCTTAAACATTATGTAACATTTTCTTTCCGTTCCATTAGAAACCTTCAAATTTTTCTCGAATTCTAAGGATTTTTTAGCAAAATTAAAGCAAAAAATGGTTAACTGATGAGAAAAATTACTTGTTTACTTCTAACAATTGTTTTTTTAAAATATACAAATAGGTTTTTTTTTTATCAAATAAAAACACAAGGGTAAAAACATATAATTTAATTATTATTATGTTTTTTTAAAAAAATTCAAAATAGATGTTTGTAATTTGCTCCTAACTTCTGTAGTGCCTTAAGATTTGGCATTAACTTCTGTAGTGCCTTAAGATTTGGCAACGCCAGACCAGTTGGCTGAATTTGAACTCCACTCTCCTCCCAAAAAATTAAAAATTAAAAATTAAATAAATAAAAACTTTAAAATATAAGAAAAATTGCAAATCGGTGAGAACTTTTCAAAACATTTACAAATTTATAGAGAAGTTTATAAGTTTAATTATTAAACTTAATAAAATTTATCATTAATTTGAATTTTTTTTTTAAAACTTCCACTTAATTGCAATTTCCCCTAAAATATAATGGAAATCCACCATCTCCGTTTGGCAACAACTTTTTTAATTGACTTTTTAGAGTCTGAAACTTTTTTAGCTTGGGATTAAAATGTTCATTTAGCAAAAAAGTTTTGACTTTTTAACTTTTATGAAAAAAAAATAATAATAATAATTATAATTTAAATGTGACATTTTATTTTATTAATTTTTTAATTTATTTTATCTTTTAGTCCCAACCCACCCACATACCCAAATGAAGCAGTCAACAAAGTTAGGCCAAAGGATGTCAATCAACTTGTCACTGAATGGTGGAGAAATATAATGGAAGTTGAGAAGTATACACTTCAATTTTTTCAACTTGGGTTTAATAGAATGGAATTAAATTATTATTCTTTAGACCATCTCCAACGCTTAACCAAACCCAGCATCAGATTTGAATTTTGATGAAAAAGCCACTTTTTTGAGCTCCAACGGTTTCACCAAATCGATACCAAATCGAAAATTCAGCAAATTTTGTATCAAAATGAGAACAAAGTGACATTTCACCAAAACATTTCACGACCGGTGGGATGAGAGAACCGGGCGACCATCCGGGTGACCAACCGGTTGACCAACCGGTCGCCCCGGAAAAAAGTTCAAAAGGTTCACTTTTCGGTTCAAACCAGTAAAAAAAAAAAAAAAAAAAAAAATTTTGCCTAGGTGGTCGACCACCCGGTCGACCGGCCGGTTGACCACCCGGTCGACCACCCAGAAAGTTCAAAAGGTCCAGAAAAAGGTTCAACCGGTTCCAAAAAAAAAAAAAAAAAAAAAAAAATTTTGGGCTTTACCGGTCGACCGGCCGGTCAACCAACCGGTTGCCCGGCGCAAATTTGATGCAACAAATTTGATGTAAACCGTTGGAACGCGAAGTAGCAAATCAAGGAAATCGCCCTTTTTTGACTCAAATCTGATGAAATTTTTGCTGAACCGTTGGAGATGCTCTTATGTTTGTTATAAAATAATTATTTTTTTATAATTATAATTGATGATTTTTAATATATTATCTATAAATTTTTTTAATAAATCAAACATAAAATTAAATATACTAATAAAATTATTGCTTCATTTTATTTTATTTTATTTCATTTTAACAAATCAAACAGAACAATTTGATATCTAGCAGAAGAAAAATTGGGAATGAAAGCAATAGAATAACAACTCCCACTAAAGAGCTGATTTGGATGTCATTCCATTAACTGTCAAAAGTTAATAATTTTTTTGTTTTGTTTGTGGCCGGCATTGGAGTAAAAATTTAATATCATGGTGATACTTTATTTAAATATTTAACAAGTGGAGCTTAATTAATTTGCAGCAAGTTGGACTAGAACAATTCAAAACTTAGCTCAACACAACTCAATTCGACTTGTTTATAATCTTTTTTTTAAGACCTTAATCCTCTACTCAATAAAACTTCTTTCTTAATCATGAAGAAAAAATGCATATGTACATGTAACGTCTTAATTTCAAATGGCCATTACGGTTAAGCCACAACCAACAAGCCAAACACAATCTCACAAGCATCTCATGTAACCAATGATAATAAAACAAAAAAAATATAGTGAACCCACTTTTCTGAATACAAATTTGTCCATCAGAGGTGAAAAGTACACTCTTTTTGATTGATGGATAATGGAGATGGTTCTACATTTATTCTGAACAACCAATCAAGATGAAATGTGATGTTCTTACACTGCAAAAGTACATCAACAAATTTGCACTCCTCTTTTACTTTTCTTTCCTTTAGTCTTCAATCTTCTAAAATCTCACTCAACTACTTTCAATCCTTTTCTTCATGTTTTTACTAGTTAAAGTACATAAAATATATTTTCTTTATTTTACCTAATCAATTGTTTATTTATGTATTTAAATTATTATATCTATTTATTCACACAAACTAATTGGAAGACTTTTCGAGACTCTCCTAATGTTGTTAGTTTAAAACAATTTTATTAAAATAATTATTGCAATATCTAATAATTTTTTTTTCATTTGTCATAGTATCATGATGTATTGTCTACATAGTACTCTCAGTTAATAAGAAATCACAACACCCATTAGGTAAGTTATTTTTTGTCACCTAATAAAAATAAGTTAGCACTTCTCACCTATAAAATTTCCATGGTAGATTTAGTAGGCAGTTGGGATTCATTTTTTTAGTGGTTTTTTTTTAGAAAAATGTTAGGGATCATGAAAATTTTTTCATGAAAATGATCATGAAAGATTTATGACTCTTAGATTACCTTGATTAGTGTGTTGTGTTTTATTCTAAGTGTAATCCAAAGATCACAAACCTTTCATGATCATTTTCATGAAAGACTTTTCATGATATCTAGTATTGTTTTTTTTTTAATATATTTAATTAATGCATTTGAGAAGTTGCTAAAAAAATTCCTTTTTTTTTTTTGTGAGTAAAAAAAAGTTAATGTAACATTTAACTCTTTTAACTCATGGCAAATGATTTTATGACTTTTTAACTTTTTTTTAATAATTTCCAAACAAACTCTTAAAATAAGTAAATAATATCACATAATATTCCATAATTAGGACAACTTTTGTGCAACCCAAGCCTATACTAATCAACCATAAATATAAATATAACTCTCTCAAGGCCTCCCAAACCTTATCACTACCATTAAATATAATCATCTGTTAGTTTAGTTTAGTTTAGTAATTCATGGCATCATCATCTAGTGCTGCACTTGCCGAAGCTTACATGATGAGAAAACTCCACAAGGAGAAAATGAAGAAGAGCCTCTTGTCCATGGAAAGGCCTACTACTACAAATGATGATCACGGAGAGCTCAGCAGGGAAGTCACTTCTCATCACAGCAAAACTTCAGTTGGTTTCTTTGCCATCTTCAAGAAGATCCATCCAACCGACGCTTCACCGCCACCACCGGATTCTGCTAGAGAAGTAGAAGAAGAAGGAAGAGGAGCAGCATGAGGGTCAGCTGGTTAAATCAAGTGGAAAACTTGCAAAGCCGTCTTGTTTGGTGCAGTTTATGGACCTATTTATTGTTTCTTTTGTGTGTGAATAATATGTGCAAGAATGTTTTGTACAACTTCTTGTTGCCGCTTAATAGACAAAATAGTTTACATAAGTTGAAAAAGCACGACCGCTAAAAATTAGAATTTTATCTTTAACTTTTAACTTATAGAAATTGTATCAAATAAGTTAAAAATTAGAATTTTATAACTTTCTATGATTAATGTTATTTTACCTTTTTTTGAGAAACTATGGCAGGACATGACAATTGACCTAATAGTTCATGTAGTTGCCTCTTGAAATTATAAGAGTGACTATGATTCTTTCGTTGTAATCATATTATTTTTTGAAACAATAATATTAGGTAGCTCGAAATTTGCTGTCTCAAATGGCTCAAATTGTTTGCCAAATTGTTTGCCATCCTGTGAACTCACGCGTTTGTTAAGACAAAATAGAAGAGAGAGGAGAGGAGAGAGAGAGAGGAACACGATCTAGAGAGAGAGCAAAGCACCATCCACCTCTATTCAGAATCTTCACCGATGACACCATTGTTCATCAAGTCAAGCGTTCTCTCACCACTAAAACTTCACTCAAAGCTTTGAGGCTATTATGACACAATAAGAGGTAATTAATCTTTGCTTTTGCTTCTATTTTTTCTTCAAATTGTATTATATACACTCTATTTAGTTGAGTTTTTGTTTTTTTGTTTTCATTTTCTTGTTTTTAGAAACAAAAGTGGGTTGTTTCAGATTCTTTGCCTCTGTCTATATGTACTGATCAGTTAAACTCCTGTTCTCTTTGTCCTCTATTTTCTGCATGACATTTTCAAACATGATTTTCAGGTGTCTGAAACATGATATTTGATGCACTACTGTTCAAACTTTTCTTTGTTTGAATTAAGATTTTTGTAAAGGTGAAATTAACAAAAAGATCTTTGCAAATTTTCAAACACAAGGGGTGTTTTCCCAGAGAGGAGAGGGAACAATTTCAGACTTTAGTTTGGGTCTGAGAGATGAGTCTGAGAGAGAGATAGAGAGGAGATATATAGGCGCATGAGTTTGGCACACACGGGTCATTCCAGCCACGATTTTTGAGTTACAAACTATTATTCTTTTTGAAATAAAAAATAAAAAAGATTAATGATTTAGAAACTCTTGTCGGGAAGAGTCTCATTCACTTGAACTCGAGCCCAACAAATTCGGTAGATGTAGTTAAAAAATAAATAAATGAAAACAAACAAACAAACATACCTACATACATGACAAGCCGGGCCAGTTGGTTTTGTGAAGGACCATATTGTCCATTGGGCTTAGAGTATCGTTTATCTGACCCATTTGTAATCTGTTAAACAATGGGGAACTTATTGATAAGTCCAATATATAAAGTTTAAAATTTATCTAATTTCAAAACAAAATATTTGTATCAATTAGTTCTATATATTTTTAATTGTTACTAAAAAATCTTTTTTTTATAAAAAAAAAAAAATTAAAAACGCTGTTACATCCCACCACCGCCGAACTTTTATCAAATAGTCATTGGAGACTTGCCGGAATGTTCAACATTATCAGGAAGTCACCTGAATATCACCAGAAATTTGCCTGAGTATTGCCGAAATGTTCTGAATGTCACCCAAAGTTGTTGAAATATCTAGAATGTTCGTTAGACGTCAAGAATATCGCTGAAAATTCACCGGAATGTCCAAAATAATGCCTAAAAAAGAAGAATAATAAACTGAGAAATTAAAGTGAAAAAAAAAATAGTAAAATGTACTAAATATTGATAAACTCAAAGAAGAAGAAAAATCTAAGAACAACAAATAGCAACAATGGAAAAAATATATATATATATATATGTTATTTTCAATTTTTGTAGGGTTTAAGTAAATAATTTTCAATATTGATCAAACTAAAAATCAAGTTTTGAAACTATAAAATGTTACAATTTCAAAGTATAATTCTATTAAATATTTATCCTTATCAATCAAACTGAAAAACATGTTATGAAACTGCAAAATTTTACAGTTCTAAAGAAATTTATGAAACTGAATATTTTACAGTTCTAAAAAATGTTCATTTCAGCACCAAAAAAACTAAAACTGTAAAATTTTATAGTTTTTACTATCTGTAAGTAAAACTCGAAAATAATTTGTTAAGAACTTGAAAGTTTTCTCAATTATAACAGGAAAATAAAAGTGTGTAGTACAGAAAAAGTATTAAAACAGAGAAATCGAAGAAAAGAGACAGATATAGAGAGATTCTTGTACTCCGATAACTATTTTTTGATTTAGATCTAATGTAGATCTACTTAGATCTGATGTAGATCTATCTTTTTCGTCAGAAACTCATCTCTTTCGCTGTCAGTGAGCGTAATACAAGGAGTTGGTATTCAGTGGTTGTCTATAAACCCCAATCAATAGTAGTTGTCGGTTGTCGGTGACTATAGATTAGAAAGAGAAAGAAAAGAAGAAAGGCATGATCATGGTCGTGGTCGTGGCCGTGGTCGTGGTCGTGGACATCATCAATATCAGAAAAAATAGAGATAAAGAGAAAAAGTAAGGTGTAAAGAAAAGAGAAGATAATGGGCATAAGACTTTTAGGTCTATCTAAAAGATTTTGAAATTAAATAGAATACACACTTCTTAAAATAGATTTGTGAGTAATTTGCCCACACATAATAGCTATAAGTAAGTGCAGGTGAATATTTAAAGGATAATTGCAAATATGTCGAAAGTTGAGCATGTAATCGCAATTATGTAGAGGTGTTAACTGGGTATGTCATTTTGTGAAAATATGATTTTTTTTGTTTTAATTTTCTGAATTTAATTTTTTTTAAATTAATTTTTTTATTATTTTTATTTTTAGTGATTTTTTTTAATATTTTAAGTAATTTTTTTTTTTACTTTTTAAATACACTTAATATAAATACAATTAAAAATTATAATATTTATAAAAAAAAAATCTTTAAAAAATTTACTAAATACTAAAATACAAAAATATATATATATATGAAAATTTATCACATTTTCGTATTCTTGTATATTTATTGATTTTTTAAAATATTTTTTAATAAATATTTTACTTTTTAGATACATCTACGTTAGGTGTATATAAAAAAAATTACTTAAAATATTAAAAAATTCACAAAAAATTAAAAATATATATATGAAAAATTAAAAATATAATTTTTTAAAAAAATTGAATTCAAAAAATTGGAACCAAACAAGGTGAAACAATTTTGACATGGAAAAAAATTACATTTTCACTTACACTCCGTTGGTTTAGGTGAAAAATATTTCTAAAAAATGTTTTTCGTATTTATTGGTATTTGGTACAATGAAAAACAAAAGTCAAAGGAAAATATTTTTTATGATCAATGAAAAAAAAATTTATTTAGGCAGGAAATATTTTCCACCTTTAAAAGGAAATAAATATTTTTCGAATTAAAATTTTACTAATGTCACTAATCCACCACCACCACCATCACCATTCTCACCTCCACCACCACACCACCACCACCATGGCCACCACCACTATCATCGCCACCATCACCGCCGCTATTGCCCCTCCACCATGCCACCACCTCCACTTCCACCTTCATTCCACTATCACCACTAAACATAGAAAAATATTTTTCTCCAAAAAATATTTTGTGAAAAAAAGTTTTTATAAAAAATGTTCTGTATGAGAAAAAAATTTCCGTCCAAACAAACAGAGTATTGGAAACATTCGTTTCTCCCTCTCACTTTATTCTTTGATCATCCCCTCCAGCAATTCAAAATGTGAGTGCATTAATTGATATATTATTAAAATCATGTGAATCTGAATCACATATTATATTTTTGAATAAAATTTCTCCTTGTATATCTAGCCATCCTCCCATCCAATACGCACCTTCGATCACTCCCTCTAGCTACCACCTCTGATAACCAAACCAACAACTCACTAAATATGTTATATTGTTTTATGTGTTTTTAAAACACGTGTACAAACATGTCATTTGCTTTTTATTTTTTATTTTTTAATAAATATAAAATAAAAAGATGACAAATTCACTAAATATTATCTAAATTTATTTATTTTATTTTTGTAAAATTTAAAAAATAAATAAATTCAACATTTTCAAATATATCAATCACGCCATTCTGATTATTTTTGGCAAATAATGTTGGAATAATTTTCTGTGTAAATAAAATAACTTGAAATAATTCAAACAAAATAAATAAATAACATACCGAATTTATTTCATTGAACCGAATAAATAATTTAAGACCAAGTCAAATGTGTGACACTCTGTCCTTAAGACAGATTCGCCCCGCTACGGTGCTTACGGTTGAGTGGCGTCTATCTCCCAGGATACAATGATCTTCACAAATTTATAGAAGCACTTCAAATAAATTTGTTCGGCGAACTAGAACCTTGTGTTATATAACTCTCTGAAATTTATTCCTAATCTAGAATGAAGATTAAAATGCAAAATAAAATTTGGACAGCAAAGAGGGTGTTTTTTTTTTTTTCCCAGACTGTTCTGTAGATCCGGACTGTTGGAAATGAATTAATATATATAGGCATCTTTACCTAACCTGAACAGGTGCAATCTGTTTATAAACAGATTCTAACCGTTGCCTGAACATTAATATTCAAACTTTAAAAGTGAACCGTTAGTGGACCAATTTAAACTGTTGCAGCATTAGGTTCATATATTATTTAAATTATTTCAAATATATATATATTAAAAATAAATATATATATATATATATATATATATTAAACTATTGAAATAGTTAAATAAATAAAGAGGTACAAACTTTAGGAAACTTTTAAGGAATCTAAAATTTGAATTTAGAATTAAATTAAATTCTCACAATTACAAATTTTAGGAAACCACTTAGGAACCTAAAATTTGAATTTAAAATTAAATTAAATTCCCACAATAATTTTTTATTGAAAAAATTCAAAAGAATTTTATCAATTGAAAAATTAATGTTAGGCCCGAAACCGACGTCAACTTCTCATTCACTCATAAATGGTTTTGACGTTCCGTCTTCACCGTGTGACTTATCACGCGGCAAGGACCACGTCACCTCTTCGGACCCACCCCAAAAGACGTTTGGGGCCTACTCTATTTTGGGCTCAAAGTCGGCCCAAAATATGCCATATATAAACTAATTTTCCAATAAATAATACCCCCTTAGCAAAAATAATTTTGCCAATAGTAAGGGATAAATTGAATATATGATCCTAATAACAAGGAGATGGTAGATAAAGTATGACATTTTATTAGTTAGACACATGAACACGTGATCTTCATGACCTACTAGATAATTTCTACCTGGTTTAAACTTATTCACCAATAAATCCTGTTAATATATAAACAATTGTCGGAATGATAAATTTTTCAACTACATTGATAAATTTATTAACCTAACAAATAAAGCTCATAGTTACTCATATAAACAAAAGTATAAGTGCTAAAATTTTCTTCGGAGGACTTGTATGTGTATGATTTTTTCACTCAGAATTTATGAGTAAATAAGTTCAATTGGTAGGACATATTGATAAATGATTTACATTTGACTAATAAATCTATTAGACATACTTATCAAATAAAAATAGTAATAAAAATAAATCTATTGAATACATAGTCTAATTCAACATTTTAATAGGGAAATTATTTGACAGTGAAACATAGAAAAAAATTATAAAAATATTAGTGTAATAAATATGTAGTCGGGTACAAGTAAAAATTATAGAAATGCAAGTCTCATTTATACTCTTCTATATTTATGTTTTTTATTTTTTATTTTTTTACTTTCTAACTATTAAGTAATTACTCCTACCTGAATTCGAAGAAACAACTGCCATTGGAAAAAAAATATGAATAATATTAGAAATTTTAAATATTTTATTAAATATCTTATATAGATATAAGGCTCACATAAAATTCATATAGTATGAGTCTATTTGATAAAATATTTAATGTCTCTGATATTTAAAAAAAATATTGGCCCCCATCGGCGCCAAGTCTATGTGGGTTATGCTCACGGAGGTGAGCAGAGAAAGGTGACCCTGCAGTGCCGATTCTATGGAGAAGATATTTGGTGACAAGTGATTAGGAATAAAAAGAGACATGATGTTCATGATTGGTCAACAATATGAACGTGTGATACCTTTAAGCACGAAATAATCAGTGTGTTTGATTTGAATTTTTTAGATTAAATTTTTTAAAAATTGAGTTTTTTAGTTTTTATATTTTTTTTGTTTTTAGTGAATATTTTTAAAATTTTAAATATTTTTTTTACTTTTTTAAATGCACCTTAATTAGATATATCTAAAAAGTAAAAAATTTATAAAAAAAATATTTTAAAAAATTAATAAATACATAAAAATACAAAAAATATATTGAATTCTTGTATTTTTTATATTTTTGATATTTAGTGAATTTTTAAAACATTTTTTTATAATTTTTTTACTTTTTAGGTATATTTATGTTAGATGTATCTAAAAAGTAAAAAAATTGTTTAAAATATTAAAAAAAATTAATAAAAATAAAAAAATACGAAAAATAAAAAAAATAAAATTTTTTGAAATGTGTTTTTTAGAAAAGTGTTTCTTTTTCTATGACAATTTTCATACATGCTTTCTCTATCTAATCATTCATTAACATTTACAACTGCATATCTTAAAGGATGCTATGATTTTTTATTTTTTTGTAATTGTATTTCTTTTTAGCAGCAATATGCATCATCAAAGTATATATTTCAATCATTTCAAATTAAAGCTAAAATTAAAATTAAACATCTTAAAATGACGTAATTTTATTTTAATTTTAAACAGAGGCTGTTAAATTATCACAATATAACCATTACAAAAAGATTCATTGCAAAGAATTTTGATCCATATCTTAATTATACTTTGTTTGTTTTAAATTTGTTAGTCTATTTTACTGTTCCAGACATACCAAGAAATCATTTATATTTATATTTTTTTAATAATTTAAAATTTCTATATCTACGATAATTAATTGGAATAGTTTAATTTATATAAAAATTAATTAATTTTGTAAACAAAAATACATTATTTATTGATTAGATTAAAGGACAGAAAAGTAGAAACCAAACAAACAATTGAAAATGAAAGGACTATAATTTATTTATACCCCTATATATGGTGGAACATGTTTTTGTTTGGAATAAAATCTAGCCTACAATTTTACCTGCCCTACTTGCATTTGTTTGTGGTGGTTTGGTAGTCTATACAGCTTCAACCTTTCATTATAATTTTAAATTGTGTTTGAATATTAAATTTGAATATAAATTTATATAAAGACAAAAAAAAAAATTAGTGTCATTTTTTTCTTACATAAATTTTCACTCAAATTTATAATTCAAAGACAATTATGAAGAATTTTATGACACACAATTATAAAAAGGAAACACTAATTTGGTTTGATAAAAATTGAAGCCAAGATTTTATTGACCTTAAGAAAAATAATAATTCACAACTTGTTCAACCACTTTCCATCCCAACAAGTGAAATGTATTATTTATATTAGTTAGTTTGAAATTTTAAACTTCAAGTTATTTCTTATTTTCTAAAATAAAAGAAGGAATTATTCTACATATTCGACAAAGTGAGAGTGAAAGTGAAAGTATAGCAAAAAATCAAAAAATTATTAAAAAAATTTAAAAAATCAAAAAATTAAAAGGTCATTGAAAAAAGTCAAACATTCATTATTATTTCTTTACTTTTTTTTGCACTGTCTTTTCTTAAAAAAATTAAAAAATCATTTCCAAATATTTAAATATTTCTCATCTCATATTTAGTCAAAAAGCTACTAAAAAAATATTTCCCCCTTATTTTCTTACAAAAGGATTCTTTAACCTAATAAGTCACACATATTAACCATGATAGTAATACTCATATCATTTTATGTGTGTAACAACCTAATTTACGTGTCAAGCAATTAGTTCTATTTTTCAATTTTTTTTCTCAATTTAAAACTTCAAAACTCTAATTTTGTTATGCACATTTGTTCTACATAAAATTTATATATTTTTAAAGTTATTAGATGAGATCTATATTCAATACAAAATTGAAGAAAAAGCTGTGAAACTGTGAAATTCCATAGTTTTTAATTCTCCAAGATAATATATATTATTTTAGTTTTACCCTTCTCTTTAAAATATGAACAACAAGATTCATAAATAATTTGAATTATTTACATTTTTGTAATAAAAATACTTTTAATTGTTGAAATTAAATAAAATTTCAAAAATAAAAGTATAAATATAAGATTCATCAAAACTCACACGTTGAGAAATACACGAATTCACTATGATATTATTTTCAATAGCTCTATGGATAGAGTTTTAATAAAATTTTGACATTGTCATAAAAATTCATAGTTTCAAATAATAAAAACTGATGAAATTTTTGTTATAGTTTTTTCTATCCCAATTATTATTTTATGATTTTGTTTATACTATAGTTAAAGGTGTTCACAATCACCGCACTCAAATTGTACGGGGGCGAAATATTCTTAACGCTCCGTACGCCTTGAACGTCAAGCTTCCGTCAACGGCGTCTGTCTCTGCAACACAAAAATGGTGAGCTGCCCGGCGGTGGTGTGCCGGAAAAACCCTCCGACGCTCAAGTCAGTTCACTGAGGAAGAAGACAATGAGAAGAGAGAGAGAGTGCTTGTGAGAGTGAGTTCGCATACCAGTAACGTTTGCCTTCCCTCTCTACATCTAGGCTGGCCACGCAGCTCCGAGATTGTGCGCACTACTACCTCGCCTGTCCTTCCGGACAGGCGGTGGCGGTCTCTCATTACCTTACACGTGTAAAGGTTTTGTTCTCCTTCCAGTACATGCAGAACTGCCCAACGGTATTGAGGCGTTCGTAGAGCAGATATCCTCTCCCTCACACCATTGGCCCAGGTGGCACCCTTAACCGGGGTACCATGACCGGCCTAACCCTTGGGAGATTTGAAATCACTTAACCGCGCTACGTACCGCCGGCCTGTGACTTGGGACCAGGCGAGAACTTAACCGCCTATGCCGAGCCATTCCTGATCGGTTCGTCGTGATCGACCGGTTGCAAGGCATGCCGGCCTCCAACCGTTTTATCTCCAGTCTCGGTCACGTGCAACCGCCTCGCCTCGGCTGGACGGCCGGAGGCATACCGGCCAGGCCGCATCATCCGCGTAACCCGGTCAGTCCTTCAGCTCGGTACTCAAAAGGTTACCGGTTGACCTCGCCGACCGAGCAAGACAGACCGCTCGGTCGTTGCAACCGCCCAATCTGCTCGGCGCCGCGTAGTCTGTAACGCCGAACGTCACTTTTGCTCGGCCGTACCATCCGATGGAAATCTTCCCTCTCACAAATTATTTTGGACTGATGTATGGAAAAGGTTAACCAAAAAAGTAAAAAAAAATAAAAATTAAATTAAAAGGGGCATTTTCCTTCTACTCATGAGGTGGACATCAAAGAAGAAACACAACTATCATCCAATGTGTTAAGTCAACCTCAATTTATCAGAATTCATGATTTTCATTTAAAAAGTTAGAGGTTTAAATCTCAATGAATGGATTAATAATAATTACTATGATTTCACATCACAAGTTATGATTTGGAACTTTAATGAATGGATTATCAATTTATCAGAATTCATGATTTTCATTTAAATAGTTAGAGGTTTAAATCTCAATGAATGGATTAATAATAATTACTATGATTTCACATCACAAGTTATGATTTGGAACTTTAATGAATGGATTAATAATTAAAAAGATTATTTTTTCACTCCCATTGGGACCCTAGCAATTAATGGCAAATGCTTAAAAGCTCCCCTAAGGTATTGTTTAGTATTAGAATCATAGTAAAAGTGTTATAAAGTGTATTGATATCAATAAAATATATATATATATATTAAATTATGAAAAGTATCTTATGTTTTTAATTTTTAATTTTTTTTTCTTGTGTCCTAAAGGCATTTCTTAGCAAAAACCCATGATTGGAACATGTAGAACACAAGAATTACACATATTTGGGAATTAATAATAGTTTAGAATTGACTTTTTTAGTGACTAATTTGTTAATTTTTTTTATCTTTAGCAACTTTTTTTAATAAAATTTAAAAAAAAATTAACTTTTAGAATCTACTCGACTAGATGAACTAGAAAACTATAAATAAAAAAAAATTGATACAAATTTTAAATAAAAAAAATTCAAAAAAAGATACCTTTTTCAATTAGACGTAAAACCATCCCTTAATAAGAACTACGTGAACAATGTGTACATGTACTTCCTCGTAAACTTAATGTTAGGGATACCAAATTACTCATTCCCAAGTAGGATATTTGATCATTTATTTGATAAAAAATTTGAGACTTATATCATTTTCCACTTAAGGACACAGGACCTTTCTCATGATGTAAGGAGACGTTCTAATAAGGATCTTCCAATCAAGGTGCTTAAAATTGAAATTTGACATAAGATTGATAAAACAATAAGATTACAAATTTAAAAGTTATCCATAAATAAGAATTAATAGTTCAAATTCATTTCACTTATGAATTTTATACTTTATCAATTTAATTTCCATTACACATGCTTGTTATGGGTAAATTGTGGAATCCTACCTTTTTTTTGTTGATGAAAAGGTCTCAAGGATGAATAACAAATTGAATTGAAAATTTGTAACATTATACATTTTATAAAAAATAAAATAAAAGAATATCATTGATGATACAGGATAATTACTAACCAACCTTATTTAAAATAAAAGAATATCAATGATGATATAGGATAATTACTAACCAACCTTATTTTTTACTCAAGATTACACCAAAACATCAGTGATCACCCTCGATCAGGATTGGTTGGGAGGACCCTCTGACTGTTAAATCATAATACTGTTTGGCCATAAATATTTGTATTTAAAAGAGGGTTCTTTGATTACCTTCGATTTGTGCTTTTTGTTTCACTTGCTTCGCCTTTTATAGTTTTTTTTTATTTGAATCCCATCTGTTGTGTAGTGATCCTAATTTTTCGTAAGTCATTATTTATTATTATTACTTTATTTTATTTTTTGCTTTATTAATTGTGTGGATACATGAGAATTTAATGTGATTTTTAATTAATTTAATGTGATATTTAATTATAATTACAAATGGCATTAGAGTTGACTCTCCGGAGTACCGAGTGTAGGCCTCTGGCGTCTCTCGATGCATGTAGTTGGGCTTGTGAGCTTGCAGGCTACTGCACGGTGTAGCTCGACTTTTCGTGCTCCTTTCGGATACGGCTAGCCCTACAGTTCGGACTCCTGTGGTTCTGAATCTGATTTCACAAGTGCAATGTGAAATAGATGAACACCAAAAAGTCCAAATCCGGCAAATCTTTTGGAAAATCAATTTTGAATCAAAATGCCAAAAATGAACTATTTTGTCAGATATAGAGTCGTCACCTAAATATTTTTGAGAAATTTAGGAAACCCATGACTCGTGCCAAAGGCTGCATGTCCGTTATTGTAGACACCCCATTTTTGACCGTTCTCAAGACTTGGATGTCACCGTTTGAACACTTGGTGATCATCTATGTTTATGTTCATTTTGAGTTCCTGGAGGTCTCAGCCGCGCGCCTTGCCTCAGGATCTCTTAACTGAACTTTTCTATGCTTGGTTTTGCACCAAGAACTTGTTTGTTTTTGCACCTGAGGATAGAAAGTAGCTTGTTAGCTATCCCTGATACCCACTGGCCTTGGCTTGAGGCCACCGGCCCTATTTTAATGCTACCGGCCATTGGTGATGGCCGGTCGGCATTTTGTGTGGTCAGCCGACCATTTATTTGACCAATTGTCTCCTTTTTTGGCCGGTACCACCTTTTTGCCTTTTTCAGGCATGATGCATGCCAGCCGTGCCAACTAGAGTGCACAAACTTGTCCTCCATACACGTGTATGGAGGATTTTTCCCTTTGCACCCTTTGCCCCCTTTTGCTCTAGCTTCTTGAGGAAGCTTGAACCCTTTTCGCTTCCTCAAGAAGCTTGACCCTTTGGCTTAGCTTTCCTTAGAAGCTTGACCCCCTTGACCCTTCTGTATTAGCTTCCCTTAAAAGCTTTGAGCCTCTATCTTGCTCTATATAAGGAGACCTTCCCTCTCCTTAGAGGAGGTTCAGCAAATCAGAGTTATATAGCATATATACACCAATCTCTCTCTCTATATCTCCATCTCTCTCTCTTTATTTGTGTGTGTTAGAGGGCTCAAAAGTGTTATTGCACTAAGACACCTAGTATTACACCATACTTGGATTATTGAGGTCTTAAGGGTTTGTTCTTGGAGTTTAGAGCTAGTTTTGATCAGAAGAGGGGGGCTGGACTTGCTGCTCTTCAAGTGTTCTTCAAGGGTGAGACTATTGCTTTATATTCCCCAATCTTGCACTAGCTTTTAACCTACTTTGCATGCTGTTTTGAGCTTTGTGTATAACTGATAAAAACTTTGATTTTTCATGCTTAAGATGTTTCATTAAGGTCTCTTTTGTGTTTGGTGTCGACCTCTCCCTCTAGGGCCTTGTTTGGCCCCTTTTGTGCATTCTTTGGTTGAGCTTTGAATACTTTTATGCATTGGCCTTTTCACCACTAAAATCCATAGGATTTTCAATGGTGAAGAAGAGGTTTTGAGGTCTTGCATAAGGGAGGGACACCCCTCTCCTTTTGTGTCTCATTTGTTCATGTTTTTGGCTCATAAGGGTGGCATGCATACTTAGTTGTTTTTGGCTCCATTTCAGAGGTTTTTGGGTATTATTTGGTCATATTATACCTCTGTTTTTGGTCAGATTAATGGCCCCTTGCATGCATAATATACTTGCCTTGTATTCCTCTATTTTGCCTAGAAATGCATCTTGTCATTAGACCATCATGCTTGCATGTTTTTGCCTTGCTTTGTGAAGCTTTTGGTCATATTTCATCATGCTTAAGGTCTGTTGGGTACTGATTTAATCATGTTTACCATGTTTGGTATAGCCTCTTTGCATTTTAGCTTGTAAGCCTTGAGTGTGTGAGTCATGAGCATGCTTTAGTTGGGTTGTTTCAGTGATTTGGAATCACTTCTCATGCTATTTCAGTCCCTAATCCATGCTTGTATGCTTGCATTCATCATCCCTTTCATGCCTTGAAGAGTTGTTCTTTTATGCCTTGAAATGGGTCATAGTGCATGCCTTTTGTTTTAGGCATTTGGGTTGCCATATCAGTGGGTTTTGGGACATATTTTGATGCATTGAAACTCTGTTTTCAGTTGCTTAGTCCATGCCATGAGTGGTTGGGATGGTTGTAGTAGAGCGCCCTCTTTGTGGCCTTAAATCCCCCTTGTTTTGCATCCATTTCTTGGGCATGTTTTGACTATGATCTATGCATGCTTTGGACTTGTTTTGGAGTCCCCTAGGACCGTTTTAAGTCATTTTAGTCCTTTGGGGTTTGGTTGACATAATCATGGTTTGAACCTCTTTGTTAAGCCTTAAGGTTTTGGGCCCTATTGCATGCCTTGCTTGCATGTTTTGCTTGATTTGGCATTATTCTTCATGTGATTTCAGAGCCTATTGTAATGCCATGTTCTCATGTTTATTCCATTTTGCTCATGCTTGAATGTTGGTGCATAGTGGTCTAGCTTATGGACCAATATTATGTGTGTATTTGTCTCCCCTTTTGGCCCCTTAATTTGGGTGTTTTGGCCACTGTTTTGGGATATGGCTGAGGCCTCCCATCTCAATGTAAGTCCATCCTTGTACATAGTTGCATATTTGACATGTTGCCTTTCGTTACATGCTTGCATTATACCATGTTTGCATTACATGTTAGGTTGCATTGCATTGCATCTTGCATGCTTAACACATTGTACATTTGCATGCTTAGTTTGCATTGTATTTGGCATGCCTTCTTAACTTAGCCTCGTGTTACATATTTGACCCATGTTGCATACTTGAGCCACATTGCATACATACATTACATTTTGCTTAGTTTGGGGTGTCAAACCAAGCATGAGAAATGAGGTGTGTTCGTACTCAAAGTGATGAAACACGTCTCAATCCTCGGTCGCCAATGCCCTAGATCTCAACATGATAGGGCGTAAGGCACTCATTTGTTTGTTGCATGCATTTACATTGATTTGCAAACTTGGTGCCTTTGGCCATCATGCATCGAGATGCGTGGTTGGTGGCCCGAGGATCAAGAGCCACACTCCCTTTAGTCTATAACATGATAGGGAGAGTGGGCATGCACACATTTGCTTGAAAATTCCATGCCATGCCTTGTCTGTCCTCTGCTGTTATCGAAACAGGATTCTGCAGGAACATTTGGCCGACTGACTACATATTGTGCCGACCGACCATAGATAATTAGCCGATGGCTCAACAAATGGTCGATGAATATTTATCAATGGCCGGTGATTTCATACCTTGGCCGATGGCATTCCAAAATGATCAGAGAGCAATCCAAAGACATCCCCAGGATTTTCACAGTCCTCAGAGGTATAGGACAGTGCAAACAAAGGCAACAATAGCGTGGCACCGGGTTTCCGAGCAAGGCGAGTCAAGCATGCGTCATCCACGCATTCCGAGGCAGAGCTACGGCGGTCTCTTTAGTTTCATATTTAGGCTGTTTTTGTAATTAATTTGTTAATTAATTAGAAGTTTTGTAATAATTAATTAGCTAGGATAGTTGATTCATTATTCAGCCTGTAGTATTCTTTCGGACCCTCCGAGCGAGGGCAATTGTGTAATAAGTGTGCGTGAGTGTGTGAATGTCTTCTAACCCCACTTCTTTCTCCCTTTTAGTTACCTGCTTTCAATGGTTAGCATTAGGGCATATTTAAGTTAGCATGCCTTATGCTATGCATGCGTGCATCCATACATTTGTCTTGCATGCACCAGGCTCAGCGTATCATACTAACTGCATTGTATTTCAATTCCAAGTTGAATACGTGTTAGTTGTAGCATCATCATATGCCATCTTAAAATAGCCGAGCCTATTATAGTTGCATCTTGCATGTGTTGCATTAGCCATCTTCACATGAACTAGGATCATGCATATGATTACTAACTAGTTTCTGTTTTGGCTTGGAGTACTAGGTGAGCATTTATGCTTTAGCATCTCGCATGTGTGTGAATGTTAACATGATAGCATGCTTACCATGAGGCTATGTGTTTATGTGATATAACTGCTTGAATGCCTGTGGGTGAAGGTTGGGTTACTTGAATTGGAACAATGCATTGAATGCGAGTTTTAAGTCCACTTGAAAGTGGCAAAACCATGCTTTCTAAGCCAACTTGAGGGTGGCAAAATTCATGTCTTAGCCTACTCGCGGATAACACCATCAAACCTTTTTTCAAATAAACAAACATGAAATGTTTTGTTCCAATTTAGGCAACTCAGTCTATACTTGTTTGCTGTGCACGTCACGTAGTAAATCTAGGCTAATAATCGGAATAAGAGCACACAATGTTTTCAAAACTCGATATCACGTTTAGTAGAGGCCGATCTTTGATCGGCCGAGCGGGGGTGCTCACGAAGTGACCTTCCCCAATCGTACCCAAGTTCTCGAGCCGAGGCAACTTTGGTGATGACGGACACGTGCCCTTAGGCACGAGTCAGGGTTTCCTAAATTCCCCCAAAATAAATATTTAGGTGGCAACTCTGTATCTGGCAAAACAGTCCATGTTTGGCACTTCTTTCAAAAAAATCTGTTTTCAAAAACGATTTGTCGGATTTGGACTCTTTGATGATTCATCGGTCTTGCATTGCACTCTGCGAGATTAGATACGGAACCGTGACATTGAGTCCTGAACTGTAGTGAGCCTAATGAACAAAATGGGAGGGATTCCCTCCCGAGACGTTCGGGGACGTCTACAGTTATCACCAAGATTGTCTCAGCTCGGGAACTTAGGTACGAGAAGGAAATGTCATGAATTGAGCACTCCACTCGCCCGATCAAAGATCGGCCTCTACTAATCATGATGTCAATCTTATTTACATTATATGCTCTTGTTCCGGTTATTAGGCTAACATTAATATGTGATGCGCATACAAGTATAGACTAATTTGCAAAAATTAGAACATTTGATTCATATTTGTTTGAAAATTGTTTCGAATATGTACCACTTGAAAAAGTGATCTCATATGTACATTACTCAAATTATTCTAATTTAAGCAATTAGCCTTCATCCACAGGCATTCAAGCAAGTATAGCACTTAAGCACTTAGTCTTATGGCAAGCATACTAGACATGGCAATAATCACACTCATGCAATATGCTAAAACACAAAATGCTCACCTAGTACTCCGAGACGAGCCAAAAGAAACAAAAAGAGTTGGAAAACATGCATGCTCTTAACTAATGCAACATGGCTAATGCAACACATGCAATGATGCAACTAATAGACTCGGCTACTAATTATGACATGTGAATCAATTTGATAGTATGCATTTTAATACGATTTCAACGAAGTATGTAAATTATAATACTTGTTAGAATGATGAACCGAGCCTTGATTCATGCAATACAAATGGATGCAAATCATGGAATATGCTAAATGAAATATGATGTTCTATTCTATCCATCATAAGCAAGTAAAAAAAAGTGAGAAAGATGTGGGGTTGGAAGACATACACACATTATTACATATTGGCCAGCGTGTAGAAGGGTCCAAATAAAGAGACTTGCTAAGCTAATCAACTAGCTATTACAAACCAAATAAAATAGATTAACTATACTAGCTAATTATTACAACACCACAAATTAACTAACTACTCTAGCTAATTAATTAAGTACAACACAAAAATTAATTACAAATTAGAATTTAAACTAATTAATTGACTACAAAACATCATTAATTAACTAACTACTACAAGCATAATTTAACGAGCCCTGAGGGACGAGGGATGACTCATGCATGCACGCAGATTTTCCACCCGAAGATGCCTTTGTTTTGCTACCAAGAGGATCCTGTTTTGCAGCCAGGAACTTGTACTATTTTACCTCAACCTTTACTCTGTTTTGTAAAAAAAAAAAAAAAGGTACTACTTGGGGGGACAAAAGTGGCTGGCAGCCCAGAAGTAGTGGCCTGCCGCCCCCTAAAAGTGGGTTGTCGGCCACTAATATTGGGTTTCTCCCACTATAACAAATAACAAACAAAGCACAAACAGAGCATCCTCGAGAGATGTTTGTCCATCCTACCCATCCTTATCATCAAACAGCTCAAATGAGTGGTAGGCTTGATTCGCAAGCCATCAATCAACGCAAATTCATTGCGTGATGACTTATGAACCAAATGATACAATTTCAATAAATGCACAATGAAAGACTCGCAAACCTCCTCCCTATCATGATTTGATCAATGAAAGTGGTTGATTTTAGAAACTTGAACCATTTCATCACCAACAAATATGAAATGACACAAGTCTCCATGTGTTCAATTAACGTCCGATTGAACACCAAATTATGTTATTATCTTGCTTCATTTTACTCCAATTTTATTACTCCATTTTATTACCTTTCCATCCATTAATCATTTTAGTCCAAAATAAGCATTAACTCTACTAAAGGAGGGAAATGTCAAACCAAGGTTATTTTAGACATGAGAAAGACACCATGCCGTTGGTAATGAACCCCCAAAGAGATTAAACCATTAAGTACAATACCTCTATCTTAAACTTAAACAAGCAATTGGTTTGAAACAACTCTGAAAGCGATGGAAAAGGCAAGAAATGAGGAAGGTTGCAGAGATGCTTAGATGTGAACATAAGTATGGAAAACAAGAAATAAATGCTATCAACTCAAATAGGTTGGTGGCTAAGGCCTAAACCACCAAACCTATGAGGATTGTTACACTACAAGCCTACAATACAAAGCATGAATGAAACTAACTCATAAAAACAGTCCTAAAACAATTCAAAAAATTATTGGAATTAAGACAAAAACAACTAAAATAGCCACTCCCCAAACGAGGCCTAAAACAACTAGCTAAAATATTGAGGAATTAAAACTAGCACACAAGCACAAAGAGAGGAGGCTAACCCCTCCACTTTAGGACTTCAAAACATGATTTTTGCCTCTGAAAATCAATGGTAAAAAGCTTAAAAAAAGATGATGAGAATGTGGAAAACACAAGGGCAAAGGCCTTAGAAGCAAGGTTCAAAAAAAGGATATCAACCCATCCACCTTTAATGGCCTTAAACCACAAGTTTCAGTCCAAAAATATAGGTAATAAACAGCTTAAAAATAGTAAGAAACTATGAGAAAGAAATAGCACAAAAGAACTAGAATGTATACCTCTTGAAGAGGAATGATCCTTTGATTTACAAACCACCAATTTCACACTCTCAAGTGCCTCAAGAGCTAAAATTCAAGCCCAAATCACCTCGGCAAGGAACTCTCTAGGTTTGGTTTAGAGTGTTTAAGCAAAGGTTATGTAAGTTGTAAGAGAGAGAAAGAATTATAGAGAGAGAGAATTTTGCTCTTCTAAAAATATTTTCTCACTCCTCAATTTTTCCAATCTTGGCAACAAAAGAAAGGGTCATCTCATATAGAAAACCATGTGTCTAACTCAAAAATATCTATATACAGACAGTTGGAATGGTGTATGCACATGGGGGACAGTTGGCAGAAAATATCTGATTTTTGACACAAGTGGTCGGCAGACCACTAATGGTGGCCGGAAAGCCACTAATAAAAGTGGATTGCCGGCTACTATCAATAGACGGCAGGCAAAAATCTGTTTCCAGGCCTGACTTCAAACAGGTATATCTCATTCATCCGGACTCGATTTCAGGTCATTCTTAAGTCTAAATTGAATCCCCGAAAGTCTACTTTCTGATGGTGGTGGCTTCACATCTAAATTTTAAGTGTGCAGAGAGATATGCCTATTTTAGTAAACACTGCTCATTTCTGACCCACCAGATTGATGTCCAACTTCTTCCCCAACTAGTTTTCTTCCCTCTCCTCCAATTTTCTTTAACTTCAAACCTCTAAATAAAAGTTTTTAAAGATTTTTCAAAGAGTTCACCTCTCTTCCATTTATGTCCACTTTGTCCTTACTCGGTTTATCGAAAAATATAATATTTTCAACGAAATACGAGCCTCGGAACATCATAGAAATATTTGAAAAAATATTTTGGAAAAATAGGGTTTTAAAGTCTAAAATAGTTTTAGTAAAAAAAAAAGGATGTAAGGTTGGGATTTAGAAGCTCTTCTTGCTGAAGAAATTGAACGTTTGTACAGTATATCTTTCATCATCGAGTGATCAACCTAAGGCGCCTAAGTCTTAAGGGTAGTCAAAAATAGGGCATCTACACACGAGGATGTGCAGCTATAAGGGGGTGGATTGTAAGGTTCCGGTATCCCACATCGGGAATGAAGGGGGAGTTCTTGGGCTATAAAAGTAAAAACCTAGACCCTTCTATAGCATCGAGACCTTTTCTTAGGTGATGAAATCCCTAGCAGAACTCCCCAGTTAAGAATGCTTAGGCTGGAGTAGTTCTAGGATGGGTAACCCACTGAGAAGAACAAATTCGTGCGAGCATGGCCCAAAGCAGATAATATCGATAACATGTGAAGGGTTGGGGCGTTACACGTTGGATCAATATTTGATCCCAGGGTTCTACCTGCTTTTGGCTCTAGCCGGGCAAGTGGCCAATTTGCATTTGCCTTTGATTGTTTGATCATCTTTTTATAAACGACTTAGATTATATTAGATGCCAGTGGCAAACTAGTCAAGCGTTGTATTTCGTCGGATCAAGTTGATCAGACAGATTTACCTTGTAGTAGACCTAACCTATGCTCTTGCATTTTTTGTCTAATGTTTCTACCGTTGGATAAAGCTTAATCCAATGCTTTTTTTTTTTTTGTTCCGTGGATCTTTCTTCTAGAAGGATATCTGTGTGCTTGATTGTCTTACACACCCGTAGGTATGTGCTAGCCTGTTGCCAATTACTTCTGATGGACTCCTTAAAAAGTTCATTTGGGTCTTCCCTTTCATCTGGGTTGAACGCTTAATTGATTTGGGTTTGGGCCAATATTTTATCCTTTCACAACAAGTAAATTATATTTTTATATAAAACTAGGAGTAATTAGTATCTAAAGTTACTTTCTACTATAATGTAGCCTAATCTGAACCAACCATCAAAATTTTAAAATTTGAAATTTGAAGAATGAATTTCAAAATTTGAAACAGAAACTTACTAAATCTTAACCGTATGATCTCATAAACAACTGTTGGATCTTCTCCTTAGAATTGATCTGAGCCATCCAAATGTCCACATAGGACAAATGTTTCTAACACATTTTCAAAACCAGCCCTATGTTGTTGTATAGATGTTTCTAAAAAGTTCAGTTATCTATAATGTAAATTTTATCACAATTTAACCCTTTTTTTATTTAATATAAACAATAATTTCATAAATAATGTATACTTGTTTTAAAATTATATTTTTAAATTATACAGATTATGAATATTATATTTTGGAGTGAACACAGTTTGACCATTCACAAAATATCCAAACTTCAAATATTCCATTCACAAAATATCCAAACTTCAGCTATTATCCACTGCATTTAATTCAAACAATTAACAATAACAATGATAATTTTCAAACCCAAACATCAAACAACCTCTCATTTCCAACATAACTAATGGTTCACTACTTTTAACCTTAACAAGCAACTGGTTATCCACAATATAAGATGAGGGAGAAACGAGATTAAGGTTTAAGTCTTCAGTATATTTATATTATTATATAAAGTATACAATTCAAAACACTTTCTGAAGTTTGGCAATATTTTTTTTTTTTTTTTTGTCGTTATTTTTTAGAAAGTCCTATTCCTAAATGTTATGTTCCATGTAACTCATTTTTTTTTTTTACCATTCCATTAGGTCTTGTTTAAGATAATATGACTAAATCACCCTTCCAAACTTTAAGATGTCCCACCGATTACGTTACAAAATATCCCCAATTAAAAGCACTTTCAAGAGATTATTATAAACAATAGAGGCCTCCATATACTAGTCCCTTTAATTCATTTCATTTTTTAAATGAAGAAGTAAAAAAATGGGCAGAAAATAATATTTTATTTGTAAGTCAAAATTTTGTAAAATACGAGCTATGTCAAAATTGTTGTTTCTCTATTTACAGTAAAGACGACAACATTAAAGATACAAACAAAAGAATATTAATGTTGATAAAATATTCTCCCCTTTGTGCATCCAATGCCAGTGGGTTGGTTAGAATAAATGTGTATGATCCGAGATTAGTATGGCTGATAGGTTAGTTGCAGGATTGGAGGAGTTCGAAGAGTTGTTCTTTTGGGCATGGACATTGTGGATAGGTGAGGAAAACATTCTTGGCATAGAAACGGAAAGAGGCTTGGCAAGGCATTTTGTAGAGCTAAAGAATAAACTCACACCGGCCGTATAAAGACTCTCTATTAGTTAAAAAAATCTGGTGTGAATGGTGTAAGTGGTGTGACTGGGGGGGGGAGAGCTATATTAATATTACCAGTGCCCTTCCTCCCGTGTTGATCTGGGTCATCCATTGTTGTACTTGTAGACACATGTATGGATGGGGTTAAAAGGAAGTCACATCTAGGCTTAGATGTGAGTGGTGTGAGTACTTTTGATTCCATTGTCGAATAGTGCTATACACGTGTCGTGATTTTGGTGGTTTGCATGGTTGTAAAGTAAAAATATTTTTAGAATGATTGACATAAAGCAAAGGTAGGAAAATGATTATGCTTTTGTATTATTTTGAATCAGGAATCTTCATCCTTACACGCGGGCCACTTTTGCTATTTATTTGGTACTAGAAAACATTTGATGGCAGAGAGGAATATGCTTTTATAGTGGGATAGCTATTGTGGTAACGTTATTTTCTAGTACCTTGTTTCGTCCCTTCTTTTCTGTCTTTCTTTTTTGTTGACTGTATTGGTATACAATGTTATACTCCTTAGAAGAATATCCTGAGAATTACGGACAGTTCACTCAAATATGTATAGATCGTTTTTTGACATAGCAAATAGGACTCTGGGAAGAGAGTCGGCGGTCAGCTCCGGCGAAGTTTGTTCGTGGGTATGAGGAACAGAGGGAAAAAATATCGAAGCTAAGGTGTCTAAACACAAGGGTCAACAAAGGTAAGAGAATCTGCAGAATTTGTAGGATAAAATATTTGGAGTGTTTTATCAAAAATGGAAAGAGTAGTAAGCAGTCAGTATCGGACTCCCCTTACGCACTGGAGGTCAAGGATACCAACGGCCAGTGGATATAAGTGTAGTTGCCGTGGTCGTGCATCTTTTAAGGCGTATAAATGCATAAGCATGCGTCTGAGAATATTCTCCGATATATTAAGAATACTAAAAGGGGAGTAAAAAAGTTGTAATTGTACGATGAACAATTAAGAGACGTTAAATTTGATAATAAAGGTGTAGCGAGATTGCTGAATAGTATTGAGTTGTGTAATAAAAGATGTGACCGTCAATCAGACAAGATCGTGATTAAGGATATAAAATTAATTGGAAATGTTCAATTGGAACAAGATGCTAAAGATGAAGCTGTGGTCCACCATGTATTATTTTTCATCATAAGTGATAACAATCCGTCAGATTTGGTCCCCACACCTGACAAGATATTTATTGGAGCTGGTGAGGGTAATCTTGAGACCTGGATTATTGATCCTGACCAGTCCAACCGGTTTTGGATGCTAAAGAAAATGAGATTCAAGCTCGTTGGTGGCAAGGACAAAGAGTACGCTCATCACAAAATAGAAGTTGTGGACTGGTTCTTCCCAGTTGACGTTTGGACGAACTGCAAAGATACGCTGTTGAGAAATGTTGGAAGTATTCAGAAGGGTGTCATATATTTAATGGCTGCTACTATTAGTGGAAAAGAATGCAAAATTACGTTAAGGAGTCAAATGTACTTTAAAACTGTTTACAATTATAATTTTATGTATTTTTATTTGTAATGTTCAGGTGAATAGAGGTGGATGATATAAAAATTGGTGTTGTTGATGGTGTTTCAGTTAGTGATTTCAGTTATATTAAAGTTGTTTTGCCTAATTTATTTTCTCAATTGAGGTTGAGATACAAACAAAAAAGTATTAAGGTTGATAAATTATTCTCTCCTTTGCACACCCAATGCCAGTGGGTTGGTTAGAGTAGATGCGTATAATTGGAGATTAGATGGTAATGACAGTTTGCAGGCATGTTTTATTTTCCTTATGGATTGTCAATGCCAGTTAGTGTATTATGGGAATGGTTATTGTTCCATTAATGACAAACAAGTGTCATGGATGGTGAAGTATTGACTTGAAAATTTGAATATTAAAAAGGGTATTTGAAGTATTCTACGAGTGACATGCCAGAAGATTTGCAAATGAGGGCCCCATCTATTGTTGTGTTATCTAAAAAATATACTAATGATAATGCTGATATTTGGCATTGTGCTCCAACCAAGGCTATTCCGATTCTGACATGGACTATGTCTGTGGGTTTATCGGAGAGGTGAAAAGATTTGTTAGGAGGTTTTAGGGAAAGTGGTTCATTTATTCATGAATGCAAAGGTCGTCTGAGTTTGTTTGAGATTGATGTACATAGAGATGGTGATGGTGCTAGTGATGTTGATCTTGGTCCGTTGATTTCCGAGGTTAGTGTTGCTAGAAAATACGAAGTTGATCTAAGAGGATCAGTTGTTATGGACCTCGAAGAATTTTCTGATGTTTTACAAAATGTAATAATGAGTGTAAAAAATAGTGATGAGACTCAAGATGTAATAGTTGATAATAAGGGAAATGTAGTAATTAAATAAAAGTTTGAGTGGTTTCATAAATAAAATTAATAAAATTTTTCATTAATTATGACAATGGTTACATTTACATCAAACCATTCTCTTATTTTTGGAAACATTGCATCTATCCAACTATTATCCCCATTAGTTAATATAACACAAGGAATTTCTCATATAATAGTGACATCTGGTTGGAATTTAACAAATATATGGAAGCCTCTCTAGCAACCTATTAAATTCTTCATTAATTTGGTAGGGACTATCGGTGTGAGTTTACTTGTTTACCTTTACAAAATGCCTCGCCAAGCCTCTTTCCGTTTCAATGACGAGAATGTTATCCTTACCAACCCACAATGGCTATGCCCAAAAGAACAACTCTTAGAACTCCTTAAATCCTTTCTCCAACTAGCCTGTCAGCCATACTACATACTTGTCACAATGGAGCTCCACGAAGATGGAAACCCTCATCTTCATACCATGGTTCAATGCACAAAGAAGATCCAAACCACCAACCCAAGATTTTTCAATCTCACTAACCAACAACAGAATCTATGATCCAAATATAGAAAAACTCCACTTTCCAACAGCAAGTTGACAGTATATTTAGAAAGGGTGCGACTTTGTAGAATAGGGAGAATTTTCATCGAAGGGAAAAAGTCCTTCAAAGAACAGAGACGAACTCTAGAAGGGAAAACTTGTAGAAGCAGAAACGGAGGAACAATTCTTTGCACTCTGCAAAGAAAGATGTCCCACCAATTACGTCACAAAATACCCCTAATTAAAAACATTTTTGAGGGATCATTACAAATGAGACAGACCCCCATATACTAGCCCCTTTAATTCATTTCCTTTTTCAAATAAAGAAGTAAAAAAATGGGCAGAAAATAATATTTTGTTTGTAAGTCAAAATTTTGTAAAATACGAGCTATGTCAAAATTATTACATGATTTATATACTGACGAAGAACTCTCATCCTCCTTTGATAACAGGATCCAGAACAGCGGCCCATTTGCCCAATCTTCCTCTACCTCGAAGGACCCTCAAGAATAGGAAAAACCACTTGAGTCAGAAGTCTTGGACGACACAACTACTTCTTCGGCAGAATAAGCTTCAAGGACTATGATCAAGATGCCGTTTACAACGTCATAGATGACATCAAATACTTGACAGTCCCTACTGAATTAATGAAGAATTTAGTAGGTTGCTAGAGAGACTTCCATGTAATTCCAATCATATCTCACTATTAGAAGAGGAATTATTTGTATTATATTAACTAATGGGGACAGTAGTTGGTTAGATACAATGTCCCCAAAAACGAGAGAATGGTTTGATGTAAATGTAACCACTGTCATAATTAATGAAAATTTTTATTAATTTTATTTATGAAACCACTCAAACTTTTATTTACTTACTACATTTCCCTTATCATCAACTATTACATCTTAAGTCTCATCACTATTTTTTACACTCATTATTACATTTCGTAAGACATCAGAAAGTTCTGTGGGTTCCATAACAACTGATCCTCTTGATCAACTTTGTCTTTTCTAGCAGCACCAACCTTTGAAATCAACGGGCCAAGATCAACATCACTAGCACCATCACCACCTTTGCGTTCATGAATAACTGAACCACTTTTCCCAAAACCTCTTAACAACAAATCTCTTCGCCTCTCCGATAAACCCACAGACATAATTCGTGTCAGAATCAGAATAGCCTTGGCTGGAGCACAATGCCAAACATCAACATTATCATTAGTATATTTTTTAGATAGCACAACAGTAGATGGGGCTCTCATTTGCGAATTTTCTGGCATGTCATTCGTAGAATACTTCAAATGCCCTTTCATTTTACAATACGTAATATCCATTTTAATATTCGAATTTTCAAGTTGATATTTCACCATTCATGGCACTTGTTTGTCGTTAATGGAACAATAACCATTCCCATAATACATTAACTCGCATTGACAATCCACAGGGAAAATAAAATACATCTGCAGACTGCCATTTCCATCTAACCTCCGATCATACACATTTACTCTAACCAACCCATTGGCATTGGGTGCGCAAAGTAGGAAATATTTTATCAACCTTAATACTCTTTTGTTTGTATTTCAACCTCAACTGAGAAAATAAATTAGGCAAAGCAAGTTCACTACAACTGAAATCACTTGCTGAAACACCTTTAACAACTCCAGTTTTTATATCGTCCACTTCCATTCACCTGAACATTACAAATAAAAATATATAAAATTATAATTCTAAACAATTTTAAAGTACATTTAACTCCTTAACGTAATTTGCATTCTCTTCCACTAACAGTAGCAGCCACTAAATATATGGCACTCTTCTGAATACTTTCAGCATTTCCCAACAGCGTATCTTTGTAGTCCGTCCAAACATTAACTGGGAAGAATCGGTCCACAACTTCTATTTCGTGATGAACGTACTCTGTCTTTGCCACCAACGAGCTTGAATCTCATTTTCTTTAGCATCCGAAATCGATTAGACTAATCAAGATCAACAATCTAGGTCTTAGGATTACCCTCACCAACTCCAACAAATATCTTGTCAAGTGTGGGGACGGAATCTGACGGACTATTATCAGTTATGGCGAAAAACAATACGTAGTGGACCATAGTTTCATCTTTAGCATCTTCTCCCAATTGAACATTCCCAATTAATTTTATACTCTTAACCACAATCTTTTCTGGTTGATGGTCATATCTTTTGTGTTTCCATTTTGAAACCAATATACAACAAAAAAATAATAGTCTCTCATTTCATGTAGAAAATTTCTCCCTCATTCTAAGGAAAAAATCTCTTTCTTATTTCATGGAGAAAATCTCTTATTTAATGGAAAAAAATCTCTCCTTTATTTTAGGGAGAAAATCTCTCACATTTCCAAAATATTAAATCGTCTACCTTACTTCGACGTGAAGAAGCAATGCTATGAACATTCACATCGATTAAAGTGCAGACACTGTAAACATCCACATTGCTAGTGGTTACTTAGATCTGTATACAAATAACAATTGGCTTAATATAAGTTGTGGTAAATAAATATTGATGTGAACTTTTACATTACAAATGTATGTTGGTAAAATAACACATTAATATTGTTTGCCCTTGTATGACTATTTCTGAATATGAATACTAACATTGAATAATAATGTGATGGTTACAACACCAATTGAAACACATTACAATATAAAAATTCACAACAAACGATGACTCCTTACAATATGAATATTCACACCATGTAATAATTATGCAAAACTCATACAATATTTAGTGATATGTAAACATTCACATTATGCAATAACTATGCAATCATTACTCTACATTGCATGTTATGCAACCATCACATGTTTCTACTTTTGAAGTTCACATCATAAAATGCAAAATATGAAAATATGAAAATTCATAATGATAATAACTTCAGTGAATGTGAACGTTCACATTTACTGAAATACTCACCCAATAAACATACATACACTGATACATAAAAGTATCCATCTGTTGCAAAAACACAAAAACAAGAAAGTGAATGCCCACATTATAACCATATAATATCATAAATATGAAATAACCAATGATATGTGAACATTCACAACTTGGAAAAAATATAGCTATATCCATATTTTGCACTGCTAATTCCAAACTGAAAACTTTATTGCCATCATTACACATCATTATAGATTAGACAAGTTCAAATTTACACCACCAAATATAATGACAATAAACAACATGCAAACATTCTCTCATAATGATATAACCAATAATATATGAACATTCACATTGTTCACGCAATGTGAACATTTACAACATCCAAAAAAACAGAGCCCTATATGAACAAATTACCAGACAAAAATCATAACATCATTCAACAAAAATAACTTGTATCTCCATCTATTTCAAAAGAATAATGCTATACGTACCAATTAATGTACACATTAGTGTACTAATAGATGATGTGGCATCATTTGTATGATTTTCAATATTTGTAACTTGTATAATAAATGTGATCAATAATAATATCATAATACTAGTTGGTACACTAGTGTGTCCACTAACTGGTGCATGTAGCACCACTAATTCCAAAAAATGAAGTTGAAAGCAAAAAATAGAGCATAAAATTCTTTGTATAAATCCAAACATAAATAAACATACATCGCTAAACAAAATAATACTAACCTTGAGATGAAATTATCTACTCATTCTCTCTCTCTCTCTCTCTCTCTCTCTCTCTCTCTGATCAATGTCTTACTTTGCAAAATTATATAAAACAACAGAGCACAAACAAACAACACTAATGCGGTTTTGATTCGTCATCTTCGTCCAACACCAACGAAGCTCTAGCACAACGAAGCAACATCACAACGAGAGTGAATCTGAATCACAATAAAAAAAACATAAATCATGGTAACTGTCAAAATAGAATTATAGTAAAAAAGGAAACGTGTAAATCCTTTTTTCCTGTAATATATATCAACAATAAATATAAGGGTATAATAGTCCAACAAATAATATAAATCAGGAAAAAAGGACCTCATGGAATAAAAGTATAAACACATGAGATTAATTAGGTTATAAATTTGTTTTATGAACTTATTGAGTTAGAACACCCTTAAATGAGATTTTTTAATAAAAATCTTTTTATTTATCGTGTGTGATTGCTTATTTCAAATTTAATAATTTTTGCAGTTTTAATAACACATCCGATTCTTATCAAGTATGCACATCTTGTGTATAAGCGAGTATTTGATAACGATGAATAATCTACTTCTCTCTAAATGGTGCTCTTTTATTTGTTTATTTTTTATGAGTAACGAAAAATTTGTTTTACATGTGATACCTTAGAAGGGGTATTTGGGAAGCGTAAAATAAATTAATTTTTGACTGAACAATCAAAAAAATTGTTTGTCAAAACATCACATTAATTGTTTTTATTCACAAAAAACTCTTTTAACAACTTTAAAGACAATCTAAAATTTTTAACTTCTAATAAACATAAAATAAAATAAAACTCATTAAGGCTCTGTTTGTTTAAAAAGAAATGGATGATAGAAAGTGAAAACGGTAGAAAGTGAAGTGAAAGAAAAGAAAAAGAAATGAAAATTTATTTTCTTACATGTATTTGAATAGATGAAATTTTTTTGTAAGAAAATGAAAAAAATATAATCACTACATAACATAGAGTTGTGGAGAGAAAATGGACAAAAAGAAAACAAAATAAACAGGGGCTTTTCCCAAATTAAGGCAAAATAGCAACATATTTCCCAAACTATGCCTAGTCCGGACGGAATTCCCAAACTAAGCTAAAACGTAGTTGTAAACCACGCTTTCACCGTTTTTGTGGCCCTTCCGCGAAAAATTTGTAAAATCGTAAAAGTGTAGTTACAAACCACACTTTTAATTAAAAAAGCGTGGTTACAAACCACGCTTTTAAGTAAATTTTTTTTCTTCAGAAAACGTGGTTGTGAACCACGCTTTTATTGTGCTTTTAAATAATTTTTTTTTTCTTCAGAAAACATGGTTCATAACCGCGCTTTTACTGTGCTTTTAAATAATTTTTTTATTTTTTATAGAAAATGTGGTTCACAACCACGCTTTTATTGTTCATCACGGCAAGCGTGGATGATAACCACACTTTAACCGAAATACACTTTTTCGCATGACCACTCACTGTTGATTAGAATTATTATTATTATTATTCAATCTACATTCTATAATTCGCTCAATCATCTTGTAGATCTCTATATATAAATTATTCATATAAAATATCGTATTGATAAACAATCTTAGCTACCAAATTTTATTATTTTAATATTTAAAAATAAATTATATAATTTGGAAATTATGTTTCGTATCCATTATTTTTTTTTTAAATGATAAAATTATATGTACGATTATCAGATCAGATCAATTTGATATTTATATAAATAATTTATACATTAAATTTTTAAAAAATAAACAGCATGCATTGTCTAAAGAGTAGTGAATTGTGTAAAAAATGTAAATTAAATATTTGTTTAATTTACCTGATATTTTTTAAATTGTTATTTAAATATAAAATTTTAAATAAATTTTTATTTTGTTATATAATTCAAATATGATTTAAAAAAGATCGATGATGGACAAAAATAAAAAGAACAAATAAAAAATTTAAAAATTTAAAAATAAAAATTAAAAAAGAAGAAGAAAATGATGGCCTCGAGACACGTACCCTCCCAGAGAATATTTTGCGTAGTTTCGGAGAGATTTTGTTGGGGCTTTTCCCAATTTAAGCCCCTATACGAATTTATTTCTCAAACTAAGCCTACTTTTGCAGAATTTGCGAAACTAAATATTTGTTGCCATGAAATGTTTAAATAAAACTTTACACAGCATATATAAAGTATCTAATTTGCTAATTACTACTACGAACAGGAAAACAAAATAAAGGTATGACTATAACACTTATAACATTTATAACACTTTAGAACGTCGTAACTAGTTCAAACATAAGTATCCCACAAAAATAATTTGTGGAAACATTCAACATAACACAGGACATAAAATAAACCGACGAGTACAATACTTAACAGTTACATAGACAAATATTAGACAAACCTTTCACAAACTCATTGTCGAAAGAGTTATTTTAACACACACAACATATAATTATGGATAACCTAATATAATTTAGTAGACAGATAAACGCCTAATCCTCACTCAAATCGGCAATCTCAGAGTCCAAACAATCAGAGAGCTCAGGGTCAGAGAGAAGTGCAGGATCGTCCTTGATAGCCGTAGCATTTGGTGCTGTTCCGTTCTTTTTGGCATCCGACTTAAGTATAGATAGTTCCATATCGCGGGCTGATCTATAGTGCATTTGAGAAATCTCACGTCGAAGTCTTTCACATAGTCAATCAACATTATCTGGATCTTCCTTTTGGACCTAAACTGAACATGCTTTCGGCACCTTCAGTCGATTTTTCCGACATAATCTTTCCATTTGCACTTGCTCTATAAATAGTGTGGGCCACTTCAGAAGTCTAGCATCTGCTAAACTATATCCTGTTTGATTATCAGATAAATCCTCCACGAAACCACATGGATCTCGATAGTACTTGGGCATGACAAAATGTCGCTTCCCCAACCTATCATGATAAGCACAAGAGGCATCTAACAAAGAAACTGGTGTTTCATCTTCAGCATCGCCACTTCCCCTTCCCGTTCCTGTTCTTTGGCATGAACTCTCACCTCTTTCGAAGTTCCTACCCCTTGCGAGTCCCCTTCCCATTCCTCTTCCTCGGTGTGAACTCTCACCTCTGCGATTCCTACTCCCTGCCATGAATCTATACTCTATTTGATTTTTTCTCAATAGACGAACGATAGTTTCCTAGGGCGAACTGAGTGAAAAGGTTGTGTGTTTACCATCACTCCTTCAGTCCTTTATATAGTTGTTTGTCAACACTATTGCCATGTGGTCGCATTAATATGACTTAGATGGATTCTAAAATGTGAGGAAAAAAGGAAACATCTAAGTCGCACTGCACAAAGTCACATGCATCACTGCATGTGAGAAAAAAAGTCACAAAGTATATAACTGACAAAGTCAGAAAGTCACATGCATCACTGCATCACTATATAAAGTCACATGCATCACTGCACAAAGTCACATGCATCACTGCATCACAAAGTCACATGTATCACATGTATCACTGCATCTAAGGAAAAAAGTCACATGCATCACTGCATCGCTGCATAAAGTCGCATAGCATCTAAGGAAAAAACAAAGCATACAATTTATTACGTCTGTTAAAGTCATTGCATTACTGAGAAATGTTGGACGTATCACTGCGCCGAGCTATAATTTATTATCGTACCATAGCTACTGTGCCCATGTGAATTTATGCAATTCATAATGGGATGAGGGGGTGTTAGAACAAAACAACAAAACAATTAGACCCTTTATGTTTAAAAGCCACCCTATGTAGCTCCAAATAGATTCATAAACATTGAAGATAAAATATTATAGAGTTAAAATGTATTGAAGATTAATTTGTAGTAGAGTTAGAATGAATGGGTTTTCAATGTATAGAACTTGAAAGTGTTACAGATAAAAGCTAGCCTAGTATGCAGACAAGAACACCAACTTAAATCAACACATAGTTAACTTCAAATTAAATTGGTCAAATTTCTCCAATTAAATTAAATGAAATATGTAAGGTGAAAAGTGAAATTAAATATATTGTCAAGGCAAAATAAATTGAATTATATTTGTAAGCGGAAAAGTGAAATTAAATTTCTAAGCGGATTTAAACTTTGCTTAAAACCTTCAGATATACACTGAGTAGTAAATAAAAGTCGAAGTGACAACTCCTATAAAGTTGATGCATAGTTGTTCAGGTCATAAAAGTTGACGTGACAACTCTGATGCATAGTTGTTTATAATAATTTCAAACATATAGCTACCATGTGTAATGGCTTTGCAATGCTTATACATGAGTTATCAATAGGAAGAAAAATTCATAACGAATCTTGACATGTGTAATTATAAATGTAGTGATTTCATAAACTTCAGGTTCATATAACAAATAGTTGAAATACATTCGTAAGTTAGATGAACAACAACATTGTCTTACACTCGATGCGAAGATACGACACAACATACAAACATATATGAAAGATAAAGGTGTTTGATTTCTCATTCCTCATCTGACATGTAGTAGTTAGAGAGATATTTTTCATTGTTTAAGATATTATTTCGCTTAATCACTATCAATTCTCTGTTGCTTGCTTCTACCATTTCGGTGGCTAGCTGAAGCATGAAATGTCGACATCTCCGTATCAACATTCTGTTGTTCTCCTTATTAATTCTGCTAACTGCTTTTTCATAGTCACTCACATTTCGTCTAGCCATGGTCAATGAACAACGATGAGTTACTGGTGCTCCAAAGTTACGTAGATCATTAAACAATCTTTCTTGCTCCGTTACCCTAAACGCCCATTCTGCTCGAATACCAGCATAATAATCCTTCGGACTCGAGTACTTTTCGCTCTTGTAGTCATAAGTAAATGAAGGTAGTAGCCACACTTTTGGATTTCTTTGACGGCGTGAACTTCCTGCACCTCTTGAAGACATTGTTCATAAAATAAAAAAAAAATTAATAATAATAGTAATTATTACTATTGTTATGACTTGAACAAACATCATACTGGGGGTAGCACTATTCATAGACATCATATTGGGGGTTAACTAGAGATGACATGGTGACGATAATTGAGATGTTGGGACACTATGGAAGAAGTGATACCCGTGATATTATTTTATCTTATTCATTTCATGCAATCCTGAGTACCTGTGACTTTCTGTACCTATGATGTAGTCACGGACGTGGTTGTCAGATAAAATCATAATTGTAGGTCGTCTTTTTTACAATGCAATCCCTTCATATTCGAGCAGTGAGTTGTCAAATTAATCAGTAATGCAATGAGTTGTCACATCGCAACATTAAACTATTTTTTCATGCTTGCTTTTTTAATACAGTAAGTAGTCACTTCGAACTGACGATTTCAGTACAAATTGATGTTTTCAAAAAATTATAATTAAATCATAAAATGAAACAGTGGCTTTAATTTTCTTTGTTTTAAAGTAATACTATTCATAAACAACTATGAAATAGAGTACAAATAAATACACAACCTTCCAATTCACTTCGACCTACAAAACTATCGTTGATTTTTTCACCAAAACAATGTTCAAAACACAAACAAAACAAAATAATAAAATGGCCACCTGATATGTAAAGAAGATTGGCACTGTAGCCTCTATTTTATCTTATTTTCACTTAATGAAACTTCACAGTCATCTCCTTTTTCTCCTCTTTGCATTTTCTACTTCTTTTTGTATTCGGTAAATTACACTTCATCCTTCAGTCCTTTATATAATTGTTTATCAACACTATTGCCATATGGTCGTATTAATGTGACTTAGATGAATTCTGAAATGTGAGGAAAAAACAAAGCATCTAAGTCACGCTGCACAAAGTCACATGCATCACTACATGTAAGGAAAAAAGTCACAAAGTATATAATTTACAAAGTCAGAAAGTCACATACATCACTGCATAAAGTCACATGCATCATTGTATCACTACACAAAGTCACATGCATCAGTGCACAAAGTCACATGCATCATTGCATCACTGCACATAGTCACATGCATCACTGCATCGCTGCACAAAGTCACATAGCATCTGAGGAAAAAACAAAGCATACAATTTATTACGTCTGTTAAAGTCTTTGCATCGCTGATGAATGTTGGATGTATTACTACGCCGAACTACAATTTATTATCGTACCATAGCTATTCTGCCTATGTGAATTTCTGCAATTCATAATGGGATGAAGAAGTATCAGAACAAAACAACAAAACAATTAGACCCTTTGTGTTTAAAAAGCCACCCTATCTGACTCAAAAGCCACCCCATAAAGTTAGAATGTATTGAAGATTAATTTGTAGTAGAGTTAGAATGAATGTGTTTTTCGAAGTATAGAACTTGAAAGTGTTACAGATAAAAGTTAGCCTAGAATGCAGACAAGAACAACACCGACTTAAATCAACACATAATTAACTTTAAATTAAATTGGTCAAATTTCTTTAATTAAATTAAATGAAATATGTAAGGTGAAAAGTGAAATTAAATATATTGTCAAGGTAAAATAAATTGAATTATATTTGTAAGCGAAAAAATGAAATTAAATTTCTAAGCGGATTTGAACTTTGCTTAAAAGTCAAAATTAAATTGCTTAAATTTCAAATATGCACTGAGTAGTAAATAAAAGTTGAAGTGACAACTCGTATAAAGTTGATGCATAGTTGTTCAGGTCATTGTAATAACCCTCACCACTGATTACTGGTTTAACCACTGATTACTACTAAACTGAGACTGGTCATGAGAAGTAATTGAATCGATTGAAATACTGAACTGACTGACTGAAATCTGGAACTGAATTAATTGAGTATATCTGTTTAATCGTATGTCTATCTGTTGACTGTTAAATTATTTGTTCATGTTTTATGTTTGAAATTGCGAATTGAAGGCCTTATCGGCGGCCGAATATGAAATCGATTGATGTTTTTTATCATTAGAATTTATGCGAATTTATGGCATATTTAATTAAAAAGTGACTTGGTATGGTTAAATTAGACTAAATGAAGCTAAATTACATAAGTTGCCCTATTTACAATTTTGCCATAGAAGTGGGCCATTACCTATACATTGTTTGGAGCCTTATCACACCTAGACAAAACATTTTCTTCAGCCATTCTTGAGTGTATAGCCGAATAGAGAGAGAGAGAGAATTAGGAGAGAATTTGGTTTCATTTTGTGTATTGGCTTGAAGAACTTGAAGAATTGAAGTATAGATTGCAAATTGAGCTTCCATACCTGTAATTGAAGACTTAGGTAAGGAATTCAACCTCTTAATTGTGTCTTTAAGTTGGTTCATGCATGATTCATGCCATATTGAAAAGCTAAGTCATAAATTGGTTCTAGCATGTTGAATTATAGCATATATCTTGTATGCATGCCTTCATTCTTGAGTTTTGAGGTGTTTGTTCATGGAATTCCACATGCATGTTCATACTATAGTTCTAGTTCATGAATTCCTCATGTTTTTGAAAGAATTGGCTCATTAGAGCAAGTATTGGAAGTTTTGAATTGGTTTAAACTCATGCATGTCATGTTTGAATTATGTTCATTAAAATGTTGTTTGAAATTGAGTTTAATTGAACTACCCTTGGGCTTTGATTTCCTAAATTGATCTTTGAAACATGTAATATTATGGGTTTTGAAGTGTTTTCTAGAAAATTAGCCCAAGAGGATCGAATTTGAGGCATTTAAACTTGGTTTTGAGCTTGGGGTTCAATTCTGGAATTCCCAGAATTTGGACTCACGCTCAAGCGGAAAAAGTGGCGCTCAAGCGTGAAATTCGTGCTCCCAGCACTTTGCATTGTTTTGATCTGCTTTCGGCGGAAGAATGGGCCTTCGGCGAGACCTCGTGTTACATGCTCGAACGGGTGTCGAGCGCCCATCGAGCGTGATTTTCACACATCCAGTACTTTTGCCATGTTTTGCAGTCCACTCGAGCATAGGAAGTGACGCTCAAGTGGGAACCTGCATTTCCGCTCGAGCGGGGAAATCCACGCTCGAGCGGGACCCTTGTTTTCTGAAAACTCTGAAAATGTTTTCTGAATGCATCTTTGCATCCTCATTTCATCCTAGGCATTCTTAGGCCTAGTTTAAGGCATCTTAATGAGGATATAGATGTAGAACCCCACCGAGTCTAAGTAAGGACTAAGTCTTTGATTCCCGAATGTGAACTTAGTGTGTGTTCGTTCTGTCACTGTATAGGGTTGGCTTTTGAAGACGCGCTCTAGCTGCTTATAGCCCAGAACTCTGTGAGTAACAATTGTGTAAAGATATGTTCAAATGTGACTATTTAAAGCTGTCTTGTCTCGAAGCGTCATTTCTTGATTGAATGTTTGTCCTCTATTCTGAATTGTATTGTGGCATCCATAGCGACTCATTTCTTATTCTTGCTTCTTTTACAGAGATCTCTGTCGGTTCTATCTTGGAACTTACATTTCTTTGTTATGATGGCCATCATTGGTGTTAGGTCTTTTAAGACCTCTCTTGTTCTTATCTTGCTATACTAATGGATGTACCACATATGACTGTTATGACTGAATGACTAAAATACTGAGTTAATGAACTGTTTTCATTACTGTAAGGACATTCATTCTTAACCTCTTTACGCATCATGTTATTTACTAGGCTTTAGCTCACTGCTCATATATATATGTAGGTGTTCAGGCACCAGACCGGAGCTAGGAGCGTGGGTTAGACTCTCTTTTGTCAAAGCCAACTACTGTGCCTCACTGCGATGTTAGAGCCCGATTCAAGATTCTGACTTTGGGGTGTTTTAGTTTCCCCCTCTTACATTACATTTTGTATAGTATTCTTGTATTGCTTTATGAGGATTAAGTCCATGTCTGAATGATTATAAATGTTGTACATCTTGTCTTGCGATTGTATATATGTATGAAAAGTCTTTTTGCATCTGGTATCCGACTCATTGGACATTGTTTAAATTATTGTTTTGGCTTACCCCTATACTCTGTATCTTGTCTTCTTGTTAGCGGTATTCGGTAATCCTGATTCTTGGCGGTTATGGTGCTAAACCCATAGGGCGGGTTTGGAGTGCATGATCATAAAAGTTGACATGACAACTCTGATGCATAGTTGTTTACAATAAGTTCAAACATACAGCTACCATGTGTATATGTGATATAAATATCGCATCATACCACAACAAAAGTTTTATAGCTATTTCGAGCGATATCATCATGAGATATACGGTGGTTGATCTATATTTAGCAATGGGTCGCTATTGGATTGCAGATGGAGATGAATTTCAATACCCATTAAATCCAAATTTGCGTTACTCGCATGCCGCCGTCAATACAATGAGAGCTGAGTGGGAATTTCGTATAACTCGAGCAAACGTTCTCGTTGAGCTATGTCGTGAAGTTAATATTAAATTTCCTCGCCGGTTAGCCATGTGTATGCCAACTGACACTCCACAGTTGTTGCAAAGGACATTGCATCGTATCCGCAACGAAGTTAATCGCATGACCCAACATTTGCAAAAGTCCGAACTAATGAAGGCCGTAAATGAGCGTGCCGAAGATGGGTTAATGGATGATGCACACCAATACTTCGCCTGGAGCATGAATTTTATGTATGAATCTGATATTGAGATATCAGATGATGATGATAATGAATGAAATTGTTTGGATGAATGACCAAACCATTTATCTTGTAATGGGATTTGTAATGCTTATCCACAACTTATCAATGAATGGAGAAATTTCAATAGTTCTTGTAATTCTACAAATAACAAATACCTTTGTTTTTTCTCCGTTATTGTTATTCTGAAGAACGCCACTTGAACTAGGCTTTCATGATTTCATGCATTATTGATGTGGAATATAATGATGATACTGAGTGAACTTGGTTGCATGTATGACCAAACGTTTTCATTCAGTATAATGGCTTTGCAATGCTTATACATGAGTTATCAATAGGAAGAAATTAATGAATCTTGACATGTGTACTTATAAATGTAGTGATTTCATAAACTTGAGTTCATATAACAAATAGTTGAAATACATCCGTAAGCTAGATGAACAACAACATTGTCTTATACTCGATGCGAAGATACGACACAACATACATACAACACAACATATAACATTGTTTAAGACATTATTTCGCCCAATCACTGTCCATTCTTTGTTGCTTGCTTCTGCCATTTCAATGCAGTAAGTTATCATATCGCCACAGTAAACTGTTTTCTGATGCTTACAAATTGGTGTTTGTGAAAAATTATAAATTAAATCATAAAATGAATCAGCGGCTTTAATTTTCTTTGTTTTAAAGCAATACTGTTCATAAACAACTATGAAACGGAGTGTAAGTAAATACCCCCAAGTTTCTTGAAATGCCCATGAGTTAAGTCACATGAGATAAAATCGAAATTATTTTCTCAGTCGTAGACAACACTGTGAAACACACCTATAGTGAAGTACCTAGCTATAGAACATGTACCTCAGTCAAAAACTTATGTTGCTTGGGATTCTTCGAATACTGAGGGGAGTAAAGTTGAAATACAATCTCAAACCGGACATGAGAATGAGTCACCCACAGTCAAGTAAGAAGATGTTGAACATGTTCCTCAGTCAAAAACTTCTGCTGCTTGGGGTTCTTCGAATACTGAGAGGAGTAAAGTTGAAATACAATCTCAACCCAGGCATGAGAATGAGTCACCCACTAATATCGGGAGTTGTAATAAAAATAGTCAGTCCAATGGTGGCAACGAGTCGGCTGTTGACAAAAATCAGATTTTGGGGAACGACACAACGTCAAAAGCAAATGGTTAAGGGTCCAGTAGAGAGAGTTAGGGTTCTTCGAGTGAAGAGGGCCACAGTGATGATAGAAATGAAGGAATGTGGGGCTGGCAAATTAAAGAATTTGGGTGCTGGAGAAACTATTTATTATTACAGAATTTGGGTCCAGTTGAAGGGTTAATCTATTCTATTATTAAAGGGGAACACTAATTTTGGTGTCATAAATCTGAAGGCTGGTTTACAAATTTTTTTCCATTTTTCCTAAAATGACCATAACTTGTTAAATAATCTATTATTTTAAAACTTATATCAAATTGTAATTATGGGTAAAATCGTAAATTACCAACTCAGTAAATAGCTTCTACGTTTCCACTTCCCACATTTTAGAAACTGTTGTGCAGTTCTACGTTTCACCATCTTCTCTTTTTTTCTTTTTTTATTTATTTATTTATTTTTTTTGTATTTTAAATTTATAACAAACTGTTGTGTAAGTTCCACAGTTCATCATCTTCACTCTATTGAAAAACTAAAATTTGTTGCTTTTTTTTTTTAGAAAGACTATTCAAGTATTCAAGAACTTTTTTCTTTCTTTGTTTCTTTCTGTTTTTTTTTTTTTTTTTTTTTTTTTTTTGGGAGGGGGGAGGAAAGCAGAGTATATAAAATTTGTGTTTTTGTTTTCTTAATGTTGTATGTGTGTGTGTGCACGATGTTTAAAAAAATCAATGTTCTTCAAATTTTTATTATATTATTAGATTTTGTACATTTTTTTTTTTTTTTGGGTAGTCTTATGTAATTTGAAATTCGTGTATGTGTGTGTTTTAAAAAAAAAAAAGTGTTCTTAAATTTATCATTATGTTATCAAATTCTTTGGGAAAAAAAGTACAGAATAATAAATAAATTTTATATAATTATTCATTTTGTGTTTTTTGTAAAGAAATAATTATATAGTTAAAAAAAATTATTTAAAAAAAACTGTATAAAAAATTATATAGTTTATTATAGTAAAACGAAAATCCACATAGTACCAAATGCAGCACAACTTGAATCTCTTATGTATATAATCACCCTGTTTAAACCCATTATGACATCATGATTCAAATATTTGAAGTATTTAGGAAATCATCAAAATAAGTAAGAATAAAAAATTATAAAATTCTATTTTCGAATAAATAAGTATGGCACATTTACATCCTCTGTACAAGTTTGATTTACAAAAACTATAACAAAAGCTATAAATAAAAAAATATATATATACACTTCATATCACACCCGCTGTTGCCCTAACCTACCCCCAGTCCCACAACCCCGAGCGTGGACCTCCCTCATCGGTCTCCTGCGGTAGACTCTCTGAATATCTAGCTCCCCCAATCGTAAATGCGAATCTAGTGGCACTCCCTCCCCTGCATGTGGCCCTCCACTGACTGTCTGTGGAGCCTGTGAGTGTAACCCTCCCTCTCCTGCATGTGTTGCCTCTGATCCTGTCTGGTCGAAGATTGGATACTACTGTGAGCTATGAAACTCCCTCATCTGGTGCAACTGTATCATGATCTGCAGCTGGACCTCGACATCGACCTCTGCCTCTGCCTGCACCCCGACCTCGGCCGCGGCGTCCGTCACGACCATAACCTCAGCCTCTCCCTCGCGCTCTGGAGAGGAGGGGCTCAATATGGGCCTCATCTTCAACGTGGGAGATGTCAGTGAGAATTGCATCATGTGTACTCATGGTCGCGGTCGAAATAGTCCCCACAAAAGTAGGTGTATGTAGTGTGGGACTATGTGATGTACATGTATGAACCCCAATACTACAAACACCTAAACTGTCTGGTGGTGGTAGCTGGGTGAGTGGGGTAACAACGCCATGCATGTATCGAGGCGGTGTCCAATTAGGGTCAGCTACATAAGATATGCCAGTAAGCTGGGTAGGATGTACGTGAAGGAAATCTAGAGATATGTATGGGGTAGCATGTGGTGGGGTGACTGATGTCCAAGGAGCTGATATGGTCGGCGTTGAAGTGGAAGGCACTGACGTGGACGGCACTGATGTGTCTGGAACAGCTGTTGCATTGTGTATACCGTAGTGGCCAAAATGTAGATGATCTCCTCGATGGGCATGGTGGATCGCCTCATACAATAAGTCTTGAATCTCTGTAACAGCCTGCAAGGCATGCTGTCCATCACGTCTTAAAAGGGCGTCCTCAGCCAAGTGATATGACCTCCAAACTCCAACCACCTGAACAAAAATTCGAACGTATTAGGCTACAGTTGACTGAAAGTAAACCAATTATGATCTTAATAATTATCTGACACATACTATGATACTCACCAATGCCTCAAGATAAGGCCCAACTCCCTGATATCCGGACTCAGACAGGTGGCTCGGATTACCAACTAGTAGGCGTGTATGTCGCTGATACCACAACATGTAAGGGTTAGAAGAGAGGAGCACCTTATCGCTCCAGTCAACCTGTATAATACTATCCTGACAGGCATCCCACAACTGTATATATCGTATATAATACAGACTCCAGTCAATGCTAACTCAGCTACGCCTATTAGTCATATGCAACCGCTACTCGGTGTCGAACCGATCTGGCACGAACTAGACCCGACCAAACTGTCGGAGGACACGATGGGGGAGATGCCACTTAACCACGTCAAAACAAATAAGTGGCACTCTCGCCATCCATATCTCTTAATCTAGTCGGCAGTAGTCGGGGAGCATACTGAAGACCCCAGCATAAGGCTGCCAAATAAACTACAATAACGACAAGTATATTAAAATTCGCTCATGAACTCAAAACATGTACAATGAACAAGACAACTAAATTGAGAGCAAAATTCATACCTCACCCTCGATCATCCGGTCAAGCTGGTCTCTATAAACTACGACTACATGGGTTGAGACGACCTCATGGCCAAAAACAACCCTCCACCGACTACCTCGAGGTCCAGGTGGCAACTGCATGTCTCCCTGGCCCATGGGAAGCTCACCAGAAGCAACCAGTTGCCACCTAGATGGGGCAATGCAAATCAATCACTCCCACGCCCAAATCTGCAATAGTTTGAACGCAATTACAATACTGATATATGTCATACAATATAAATTGACATGTAATAAAATTCTTACTAACCTGTAGCAAGACAAGTGGTCCTCCGATCTCCTTCGCACCCACCTGAGCTGCTCGACATAGCATCTTATACAAGCATGCCAAAGCCGCGCCACCCCAGCTGTATTGACCGATCTCGTCAATGTCTCTCAGCAGTGGCAAGTACATCAGTTTGAGCAGGTTTTATGACTTATCAATGAGAAGTACCCCCCCAATAAGCCACAGAATATAAGTTCGGGCATGCTGCTGTACCAACTCATCTGGAGCCTGATCTGGAAGAGGACCAAACTGCTCGGCCAGCCACCTCACCCTCAGTCTACCTGCCTGTAAGTCTGCAGGTATAGGTGCTACTCCCAATAGCTCAGCACATAGGGCTATCCACTGCTCCCTCGTCAATGATGAGTCAACTCTAGTAACTGCTTGCCCATCAATCCGTAGACCATATAGGACAGATACATCCTGCAATGTGACGATGGCCTTCCCGATCGGGAAATGGAATGTATAAGTCTCTGGGCGCCACCTCTCGACGAGAGCAGTGATGAGTGGGTGGTCCAGTCTAATATGCCCGATATAGTATACACCATAGAATCCCGCGTGTAGTATATACTACAAGACTCTATGGTCCAACGGATGTTCCCACAAGCCAGATTTTGCCCAGCGGCAGGTCGACACGGTGCGTGCCTCGTCCTGCATAACAGAATGACTAGTTTAAATAATAGCATTATCACGTAATATAAAACAAAATGCAGGGTATTTTAATTGTAAGTGTAAAGTCCAACAAACGTTATTGCATACCGGACGCTCCCATATCTTTGTGCCGATGTAGATGGTGAAAAGTGGGACCTCCTCAGGTAGATGTGCCATGAAGCCTGTACAAGTGAAATACTAGATCATAACAATAAAAATCTCATTTAATCATAACAGAAAAACTGTAATTATTCCATAAATTACGATTTGTAAAAGAAAAGTATACTCAGCTATTTCAAAATTTAAATTTGTGTGATACTATATATGGAAGCAATTCACTAAAATGTAATTAATTTTTATTTCAAAAACCTCTATTGTTTAACTGTAATTTAACTATAACAATTAAACTCTAATTAATTCCATACATGACGACACAACATACAAAAATGCGCTCGGTTATTTTAAAATTATAAATTTGTGTGCCACTAACAAGGAAGCAATTCACTAAAATTTAATTATAATCATAAATAATAAAAAAAAAAACTCTAATTATTCCATAATTTATGATTTTTAAATATATATATATATATATACTTTAAGATTTAAAATTATGTGTCATTAAATATGATAAAAATTCAACAGAACTTACTGTTATGTATGCTATAACTAATATAGAAATCTTTTCAAAAATAATTTTAGGGCCTCAATTACATAAGCTTAATGAACATGAACATAGTGCAGTAACATGTAGATAGTTTTCCTACATAAATATTTGCCAAAAAATTGAATGAGAAATTTTTTTTTTCCAATAATAGGTTGATGATTACATTTATGGCATATTTGACAAAACTTAATTGTTGATTTTGTAATGTTAGAAGTTTGAATGAATTATAAAATTTTTAAATTACATAAATTTATTCATAAATTGTAAATGTGAACAATGGTTGCAGCATTCGAAAATATTAAATTTATTCATAAATATTAAATTTTCAAATGGTAGAAGAACTATTTGATTAAGTATAGAATTTTGTAATACACATTTTCAATCAAGTACAAAATAAAAAACTTAGGCCTATGTGCTGCAGTTAAATGTTTTTGCATACATTTTTAGTTTAATTTATTTGCTTAGTATGTTAGTTGTAATTATTTTTTAATATAAAACAATTTCAATATATAAATAATTAAAAATGATGTATTACAAATAAAAAATGATCTATTTAAAGAATTAACAATTATAATATAGTTTAACATGGGGTCATTTGCATTACAAGCTAAAAATTCATATAGGCTGTCCAATTACAATCTCAAAATTAAAAATCACAACCATTTTACAATTTCACAATTCACGAAACTCATGTAAGCATTACATAGTCTTCATCGACCAAGCTGCGCCGGACATGTTCGCCTATCATGACCTATTTGCTGGCACTCACTGCAACGAGCGGTCAAACACCTATCTGATATATCCATCTCATTCGGAACACGAGACATAGATTTACGATCCTGTTTTACTTCTCGCAAACGAAGTACATTAGGCATTAAGGTCCACTGCGGATCATCTCAATAATCTTGATGCGGTATTGGATTGAATTTAGTTTCCCAAACCCTCATGTATACAGGAAGCCTATATCTTTGGATCAACGTACGAATGGATTGTCACCGATTCGCACATAACAGTGAGCATATGAGAACATGGATAGTGTCTTATCTCGTATTTGTCACAACTGCACGTGGCTTGATTCATGTGCACAATCTATGTATTGCGACCTCGTCCATAGCGAAAAGATGTTCGTGACGTCAAATACTGGCCAGGGGCCTATCAAACAATATTGATACAAACTAATGAAGTTCATGTTTTTAGGTGTAATTAACTTCACAACATAATAATAACAATGTAGTTTACATTACAAACTAACCTGTCGTACGATATTAACTGGAAAGTATTCCCTCTTGCGATGCCCTCCTTAATAATTTTTTGCATGTCTCTAGGGTATTGGAACTCATTCCGTATATCTATTTCTGCTTGGGCTCCCATCTCGTCGAAATATTTTACTAGCCGTCGAAATGTAAACTCAGCCATAGCTGCGATAGGTAAGTTCCTTACAACTTTCAAGACACTGTTGAAGCACTTTGTGTCATTACTGATCAATACCCCCTACCGATAACCACCGTCATACGCAAGGGCCCACTCCACAGGATTCATCTTGCGGACCCAATCGATGGCATCTTGATCAATAGCCTGTATTTGTTCTAAGTAAGCATTACACTTTCGTCGTTGAAGAGCACTCCCTGCTTTCCATAGAAGTTGTTTCAGCTCCTTATTTTTAAACTTTGTATTAAAGTTACTACAAACATGTCGAAGGCAGTGCCGATGATATCCAACAAATTGGAGCGACGGATTCAGCCAATGCCGCCTCACAGTAGCTAAAATACTCTCAGCTCAATCAGATATCAAAGTCACTCCCTGTTGATCCATGACAATATGTTCCTTGATATTTGAAATGAAGAACGACCAAGACTCCAAACTCTCCTTGTCGACAACAGCGAATGCAAGTGGTAATACTTTGCCATTGGCAGTGACGATGGTTGCTACAAGCAACACACCAGTGTATTTGCCATATAAGAATGTACCATTAATGGTAATAACAAGCCTACAATATCTGAATCCATTAATGACGGGTTTGAAAGACCAGGAAACAAAGTGGAAGACGGACATAATGGTTGTACCTCCGGTATATCTATGCTTCCATTGAACGATGGTGCCAGGATTAAATGTCTGTAATGCATGCATGAATTTAGGTAACTGCCTATATGATTCATCCCAATCCCCGAATACCATTCTAATTGCCTTTGCCCTTGCATGTCGCGCCTTCTTGTATGATATACTGTAGTTCATAGTCTTTTTGATATCTTCGATGACATTCTTAATTGGCATATCAGGTTTATTCTACATACGACAATCAAATATGAGTTGGATTATTTGGGTGTGAACACTATAAACAAACAAATATGTATATATATGTAAACATTTATTTTTTATACTCACCGCAACTTGTCCCAAAAGATGAGAAGCAATGTGACTGGAGCTAATATTAGTGTAATCCCTGTTCATTTGTAGGTATAAACAATGGTGAGGACCCCTGTACTACTTTATTTCAAAAAAACCATGTTTCCTACTAAGAGATGCACGCAACCACCAACTACAATCGTGCTTGCAAGCAGACACCCAAAGGTCTCGCTTGGAGGTTATGACCTTATACTCTCAATTATTTGTTACATGGTACAATTTCATAGCATGTACAAGTTGCTTCTTATCAACGAAAACCATCCATTTGTCTAACTCTAGATTTTCAGCGTTTCAGATTCGGTTACAGGGAACGACATCACGGCTACTCATGTCAAAATCACCACCCATGTGAATGTTCTCATAGAAAGGTGTAGACACCTCATTTTTGACCGACCTTAAGACTCAGACGTCATCGTTTGAGCATGCGGTGATCGCACATGTTTGTGCTCATTTCGAGTTTCCAGAGTTTTCGGCTGAGTACCTTGCCTCCAGGCCTCTAAACTCTTTGTGTTTTGGCTTGGTTTGTGGACCATGCCTTGTTGACCCTGCCTGGAGGGAGAGAGAGGTCTATAGACCACTTTTCCCTCTTGTAGACTAGTTTTCGGTTTCCGGAGCCTTCGGCCGAGCGCCTTGTCTCAGAACCTCTTAATGTTCTCCTCTTGGCTTGGCTTTTGGACCATGCCTTGTTGCCTTGGTCTAGAAGGAAACGGAGGTCTGTAGACCACTTTTTGCGGTCGTAGACCACCTTTCCCTCTTGTAGACCACTTTTTGCGCCCGTAGACTAGTTTTCGAGGCTTCCGGCTGTGTGTCTTGTCCCGCGGACTTTTGTCTTTCATCCTTTTTGGTTTGTTTTTCGCACAAACCTTGTTTTCCTTGCTTGAAGGGTGGAATAAGGGTTGTAGACTAGTTTCTCTCCCTAAAGACCACTTTTTGTGCCTGCCAGCCAATTTTCTGGTCGGCCAACTGGTCTTGGTGGTCTGTGGACCACCTAAAGTGGTTGACAGCTATGCCACCACCTTGTTTTCTTTGTGCAGACCATTCTTCCCCCTTACCGACCACTTTTCATTCTTGCAGACCACTTTTTCTGGTCAGCCGACCAGTGCAAGTAGCTGGCCGACCACTTCAACTGGTCAGCCGCTTTCCTGCACTTTCTGCAGATATTTTCCATGCCAGCTGTTGGGCACAGAAAGCATCCTCCATACACGTGTATGGAGGGATTGATTCAAGATTCAAGCTTGTTGAACAAGCTTGATGCATGTTTTTCTATAAAAGGGAGCCTCTTTCCTCTTGCCTTAGGTTCAGAATTTTGTATTGGAGCTATACAAATATCATCTATCTCTATATTGCTCCTCATCTTCATATTTGTGCTTGAAAGTGCCTTTTCTTCACACTTTTGCACACAAAACACCTAGTGAAACACCACACTCTTGTTGCTGAGTCACCTTGAAGCTGGTTTTGGTGTTTTTGGACTGCTTTTGATCCAAAAAGGTTGTTGGAGTTGCTTCCTTGAAGTTGTTCTACAAGGGTGAGTTTCTAACCCCTTAAAGCTTTGTTTTTGTTTAAGTCTTTGGCCCTATTTGCATGCTGATTTAGGCCTAACTCTCAACTGTAAAAAGCTCTGATTTTAAGTGTTTAAGATGTTGGTTTGAGACCTCTTTGGTGTTGGGGGTGGTCTACCCCATTTTGTGCCTTGTTTGGCTTTGTTTTGTGCCATCACTTTAGACCCTTGTGATCACCTTTATTTGGCCTTTCTACCACTAAATTCCAGGGGAATTTCAGTGGTGGAAACTTGATTTTGAGGCCTCAAATAGGAGGGGGTTGTCCCCCTTTCTCTCCTCTTGTGTGCTTGTGTTGATGGCTCATCAAAAGAGCATGTATTTCTATTTTCTTGAGGCTTTGTTTGAGCACTTTTTTGTGACTTTTTAGACCTTCCATGACTCTGTTTTGGGCTGTCTTGGTCACCTCTTCCATGCTTCTTATACTTGTAGTGTAAACCTACTTGTAACCTTGCAAAGTAGCATGTCTTTCTAGTATGTATTGGCTCCATTTTAGTAGGTTTTTGGCCATCATTTGACATGTCATAACTCTGATTTGGGTTGGTTTGGTTGCCTCTTGCATGCTCCTTGCACTTGTAGTGCAATTTTGGTTCACTAGCCTAGCATATCTGTTGTTTTAGCCTATTGATCTAGCATGTGTATGCTCTACTCCAGCACATTTTTGGCTTTGATTTAACATGCTTGAGGTTTGATTTAATTGGTTTTGGTCATGCATGTTTGGTTTTGCATAGCTATAGTGCATTTGGCTTTGCTAGCCTTGCACTATGGGACCCCTAGCATGTCATATTTGAGCCTTTTGCATGGCATGGCATCATTTGGTAGGTAATTTCATACCATAAACTTCTGACACACTCTCATATTTGTCACTTCTTCATCATGTTTGAGAGTTATGCTCTTATGTTTAGTTGATGAGCCATTACATGAGCATGCATATCTTGCCTTTTTGTGCCTAAGTTTTGGTGTGTTGGCCACTGTTTTAGCATGATTTAGGTCTGTCCATATGTGATTTAAGTCCATTGAGCATTGTATTGCATGCCTCTTGTATGATGCTCTTTACTTGCTTTGATGCTTTAGCCTTCGAACATGTCATGCATGCATTATTCACATGATAGGATCTTGTGCATGCCATTAGCATTGATAGGTTGATCATGTTGTATGTGTTGCATTGTGTTTGGATCGAGCGTTGATCCAAACACAAGGAATATGGCACTTTTCATACTTGAAGTGATGAAACGAGCCTCATTTCTTGGTCGCCGACCCTCTTGATCAAGCATGATAGAGGCGGAGGCTTGTATGTGTCATTTGTGCATTCATTGACATCGACTTGGGCAAACTTGGCTTCTCGGCCATCGTGCATTGCGATGCATGGTTTGTGGCCCCAGAGTCAAGTACCGCACTCCCTTGAGCTTGAGAAATTATAGAGAGGGTAGTTGTGCACACATACTTTGCAAATACTGTAATGACCCCAAAATGCGTGATGTAATTATCCATAATTAATTGTGTTTATATGATTTAATTGGGGAATATCTGTTTGAACTAGCAAAACATCTGTTGGAATTGCAATTTCGGGACTGAAATCGGTGACTGTAATGGATTCAGAAAATGAAATTGAACGCGCCTATGTGATACCGGGAATTTTTAGAGCTATTTGGAATAATAAATTGAGGACTGAATTTCGTCTGATTCGTTAGGCCTTGTTTGGCTCAAGATTATGGCACAATATTATATATATGTTTATAGATAAGGATGTTGACCCTTATTTGACTCATTGACTCAACACAAAAAGAGAGAAGAAAAATCTGGAAGAGAAAAAGAGAGAGAATTCGTGGAAAAGAGAAAGGAAGGGAAAAGAAGAGAGAAAAAGGGGAAATCAAGCAAACTTCTCAAATCAAGTGATTTAAGGTAAGATTTTCATGAAATAGATTGTTGATCCTTGGCATCTAGCATGTTGAATTAAAGATTAAGGCATAAGATCATGAAATTTATGTTTAGAATTATGATTTCCATGCATGTTTGGCATATTTGAAAAAGAACCTCCATGGATGTTAAGAAATGAAGCTTTTGTGAGCATGTTTTATGGTTTTTCATCTTATATCAAGGTTTGATCTTGTATATGAGGCATTTGGGTTTTGTTAGAAGTTGTGAAGCTTAATTCAAGTTATTATCAAGTGTTTGGGGCCTTGATGTTCATGTATTTGAAGTTGATTTTGGCAAAAGGGAGACCCACGGTTTAACAGGAAATGGACTGGTTTTTCACCCAAAATTTTCACAGTCCGCTCGAGCGGGGGTTTGGCCGCTCGAGCGGGGATTTCGCACATCCAGCATTTTGGCTCAGTTTTCAGTCCGCTCGAGCGGGGGTTTGGCCGCTCGAGCGGGGACCTGTTTTTCAGGAAATTTCAAAAGTGTTTTAATGCATGATTTTGGCATCCTCATTGCATTTTTAGCATTCTTGAGGCTTAATTAAGTCATGATAATGAAGTTATGAGATTGAAACATCATTAAGAGCATACGTGGATTTGATTTGATAATGATATGTGTTAAAGGATCATGCGATACTGTGGATATTTACAGGTCAAAACGTGAAGACCGTACAACCGGTTCTGGAAAACCACTGTAAGTAACATTTCTGTAAAGTTATGTTCTTATAAAGTATGTTCTGAAAATACTATGCTCTGTTATGATTTCTGAAACGTTAATGTTTTCTGTGAACGAATGTCCTATTTGCGAATCTAGTATGGCATCTATAGAGAGTCCCAAGTCATGGGGGACGGCATGAAAGTGCGGGTCCATGACTAGTTTACGAGATCTCGTGAGTCACTTCATTGTGACGATCTGTGTTTTTAATCGATATCCGGGCGATTACTCTAGCCGAAGACGTTACATTATGTTTATATTACGTGAGTATGCCATTATTATGTTACGTCTGAATTGATTATGTTTATGATGATTTGTTTTACGGATACATGTTATGTTGGAGTTCGTTCACCACCCCTTTACGTTAATGTTACTTGCTGGGCTTTAGCTCACCCCTGTATATATGTATTTATAGGTGAGCAATCGGGGAGTCAAGCCTAGGCGGAGTCTTGCACCGAGCCGCCGTTTTGAAAGCCTACCCGAGTGAGGTGCCCCCGAGTCAGGGCTAGGCCTGGAAGGCCGTATCAGTATTGTTTCAGTTGTTTTTGGTGGCATGTGCCTATATGTCTTGTATATGGATTTTTGTTACATGTTATGTATAGATAGTGGGTAAATTAACATTTTGGCATGTATATATTTGTTCATATTTATGCACAGCTCTTTGGACTATTAGTATTCTGTTTTCGCTTCCGCGAGCCCCGTTTATTTATGTTATGTACAAGAAGGCCTGTGGTAATCTAGGATTACTGGCCGGTTACGATGCCAAACCTTTAGGGGCGGGTTTGGGTCGTGACAGAATACTCTACCGTGCCCCTTCTTGTTCTCTGTTGCAGCAAAATGGAGCTTGGGCAGAATTTCTGGTCGACAGACCAGAAAAAGTAGCTGGCTGACCATTTTTTCTGGTCTGCAGCATACTTAGGTGGTCTACACCACCATCAACTGGTCGGCAACCCTCCTGAGGGTCCCTATTTTGGAGTAGAAGCTATCTGGAGCTTTGTGTAGTGTTCTGAGATCAAATGCAAACAAAGGCAAGTTTGAGCATAGCGATGGATTTCCGAGCGAGGAACCAAATGCATGCATTGTTCAACTTTCCAAAGCAGAGCTGAGTAGTGTAGTTTAATGCTTATTTGTCTAGCTTGAATTTGTAACTTAATTAATTTGTTGATTAGTTAAGGTGTTGTAATAACTAGTTGTAGCTAGTCATTCATTTTGTTGTGTAATAACTAGTCTAATTAGCTTTATTAGATTAGTTAGCTAGCTTAGCTTAGATTAGCTAGTTAGTTTATTATTCGGACCGTCCGTCGAGAGGGCGAATTTTGTAATAAGTGTGCGTGTGTGTATGTGAATGTCCTCCAACCCCATGTCTTTCTCCCTTTTATTTACCAGCTTTTGATGGTTAGTTTTAGGGCATATTTCAATTAGCATCCTTATGCTATGCATGTGTGCATCATTCATTTGTCTTGCATGCACCGGGCTCGGCGCATCATACAAACTGCATTGTATTTCAATACCAATTTAAACACATGTTATCTAGTTGCATTCACATGACATCTTAGAATAGCCGAGCCTATCTTAGTTGCATTTTGCATGTGCTGCATTAGGCATTGTTGACATAGCTAGGATCATGCATTGATTATTAACTAGCTTCTTTTTTGGCTCGAAGTACACTGTAAGTGTTTATACTTTAGCATCCTTTCATATATGTAAGTGACTGCCATGATAGCATGCTTGCCATGAGGCTATGTGCTTATTTGTTTAACTGCATGAATGCCTGTGAGTGAAGGCTAGATTGCCTGAATTGGAATAACTCGATGATTGTGAGTTTTAAGTCCACTTTGTGGAGTGACAAAATCATGTTTTTCTAAGCCCACTTGAGGGTGACAAATCCGCGACTTAGCCTACTTGCAAGTATCATTTTCAAACCACTTTAAAAAACAAACACGAGTTGTTTTGTTCCAATCCGCGTGATTTAGTCTATACTTGTGTGCTGTGCACATCACGTAGTAAGTTAGATTAATAACCGGAATAAGAACACGTGTTTTCAAAAATAACATATCATGTTTGTAGAGGTCGATCCTTTGATCGGGCGAATGGGGGTGCTCATTTTAGGACCTTCCCCTCTCGTACCCAAGTTCCCGAGTCGAGGCAACTTTGGTGATGACGGACACGTGGCCTTAGGCACGAGTCAGGGTTTCCTAAATTTCCCAAAACAAAATATTTAGGTGATGACTCTGAAATCTGGCAAAGCAGTCCATGTTTGGCACTTCTTGATTAAAATCGATTTTCCAAAACGATTTGTCGGATTTGGACTCTTTGGTGATTTATCAGTCTTACATTGCACTTTATGAGATTAGATTCAGAACCGTGACAGGAGTTTGAACTATAGTAGCAAGAACTACAACTCGCGCCCTCGCGCGCGGAGTGGAGTTAGGGTGGTCTACAAAAGAGATTTTAGCTCTAGGTGGAATGAGGGCATTTTCAGGGTCAACAGGAGCGTCGGCATCATCTTCTTCATCATCATCATCTGATCCACCCAATAAATTTTCTTCATCACACATTTCATTCTCATCATCCTCTAGGGCAATATCAGGATCGTACATGTCATTGTCAACAAACTGCACATAGTTTACCGTTTCTGCCATATTACCATCAACTTCAACTGGAGTGGTATGATGGCTGCAGGTGGGCACATCTTCTGTGTTATTTTGAAATTCATAATCATATCTACCACGTGAACTTGATTTCACACCATGGCCCTCAAATGTCTGTTGTGTGTAGCCCACTGCATAACATTGATCTGATGCATACATAAGAGACTGAAACGCTGTCGTGTCAATCCCATGTGTCAGCAATGTAGTGAACGGACGAGAATCCATCTGTATCATATTCGGGACATTCTGTACAACCTCCTTATCAAGGTACACTTCCAAACAATTTGATGGTTGGAAACTTGCACCGATACTTAATACGGTGTTCAACGTCTCATCGTCATTGATTGGTAATATCTTGTATTTGCTGATTGCTTGCCACTAGCAATAAGGATATCTACATTTGAAGTTCAATCGGACACTTTCCCAGTAATTTGCCACCTTAGACATGAACATCGCCTCCAAATTGCTAAGCGTGGTGCCAAGTTGCACCGCATATATCTCTTTCGGCTCAACATCATATGACACACTTTCATTGAGATCCCGAATTATGTTTTCCCCCCAATAGAAGATAATTGGAACAGTCTCCATATACTTGCTTCTATGAAACATAAAATATTAAAATATCAACAATATCAACAATATACTTATATCGGATTTTACTTCTAAAAGAATTATATGAATTTCCACTCATTCAATTACAATTACTTGTGAGGCAAGAACTTTATTTAAGTAATCAGCAATTGTAATCCAACAATTATTATTGATTTTTTAATTAAAATATGAGTTAAAATAATTATTATGTTTTGGATTTTTTAGCTTTTTAAGAAAAAAGCTTATAACACATGAAGAATGTTGGTTTGTTTTGACATAATTGTATATGGAACTCCTGTGTTCTGCTTTTTTCATTATTTATTACGATTAACATCATGCTCTTGTGCACGGTAAATGTAAATTTTTCTTTTTTCCATATTTCTTCTTCTTTGTTTTGGTAATATTTAGTGTTGATTTGATTTTTTTTAATTAACCTGCTTTTATTTTTGTGTTGGTTATTTGAATTTGTTTAGGCGGACACTTGGTGGAAGGAAGTTGTGGGAGTCAAAAGACAATTTATATTTTCCTATAAGTGACATTTTCATATAAAAATCAACCCTCTTATTTTTGTCAATTTATATTTTCTAGGGTAGAAGGAACTCTAGAGGTGACACATCTTGAACACCACTAAACATTACTTCAATTTATATTTTCTCCCATTTTTATTTTTCTCTCTATTTGTTTATTATTGTTTATTTTCTCATTTTTGTTCACTTATTTTTATTCATATAAAACAACAACTGAGGTTTCATTTGTACGTGGAGTTTTTTTTACTCCCTATGTGGAGACTCGTATCTTTTCTGTATGAAAGTTCTTTTTCTCCATTTAGGATTTAATTTATATTTTGTACTCAGATTTATTTTATTAGATGAGTTATTGTTAGATGTATAATATATTAAATCTTGTGTTTTCTCGTAAAAAAAATAAATATTAAAATAAACAATTAAGACTTGTACTAAAATTTAAATTTCATATTGTAATTTTCACACAAATAGACATGCAATGTATTCTATTATATAAATGAAGGATGTCACATTTAAAAATAAAAGCAAAAAAACAAAAAAAGGCTCCCTGCATACGATCACTATCACATTTAATATTTACTAAAGGATTCTTCAAAAACTATTTACAAATTTAAATATAAAATTATAAATTCATAACACTTGCATCTACTTCTGAGTTACATGAATTAGGTATATTTTACATTTGTTAGAAAACTGGTATACTATCAAAAAAAAAAAAAACTCTCTTTTTGTCCACTTGAAGAACTTTTATGGTAAGAGCTCATCACAGGTTCACGTAGAAGAAAAATCTCAATCCAACCCATAGAAACACACCACACAAATATAATAACTTAATTGAGTTTTGAATAGAGATGGTAATTTTTCCCAATATCACTTCAATGAGAAACTAGGGTGGGGACGGGAAAATTATATTTTCACACACTTAATTAATTCAGTACACATCTTTATTTTTAATTTTTTTCATTACATTTCTATCCTTTAATCAAATTACCAACACACCCCTCTTTTTCTCCCTTCCTCCCACCCACCCACCCACTCAACTAAACCCATTCCTTTGCCATTTCTTACCACTGGCAGTCACCTCTCTCCCTTCTGATCATCACCACCTTCATAGCATTCCTCTCATGTTGCCCGGCATCCATTACATAGACCATCTCCATTATACTAATCATAGTTTTAATTTGTGTATGGTGTAAAATGATGTGTATTGAGACAAAATTAAAAGTTTTAATTTGTGTATGGTGTAAAATGAATAAATGATATATACTAACATAAGTAAGGATGTTTAAATAGAATTACCTGTGGGGACGCATTTTCCTGTTCTCACCCTCTTCTCCATTATACTAATCAAATATAGTTTTATATAATATTTGACTGTATTTCATTTTTTTTTAAATAAAATAAGACTAAAACACTTAAATTTTTTACATTTTATACTAAGTTCAAAATTAAAATATTCTTAATAAGCCTCACTCAAATGGAGTCCAACTCCAAAAGGTCCAAAATTATTATTTTTAATTCAGCTAGCAACCAAACCAAAAATATAAAATCCAAAAGAGTAATGTTGAATTAGTAATTTTGCAATTTATTATATTATCTATTGAAAAGGATATAATAGAAGAGTAATTTTGCAATTAAAAATTAAAAAAAGTAATGTTTAATTAGTAATTTTGCAAGTTTAATTAGTAACTTTGCAATTAAAATATAAGAAGAGTAACATTTAGGTGAAATTTTATTGCATTTAAATTATTGTTTTTAGATAATTTTATATTTTGAAAAATTGTGTACTGAATTTTGGTAAACTATGAAGTAACATTTAACAAAATATATGTATGATATTATCAATACGATCATATTTATCAATCAATATCCGACAATGTCAGTTAATATGTTGATAAATAACGGTATTCAAAGTATAAAATCTAAAATCTCAACACTAAATAGGTTAAATAACGACTGATAATTCAAACCCTAATTGTGCTAGCGATTTATACCTACAATTATAGATTACTTCCACTATTTAATTACCTATAATTACCTATAATTGAAACCCTAATGGTCTCTACTATTTAAGGATGAAATTAGACATTTGGTAATGAATTATTATCCTGTGAAGGCCAAAATTTTATTTTAAAAAGGGTATACCATTTAGCATGAAATTATTTGGTTCTTAAAAATACATTTATTAGTGGCATGAAATTTTTACTTTACAGTGTATACTAAATATATTTTCATTTTCATTTTTGCCAAGAAATGAACATAAACATGTTTAAAATATTGGACATATTACAAAAATAAAACTCCAGTCCATCTCAATTTAAACTCGAAAATTTTAATTTCATCAATTTAAATTTTGAACTTCATTCCGTGTCACAACCTACATTCATGTTCATCTCAATTTAAATTTTTATTTCTCACCTATCCATCTCTCACATTAAATAAAATATTTGTTTCGTTCTTACAACTAATCATTTACCATTATTTTTTTTTAATATAATTTAATTTTGACAAATTAATCAACTTTAAAAATAAAAAAATAAAAACTCGAGTTTATGAGTAGTTTGAGTTTAACTCGGGTCAAACTTGTGTAAACAATCTCAAGTTACAATTCGGCCTTGGGTGGGCCTAGGCAACTCTCAATACAACTCAGGCTGAGATTAGATAACCTCTTAACCTGCCTGGACCCACTTGTAAGGATCACTCCAATTTTAATATTACATTTGAGACCATTTTCTAGATTTTGGAACTTAAAGTGTTGTTAAGGCAAGATTGAACCAAAAGCTCCAAATTCGATTTTTTATTATTATTATGTTTTACTAGTATTCACTCTTTTGCTCTTTTCTCTCTACACTTAAAATTTTTCTTTCTACACTTTGAATCTTGATATGAGGCCAGAACTTGTTTACCATTTACTTTCGGGGATTTCATTTCCACTATTTAATTACCAATAATTACTTATAATTCAAACCCTAATTGTCTCTACTATTTAAGGATGACATTAGAAATTTGGTAATGAATTACTATCCTGTGAAGACCAAAATTTTATTTTAAAAAAGGTATACCATTTAGCATGAAATTATTTGGTTCTTAAAAATACATTTATTACTGGCATGAAATTTTTACATTATAGTGTATACTGAATATATTTTTATTTTCATTTTTGCCAACAAATGAACATAACACATGTTTAAAATATTGGACAAATTACAAAAAAGAACTCTAGTCCATCTCAATTTAAACTCCAAAATTTTAATTTCATCAATTTAAATTTTGAACTTTATTCTGTGTCACAACCTACACTCATGTCCATTTCAGTTACTTTGTTTAACAATTTTTTTTTGTTTTTTTTTAAATACATGTGGCAATATATTATTTACTTTTTTTAACTTCTTATAAAATCACTTTTAAACTTGACCATACTAGATTATAAACTATCCTAACCATCCATTTAAATATGACCATGCACCTCTTACAGTGGATAAACTCTCTCTCCTTCCCCATCTTGTCTGCCATTGCAATCCACCTGTTTCCTGCTACAGCCTAACGCCGTCAAAACCCACGCTGCCTCTACAATCATCCTCCCCTCCACCTTGCCCCACAACCTATCGCCACCCTCTAAATGCATTGTTACAGTTTGAAAACTTGGTTCAATTTCTTTTGGTAAAAATACTTCACTCAAAAAATAACTTTTGGAAATTTTCTTTCATTTAAGACTACTCATCTAGATAGTCTATTTCTCTTCACATGAAAACTTGGGAATAATCATCAATTATCTTCAATAAGATTTGGAAAGATACATCTCATGTTACATATTTATTTTTGTTGTCTTGGAAGAAATTGTTTCCCAACAAAACATATAAAATCTACAGAGAAGCACATTCAAGTAAAAAGTTTTCAGCTTAGTAGAAAATTAAACTCTCCATAAACAGAGATTTTTTTAAAAAATGCATTCTTTACCATTCATAAATTTTGAGTATGTATGTGGATCAACTAAAGTTTACTATACACGCTAAAATTCTAGAATTAACTAACCCAGAAAACATATAGCTCATGACACAGAGCAGTACCAAAATAACTATCTAAGTTTCTGGATTTTCCTCTATTACTTCATTTTCGCTTTGATTTGCAGGGGGTTTTAAGAGGGAGTTATTGATTGGTCAAGGATTTGAGCTAGGGCATCGAGTAGGTGATGGTGAGTTCGCATTATTTGGACATTATTGACGATGCGAGAGTCGTGGATCAAGGACATGGTTGTGATTGAATTTGAGGAAAGAGATGATGGTGGATGATGGAGGAAAGGGAAATGATATGCCACATGTGCATTAATTTTTTTTTTTTTTTTTTCCGGTTAAATAAGTTCATAGAGATGAATAGATGGTTAACATTGATATGGAATAAGAAGTTTGAGGTTTAAATTGATAAAATTAAAATTCAGGTTGAGATGTTAAAGTTCTAGTTTGTCGGACAAATATTACATAAGACATAACCAAACATGTAAAATAATGTCATAATTAAAAAAAATGATAATTAAATTTAAATAATAATAATAATAATAACTAAAGGTGTATAATAAAACGTGTGTATCATAAAATTTTCCTAATATATTAATGTTACACCAATAGGCACCAATGGTCCCACATGGTCTTTTTATTCTCGAAGCTGCTTTTGTTTGTTTGTTTTTTTTTTTTTTTTTACATGAGGTGATATGCAATGTTACACCAACAGGCACCAATTGTCCCAGCTGGTTTTCTATTCTCAGAGCTCAATTTTTTTTATTTTTTTAACATGAGATGATATACTGAATGGCATAAGAAATAGTAAATGTAGCATTTCTTATAATTTTGCTGCGATGTTACACTAATAGGCCCCCAAATTTTTTTCAAAGCTCAAGTCGATTACAAGCAATTGGTCTAGTAGTTTCTTCAAACATCCTGTATTGAACTCAATTTTTTATGAAAATTGAATTTTTTATTTTTTAGTAATTTTTTAAATATTTTAAAGATTTTTACTTTTTAGATGCAATTAATCTATTTATACATAAAAGGTAAATTATTTGTAAGAACATATTTTAAAAAATCAATAAATATACAAAAATATAAAAATGTAACGAATTTTTGTATTTTTATATTTTTGGTATTTACTGAATTTTTTCATAAATATTATTCTTTTTAAGTGTATTTATATAAGGTGTATCTAAAAATTAAAAATAATTATTTAAAATATTAAAAAACTTGATAATATATATATATATATGAAAAATAAAAATAAAAACTCAATTTTTATGAAAGAGATTCAAACCAAACACAGGTATTTAGATTATTTTTACATATTTTACCCAATTTTATCACAAAATAAAACTTTAATGGACATTATCAAAGTCCCAGATAAGCAATATGGTAGATATTTTGCCTTACCTTCTTTTAACTAAACTATATTTAGAACATCTCAACTCTAACCCTAATTTCACAATTTTAACAATAAGTTCTGATTTCACAATTCAAAACCCTAACCGTAATTTCTGATTTCACATTCAATTGAAAACCCTAGAACATTTTCACAATTCAAAACCACAAGATTTTTACCAATTCAAAACCACAATTTTAATTCACAAAACCTATTCTAGCCACATTGACATCAATTTCAATTCACAAACCCTATTCTACCCACATTCATATTTTCACAAACACAATAAACACATATAGAATTCAAACTGAGAGAGAGCAGAGAGAGAGAGAGAGCAGAGAGCGCACGCGCGAGAGAGAGAGAGAGAGAGAGAGAGAGAGAGTATGTAAGACCAGAGAGCAGAGCGAGAGTGTAAGACCAGAGAGAGAGCGAGAGAGACCAGAGCGAGAACGAGAGCAGAGAGTGAAAGTAGAGAGCGAGAGAGCAGATCGAAAAAAAAAGCTAAGTGTAAAAAGCGTGGTTGCAAATGAGGGGGGTGAGGTATTTTATATAAGTTCTGTTGGCTACATATTTTGTAAAAGCCAATTACAATTCGACACGTGGCAGAATGATGGTATTATTGGAAGATGATTTTAATCTTAAATCTCAATCGTACACGTGGCAATAAGTATTGGTTCTCAAGTGGTCCGAGTAGCACTAGATCGTGAATGAGATACAAGGTGGCGGCTTCAACGGTTACCTTTATTCAAATTCGAACAGGAGGAAGTCCAAGCGCAAGTGATGGCATAGTGGAACTATTTCTAAGGTAACATGATCACGATCATGGAGGAAGCGAAGCTTCGAAGTGCATTTCAAGGTCATCCCTAACAAGTATAAATAGCAGGAAGTTCCCGAAAAGGCCCCCAGACTCGGATCATAAAAACCAGCTTTTATCAGATTTTTCCTTTCCGGTTTACCTTTCAGACTTTAAATACTTGTTCTTTAAATACCGTACTTCAATTCATAGGAGTAGTTTTCAAGTAGATTCAAGTAAATCGTTGCTGTAAACTTCCTCAAGGCTGAGTTTGGACAATTGTAAGTGTTTATGTTAATGAAATACTTCAATTGCTTTTAATATTACTTGTCATTTCTCTTAATTTCTCCTAAAAGTCGAGCCACCAGTAAAAGTCCTCTTCATTGAGGCTGAAAGAACTAAAACATAGTCGCCTGATAATTGATTGGCAATTATAATTTCTGTAAGGACTGATTGATCCTTGCTGGCACGCTCGCATTTACAAATTTACCCTTTGAAAAGCCAAAAAGCCAACAAGTTCTAAAAGTGTGATTACGAACCACGCTTTCATTTAAAATCCGTTTTTCGTTAAAAACGTGGTTATCATTCACGCTTTTTTTAGTGAACAGTAAAAGCGTGGTTCGTGACTACGTTTTCTAAAAAAAAAATTTATTTAAAAACGTGGTTAGGAAGCACGCTTTCTGTATAAATTAAATTTCTTTAAAAGCATGGTTTGTAACCGTGCTTTTACGATTTTACAAATTTTCTGCGAGAGAGTCACAAAAGCGTTGAAAGCGTGATTCACAACCACGTTTTAACTTAGTTTGGAAATTCCGTCTAAATTAGACATAGTTTGAAAAATAAGTTGATATTTTAGCTTAATTAGGGAAAAGGCCCAAATAAACATTGTCAAGATTTCTGAGATAAATAAACTTCCTGTATATTTTGTAAGAGTTGTTAACCTATAACAAATTGATTTGAGTTGTACATAAAATGTTAGTTTCCGTTACTTTTAAGACTCTCTATCTAAATATATATATATATATATATATTTTTCTTTTACTGTATTATCTATTTAATCAAATTGAGCTTAAAAAAACTCAATAAAAAACACTTTTTAAGCATATGACAAGAATAAATAGTTTGGTTCAACCTTGTTTGGTAACTGACAATTTTTGTCAAAAAAAATTAAAAAGTTATTACAAATTATCTTATTATTTTATTTATTTGTTTTACACGTTATTTTATAAAAAGTCAAAAAAATCGTAAAATAATCAAATCCCAGACAAGTAAATCAAACCATTATCAATTTCTTTTCTTTTTTTTAAATAATTAAAATGAATCAATCAATCACAGAACCAGATCAAATAATATGATTGGATTATAAATTTTTTTAGGGTAAATTACATTTACCTGCTCTAAGATTTCTAACAATACAAAGACCTCTCCTGTAATTTGAATAATTACAGTGACCTTCCCTGCTTTACTTGACAATGTTAAGATTTCCTCTTCTGTCAAATTGTTCCGAACGGTGTTACTATAGACTTTTTGCTATAGTGAATTACCTTATTGCTCTTCCTTTTAAAATATTAAAAAATATTTTTGGATTACAGGACAAGTTTGGAAAAAACAAACAGTGTTTGGAACAGTATTTTTGGATTTATTTTTTTAAAATATTAAAAAATGTTTTAAAAAATTAATTTTTATTTTAAATATATAATTTTTATTTAAATATTTTTAAATATTTTATTTTATTTTGTAAATATTTTAATTTTTTTAATTTTAATATTTTAAATTCAAAACACAACTTCACACTCAAATCGTAACCAAACACATAACTCAAAACTCAATTTAAAAATTATTTTCAAATCTCATAATCAAACACATAACTCGACACTCTACACTACTTTTAAAACTTTACATTCAAATCGTAACCAAGCGCATTACAAAAAAATTAAAATATTTAAAAATATATTTATAAAATAGAATAAAATATTTAAAATAAAAAAAAATTTAAAATTTTTTAATATTTAAAAAATATATTTAACATAAGTTTATATTTTTTTAAGTTTCTTTTTGATTATGAGTTTTGAAAATAATTTTTGAATTAAGTTTTAAGTTGTGTATTTGGTTAAGACTCTATGAGTTTTGAAAAGATTTTTGAAAATTTCTAATTAGAATTGTGATTCTAAAAGAGAACCAAACATGTTTCTAAAAAAAATCTTTTTTGGGAACATGTTTTTACTCAAAACTCAATTCAAAAATTATTTTCAAAACTCATAACCAAACTCAATTCAAAACTCAAAACCAAACTTTTTCAAAAACTCTATTTTAAAAGAAAAAAATTTTGAAAAAAAATTTATTTTATTTTTTAAAATTATTTTTAGAATCATGATTTGAGTGTGGAATTGTATTTTGAGTTATGAGTTTTGAAAAGAAAAAAAATTGTTTGGTTATAAATTTTGAAATTTTTTGAATTTATTTTTTTAGGGTAAATATTTTAAATTTTAAATATTTATTTTAGTGTGCATTATATTTCATACATCTATGTGTTGTATTTTTTTAAAAATATTTTTAAAATATTTTTTAAATACTAAAAAATTTTAAATTTTAAATTTTTTATTTTAAATATATAGTTTTTTTTAAATATTTTATTTTATTTTATAAATATATTTTTAAATATTTTAATTTTTTTGTTATGCGTTTGGTTATGATTTGAGTGTAGAATTTTGAAAGTAGTGTGGAGTGTCGAGTTATGTGTTGGATTATGAGATTTGAAAATAATTTTTGAATTTAGTTTTGAGTTATTTGTTTGGTTACGATTTGAGTATGAAGTTGTGTTTTAAGTTTAAAATATTAAAATTTAAAAAAATTAAAATATTTACAAAATAAAATAAAATATTAAAATAAAAAATAATTTTTTTAAACATTTTTTAATATTTTAAAAGGAAGGACAATAAGGTAATTTATTATAACAAAAAGTAACATCGTTTGGAATAATTTGACAGAAGGGGAAATGTTGACATTGTTAAGTAAAATAGGAGAGGTTACTATAATTATTCAAATCATAGAGAAGGTCCTCAGATTTGTTAAAACCTCAGGAGAGGTAAATGTAATTTATCCTTTTTTTTAATTTTTGTTTTATTTTTCTCAATCCTATTTATCCTCGACAATAACAAGGTAATTAGACAATAACAAGGTAGAACAATGCTACACACCCCCACTGGGGGTCAACCCCCAGTGACGTGGCGCAACACCATTCGCCAGTTTTCTTTTTTTTTTTTTTTTTTTTTTTTTGCTGGCCTATCACCCACAGCCACGTGGGCTGGGGGTCACTGGGGGTCCCCAATTACTGGGGGTCTCCCGCATTTTCCTAACAAGGTAATTAGTAAAGCCTTTGATTAGTCATGAAAGTTAAAAAATAAAAATAAAATTGAAAAATATGTCTCCGTCAAAACCTAAGTAATAATTTGTTTGATATTTATTAGGATGGTTTGGCAACAATCTAAAATAAGTAATAATTATTTTTTTTTATTTACTTGTCAAATAACTTTTCTATTTTTCTATATATTTCTCCATAAAAAGTGAAAAAATAAACAAACTTCAAACCACCCTTATTGATTAGATTAATGAAATCTAATATTTTATTATTATTTTTTAAAAAAAATTAATTTAGCAAGAGTTAAATGATAAGCATTGTAGAGTAATTCCCAAAGACAGCCAAATAACCACTCCATCATAAATCTTTAGAGTTTGTTTGGAATGTGGGTTGATTTTTTGATTTTTAAAATTTTTTTTGACTAGTTTAGTTTAGGTTAAAAAGTTTCATTTGTGATGAATTTTTTTGATTTTTTTGACTTTTGTGAGAAAGACGAATTACATTAACAGTCTCTATAGTTTGGGACTCGTGTCATTTTGGTCCCATGACTTTTCAATTGTGACACATTTAACCCTGAATTTTGAATCTTGTTTCAAATAAGAACAATTGAAGATATCATTGTTCAATTTTAAGGGCAAAGTCGTCAATTTCATAAAATATAAATTAATTTGACAAAATTAAATGTCAAAAATATTTTTAAATTTTTAAAAATTATTTCTACCTACCAAAGATAATTATGTAAAATTGATATATCTTTTCCGTATTTATTTATCTATTTATACCAAATTAACTTTTATTATATATTTGGATGATGATCATGTAATGTTTTTTTTTTTTTTTTGTGATGATTATCATGTAATAGATGATTTTATTTGTTGTTAACAGATATTTTTTTGATGATTGTCATGTAACGAATAGTTATTAGGCTTTTAATATGTAATCGATATGTTGAACATATGAAATATTTTTAGTTTTGAATTTTTTGATTTAATGAATTGGTTTAATAATGATAAAGTTGTCGCTATATTTGACTTTTACAAAAATAGAAACTAATTTAATGAAAATAAAAACAACCACTCATTACATGATCATCATCCAAACATATATTAAAAATTAATTTGTTAAAAATAAATAAATAAATATGTAAAAGATTTATCAATATAATATAATTTTATCTTTGGTGGGTATCAATAATTTTTAAAAATTAAAAAATAATTTTTTGATATATATTTTTGTCAAACTAGTTTATATTTTATCAAATTAACCATTTTGCCCTTGAAATTGAGCAATGGATTTTCAATTGTCCTGATTTAAAACAAAATTCAAAATTAAGGGTCAAATGTGTTACAATTAAAAAATCAGGGACTAAAGTAATACAAACCCCAAACTATAGGGATTATTAGTGTAATTCGCCAGTGAGAAAAAAATGAAATGATTATGATTTAAATATGACATTTTATCTTATTAATTTTTGGAAAATGATTTTCCTCTCGAATCCCCCGATTGCCTAAAACAACGTCGTTTTAGGCAGTTTCTTTTTTTTTTTTTTTTTTTCTCCTTATGCAGTCTGAAAGTCTGAAACAGAGGGAGAGAAAGAGAAAGAATGAGAGAAGAGAGAAGAAGAGAGGAGAAGAGAAAGAGGAGGGGAAGAGGGAATGGAGAGAGACAGAGGCTCCCTCCACTTCCACCAATCGATTGCAGCCTTCGCCGATCGATCGCGAATCGCTTGGCCGATCATCGCAGCTCGTCGTCGATCGTCGCAGCCTCGCCTCCGCCTGCCGTCGCCTCCGCCTCTGCCTCTTTCTTTTTCTCTTCTTCTTTCTTTCTTCTTCTTGTTTTCTGATTGGAAAAAAAAAAAAATAAATAAAAAATTCAAAATGACGAAACGACGTCGTTTTGAGTTCGGGAGATTCGGGGGAAGAAAGGATGCGAGCTACATAGCATAATTGTTGATTTTTTAACTTATTTTGTTATTTTGTGATTATTTTAACCCAAGATTAAGATGCCAAAGGAAGGCTCAATCAATCAAACACCAAGGGGCATTTCAGTAATCTCACAATTTCCCAACAAAGCACAGTGCTTTAAATAATGGAGTAATCACATGATTTGGCGGGATGTCTCTTTTAGTTTATTAATGTCTTATCTAATCTCTACCAGCACTACTCCTATCCCTCTCTCTCCCCATATTTTTGTCACTCCAAAATTGATATTTCAACTGTGATCTCAACCATTTTAATGCCCAAAAACAAAACCCTAATTTCACTGCATTCTTACGCTTCCCCCACAAATACCCCCCATTTTCCCTTCAACTTTAAGCTCACTCAGATCCAAAATTAGGTACCAGACAACTCTGTACCTCCTTTTATACACATACACACACACACACACACATATAATATAGGGTTTGAATGTGATGTTTGGAGTTTGGGAATGTGAAGGTTTTACTGATTTCTGTGATGGGTTTGTGACGTAAAAGGGTTTTTCTGCAATGGAAGCTTGGTAATTGTTTGTTTTGGGGGATTGTTTTTGACGTTTTGTGGATACAGAAAAAGAAAAACAGTACCTTTTTGTTCTTGGGTTTTCAGTTTTATGCTTTTTTGGGGTACATTTTGTCTAAATTTGGTTAGACATTTTGGTTTCGGATTTATACTTTTTGGGTTTTTGAATCAGACTGTGAAGACTCTTTTGCTCATTTTGAAGTTCTCTGTTTTGTGTTTGGGTTGGAGAGATTTGGTGAAGACTTTTTGCCTGGTGCTTTGGTTTGGAATTGGCTTTGTTTGGTGGTGTTGTACGAGTGGGTTGTACGAGCCAGTTTTTGGGAAGTTGATTATAGGTATTTGACCTGTTTTGAGGCTTAATTTGTGTGTATAATTATGTTCAGCCAGGCAGGTCTTTGTAAAATGTTAGTTTAAGCCAGGTTTTAGCTGCTGTAATTCAAAAGATCTGAGTGCTATTCTGTTAGATGCTAGTTTTAGCATTTCTTTGTTGTGATTTTGATATTTTAATTTGAAAATGTGGCACTGTCTCTTACACCTGAACCAGTATGTTCCTCTGATTAGTTCTCATTGTTATTTTCTAAATTTGTTTTCAAGGGAATTCTGTCTGCATAATGTGATTAAGTTGCCAACCCCCTTAAGAATGTTTAAATCCATTTTGAAGTTTACTTAGGTTTAGGGTTCCTTCAATACGGTGAGAACATTAGAGACTTGGTTGTGGTTATTTTACTGAGTTATTTCTTTTTTTTTCCCTTTCCTCTTGTGTCCATAATTGAATTTACTTCCTCAGTTCCTTGCTACTTAATTCTGAAAGTAAACAGGGTACTTGAGAACAAGTGTGTTCATTTGAAACACTCAATCCTAACATTAATGTGAATAAATGAGAAATCTATATGCCTCAAGTTTAGGGTAGTCAAAAAACACTTGACTTACTCATGCACTACTTGTGGGCAGAACTTATTTAATCATTTGGATAAATTTACAGTTTCCTCCTGCTCTTTCCACCCAAAAGTTGCTTTAGTATATTGTGCTTTGAATTTATTTGAGTTTGCCTGCAATATGCATCTAGGTGGATTTGTAGAATTTTGCCTGTGTTGATATGCCCTCTCTTAGGCCTTACCATTAACTTTTTACTGCAAAGTTCTTAAGGATTTATGATTTTGACATGATTCATATTGGTATGCTTGTTTTTCACTTGAATTTCTCAGCCAAAATATCAAGAATACTAACTCATATAAGATAATCATGAATTATCCTGCTAAAGAAATACAAAATATTTGTATATGCATTCTTGCTAATTTTCTATACGTGATAAATTTGTGTAATTTCCTACTCATGAGTGGCTCTGAAAATCAATTGTTCTCTGCCCTCTTATCATGGTCAGTCATCACATATAGTTCTACAAATATAAGTTGTATTCTTTTCTGAAACATCTAGTGTCTTTCTTTTGACTTCACATTTTTTTTGGGGGGGTCTAAAGATGATGTTATGCTGTAATTGTTGCTGGTTTAGAAGTATCCTATTGTGGTCTAAAATGGTTTGTGGGACTATGGAACACTTATAACTTCTTACATAAGCTGTGGCCTGTAAATATCAGGGACCATTCATTATTTATGTTCATGAGAGAATTTTATGAGGTATTTCTGAGCAATGATGATCGAGAACCAATGTTTTTGTTTCCCTAGCCTTTGCATTTCTTATGTGTTGTCAACTTACTAATATAATTATTTTTTATTGTAGAAATGATACAGGGTTTTTGAATGGATTTTGAATGAGTTGGGGCAGAAACCTGAGGGTTTTGAAGCTGATGGTAGATTGAATGCCCAGCAATGTCGAGGATTGCAAAGTGGAAGATTGAGAAGACAAAAGTAAAAGTGGTCTTTCGGCTACAATTTCATGCTACACATGTATGTTTGCTCTTGATCATTTTAATTTTTTTTACTTCTGGTTTGTGCCATCCTGATGAGTATGCCTTCTTCCTTTGTTTGTGGGTTTCTTCTTGGCTCCTATTGATTTCCTTGTTGATAAAACCTACTGTGTTGGTAACTATAAAAGTCTCCACACATAAAGTAGACACTCATATGTATGTTTCTTATCCAATTTGCAGATCTTCTACAGTCAGAAACCTCCTTTCCAGGTTTCATATTAGGGACCCTATGAGAACCTGCATGACTGTAGTAGAGTTCAATTGTATTATTTTATAACTTGAAATTTTTTTTTTAACAACTAAAATCCTACATATATAATGTAAATTAACACCCTGTACCTCCAAAGGTGCCTAAATATGTAGCTTCTATTTGGAAATGGAAAATATGTAGGAGGAAAATTCATGAAAGTTTTGACGATAAGTAGAGCAGGAATTATCAGGGCGGGTTTTGTTCATAATAACTCATATTAAGTATCTGAGCTCTGAACTTTGTTTTTCCTAGAGTGTATGTGTGAAGCGAAGGTATCAGACTAGGCACGGTTTAGAGGGGATAATGATGCGCATATGTGTTGGACCTGTTACCTTAGTCCATGGTGCATAACTCAGTATTCAATGGCTGACTATGGTGGTCACCAGTAATTAACAACCAGGTGGCCAGGTAAATGGTACGGATGTCAGGTGTTCAGGTGGCAACAATTGGTGTGGTGGTCTTTGAATGGAGATAATGTCATGGTACAAGAAAATATATTAAAAGTTTTGGAAAATATTATAACAACTAATTATGGTAGAAATACATTACAAGTTCTGGAAAATATTATAAAAACCAAGGAATATAAGAAAAGTTAAATAAGTCGGGCATGAAAAGGTCTTTCTGAATGCAAAATAAGTAGTTGTATTACCCAGCAGCGATTTCATGGCCGATATAAATAGCAAAATGTAAATAAGATTAGAGCTTTTGAGTTGCATACGTTTAATTTGCATCTTGTTATTTCGTGATTGTCATCGTCTCATAGGATATGAAACTCAAGGTATCTTTTTTAGCCATTATAGTCCATTCTTCACTCTAAGGTTAGTTACATTTTACCCCATCTGGTCTGGTTTAGCTCGAAAGCACATTAGCCCCTTGTAGTCTTGAAATATGCATATAGCCTCGTGGTATGGAGTGAAGTGCAAAGTAAAGAATTTTGTCAAAGTTAACAGTGTGCATGTACACGCATTGAATTGAGCACATGTGTATCTACAGCTACACATTGACGCTTTTGTCCTCTTTTTTTTTTTTTTTTTTTCCTTCCTTCCTTATCCTTCTTCCTTCTGCCTTCTTCTTCCCTTCGCAGCCGATCCACTCTCCCTTCCCTTCCCTTCCCTTCCCTTCCCTTCTTCTTCTCGTTTCCTCCAACAACCCAAGGCCACCACCTTACACCGCAGAACACACACCTACTGTGACCATTACTGGCCACACAAGCCACCTCCAAAACAAAACCCAGCAACCACTCCCTGAACACTACAATTACTCACTAGCCACTGTGGGCACCACTATGCATGCAGCGATGGCAGTGGCCACTATGAGTGAGGGAGAGGGAAGGAGAAACGAGAATGAGGAGAAGAAGAGAAGGAGAACAAGGAAGAAAGAGAGGGTTGTGGCTAGTGATGTGGGCATGGGCAGCAGTGGCGGCTATGCTGTTGGTGTAGTGTGGAGGAGAGCAGAAAATGAAAGAAGAAGAAAAAGAAAGAAGAAGAAGAGGAAAGAAGAAAATGGAGGAAGTGGGGAAGAGAGGAGGCTGTGGTGGTATAGTGTCACGAGGAAGAGAATTGACTTTTCACAAAAAAGTGACAGAGTTGGACTTTACACTTTACCCAGATCATAAAGGGCTTAAATGCAGATTCTTAAAACCTGAAGGGGGTAATGTGTTTGCTTGTTAGTGAGGTAAAGTGTAATGAACCCTTCATTCTACTACAATACAGCTTTGTCACTTGTCTTTGAATTGAAACCAGTTCTCGAATATGAAGGAAATTTGAGCGAGGACCAAAAATGACACAATGCCAAACTTTTCAAGATGGCTTAAAGATAAATAGAGATTGGCCTTAAATTTAAAGTTTGTACATGGGAAAGAAAACCTGCCAGCTGCATGTCTACAAACCAGGGGAAGGAAAATGTCGTACTGAAATATATTATACCTGTTTCTTTATATGGTTTCCTTTGTACATCCTACAATGAGAATACCCTTAAGTACCTTTCTCAGCCGGTTAACTTAATTTTCCATCAAAGCTATTGATGAGTACACAGAAGGCATGTGAACTTGTGTTGAATATTATGAATTGTGCTCATGAGGATTTTAGTAGTTAATAATAGAACGACTTGTACCATACTGTCATAATGGAGCCACCAGTTGGCCAGGGCACCTGCCAGCCGGCTCTTGCTTTTTGAGGATCTTGGAAGTGCTTGATCTACCTCTTCAATCCTTGTTTGAAATTGACATTCAAATCCTTCTTGTATGCTCCTTGTTTTTTTAAAGCTTATTTCTGGTCTAAGAAACAAATTCAAGAGATAGATTTGTTGAAACAAAAGCAAAATCTAATTCAAATCAAGGTAGTAATATGATAATTAGCATATAACCCAACCATACAAAATGTTCCATTGACTATAATGTTAAATCTGCTTACTTCCTTTAGTTATCTGGACTGGTTGTCGCCTTAGCTTGTTGCAGCAGTTTGAAAACTGCATATGTTCTGTGAAATTGGGATAGAAAGTTTGTTTTCATTTTGATTAGAAAAATCATATTGTGATGTTCAACAAATGCATATTGTTGTCGGAACTGTGCAATGACTAAATATGTCCTTTTCCCCCCTTCAATATTTTCAGGTTCCACAAGCTGGATGGGATAAGTTATTCATATCTTTCATTCCTGCTGATTCTGGAAAGGCAACAGCAAAGACGACCAAAACAAATGTGAGAAACGGGACATGCAAATGGGGAGATCCTATCTATGAAACGACAAGACTTCTCCAAGACTCCAAAAGCAAACAATATGATGAACAGCTATACAAATTTGTTGTGGCCATGGTAGTTTTCTTCACTAATTCTTCATTTTGATTCTTATGTTTATAAACATATTTTTCTGTACTGCTAGTTATCTGTACTGGATACACTGATGCCTCTTGTTTCTGCACTTATTGCACACATTATCCAATAGTAATTAACTTTATGATATCTTGAATTGAATTGGCATCAGGGTTCTTCACGGTCTAGCATCCTCGGTGAAGCTAGCATCAACCTTGCTGATTATGCTGATGCACTGAAGCCTTCTGTCATTTCACTGCCTCTACATGGATGTAACTCTGAAACTATATTACATGTGAGACACTTCTATCTGTCCTTTAAGCTTTTAAACAGCTACCTTTTTCAATTGTAACCAGTGGCCAAGTTGAATGTATTAGTTCATGGATGATTAGTCATACCATATGTTTTACATGGATATTTTGAAATGTATGATACTTGTCCACATGGGCATATGACCAATGGCCATGTTTTACAAAGAAATAAACCCATTCGGAGATCACTAGAACCATTTTTTGTGTATCTTATTTAGTTCTATGACATGAATATTTTGAAATGATTAAGTATTCATGTTGCTCTCTAGGCAGTTTTATGGATCTCTGTATCCTGAGATCTGGGGGTGATTCCAAGGCTCACCCACAACATATTTGTCTTATCAAAGCTACCTAAAAACTTATTTGCTTATTTGACTTCGCCTTTTGCTGCCATTTCATAATTTTGTGCTAGGTGCAAGCATTTTGGTTCTTACTTGAGAATTCGTTAGCACTATTCCATAGATTGTTGTAGTTGACTATGCTACTTGTTGCCAGGTCACAGTCCAGCTACTAACTTCTAAAACTGGATTCAGGTATTGCATCATTACTTATAACACTTAAAAGTACATACTTTTAGTATTGTAATCTATTGAACCTTAAGGTCTTATATGCGTCCAGAGAATTTGAGCAGCAAAGGGAACTCAGAGAGAGGGGTTTGCAGACAGGCAGTGATCTGAAGAGGCATGATGACTTTGGTTCTGGGAAAGCATCATCTTCTGAAGAGATTGCCAATGATCAGATGGACAAGGTTGGATCATTTGTTTTTTCTGTATATGTACATAAATGTTCCTTGTTATTACCATATAGCATATTCTCGTGCTTTGCATTTGATATTGGTCTTTAATAAACTTGAAGTTCCAATTTTTTTGGATTATGAATCAATGTGAGCTTGTTTTGTTTGGTATGTTTCCCTTAACAAAACCTAATGAAGAAAAAGCAGGATTGGATAATGACGAGGAATTAATGTTGAGGATTTTACCATTTTGATTATTGAAAGCAAAAGTAGGACACATGAAGCAACGTGAAAAATTTACTTCAAAATCAAAATGAAATTCTATTCTTGATTTCTAATAAGCACAAACAGACTTGGACATGCAACACGACATAGATGTTGATTGGCAATTTTTAAAAAATACAAAACACGACATGTAGGGGATGCACAAAAATATAGTTATATATATATATATTACATCATATATATGAATACTTCATTCAAAGATATTTAAAAAAAAAAATTATTTAATTTCTAAAGTTTAAAGGAGGAGGGATTAATAGGTATAAAATATAAATCTTCATTGTTTTTCTTTTGTCATTAGATTGTAAGTTATTTTGTTCAAACTGAAAAGTGTTTTTCATGTGTGTTTAAGTGATGGACTCTTGTGTCTCCTAAGTGTCTGAAACATGTTTTGATCTATAAGAATTGAAAAGAATAATAGGACACATTTGGACTTGTGTCCGACACATAATGCTGTATGGAGCCTTCCATTGAAAAGCAATACTTCAAAGTTGCACAAGTTTGCAATTATCTGACTGTACATATGACAAAGATAAGGATTGTTGATTTGCTTTCCAGAATGCTGATCAACTTATATTGTCCTTGTTCTGAATGAGAGCTGCGATATTTTGGTGCAGTAGAAATATTTTTTCTTGACTTCCGAATGTCTAATGTTGAGTAATACTCTGTTAGGAATTGACACTCCTAACCAGGATCAGTGAGACATGAAACACATATAGGAACAACACAAGAAAGCGATAAATCTCTCTCTCTCTCTCTCTCTCTCTCTCTCACACACACAAACACAAAAAACACAAGAAATTACATGGTTCACCCCAAAACTAGGGCTACATTCACACCTGTTGGTTTTCACTATGATAAGAGAATTACTAAATACAAGATAGCTGTCTCCCAATCAACTATAGATAATAGAAATTAGGGCAACAGGACATAAGTGTAGAAATACCAAAATACCCTTACTCGAAAATTCGGTAATCAGTACTTTGTTGGATACACGGTTGAGTAGTCAGTGATCAGTATTTATCAGCCTCCACCCTAACCCAACATAGTCTTTCTGGTGCCCCTCCCCGCTGCATGTGTGGTTCTTTTATTGGTAGTGGCAGAGTGGTTCCTTCATCGGGCAATGAAACTCTTATCTTATAGAAGAAGGTGCATTAAGATTTTTAATAGCAGACTTGATGCATATGGGTTGTGTGCCCTTCCTAAACGTTCTGGTACAGATCCTTCTATTTTGGGAGACAGATAATGTTCTTGAAGAAAGTTTGTCTCTGAATTCCTTTGAGAACCTAATATAGTTGGCAAGGTTCCTAGTATGATTGGTCCTTTCAAAAGAGATCACGCCCCTGCCTTATTAGAATGATCAATCACCTGTTGTATGTCCTCATGCACAGATTGCACGATTTGCATTTTGGCTTGCACAGACAATGTGCATGCCACCCACATCACTATGTGTAAAATTGCTAGAACCGTAATACCCTGGAGTCTTGCATCCTTGAAACTGATCTATAGGTATGGCTGAATCACGCTCAATTTGGCGGATTTGATCTGATACCTAAAGAATTGACCTAGTGCCTTGTAGTCTATGGAGAAGCAAACATGCTATTGCCTTTTCTTTTTTTCAGTTGTATAATGTATTACCATTTTTTATAATTCATGTCTTGAGTTGGAGTTGTTGTATTGCCAAAAGTTAAACTATGTTAATGTAAAAAAGAAATTAAAAACCTCAGTATATGCAATTAATTTCTTTAGTCTGTTTTATGTGCTCAGTAAATGTTTTGTCTGGTTGTTTTCATCATGATCTAACTTCTTTTTTTTTTTTGGAATTTTTTTTTGTGTTTTTTTTGTGTTTTTTTTGTATCTGGAAATAGGTTAATGCAAGAGTTAGATTCAGGCCAGAATCTAAAGAGCTTCCGACACTCGAAGAAGAGGCGGGCTTACCAGAAGATTCTGCAGACTCAGCTGCTGGATTTGATGGATCGTCCCATACTTCAGAAAGTTTATATGCTGAAAAGCACGACACCTCTAGCACACACGAGAATGATAGCCTGAAAAGTACAGTGTCTGGTGATCTAAATGGACTTTCCAATTGTCAAAGCCCTCAGATAGAGAAAGGGGATACATCTGATCACCGAATTTTGTTGCAGCGAAGCAGTGATTGGGTTCAAGGATGGAGTTCTGACTATTCCATGGATAATGACTTATCAATTGCTTATGAGGAGAATAGTAGACTTAGAGCTAGTTTGGAAGTGGCTGAGTCTTCTATTGTTGAGCTTAAGTTGGAGGTAAGCTCTTTACAAAGTCATGCTGATGAAATAGGCATTGAAACACAAAGGTTTGCTCAACAACTTTCTGCTGAGGTTTCTTCAGGAGAACAACTGGCAAATGAGGTGTCTGTCATAAAGTCAGAATGTTCAAAGTTAAAAGATGATCTTGAACGGCTTAAAAATCTAAAATCAAACCCTCAGTTTGTGAACAGGGAAACTAGTAACACCAACCAGGATCATTTATTTGAAGGCGTGCAGCTCAGATGGCTGAAGGGGATTTTGTTAGTGGAGGATAAGATAAGAGAGCTTCAAAACAAGTTATACCTCAGCTTCCATGGCAGAGACTTAAGGTTTCTTCCAGCAGACTTGGAGGCATTGCTCATTGTTTTGCAAACAACTTAAGCAAGGAAATGGGAAGCAATTTCTCTTCTGAAGTTACCATCAGAAAGCACAAATGTAGAGGAGATCAGAGAAATGAGTTCATGTCAAAGTGAACAATTTGTAACGGGTAATGGGTTTGATGTGGACTTGTATCAGCTACCAGACATGCTTCATTGTTTAAGCATACCTGGGCTAGTGTCTCGAGAACCGGATTCTATTGGTGCTACCGATGCAATGGAAGGTAAAATCTTTGAACTTTTAAGGGAGTTGGATGAAGCCAAAACTGAACGAGAAGGCCTTGTTAGAAAAATGAACCAGATGGAGTGCTACTATGAGGCTCTTATTCAGGAGCTTGAGGAAAATCAAAAGCAAATGCTAGGAGAGTTGCATAATCTCAGAAATGAGCACTCTACCTGCCTGTACACCATTGCAACCACCAGAACTGAGATGGAATCAATGTGCCAAAATATGAATGAGCAGATCTTAAAATTGACCGAAGAGAGACGTGATTTGGATTCCATTAGCAAGGAGCTTGAAAGGAGGGCTATTACTTCAGAAGCAGCACTTAGGAGGGCTCGCTTGAATTATTCCATTGCAGTGGGTCAATTACAAAAGGACCTTGATCTGCTTTCTTTCCAGGTTTCATCTATGTTTGAGACTAATGAGAACCTTATTAAACAAACTTTTTCAGAAACTTCACAAATATTCTTCCAAGGGGACACAGATTCAGCGCCGATCCCAGAAGAATCTGAGGCTGCTAAACCCTTGCAGTATCATAATCAAAATGAAGGGATAAATAAACAACTCTTGGGTGGAGATATTCTTTTAGAGGACATGAAAAAATCTCTCCTCTTGCAGGAAGGGCTTTACCAGAAGGTTGAAGAAGAACTCTCTGAGATGCATTTGGTGAACCTGCAGTCGGATGTTTTCTCAAAGATTCTACAAGAAACTTTGCTTGAAGCAAGTGCTGACATTGTCCTTACGAAAGAGGCAATAGATGAACTCTCGCAGCAGTTAGAGTTTTCAGCTGAGTCCAAGAAGTTGTTGACACTGAAGCTGCAAATGGCCATGGATGATGTTCGGACCCTGAACGAGTGCAAAGCTAGTTGTATTGTCAAGTGCAGTGATATGGCTCTGAAGAATCAAATTTTAGAGTCGAAGTTAGAAAGCCTTTACAATGAAAATTGTCTCCTTGCTGAGAAGATTACAGAATGGGCATCACTGATGAGGGAATGTGAAAGCAAATATGAAGCTTGCTTTGCTGAGAAGACAGAGCTGGCAAATTTATTAAAACAGGATACTCTGGAAAATGGGAATCTTCAAAATAAGATATCCTCTTTGAAAGAAGAATTGAAAACTGTTAAAGTTGAATATGGTGAGCTGGCTCATTCAAAGGAAAATCTGCAGAGAATTGTCAACTTTCTGGAAGATAAGTTGGGGAGTCTGTTGGCATCTTATGACAAGCACCTCAATGGATTGTTTTCCTCAACGAATTCTGCGTGTCATGATTTGGGGTTGAGGGACTTCATGGGTATCATCTTGCAATTGGAAGAGATCCAGCGAGTGCATGTGAAAAGATTCTTCAACTTTCAGAAGAGAAGAAAAATCTAGAGGGTGAAATAGATATTGCTAAACTGTCCTTAAGTACTGCCAAATCAGATATTCTGGTAATGAAGCAGAAGTTCAAGCATGACATACCGAATATGGTGACTAAACTAGAAGCTTCTAATGCCCTTGTGGAAAAGCTTCAGTTGGACCTTGAGGCTCTTTCTAATAAACTCCACATAAGCTCTGAAGTCAAGAAAAATATGCACACCAAAGCAAAGAGCTTTTTGCTGATCTGGCTCTTATGGAAGCCGAGTTGCATCAGCTTACTGCTAAGAATATGGACCTTGCTAAAGAGATTTTGGGCTTGGACACTGTAACTGAGGAACTTGGAAGGAGTAAGTTGACCATTACTGAGTTAACACATGAAAAGCAAGATCTGATGATGTCTTTACAGGATAAAACTGAGGAATCTGTCAAGCTGGCTTCTGAGCTTGATGGTTTGAGAGAAAGTTTGAGATTTATGCATGATGAGTTGCACATTGAAAAAGCTTTAGAGTTAAACTAGAGGGTACTATCGTGAATCTTACTTCCCAATTGAATGAGAAGCATGACCAGTTGCTCCGTTTTTCCCAGCAGGAAACTGAATTGGTCCATTTCAGACAACTTGCATCAGATCTAGAACTAGAGAAGTCTAGGGTCTGCCATATTTTGCTGCAGCGTGAGGAATTTCTAGAAAAGTTTCATGAAAAATCTTCTTGTTTTATTGATCAGGAAATTCAGTTGTCAGAAATGCATAAATATATAATAGCAGCAGATGTTGAAGTAATCTCCATTAAATCTCAGTATGAAAACCGAAGTGAGGAGCTTGCCTTGCAACTTCAGTCATCAGAGAGGCACCTTGGGGAGATTTCGCATTGCATTGAAGAAAAAGCAAACTTGGTGACAACTGTTGAGTCCCTGAGATCCTAATTAGAAGCCTCTATTGCTCAAAATGGACTTCTTGCAGATTTAAATGGTGTTATAGCTGTTCAATTGGAGGAATACAAGAAGAGGGTGGCAACATCGGAGGTTAATTTTTCTAAGGAAAAAATGGGCATACTCTGGAGGTAGAACAGCTGAAGCATGTGTTGGCGACAGAAGTGGAGATTGATAAATTGATGTTGTACAAGGAAGAATTGAAGTCACTGTCATAGTTCTCAAATCCAAATTGAATGAACTGCATGCTCATATAACCTCACAGGAAGAATGTAATGATGAACTGATGATGCTGCAGAAACAGTGTAATGAGCTTACCCAAAGGCTGTCTGAACAGATTTTGAAGACAGAAGAGTTTAAGAACTTGAGCATCCATTTAAAGGAGCTTAAAGACAAGGCTGATGCTGAATGTCGCCAGGCTCGTGGAAAAAAAAGAACCTGAAGGACCATCAGTTGCTATGCAAGAGTCACTGAGAATTGCCTTCATCAAGGAACAGTATGAAACCAGGATGCAAGAATTGAGGCAACAGCTTATTTCCAAGAAGCATGGAGAGGAAATCCTCTGGAAATTACAAGATTCCATTGATGAAATTGAGAATAGGAAGAAATCTGAAGCTTCTCACTTGAAGAGAAATGAAGAGCTATCACTGAAGATCTTGGAATTGGAGGCTGAATTACAGTCCTTAGTTTCTGAGAAATATGAAAAGATCAATAATTTTGACCATACAAAGGCTGAATTGAATGTGCACTATTAAGCCTTGAATGCTGCAGGGAAGAAAAACAAAGGCTTGAAGCTTCTTTGCATGAGTGCAGTGAGGAGAATTCTAGAATTTCAAATGAACTTTCCCTGACGAAGGACAACTGGTGAGCTCTGTATCTCCCATGGATGGTCAAAAGGAAGAAAGTGATGGATCAGATGAAGTTGGGCAGCATGTATTTAGTGACCCAGTGTTAGGAAAGGCTTATGAAGAAAATGCAGTTGCAGGTACACCAGGCCTTGAAAGTGTAACTGCAGGCAGTGCTGCGTAATGGTTCAATAAGAATCCCTTTATGCGTGGACCGAGATAGTTTAATGCACTATGAAGAAGTTGATGCAAGGTCAGTTCCAATAGTTGAAGGTGAACATTCAACTGTACCCAGGAATGCACAACCTGTTCAGGTAACTGCTTTTCTCTAGATAATAAATGCGAGAGTGCCTCTATTGGTCCATTGATGCTTGTGATTTGTGCATGGAGGCAGACAAACATGACTCAGAGATTATGATCTCTCTGGGCATTGTTTTGTTGTGAGGTTCTTTGAAATCAAGACAAGTTAGGAAACCATGATCATGTTCTTGTGATTGCATACCAACAGCAGATTGGCGAACTATTGTTTGTACACGTTCTTGGTTGTTGACCCACCATTCGGTTGGTGTCCCAAAGAATACGAAAATGGCAAGATTGAAAGCCATTGTACCCATTATTTCCATATTGTTTGAATACTCCATCTCTTGTTCAATAGATTATGGTAATACAGATACTTATGATAAGACACCCTTTATTGGTCTATGTGAGTCCTTAAGCCTTGTGTTTGCTCTACATTTATCTGTCTTCCTTCAGCAGGGCATCTTTAGTGCCTTAAGCCTTGTGTTTGCTCTACTTGTGATAATTCAATATGCACAGCCAATATGTGTCTTATGTTAAGTGTACCTTATGATATGATATACGATACACGATACACGATACATACAATACATGAATACTCAAATTTTCTTCAACATTTTTTGAAAAAGTAACTCGACTTGTTAAAATTAATATTATTAGAAAGGTTCATTAACTTGTTAAAAAAGAAAGAATATTGTTAAGATGAAAAGACTACTTTGTCTTTTGTTTTGTAACTCAGGTACTAATATATTAAATATCTTATGCTATGATTCATACCTAGTTACATTGGATAAAGCTTAAAGTTATTTACTATGAATAAAATATTTGAGAACATAAAAGTTGTAAATTAAAAATTTAAACATCAATGATAAATTAAGACAATATGGAAAACATATTATGCAATTATTAAGAATAACTAAAATTTTGAGGGTAAATTTGATTTGAGCATATAGTAGTATATTGATCTGCTATATCATAATAATATATTCTAAATCTTTTTCTTTTCCATATGTTTTTCTTAACACTTTGAAACCCAAGACTTCACAGTCATAATTTGTATTCTATTATATTAATTATATGTGTTGGCTTATTCTACATCCCAATTATTATGTATTCTCATGTGTGTGCAAACACAATGAACTAATTCCTTTACTTTGTGACATCGCTGAGCTGGTCAAAGCGTTAGCTTGGGCTATTGAGTCAAGTGAAATGAATATTTTTATCTCTTGGGAAAAAAGGAACAAAATATCTAAAAATTCTAGTAATTGTATCATGCAAAAGCCTGTTAAACGAAAGTAACACCCATCTTGCAACATCTGTTCTGTTTCTGTGTGTGGCTACTGGCTCCCTATTTTAGTTGGTTTCTTTTGAGAGCCACTCCTTGTGAAGAAAATTGTTATTTTACTTCATTGGTTTATAATGATTTATTTTTGGTAGTTTATTTAAAGAGACTCGCACACGAGCCTCTTTATTGGGAGAATGTGACTTGAGACACTAGAGTGTCCCCAGTGGATTTATTCTTTTATAATGATTTATGTTAGATTAGGCAGATATTTCGTTTTTCTTTTTCTTTCAGTATGAATGTGTTTTTTGAGATTTTCATTATGCACATTGAACAGTGCTTTCTAAGCAAACTTATGTTTGCAATCATTTAGCAGGACGTCCTTGCATCAGAAAGTGTACATGGAATTTCAAAGCATGCATTTGTAGAGCAAGTGGCCTTTCCACACAATGACTCAAAGCATCTAGCAGTTGTCAATGATCATTTTAAAACCCAGTGTCTGAAGTCTAGCATGGATAACCTACATAAAGAGGTATTTCCTTTCTTTCTTTTTTTGTAATGGAAGTCACAAGTTTGCTTGTTCAGGACACTGTTGGTGGCAACCTAATATATCTCGTCTTATGATTGCAGTTGGAGAGAATGAAAAATGAGAACTCCCTTCTTCAACAGGATAATCATCATTTTGACCCACATTTGGAAATTTTTCAGAGAGAATTGATGCAGTTACACAAAGTAAATTGAGCTACATCCTTGAGCACCTTACAATGTCTCAGTGCCCTCATTCAAGATTCTTATTTATTTATTTATTTTTTCATCTTCTTTTTCTTGTTATTTATTTATTTATTTATTTATGGCTTTTTAAGGCAAATGAAGAGTTGAGAAGCATTTTCCCTTTGTTTAATGAATTTCCGGGCAATGGGAATGCATTAGAAAGGGTACTTGCTTTGGAAGTTGAGCTTGCTGAAACGCTATGGCAAAGAAGAGGTCAAGCATCCTTTTACAAAGGTAGGTCATCCCTTTTCTTTTTCTTTCTCTTTTTTTTTTTTAAATTTATTTTTTATTTTTTTATTTTTATAATCAAATTCAACAGAAATAAATGTTATATGAGCTGTTATAGTTCACACAACTTTTTCCTTCTTTGTCAGAGTAGATGGATACAATTATTTTTGCCCTTGTGGAAAGCTCAAACTATGGTTAATAAACATATTTATTTTGCCTGAGCTCCAAACACAAGGCCCAAAACCTGAACTTTGAGGTTTCTATAGCTTAAACCTGAGGTTCACTTCCAACAAAAATGCCTCTGCACTTCAGGGTCACACCTACTACAGGATGTGTTTTTCATGTCTTGAAGCATATTTTATGTCACATCATACACCAAACATTAGACCATGTGTTGTACTCTTGTGTCTTGGCCTTGTGTTCTGCTTTGTCTTGAGTTATCTGGTGTTCTGCCACTGCCTTCACCTATGCCTTCTATTTACTTATTTAATTTACTTTTTATAGCCTTGAACTTGTGCAACACTACTTTTTTTTTATGTCTAAACATCAGTCAGCTTTGCTTCGCCTTGTAAACGATACCCATGTCCCACGGGCAGCCCTGCCCTCTCGACCTATTGTAGAGTTGAAGGATTCTCATCTTTTATGCTACCATTTTTTGATTGCCCAATCTAGGTGTCCCAGACAGCAGCAAAGGTGACCTACTGTATGACCAGTCTTCTGGCATGCTATTAGTTTAGCAAAGCATAAACACGGTTTACTAGCATATGGTTTGATGCCTGAAATCTGTCTCTGGGGGATTCAATCTATTTTCATATGAATTTTTTGCCCTAAAATAAGTAACAAATTTTAGTAGGGTTTTCTTGGCCTAAAATATCCATAAAAATCTTTTTTAGTGCTTTCTCACACCTTGTAGGCTTGCTAGTGAATATTTTTCTTTTACAGTCCAAGCTACCAGTTATGGCAGTTTTGTAATAGTTCCATAGAAACTCAATAGTGATGCTCTGATGTTATTTAGGAAAACACAGACACCTTAAACATCGATCAGACTTGCACTACCAGAAGAAATCAAACTGCTAGCAGTGTTTTACATGAAAAAAGGTAGCTCAGTTTAAAATTTGACCGCTCTTCTAAGATATATTAACACGCCTTTCCTTGATTGTCCAGTTCTTTTCTAAAACAACATGGTGATGAGCAAGCCATATTCCAAAGCTTTAGAGACATCAACGAGCTGATTGAAGAGATGTTGGAACTCAAGGGAAGGTATGCTGCTGTGGAGACTGAACTGAAAGAGATGCATGACCGTTACTCTCAACTGAGCCTCCAATTTGCTGAGGTCGAAGGAGAGAGACAGAAACTCACGATGACACTCAAGAATGCCCGTACTTCCAAGAATTTCACTCATTTGAATGCCTGGTAGGCACAACAGTGGTATCCCCGCAGTTTAACAAGTCTTGCGAAGCTAATGGCATCTACCGTGCTATGTTTAACTTATATATTTGACTTCGGCATCTCATGGGCTACTGACCTTTGCAAATTCAAAGATCAGAAGCTAAGATGCTGTTATGTTTATTTGTAATAATGAATGCGCTTGATTTTCGCCTTACAATATAGGGTGTAGATGTCTGTAATATGGACCTTATCCCTTTTTCTATTTTTTGTTTTTTTTTTTTTTTGCCTTCTCTTTCTGTTGTAATTTCTCTGTATAGAAAATTATATTCTTTATTATCATTATTGATCGTATTTAAGTTCATGCAAGAAAAGCCTTTTCAAAATGCCTCTTATGCTTCCTTATGACTGGAAATTGAGTCGTTGCATTCTTGATTCTTGCTTTATACCTGTGTTTATTGGTTCAATTACATTGTTTGCGTGCTTCCCTTTTTCAGTTGTGGATTAATGCATTTGAAGATTATCTTAAAAAAAATTAGGTTGTATTCAATGCATAAAGGCTCTTGCTTCAAGGTTTGACACATACTCAATTCATTTAATCCAGGTGTAAAATTTTGCCTATTTTTGCCTATTTTTTTGGCACATTTGATGATGGCTTGTTGAGCCGACCAACACCAAAAAAAAAAAAAAATCTCAAATTTTTTTGTTGTGTTTTTTTTTTTTGGGGGTATTTATTGAAGGCTCTTGCTTCTCACTTTGGTTTTTTTTTTTTTTTTTTTGGGGGGGGGGGGGGGGATAAGCTTTTTATCAGCTACTTGTTTATAAAATTTAAAAAAAATCACGTAAGAAACATTTACCAAATCCCTACCTAAGTCGAACATAGAATATTTTTATAGAAATGGGCACAAATGTGAAACAGAATAGATTCCACATAGAGTCCACTATATGTGAGAGTGAGACCTACCATTCGTCGCGTATGTGTTTCTTTCAATGAAAATCATCTATGTAGTCACATTTATTTTTTATAGGAATATCAAAGTTGGACATATTCAATCCTTTTCTTCCCTCCACAAATACATAATCTAAACACAACATTAATGCGACCATCATTGGATCGAACTCAATTCTTAAAGGCTTTCAACCAATATGAACCTACTTATACTACTAGAAATATCACTTTTTGCGTCTATGTTTTTGCGACTGATTATTAAACGGTCGCAAAAAATCATTTTTAGACATCAAAATCTTATTTTACCATCTCATTTTCCTGACCCAATCATTTTTGGACATCATAATCTTTTTTTACCATCAAAATCTTATAAAACTTGACTTTCTCTCCTCTCAATCCACCCCTTTTTTCCCCAAATCGAGCTCTCTTTCTCTCCTCTCCTCTCAAAATCTATCTCTCGTCAATCTGCTCTCCCTCTCAAAATCTCTCTCTCGCTTGAATCATTAATCGATTCAACTTTCTCAAGTCCACAACCTGAAGATTTCATAATCGTAGCCTAAACACATCTTCATCGATTCAACTTTCTATAATGATCCGAGAAATCAAGTTGTGTGTAATGATCGATTCAACTTGCTTATCCACTAATCTCACTGCAATCTTCTCGATCAATCAGGTTATGTGTACAGAAAGTGAAGGAATCGGAGATAACCGAAAGGTGACTCGCTTCTCGGTACAGTTCAATTTTTGATTTTCATTTACGTATGATGATAGCAACCTATATATAAATTTCACTATCTACTTATCTTCATTTTTGTGGATCAAATTCGAATTATTATTTGAACTTACTTTTCTCATATTCGTAATTAGATCATTGAAATTATCTTCAACATGCTCTTGTTATGTATTAAAACAAGCTCGATTATAATGCTCGTCACTGATAGGGAAAAATGTGCATTATATATTGTATGAGTGATGTTTTCCTCTAGTTGATAAGCCTCAACATTTCTATTGGAAAACACATATAAGAAAATATAAATATGAGGCACATAGGCATATTGAGGAATATTTTGATGTCCTATAACAATTAGCATAGTTCATTTTCCTAAACCTACAATTGCTCGGCCATTCCCTTTGATGGAATAAATTAAACATTACATGAATACCAACCTAAATATAAAAATATCTAGAAAGAATATTCTTTCCATTGGAGAAAAACCTCAAACTTGGGTCATAAACAGGGTAATATAAGTTGGCTTGGCAATTTTTAATGAAGAGACTGAAGAAGACTACCTCCCTCAGACCACACTTCTATTATGAATTTCTAACTTCAACTAAATGAGTGTTGGGGCTGTGAGACATCAGAAATCAATCACACACAATAACACAACAATATTTACATGGTTCGGCAAATGCCTACGTCCACGGAGAACTATTCACTATAGAATTTTCCCGGAGGGAGATTACAACTCACACCTCACAATCTCTCTATAGAACTCTCACTTCTCACTTCTCTCACAGCTCCTCTTTCTCTGTGTTTGTGTTGTATAACCCTCTCTTCCTCACCTCAATTTATACACAATTGAGGGAGGATGTGATTGGCTATCACCTACTTCCTTCCACTAGTTAATGGGGTAGGTGAAGTGGAAGGGTGTGTGAAGTGGAAGAGTGGGTGAGCCACTATCAAGAGTAGTAGCTCCATTTGACAATGGGCAGTGGAACCTAACAATTCTCCCCCTCCACGCCCATATGGAGCTAACTTCTCATTTGAAGTCCATCCCGGCAATGTCTCTGCAGATTTCGAGTTTGTTTCTCGAGACTACCTTTTGTCAAGATGTCACCGGATTCTTATCTCAGATGGATCTTGATCGGCCCAATAACTGCTTTTCCATCACTTACGTGTCCAATGATACCGAATATCAATGTGCTTTTGTGCGAGAATGATACATCGAATTCTTGCTCAGTCTATGGCACTGCTATCACAATGTACCGTGAATTTTTTCGCTTTAATCCCAACTCTTGGAGAAACCGCTGCAACCATAACATCTCTTTCCAGCTTCACGCGTAATATATTCTATCTCGGTTGTGGATAATGCAACACACTTATGCAACTTGACCGCCAAGACACACGCCTCCCCTACAAAGTGAATAGAAATCTTGATGTAGATTTTCTACCATCAAGATCTCCCCATATCTAATCCGATAGCCTTCCAAGATTGGTTTAGCATCTCTAAAGCACAAACACATTTTTGCCGCATTCTTGAGGTACCTCGTAATCCACTTGATCGCTTCTCAATGCTCTTTTCTTGATTGGAAAAGGAATCGCTATTACTCCAACAAAGATGAGCAGATTCCGTCGTAGACACCATTGCATACATCAAACTCCCTACGGCGGATGAGTAGGGGATAGCCTCCATCTCTTCTCTTTCTTTAGTAGAGGAGGGACAAGAACTCTTATTTAGCTTGAAATGATTAGCCAGCGGAGTATTGACTGGCTTGGAATCTTTCATGTTGAACTTTGCAATCACCCGTTCAACGTACTTCTCCTGTGACAGCCATAATTTCTTGGCTTTCCTGTCACGTATAATTTGCATGCCCAATATTTGCTGTGTAGGGCCTAAGTCCTTCATGTCAAAGGACTGTGATAACTCCTTCTTCAGTGATCTGATTGCTGTGGCATCCGGTCCAACAATTAGCATGTCATCAACATAGAGCAGGAGTATGATGAAGTTTCCATCAGAAAATTTCCTAACATAGACACACTAATCTGCAGCAGTTCTCTTGTACTCATGACCCACCATGAATGAGGCAAACTTCTCGTACCACTGTTCAGCGCTTGTTTAAGGTCAGAAGACTCTTCTTCAATCTGCAGACTAAGTTTTTTTCCTTTACTTCAAAACCTTCCGCCGCTTCCATGTAAATTTCTTTCTTCAGATTCCATGGAGAAATGCCGTCTTCACATCCATCTGCTCGTTCCAAATTCAAACCGCCGCTAGTCCCAAAACTACTCGAATGGATGTCATTTTCATTAATCGCGAGAAGATTTCGTCAAAATCAATACCTTTCTTCTGCCTGAAACCTTTAACAACCAAACGAGCCTTATACTTGACTAGCTTTCCGCTGCCATCTTTCTTCAACTTGAACACCCATTTGTTCTGCAATGGTTTTTGACCCTGGGGAAGTTTTACCAAATTATAAGTCTGATTCTTCTGCAATGACTGCATCTCTTCTTGCATAGCTTGATGCCAGCTACTCTTCTCCTTATGATTCTGAGCTTCTTGAAAACTTTCTAGCTCCCCCTCATCAGTAAGCAAAATATAATCAGAAGTAGGGTATTTTGACGACGGCTTAGACTCTCTTGTTGATCTTCGTGGACCAACAGTCTCGCGGAGGGGTTGTGGCTTCGCCAACACCCACTTCTTCGGATCTTCTTCTTCCGCAATCCATCTTGCAACTCTACATCATTGGTCGCATGCCGTAGCTCTTCTTCATGAGTGGCAGTGATGGTGCGGTGATTGGGAACAAGGTCTAGAACATCATTAACTTTGGGTTTGGTGGTTGCCCAAAGTCTCGCTAAGGTCCGCCTTCTTGAAATACCACATCTCGGCTCAATGACCTTTTGTTCTTCGTATCCCATAATCAGTATCCAAATTCTTCATCTCCATAGCCAATAAAGATACATGGAGTAGCTTTATCATCTAGCTTCTATCTGTGTTCTTGGATGCATGTGCAAATGTTTTGTACCCAAACACTCTCAAGTGAGAGTAAGAAATCTCCTTCCGCACTATACTTTCTCGAATTTCAAAATTCATGGAACCGATGGCGACCGCTGATCAAATAGCATGCAACACGAATGCCTTCTCCCCAAAATGGCGCTAGCTTTTGCCATTTTTAGCATACATCTAACCTTCTCCACAATGGTCCTGCTTCATTCTTTCTACCACACCATTGTGTTGGGGGTTCTAGGAACAGCTTCTCATGTCGGATGCCACGAGTAAAGCACAAGAGGGCTTCAAACTCCTTTGACGGTACTCGCTCCATTGTCTCGTCGGAGACATTTCAGCTTTTTTCCTGCCTCCTTTCCACCATAGCATGAAATGTTTGAAAATGCCGAACACCTCGCCTTTTGGTTCTTAGGATATAAACCCATACCTTCCGTGATGCGCCATCAATAAATGTCGAAGTATTTTCGCCACCCAATGATTCCACTTTATGGGACCGCATACATCGAGTATACTCGCTCAACAACTCGATTGTCTTCTAGATGATGAATGAAAAGTGACTCTATGTTGCTTTCCATACAAGCGCTTGTCACAAGGATTCAATTTCGCATCTTTGGCAAAGGAATAAGTGACTTCTTTGCGAATTTGCAACCCTTTCTCACTCATATGACCCAAAATTTTTATGCCACAAATTTGGTGATGCCTCATCTTCGCTGCGTTGAAGCTATCTCAATGCACCTCCACATGAGTCTTGTACAAGTGCCACTTGCGCCCTCCGGCTACCACCAGAGATCCTTTTTCAACTTCCACATGCCTTTGCAAGTAGTTCTCATAGCCTTGTCGATCTAAGGCTATCCTCGAGATAAGATTCAGCGTAAATCGTGAACATGCCCGACATCTTTCAACACCATCATGCACCCAACTTTGGTTTGATGCTAACATCACCAATTCCACAATCTTTGAAAATTGAGTTGCCCATCTTCACTGCATCAAAATCTCGCTTGGTACGCATCAAGAACTCTTTCCGGTGTGGCGTGGTAGAAGTCGTTGTATCTACCACCCATTCGTCGTTGTCTCGACATATGAAGGCATTCTTCTTCTTCAACAGAGAATAATGCAATATCCTCCGGAGACAAGAACTTCAAGAGTTTCCATCTTCGCCTTTTGGTTGTCTATTACCTTGTTTTTGTTCTCCTTTCAAGGCATAGCAAGATTTCTTTATGTGACCTTCTTGGCCACAATGGTAACACTTGAACTTCGGCCAGACCTTTCTTTGGATTTCCCTGTCTTGAAATCTTCTTCCGCGTCCTCGCTTTTGCTTCTTCCTCTGCTCGCTCTGTCGCCGCCTTTTATTTTTCGTGAAGGCATGGGATTGATCTCCAACCGAAGTCTTTCGCCTTTGTCTTATTGTACATGGCGCCGCGGACTATGCTCATAGTCGTTTTCCTTCGGTGTAGAGTTGAGAGAAACCACCAACGCTCTCCAAATATCAAGTAAAGAACTCGAGCAAGAGAACGGCTTGCATTTCATCGCCCAACCGCATCTTGAAGGTTGCAAGTTGATTCACCGTATTTTTGAACTCACCGTGTGCACAGAATAGACACACCATTCTTCAACTTCAAATTTACTAGCCTTCTCATCACCAAGGCTTTGTTTCAGCGTCTTTGGACCATATGTCGCTAACATTGTCCAAAGAGTATAGGCATCTGCCTCTTCGCAATATGATGAACACACCGTGGTCTATCCATTGTCCGATGCAAGTTTATAGTCTTATGGTTCATCTTATCCAGCCATCATCTTTCATTCCTTCGTGTTTAACCCCTTTATAAAAATGGGGTCATGCAAGTCTTTTAAAACAGATGTCTTCCATCCGTGACTTCCAAATTGCATAATTGGAAGGAGTTAACTTGAACATAGATCCTGAAGGTGACGGTGATTCACCCATCAACACTTGTCTGAAAAATAGGCTTCGCTGTTGAGTCCGGACTAGTCAAATTAGCCGAAAAAACACTTCGAATTGTCCAAATACAAGCTGAAAAAATTTTGAAATTTGATTTGCAAAATCTGACCGTACTGATGTGTCCGGAATACTCCAAATAGCTAGAAACCACTATTGGATCGCCAAAAACGGATTCAGAATGACTCAGATTGAGCCAAAATAGTTTCAATCTGTCTAATCGGCAGAAGTGCGCCCGAGATGCACCGGATAGTTTCCAACGGTCCTTGGCTGTTCAGCGGCGCAGCCAGCTTCTGGCCAATCTGAGGCCGTTTAGGCAGTCGCATGCCGCGCTTGGCTTCGGCCATTTTCCAATCCGGCCCGCTTAACTCCTTCACGGTTCGGCACGCCACGCTGTCGACGACGCGACGCGCCCACATGGTCGTTTTCTCCTTACGCCGCGTGATGGTGCGCGTGTAGTCTGCAGAATCGACGCCACGCCGTGATCGACGCGCGCGGCGTGGTGTGCGAGGTTCACGCCTTTCTTTAGGAGGCGCGGGAGCGCGTGGGGACTCGTCAGGGCTCTTCTTTTTGTTCTCGACTCTCGACGAAGTCCTTGCTTCGGTATGCTCAAAACTAAATTTTGATCAAATTGATTTCGCGCTTTAATTTTTGTTCAAACGCAACCTAAATGGCTCTGATACCACTTTTTGGGGCTGTGAGACACCAGAAATCAATCACATACAATAACACAACCATATTTACGTGGTTCGGCAAATGCCTACGTCCACGGAGAGCTATTCACTATAGAATTTTCCCGGAGGGAGATTACAACTCACACCGCACAATCTCTCTATAGAACTCTCACTTCTCACTTCTCTCACGTTCTCTTTCTCCGTGTTTGTGTTGTATAACCCTCTCCTCCTCACCTCAATTTATACACAATTGAGGGAGGATGTGATTAATATCACCTACTTCCTTCCACTAGTTAATGGGAGTGAAGTGGAAGGTGGGTGAAGTGGAAGATGGGTGAGCCACTATCAAGAGTGGTAGCTCCATTTGACAATGGGCAAGGAACCTAACAATGAGTTCTTATTACTAAAACAATATGCTCGTTTTTTAAAACAAAAATGATATTCATCAAATGGGGCAAATGGTGGGTATGTTAACGAATTGGTTCACTACAAACAATAGCGGCTTAAGGGTTTTTGGAGGTCTCAGACTAAATATCAAACTGAGATATTATCAAATTAAATCTTTTGAAAAGTCGAGGCCTTTGATAATAATAAGTTTTTAAAATTTTTCTTGTGGGCCGTAGGCGGATAGTCTTAGTGACCTAATAATCGAGCCACCTCTGGCTATAGAAATGAGACTTCACAAGTTTAGAGACTAGAGAATGAAACAAAAATGGGCAGACTCATCTGATGCATCTATGTTGAGAAGATAATTATCTCACTCACAAACATATCTAGGAACAATGTTGCAAACTCTGAATTGAACGTAACTCAACCCCACATTGTCGACTAAGTGAATCCTTTTCCCAATTTTAGATTAGTTATACAATCTAATAGGAATAAATTAGTAGCAATTCATATTCACAAGTATGATTAAGGTTGAAGCCCATAGAGTTGGTTACCTGAATTGTTGTGTGTAAGGAAGCTTGGAATTGATAGACTTAGAAGGCATATAGTTGAAAAGGGTTAGCCATGGTTGCTCCGGTAACACTAATCGCCTCTTCTTAGCTGCAACAACTATGACTTGCACTACACTTGTGAGGGGACTACCCTCGGGCTTCACTTTCACATATATGTTTGTCCCCAGGAAGAAGAATGCACACGATATCAACATCATCATTGCAGGAATTAGTAATCCTATAGCCCAACTCACATTAGATCGCACGAGACGATCACTGTCAACGATACCATGACAGCAAAAGTCAAGGTAAAGAAGTACCAATTGAAGAAGCTGTTGATTCCCCTTTTCCCGGATTTAGTGTTTGGATTGAATTGGTCGGCTCCAAAGGCCAAGTTGCATGGCCTTATGCCACCAGCTCCTACCACTACTAGTGCAAACCCGAGTAGTAAAAATGCCATTTGCCATGCTGTTGGGCCGATGCACGCACTTTCATCATGTGACACGCAATGGGGAGGATGAAGCTTCTTCATTGTAGCTGTTAATGCTATTACAAGCAATCCCTTTATGCGTAAAATAGGCAAAAACCAATGAATTAGATAGATTCCATTATTATGGTTAGATAATTTAAGTGATGAGTTTGAGTCATTTAGTTAGTACCAGAAAGGATGCGATAGAAGTTTAATCCCAATGTTTTGTAGCCACCAAAGTAGGTGTCTGAGAGGTAAGCTCCTAGTAAGGTGCCAAAGTTGGTGGTACCCTTTCTAGTTGTGTGCTTTTTTGATTTCATTATAATGCCATTTTAAATTTGTTCTCTTATGGTCGGCTTGTTCAAAGTTCCACCATATGTTTAATTTTAAGTAAATCCTTAAACCAACCCCAAAGTTTTCAAAGGAAAACCGCAGCCTACAAGTTGTCTCGAGTTTGTCCGCCATGTAATCTGGAGTGATCTCGCCTTCATGGATGCTCCTTTTCTGCTTTTGTTACATGTGTCCTTTTCTATTTTCTTTTTAGTTTTGTTTTTGTCTTTAGGTTTTGCATTGTTTCTTTCAAGCCTCGTGGTTCTATTTTCTAATTGTCGATGCCCAAAATTATCAATTGTGTTTTTTATCCTAAGTCAATATATATCTTGAATTGGTTTAGATAATGTTATGCTCTTCCAATTCTCATTTAATCAATTCCATGGTGCAAAGGATGGTTTTGTCTTGCAGATACCATCCATCTATATTCTCCTAAGACACTCCTAAAGTTCTTGGAGTGATATTAGCTTTGCTTGATGATTCGTATGAATTAGTTCAATTAATCCGGTCATGCTTGCTAATGGTAATTATCCCAACATTTCTAATTTCTTATGTAGCACTGTTTGAGCCAAGCTCATGTTTTTTCATGCACTTAATATGTCCAATTGCACAGGTTCTTGAGTCATCACCCAATGATGTTGTTGAACCCATTTTACTTAACCTTTCAGTCTGGCTTCGGAATTTTCAAGTATGTTCTCTTACTTCTTTATTTTATAGTGTTATATTGTATTTCCATTGGGAGACACAAATGAAATACATCATAAGTTTGAACAAAACAACTTGAGATGTAATAATAAAAGAAAAACAATGAAGATTTATATCTATTAATCCCTCCAACTTTAAATTCTCAGAGTTAGTTTTATGTTGCATTATTTATTTATTTATTTATTATCTTTGAATGAAATATTCATAAATTTGGCATATAATAAATATAAACTATAAAATTTGTATCCACCCCACTTGTCGTGGTTCTCAGATATTTAAAATTGTCATGTTGGCATTGTCCATGGTTCTAGACATTGGTTCCACGGCATTAATGAATCATGCAAATGGACAACTTCACGCCCTTTTTTTTCTTCCTCAGATCTATTTGTCATCTCTATCGCCTTACTTGGTAATACAATACAATCCATTACACCATTATCCCTACATTACGGTTCAAATTCGTAACCTTCACGTGTTCCATCAAAAAATAATAAATTTGTGTTCGTGCCTTAATCAGGAAAGTGATGGTCGACCAAATATAGCGCATGGAGGGCCCCAATACATGTGAATGTCATTCATTATTAGCATCTTTTAGCTTTGGAGATGCATCTAGCTTAATTCCTAGGAATTGGGTCTTTGTCGCCAAAAGTTTGTGATGAAGTTTGGAATGCACGCTATCCACTTTGCATGATTTTTATTCCCTGCTCTGCTTCTAAAATTATCTAAGAGTCCGAAAATATAATATAGGCTACATCCGCAAAGCAATTAATTTATGTATTGAATGGAAACAGATATGCATGAACACGAAGATACGAGCCAACACCTATGCAAAGATTTGGAGCTCTAAGCAACTATGGAGCAAATAACAACGCCAGGCTTTTCTTGGAGTGTGTCTGTTATTTGATTTGGACCATGATTTGAGACTATTCAATGCATTATTAGTGAAAAGAAATTGATTAATGATTTTGATATTTGAAATTGTTGATTTATGTTAATTTCTCATGTGTAGAAAACCATGGGTAATTTCATTTTCTAACTAACTTGGTTTCTAACTCATGAGTTCGGGTGGTGCAGGATTGATGACCAAATACTAACACTTGTTCCACATTTGGACTTAATAGATTTTTACAAATTTAGCTATTATCAAATTTAACATTAAATTTTTTCGATCCATCTAAGTAGCAAAATTCAAATTCTTATTGATCAATTACTAGAAGCGGTAAAAATTCAAGAATGATTGTCTTGATGATGGTCATACCAAAGAGTTATTTAATTTTTTTTTCCTTTGTTTATTTATTTTATTTTTTTTGACAACTCCACTAGTACCTGTCACATGCTAGTAAAATTTATAGACAAATTTTAGATTAGCCCGATATTTATACATTCTAGCTGGGTTATATACATACCTTGACAAATGCACATTAGCTTATGTAATTTTAGTTATAGTATGTATTTGAGATTCTACTTTTATGTGCTATATTGATAGGAAGTTCCTTAGCTTTCGTGTTGATAACTTGGAATTTCGAGGGAAATGAGGATCAACCCAATAAAGGTTGGTTTTTTAATTTGGCAATAGATTACACTAGTAGTTCTATTATACATATTATAGTTCCCGCAATCCTCTTTGTTTCACTTGTTTTTGTTCCGATACAAAATTTTGGTTATATTTTCTAGTCTTTCTTATGTTCATGTGACATAGAATAATTACGCTGTGCTTGCTTACACATGCACACGGTAGCCCAAAAATTAACCCCATGAATCTGGAAGGACTTCGCCTCATTTTGGTTACATAAATTATAGGTTGCCAAAGCATTAGTGGAAGTGTTTGCTTAAATGATTTTGATGAATATGGGTACAAGGTGTTATGCTACCATTGATAGAGTGGAGAAACACTAACAAGAAAATTGATGAGAAGATTGGCCTCAATTGTATTTTTTTCATAAAAGAACTTTTTTCAAGTTTTTAGTTGTAATAACTTTTACATGTAGCTCAAATTTTGAGACTCAAATAGAATGTTCAATAAAACTATAATGCTATAATCGTCAATTTTTGTCATTGTTATTCCTAGAGTGCTTAACGCCACACTTTTATTTATTTTATTTTATTTTATTTTTATTTTTATTTTATTTTTAATTTTTGCAAATCTGTGAATAAGATGGTCGCCAAAGATCATGTTAGTATTTTTTTTGTTTTTATGACGGCAAAATAGCTGTCGCTATAAGTAGTTTAGGTGGTCGCGAATAATTTATAATCGCTGTTTTGCCGCAAAAAGTATTTGTCACCCCATATTCATGAATTCTATTTGTCGTCAAGATATTCACAAGAGTAAAGTCTTTTATGCATCGTTTTTTATTATTTATGACGTTTATAGCGGTCGCAAAAGTGTTTTTTTAGTAGTATAAATCCTAATGAAGAAAAATAAATTCAAAACAAACCTAGTCGAGTCGCACCATGTACATTTTAAACATGTCATGAGAAGAACTAATAATTCACTGATTTATTTGAAGTTGTTGGGAAACAATTTGTAATAACCCCGACCTTGATTAACGCTTAAATGGAACTTATTGCTTCAATAATAATTAAAAGGAAATTAGGACTAATTTACATATGCATTGCATGAATTATATGTTTTATCCTGCTCCTAATATCTCGCTTTGTGTTTTAAACTTTAAATCAAGAAATTGAAGCCTTATCTACCTCGATTTCAAATCGATTGGAGTTTTAAACTAGTTAGATTTATGTAAATTTATGGTAGGTTCAATTAAAAATTGATTCGGAATGTTTAAAATGATTAAACAACATTTTAATAATGAACCTAACTTAATTACTGCATTGCCATTGGGTGGCCATTGTTTAATCTTATTCTTGAGTTGCATACACTTGAACAAAACATCTTCCTTCACTTATTTTGAGTCCCAACCGACCTTAGAGAGAGAGAGTGAGAATCGAGAGAGATTTTGGCTACAATTTGATGATCTTGAGGAAGTTGAAGTATATGTTGGCAAATTGAACTTCAAGGCTAGTAATTGAAGACTTAGGTAAGAGAATTCAACCCTTGTTTAATGTCTTTGAACTTGTTCATGCTAGTTCTTGAGCCTTTAGTGATCGGAGCTTTGAATTGGTCCAAATATGTAGAGTTGTGAGCCTAGTTCATGCACGTACGTACATGTTCTGGCATATGAAGTTGTTTTGTATCAAATCTCTACACGATGTTCATGTTTTTGCTTAAGCTCCATGAATTCAACAAAATTCTAAGTTTAATTTTGCCTTGGAGCATGTTTTGGAGCTTTGAAATGGAATTGAACCCATGCATGTAAGTTTAAACATTGTTCTTGAAGATTTATGGAACGGTGCTCAAATGGACTCACTTTTGGGCAATGATTTTATAAATTGGCTTTTAAAACTTGTTGTACTATGAGTTTGAAAATGTTTTCCCGCACTTTGGCCCAAGAGGTTGAGCTTGGTCAAGAATGCTTGTTCGAATTTTGAAGACAACTGAAATTCCAGATTTTGCTTCTCACTGAGCGAAGGATTCTCGCCGAGCGAGCACCTTTTGTCCAGGCTCCGCCGAGCGAGCATCGAGTTTAATTATCGCGTAAAATTTCAACATCCAAAGATTTTTTATCGCTTCATCAAAGCCGCATTGAGCGAAGGAAGGCTCGCCGAGCTTAAGCCTTTGATTTTGGAAGCCGCGAGCGAGACCCTGCTAAAGAACTTTGAAAAACATTTCCTAAGACATTTTACACCCCCATTCCATCCTAGGCATTCCTAGGCCATGTTTAAGGCTCCATAATATGGGTAAGGGTTAGGTACACACTTAGAACCGTGGATGCGAAGTTTTGTACAATTTGAGTGCTTATTTCAACGCTAGTATCCAGAATTGTTATGTAGGTCACGCGCCGCAGAACCCGCTTGACCCTTTTGACTTTGCTTACTTGTATCAACGCCATCGCGAGTAATAACTTGTAAAGTTATGTTCAATGTTATGTATTCTTCAAGATACTATGATATGAAATGATTGATTCTTGAAAAGCTATAATATGTCGGAAATGAATGAACGAATGTTCGCTCAAAAGTAATTGTGCACCCTAGTATCCGCCCTTACCGGGGATATAATACCGCTGATTCGCCCTTACCCGGGATATAATACTGCGGATTTGGCCCTTACCCGGATATAATACTGCGGATCCGCCCTTGCCCGGAAACAATACCGTGGTTATTCAGATTCGCCTTGCCCGGGGAAATAATACTATGGCTACTTGCTAAAGATATGGACCTCCTCCGTCATTGTACTAACTCGCTGGTGGTCTCTAGACCAATCGACCGTTAGCTAACGGTGTACCACATATGATCTTATGCAAAACTGAAAGCATGAATATGAAAACAAGTATGTATCTCAGATTCGCTTCTCAATTGAAATCAAAACGCATAAGTCTCTATTTCGATATGAACCTTGATTTCTAACTCGTGATGGACAACATTCATTAAAATCTTTACTCATATTATTCATTGGGCTTTCGCCACGCTTTATTATATATATATAGTGAGCTTGACAAGACCTTGGCCAGAGTTAATGGCCTTCGCTTTTTGGTCACCACCTGCGCCTCCCGAGGAGGTTCACGAGGCCCGATAGTTAGGCGCTGGCAGACCATGCTAGTCTTTGTACTTATTTTGTTGAGTTGAATCTTGGGACGCATCGATGTAAATATTTTGTACATATGGGTGTATCCGACTGCATGCTATGTATATAAATAAGTTTTAAATTATCGTCCCATGTATGTCATCACACCATTCGACCTTGTCTATTTTACATTATTGCTTCCAGAGCTCTCTTAATATTTGTTATTCTATTTGAGGTCAGAGGTAATCCATTTGACATCGTCGCCTACATTCGCTTAAACCTATAGGCGGGGTTTGGGTCAGGATACAATTAAACCAAACTCAAACCAAAAATGTTTTTCTTTCCTTGATTTTTTTTCCTTCTTTCCTTTTTTTTTTTTCCCTTCCTTCGGGAAAGTTTTCGCACCAACTAAGCTTTCCAATTACCCACCCAACTCCCTCGATTTTTTCAACTATTGAGGAACCACAAACATTTTATCGGAGAAATCAAAAACATCAAAGTTTATAAATAACCTCCAAGATTCTTGTTTCTTCAAAGAATGCTGAATCCAAGAATACTCAATCTAGAGAGGCATTCAAAACGAATCTCTCAAGGATCATCCGATGCACGGAGAGAGACATAGAGAGACCAAATGATGAAGCATTGTCAATCTTGTCATCTTTGGGGTTTACAGGATGGAGCATGAACACCTGTTCTTCGAGAAATCATTGTGCAGTTTTTCTGTTGACAAATGCATTAAGCATCATCTAGTGCTTGTGCACAATCATTGGTGACAATAACTTAAGCAGCAGTTCAATGAGGCTTCTGAGGCAATAAAATGCATAGGAAAGACCAGAGAAGGTTTAAATAAAATGGAGTAACATCCAAGCCACATGAAATTTTGAAAAGAAATAGCAAATATAGTTAAAAGAACACAAATTAATTAAACAAGGAACTATAAGGAACCATGTCGCACGCTCAAGAAAGCAAAACATATGTTGTAGATCGTCATAAAAAAATGCATATGTATAAATTACCACTGTTTTTGTCTGAAAAAGGAGGACGCACGACAATGTGCATAGTGATGATCCTCCCGAAGTTCCCCAATTGGGAGTCCGGACTCAAGAAGTGTCTTGTTTTCCAAAGAGCTTTCCAAAGATTAACAAGCTTCATGTCATTTATACTCTTCTGAACATTTTCTTTATCTATCAAAAGAAGTAGCTTTCATTAGATATAATGAACATCAAAACACGTATTTTACATTATTCTTATAACTTTTCAAGGTTTACGAGAGCTAGAACAAACTTCAAAACACTTTAAGCTCTAGATTTGTAGAGAAGTATAAAAATTGAATGCCAAAGGACACCAAATACAGTTGAATAGAACAAATGGATATTATTTTTACTTTTATTATAGCCACAATATAATATTTACTCGTATAAACTTCTCATCATAGTAGGTCATTATTGTCCATGAGACCAAATCATATTTTGGGTGATTGGGCAATTTATAGTATCGCCGACTTTTATGCAACATTGTGTCATCGCCCCAAATAGTTTGGAATGAGGTACTTATTTTCAACCACTAAAGCAATGTCCATAAACTAAAAACAAAACACCTTGAAGCTTGAACAACTCTACTAAGCCAACCGCAATAAGATGGAGGGGGAAAAAGAAAGAAAGAAGAATGGAAACTAATCACAATCCTATGCATAGCATCCAAAGTTTTGGGAGAGTTCCCAAGTCATGGAACAATAAGGCTACGCTTGGATTTGTAAAGGAGCAGTAAAGGAAAGGAAAAATGTATGAAGTAGAAGCTAATTTTTATTTTTTTTTCCTTCCCATTTTTTTTCCCTTCACAAATCCATGATCCAATTAAGATCCTATGAAGCTCCATTGAACAATATATAAGAAATGTAGAAGGACGAAAGCAAATAAGGTGTCTACTTTTAGGAGATTCGTATGTAGATTAATAAATGAACTTAGTGTCTAATAGGCCCCTGTGATAATTAATGACCTTGTTTATCAAACACTATTAAAAAAATGTCACTAATTGTTAATTTTAGTGACATTTTGAAAATTTTGTTACAAATATGTTATTATTTATAAGTTTTAGCTTATGCTTTAAAAAATGATCACAAAAGTCACTAATTTTTAATTTTTAGTGATAATTTGAAAAATGTCACAATAAAATATCATTAATTGTAAGTTTTGTGACAATTTATAAAAATCGTGATAAAAATCGCTTAATTGTAATTTTTAGCTTATTACATGCAAAAAATTATCGCAAAAAATAATTTTTAGTGACGATTTTACTAAGACTAACTTTCAATAGGACTTAAGAATTAAGTTCAACTATTTAGTCCTATTAGTAATTTACCCATCTTTTATCCAATACTTTGTCTTTAAAAAACTTGTTTAGAAGACTTTATTAGTTTGCAATATAAATTGAACTAATAAAACAATATACTTCATATTCAACTTTTTGGAATGATCCAAATTCCAGTATTTTGGCTTAGAATAAATAAGTTCTATAACCCGCACGGATGGCCTAGTGATTAAGGGGTTGAACATAGAAGCTCCACTGTTGGTTAATTCCCAGAGATCTCATTTTCGACCCTTATGGGATGCAAAAACACTAAGGCTTAAATCAATACACGTGGTTTGCGGGTGATTGTGCATGTTTGAAAGTTATTCCTAAGGCCTCATAATGCATGAAAGAGTGGTCCGGTTGGACTTCTCCATTATTAAAAAAACAATAAGAAAAAAAGAAGGAAGAGATTCTTTTGAAAACATTTTTATGCTAAAAACACAAAAATTAATACGACTCATCATAAATTCACTACCACTGATGAGCCAACTTGCAAAGACAAATAATAGAACAACCCTCAATTTGTTTTAAGGTAAAGACTACTGTATAGGGAAGCAAATACAAGAGAGAAAAGGTCCTTAAACATCAAATTATATTATATATCAAAACTGTATATAAGAACCATCCGACTTTCAAGAAAAAAGCAAACACAAGATAGCAAAACACTTCCAAATTGCAATTTCAAAATTCAAAATTTTAGAGTAAAAGGATTTTAAACCTTTAGCCATTGAGCAAGTATCTTTCGAGAGATCCCACAGCAGGTTTGGCAGTAGGGCTATATTCTGTTTCGCCCGGATGTCGATGCTGCCATCTCAAGCAAGCTTGAATTTGAGCTCAATCAAATCCTCTCCAAACGCATTCTAGAACCCTCCAACCAAAACCCAATTCTCAAATTCTCATAATCGAAACCCAAAACAAACCAAACAATGCAAAATTTTGTTGAAATAGAGCACAATGGCTATACAAAAGTATATCTTCATTTAGATGCAAAGATATACAAGTATACAAGAAGACTCCCTCAATGACACCTCACCCTTGGAATTACTCACACTCAAGCACTTGACTCCACTCCTTTTGATTGTTGTGTCTTGTCTTCTTTTCAAATGAGGTCACTTCTCTTTATATAGTCATCCACCCTCCTCAATGGATGGCTAGGATCATTCTTGATCCAAGGGCTATTATTAACCCTCTAGAATATTTTAGCATATACTCATACTTTCCAATATTCTAGAACTCTCTAAACTATTCTAGTATATAATAGTACTTTCCATACTACTTTCAAAATATTCTAGAATCTTCCTAACCTTCTAGATTTCTAGATTTCATGCTTCTCAAATGCCTGGGAATCTTCTACAATGTTCTAGAATCTTCTAGGATTTCTTTTTTAGATCTTTCTAGAGTCTTCTAGATCTTTCCAAGGTCTTCAGATTATCTCAACATATGCACTTTAATAGCCCAGATAGTCTTCCAGGTGTCAATGATGACTCCACACCTCCTTAGCATCGAATTCTTTATTTGAAGGCTCCTTCTTCGTAGTTGTCGTAGTTACTTCCAGTTTCTACAAACTTTGAAGCCCAAGTCCTTTAGTAAAACAAGTTTGTTACTTGGTCATGTTCGTATTGATTTCATCCCTATCTCTTTGGAGCACCTTCTCAAATGAAATGGTAATGTACCTCCATCGCATTTTGTTCTTGCATGGAACACTGGATTCTCACCAAAATATATTGTCAATCGGTCGTCACAAAGGCAACTGATATCTATAGTCAACTTGTCGCGTGTATCCTTCACCGTATGCTTCATGTGCTTTCTGTTTATCAAATACGCTCATTCAAAAGATCTGTAGTAGATAATGATATTGTAGGTTTATTCTTTATTGCACCAAGAGATTGTTCTGGAATCCGTCGAACATCGCATCAAGAGTCGACTCCGGGCAGTGTCATAATTCCTCATGGTTAAATCAAAGATCACAAAGAGTCAATTATCTTGCATGCTTTGGCCTTTCTTGTAATAAAAGAATCTAAGTCAATGGGTAACTCATTTACATATCGAGTATTCGGGTGAACTGCCTTTAGATGAGGTTTCTTTGGCTTTTGCATATACCCGCTTACTACAATTCAACCGCATATAAATGTCCGGCCAAGGTGGTGAGGTAGGATCAACCAAATTTAATTAGTTAACGATAAGAGGAAGAAATCCTCCAAGTTCCACCTTCTTTTTTGAGTACAACTTGGCATTCACTGTTGGTGTAGAAATTTGCTTGTATCCAAGCATCCCATACTTCAGAAAGTAAAATTTAGCATATTTTATGTATAACAAGCTTACTTTTGTTCTATTTCGCTCGAGAAAATGCTTGAGTTCTCTAAGCTCCTTCATTTAAAATCGACACAAGTTCTCATTATTTGGATCTTTTCTTTTATTACAGGCCCTATAAATGATTAAATCATCCACGATACTACATTGTAGCTAGTTTTCACCTGAGACGGACAATAGTTTCGAGTCCGGCCGGTGCCACCGAGCACCCACTTTGTACTAGAAATTTCGCCATTTGCCATACCATGCCCGACGCCACTTTAAGCCATGCTTTTAATTGTAGACATAAGTTGACTTTATTTGCTTAAAGTCCCTCTTCGTTGCTCCATATATATATATATATATATATCTTGGATCTATTCACCGCGTAAAAGTATTCTCACGTCTATCTCGCTACGCTTTCCAAGATTCTGTCACACAAGCAAGTACAGTACTTGCAATTCATTGTGATCTTTACATCGGACTCAATGTTTCATCGCAGTCTAACTTTATATTGCTATGAGAAGCCTCGAACCACTAGACGGCTTTTATACTTTCTATCCATCCGGACGAAGTTTTCTACTTTGTACACCTGTATTGATATTTCCGCCACGCCTTTTGGGGCTTATAACTAGCTCCTATGTTTGATTCTATTTGAGGGCTTCAATCTCTTCCTCCATTGCCTACCGCTATGCTTTGCTTTTGAGAGTTTTTCAAACGGTTGGCTTGTAATGTTATCAGCTTGAATGATTTAATATTACTTCTCGTGATTAGGGCTTAATTGTCTTTCCCATCTTCCGAGTTTTGGTCCAATCTTCAACCCTTTATTATTGCTGCTCAAAGTAACGCCTTCTCGATTCCCTCACAGGACGGACACCTATTTTCTACGGTTCTGAAGATCTGTGTTTTCACAAGTCAGTTTCAGCTCATCATCACTTTAGTTGATAATCGCCCTCGATGATTTCTAAACCAGTAGGTGCTTCTTCCTCTTCGGTTCTTTCTAACCCATCTTCTAAATTTCCGAGTCTGCAATGGTACATCTTAGAAGACCACTGCTGACGAAGGCTTCATCAGCTGCCAACATTCCTCTAAGTATAGCGGGCCGCCAGGGATTGCCAAAATATTGCCACCATTTTCTTTCGGGGTCATCGTGAACTCAATGAAGATGCAAGGAACGGCTTCTTATCGAATCCTTGTTAATGAAATATCAAATAAATAATGAGGCATACATCCTGGTCACGCCAGTGACTTACCTGGCCAAAAAGCTATAACTTTTAAGGAGATCAAACTTGAAACCTGGCCTCATGGGAGGCCCAAGGTTGATCACAGGCTTAAGTCTTCATACATTCACTTCAAAAATTTGTTAGAAGGTCTTAATGTAGCATGTCTCGAAAAGTTCGGTGAAGATGCCTATTCTTTCTTCACCACCCATTCTTGCTAGGAGTAACGAGTTGGTAAACCGACAGTCGAATTTGTTATTCTCTAAGAGGCAAGAACTCATCTCGATGAATATTCTCCTATTATTCGTCATAAGCATCATAATTTCTTTCCGCCTGCTTTCAACCTTTCTTATGAAATTCTTTGAACTTGGTTAGAACTTTAGACCTTTCATAAAATACCTTATACGCATTCTTTGAGAAAACGGCCAACGAAGGTCAAATTAATGTAGCGAGATTCCACCGATTGATGCT